>CM059804.1:18386727-19601727 GCA_030435695.1 Brachymystax lenok tsinlingensis | reverse complement strand
ACCTTAAAACAGGACAACGACCCTAAGCACACAGCCAAGACAACGCAGGAGGGGCTTCAGGACAAGTCTCAGAACGTCCTTGAGTGGCCTAGCAGGAGCCCGAACTTGAACATGATCGAACATCTCTGGAGAGACCTGAAAATAGCTGTGCAGCAACGCGCCCCATCCAATCTGAAAGAGCTTGAGAGGATCTGCAAAGAAGAATGGGAGAAAGTCCCCAAATACAGGTGTTCCAGGCTTGTAGCATCATACCAAAGGAGACTCAAGGCTGTAATCGCTGCCAAAGATGCTTCAACAAAGTACTGAGTAAAGGGTCTGAATACTTATGTAAATGTGATTTTTCTGTTTTTATTTTTAATACATTTGCTAACATTTCTAAATACCTTTTTTTGCTTCATCATTAAGGGGTATTGTGTGTAGATTGATGAGGAAAAAAATACATTTAATCAATTTTAGAATAAGGCTGTAACGTAAAAAAACTAGAAAAAGTCAAGAGGTCTATATACTTTCCGAATGCACTCTCACTGCCTTAATATTGCTGGACCCCAGGAGGAGTAGCTAATGGGGATCCTTAATAAATACAAATACAAATGAACAAGACCAACATCAAATTCGAATCCTTTTTCTACGTAGGTGTGACAGCAGCCTCCTGACTGGTCATGCTGTTCCAGGACCTTCGCCCCACTTTGGCCAACGTGGCCGCCACCATCAGGCCCCCAATGTCACTACCAATCACTATGACATCCAGGTTCTGGGGCACTTTGTCAACACTGGAACCTGGACAGATAACCAAATTCAAGATCAAAAAGGGGTTGTTATAAATTACCCATCTTCCTCTAACGGTAATAAACGTAAGGTATCTAAATGTCATTTTCATTGGGGCATTCCTTGTCTTTGCTCCTAGATGACAATACATACATGATATCGCTTCTATAGCTCAGCTCCCACAATCACAGCCATAGTCAAATAATCAACCCAGAACTTTACCTTACCTGGTTTGATGACTTTGTCACTCTTCTTCTGGGGTGGCAGGTAGCCAAGTGGTTAGAGTGTTGGACTTGTAACCGGAAGGTCGAATCCCTGAGCTGACAAGGTAAAAATCTGTCGCTCTGCCCCTGAACAAGGCAGTTAACCCACTGTTCCTATGCCATCAATGAAAATAAGAATTTGTTCTTAACTGGCTTGCCTAGTTAAATAAAGGTAAAAATAAAAAACTCCCAGGGTCACTGACTCCAGAGAGAAAGGGCTTGGCTTGCCGAAAAGATACCAGTATGTCCCGTCAGCCCATATAACCAACCAGGCTAATAATATCAATAGCAACATGATGAAGTCTGCAAAGAGCAATAAAGCACTGAATTCTCTGCCTGTCAGTAAGGCAGGAGAAAGGAGAGTTGACATCTACCATTTGCAGGCCCCTTTTATTGAGGGAAGTGCTAAAGGTCTGAGATGGCAAATTAGTTTGTGCAACACTCAATTATCTTGTTATGACTATGACTGGCAATAAAGATTGAGATGTGCCCCCAGGGTAATGGAACTTATCCCAGAGGCTGCCCCAAGATGCAGCCGATGGAGAAGAGGTATTCAGAGTGGACTTCTAGTCCGACTCAGGAGGAGTGCATACCATCTACCACTTCCGAGTATATTACTCGCTAATGTTCAGTCCCTAGACAATAAAGTATACAAGGATCTCCTTCCAGAGAGACATCAGGAACTGTAACATACTCTGTTTCACGGAATCATGTCTCCCTCTAGATATACTGTCCACGTCCATACAGCCAGCTGGATTCACAGTACATCACGCAGACAGGAATAAAGAACTGTTCGGGAAGAAGAAAGGCGGTGGTGTATGTTTTATGATTAACTACTCATGGTGTGATTGTGATAACGTACAGGAACTCAAGTCTTTTTGTTCACCAAACCTAGAATACCTCACAATCAAATGAAGACCGTATTACCTTCCAAGAGAATTCTCTTCGGTTATAGTCACAGCCGTATTCCCCCTCAAGCCGATACCACGACTGCCCTCAAGGAACTATACTGGACTTTGTACAAACTGGAAACCACATATCCTGAGGTCACATTTATTGTAGCTGGGGATTTTAACAAAGCAAATTTGAGGAAAACGGTACCGAAGTTCTATCGACACATTGCCTGTAGTACTTGTGCTTCAAAGACTCTCAACCATTGTTACTCCCCCTTCCGGGATGGCTACAATGCCCTCCCCCGCCCTCTCTTCTGCAAATCAGATCACGACTCCATTCTGCTCCTCCCTTCCTATAGGCAGAAACTCAAACAGGAAGTACCCGTGCTAAGGTATATTCAACACTGGTCTGACCAATCGTAATCCATGCTTCATGATTGTTTTGATCATGCTGACTGGGATATGTTCCGGGTTGTCTCTGAGAATAACGTTGACGTATACACGGACACGGTGACTGAGTTCATCAGGAAGAGTATAGGGGATGTTGATCCTGCTGTGACTATTAAAACCTACCCAAACCACAAGATAATTGAGTGTTGCACAAACTAATTTGCCATCTCAGACCTTTAGCACTTCCCTCAATAAAAGGGGCCTGCAAATGGTAGATGTCAACTCTCCTTTCTCCTGCCGTAGATGGCAGCATTCACGCAAAATGTAAAGCCCCAGCCACTGCATTTAACCAGGACAAGGTGACTGGAAATATGGTCGAATAGAAACAGTGTGGTTATTCCATCCACAAGGCAATCAAACAGGCAAAACATCAGTACAGAGACAAAGTGGATTCGCAATTCAACGGCTCAGACAATAGACGTATGTGACAGGGTCTACAGACAATCACGGATTACAAAGGGGAAACCAGCCATGTCGCCGACGCCTTGCTTCTGGCCAAGCTAAACACCTTCTTCCAGTCTTTTACTTTTATATTTGTGTATTGTTGTGAATTGTTAGATACTCCTGCACTGTTGGATCTAGGAACACAAGCATTTCGCTACACCCACAATAACATCTGCTAAATATGTGTGTGACCAATAAAATTTGATTTGATTTGAAAATAGTCTGTTTATCCGATTGGATTGGTTAACTTCAGATGTTTTTATCAAGTCAGTCAGATGAATACAAAAGATATCAAAGATCACTGCATAATAAGGAAAATAAAACTCTCCAAAACTCTCCTCCCTTTGAGAGAAAATGGAATCGCCTTGAAAATAAGAAAATAAACAAAATAACCAGAGTTTTGAAATAATTAAGGACAATTCCTGAAGTTAAATCAAAACAACTTTCTTTAAATGATAGGGTAAGAACGGTTTCACAAGCAATTTGAAAAGCAGTTTACAGCACCCAACATTAGCATACCAATGGTGAAGGTTCTATAGCCATTTTGTGAGAAACAAGGCAATGACTTTACTCATAGCACACACACATCTATACATTCAGATTGACTAAGCCATATGCACTATGCATAGGAAAATAACTACTCTTTGTGTCTTACCAAGAGCCATTACATTTTGTCTAGCACTCTGTATACTGTACATCAAAGAAAGCACATTCACAAAAGTAACCTATATAGCCATCACATATGAATATAGTAACTACTAAGTTGCAAACAAATAAATTATTAAAGGCGTCAGCATGCTTCGGTTCAGCTGGCGCCTGTGCTCGCATACTCCCTTAAAAGACGATCCCTTGAAAAACCCCAAAAATAGCAATATAACCCTGGGACAGTAGAGGGCGATAAACTGGTAATAGCCATCTACGGCCAAACAAGGAAGTGATGACACACCTAAACAAGGAAGAGACATGCGGGGAATAAAAGTGTACACAAAGAGACATTTGACTGGAATTAAAAGTGATGAACCTATGAGGGCGCAGACCCTTGGGAAAAGCATTCAACACAGAGGTGGACAAGAAAATGGTTAGTGGAGGTTTGGGACGGAAGAAGAAGCGCGTGTGCGTTAAGGTTGAGAAGATGGCGGGGCCCACTGTAGAGCAGCTGAACAGCCCAAGTGAGGGAATCTGATCTACAAAGTCTCGTATCGACAAGCGATGATGACTTTGCGGTACCAGAGTGGGGAGAAGATGACTATTGGGACAATGTTACGGAAAGGTGGATTTCTGAGAAGGAATGGAGGAAGAGGAAATATAGGTTGAAGAGAATGAGGGAAGCAGAGGTGGAGTTTGAATCTGATGGAGATGGCGATAGAGGGGGAGATGGTGTGTCGAAGAAGACCATGGTCAAGTACAAACTTAGTGAGCTGGACGCCAGACCGAGTTCTGGAGGTGAAATGGAAGTGCATGAGGGAGATTTAAGTGAGGTGGAAGGTGTGGTGAGGGGATTGGAGCCCGAGCCTTGCATCGATGAATAAGAGTTTGGTCCAGTGGTAGTGAGGCTTTTGGAGAAAGGGGATCCAGGCCTTTTGGCTGATCCATATGTGGTATTAGGTTGGATGGAAAATATGTTTGGTGCTGTTGAGTTGGTGAAGGTACATGTGGACATGTGATGTTTGTTTGTGTTTCTTCCACCCAGAGGAAGTATGCGCTCCATGCGACGCAACTTGGGTCAAGAGCTGTATCTTGCTTTGGTCCTAGGAACAGGATGCCATTGAGGGGAGTGATTTCTGGGGTAGCGTTAAGTGTGGAGGTGGAGAAATTGAAGTTGAAGATTCCTGGTGTTTGTGACACCTGCCGTTTCGTGCGACGAAGACCTGGTGGGGAGCGTGAGTTTTGAATCAGAGTCTTTACCTGATAATGTCATGTTAGGATACAGTGAGGGAAAAAAGTATTTGATCCCCTGTTGATTTTGTACGTTTGCCCACTGACAAAGAAATTATCAGTCTATCATTTTAATGGTAGGTTTATTTGAACAGTGAGAGACAGAATAACAACAAAAAAATCCAGAAAAACGCATGTGAAAAATGTTATAAATTGATTTGCATTTTAATGAGGGAAATAAGTATTTGACCCTCTCAATCAGAAAGATTTCTGGCTCCCAGGTGTCTTTTATACAGGTAACGAGCTGAGATTAGGAGCACACTCTTAAAGGGAGTGCTCCTAATCTCAGTTTGTTACCTGTATAAAAGACACCTGTCCACAGAAGCAATCAATCAATCAGATTCCAAACTCTCCACCATGGCCAAGACCAAAGAGCTCTCCAAGGATGTCAGGGACAAGATATATTTGTGTTATTTTTCATTAATTTCTTTAAAATCATAGAATTTATCTTCCACTTTGACATCACAGAGTATTACGTGTCGATCATTGACAAAAATAGGCTAATTAAATCAATTTCAATCCCACTTTCTAACATAAAAAAGGTGTGTGAATACTGCAGTGAGATACCCGATGCTTTTTTCTTCCCAATTTCGTGGTGTCCAATTGATAGTTACAGTCTTGTCCCATCGCTGAAACTCCCGTATGGACTCGGGAGAGGCGAAGGTCGAGAGCCGTACGTCCTCCGAAACACGCCCCAGCCAAGCCGCACTGCTTCTTGACAAAATCCCCGCTTAACACAAAAGCCAGCCGCACCAATGTGTCGGAGGAAACACCGTACATCTGGCGACTGTGTCAGCATTGCATGCACCTGGCCCGCCACAGGAGTCGCTAGAGTGCAATGGGACAAAGAAATCTCGGCCTGCCAAACCCTCTCCTAACCCGGACGACGCTGGGCCAATTGTGTGCCGCCTCATGGGTTTCCCAGTCACGGCCAGCTGTGACACACCCGGGTCTGTAGTGACGCCTCAAGCACTGCGATGCAAAACATGCGGCCCTCCATTGAATTTCAAACTCCCGATGTGGCCCTCGAGTTAAAAAGTTTGCCCACCCCTGGGTTAGACGATACTTTTCTCGTCAATCCCGGTTATCATAACGTCACGCCAGGGTAAGCCTACACAAAACACAACCCTTATTTTAAGAGTTTCTAAAATCCCCTATGGGATATATGAATAGTGGAAAAATAATTGAAACCATTTCCCTTTTTGACCTCTAGGTTTTATGGGTATTATGACTCATACTGTGGTAGTCTTTCGAGAACTTGTTAGCAAACTCCTGTGTGTAATATATTTTAGAGATTATTCTGAACTGAAGACACGTGTAACCACGTGAAGTCCAGTGGCAGTCGATGCCGTTTAAGATGGGGGAGGACGGTTTTCTTTTTTATGAGCATGGCCTTATTTCTATTACAACATGTTGGATGACTGTCATTCATATTCCATTCACCCAGCTCAATGTAACATCGCTAAGTTTAGGCTACTACATGATACTAAAATGTTCCCTACACCCATCATGAGGTTGCTACAACCTAGCCTATGAATTAAATATAGGTGCACAGGTCGAGAGACATTTGAGTAATCATGGTGACAGACATTGGCACATTCAATACCGCCTTGCACACTCATGCCTGGACCTAGCTGATCAAGGGTGTAAACAGTTGCAAACAAGAGTTTCTATTGGACAAATTCAAGTATGTTTTTCCCTGTTTGCTTTCGTTTAAGAAATGTTCGGCAGAATGAATACACCCCTGATCAGACGCAAACACAGTTAATTTTCATAGCAGCCACATACAAACAGCATGATCCCTTTCATCATTGTATAATTCCTTCTCGCATCTACTCACTCTCCTCCTCTCCCCTTTTCCCTTTGCTTGTGGTCTTCAGTGCACAACACATCAGCTGTCTGTGACCAGGCAAAAAAAACTTTCCAAGTCAAACCTTCATGTCATAACTGCTAACCGCTACAGACAGCCTACAATGTCATAACATAGCTACTAGAACTAACGCGCTAGTAAACCCGCTACAATGTACACTCAGCAAGTAGTTTAGCAGTTACACCGTCAATAAATTAATAAAATCAAAAACTTACCTTGACTTGGAAGAGTTAGCTAGCTAACATAGCATCCCTCTTTGTTTGAGCCGGGTGTTTGAGTAGGCTAAACTAGCTATCCGCATTTCCTAGCTTAGTAAGTGAAAGTGAAAAAAACAACAACAAATTATCTGTCTCTCTCTCTCTCATTTTTGAAGAAATTAATTTGTTTAAAACTGTTCAACTATTGTCTTTCTCTCTCTTTGGGTCAACTACTCACCACATTTTATGCACTGCAGTGCTAGCTAGCTTTAGCTTATGCATTCAGTACTTTATTCATTCTCTGATCCTTTGATTGGGTGGACAACATGTCAGTTCATGCTGCAAGAGCTCTGATATTTTAGAGGACGTCCTCCGGAAGTTGACATAATTACTGTGTAAGTCTATGGAAGTGGGTGAGAACCTCAAGCCTCCTAGGTTTTGTATTGAAGTCAATGTACCCAGAAAAAGACAGAAAGGAGCTACACCATGGTGCTACCCTACAGAGTTCTGCTGAGACTACTGTAGACCTTCGTTGCAAAACAGTGTGTTTTAATAAATTATTGTGAATATACTTTGTGAGTATAGTTTTATCTAAAACTGATAACGTTTTAAATGTTTCACTATTTTTATGACATTCACTGAGGAGGATGGTGTCAGGCGTGTGCGTACTGGGGGTGAAGTCAGGTGCAGGAGAGCAGAGAATTGTGAACAGGCACACACTTTATTACGGCAGGAGATATATACAGTGAGGGAAAAAAGTATTTGATCCCCTGCTGATTTTGTACATTTGCCCACTGACAAAGAAATGATCAGTCTATAATTTTAATGGTAGGTTTATTTGAACAGTGAGAGGCAGAATAACAACAAAAGAATCCAGATAAACGCATGTGAAAAATGTTATAAATTGATTTGCATTTTAATGAGGGAAATAAGTATTTGACCCCTCTGCAAAACATGACTTAGTACTTGGTGGCAAAACCCTTGTTGGCAATCACAGAGGTCAGACGTTTCTTGCAGTTGCCACCAGGTTTGCACACATCTCAGGAGGGATTTTGTCCCACAAGATTTGACGGTACATGGCCCCGTCCATCGTCCCTTTGATGCAGTGAAGTTGTCCTGTCCCCTTAGCAGAAAAACACCCCCAAAGCATAATGTTTCCACCTCCATGTTTGACGGTGGGGATGGTGTTCTTGGGGTCATAGGCAGCATTCCTCCTCCTCCAAACACGGCGAGTTGAGTTGATGCCAAAGAGCTCCATTTTGGTCTCATCTGACCACAACACTTTCACCCAGTTGTCCTCTGAATGATTCAGATGTTCATTGGCAAACTTCAGACGGGCATGTATATGTGCTTTCTTGAGCAGGGGGATCTTGCAGGCGCTGCAGGATTTCAGTCCTTCACGGCGTAGTGTGTTACCAATTGTTTTCTTGGTGACTATGGCCCCAGCTGCCTTGAGATCATTGACAAGATCCTCCCGTGTAGTTCTGGGCTGATTCCTCACCGTTCTCATGATCATTGCAACTCCACAAGGTGAGATCTTGCATGGAGCCCCAGGCCGAGGGAGATTGACAGTTCTTTTGTGTTTCTTCCATTTGCGAATAATCGCACCAACTGTTGTCACCTTCTCACCAAGCTGCTTGGCGATGGTCTTGTAGCCCATTCCAGCCTTGTGTAGGTCTACAGTCTTGTCCCTGACATCCTTGGAGAGCTCTTTGGTCTTGGCCATGGTGGAGAGTTTGGAATCTGATTGATTGATTGATTGCTTCTGTGGACAGGTGTCTTTTATACAGGCAACAAACTGAGATTAGGAGCACTCCCTTTTTAGAGTGTGCTCCTAATCTCAGCTCGTTACCTGTATAAAAAGACACCTGGGAGCAAGAAATCTTTCTGATTGAGAGGGGGTCAAATACTTATGTCCCTCATTAAAATGCAAATCAATTTATAACATTTTTCACGTGCGTTTTTCTGGATTTTTTTGTTGTTATTCTGTCTCTGACTGTTCAAATAAACCTACCATTAAAATGATAGACTGATCATTTCTTTGTCAGTGGGCAAACGTACAAAATCAGCAGGGGATCAAATACTTTTTTCCCTCACTGTACAGAAGAACTCAGCTGCGTCAAAACCTCCTCCAGCCAACAAGGCAAAGTGTAACAGCGCACAAAAATGTCAAACAACATAAATGTATAACAATACAAATAAACTTTGTGAAAAAAACACACAGAAAAATCCAAACGCTAGCCTAGTGCGTAAAAACATGTAACACACAAATAATCCTACACAAAGGTATGAGAGGGAACAGCGGAATAAATACATGTAGATTGATTGGGGAATGAAAACCAGGTGTGCAGGGAACAAGACAAAACAAATGGATAAATAAAAAATGGAGCAGCGATGGCTAGAAAGCCGGTGACGTCGACCGCCGGCCAAACAAGGAGAGGAGCCGCCTTCGGCGGGAGTCATGACAGATGGTCCTCCCCTTCCTCCTGTGAGGGGCCTCCACTGGTTAAGTCTTAGCCTATTGGTGAAAGTAATTTAAGTCCTATTAGTTGAATTGCATTCCTCATTTTACAGTTTATATTTTTTTACCTTTATTTAACTAGGCAAGTCAGTTAAGAATAAATTCTTATTTACAATGACGGCCTACCCCGGCCAAACCCTAACCCGGATGACGCTGGGCCAATTGTGCACTGCCCTATGGGACTCCCAATAATTGCTAGTTGTGATACAGCCTGGAATCAAACCAGGGTCTGTAGTTGCACCTCTAGCACTGAGATGCAGTGCCTTAGACTGCTGCGCCACTCGGGAGCCACCTATGATTGACTATACATTCATAATTTAGTAGGTCTATTGGTAACTGTTATTCACATTACACATATCATAGATGCTTAACCTCAACGGTCTAAGGCACAGCATCGCAGTCCCTACAGATCCGGTTTCGATCAGGGGCTGTGTCGCAGTCGGTCACGAGTGGAAGACCCATGAGGCAGCACACAATGGGCCCAGCATTGTATGAGTTAGGGAAGGGTTTGGCCGGCCGGGATGTCCTTGTCCCATCGCGCTCTAGCGACTCCTGTGGCGGGCCGGGCATATGCATGCTGGCCCAGTCGCCAGTTGGACAGTGTTTCCTCCGACACATTTGTGTGGCTGGCTTCCGGGTTTAGAGAGCAGTGGGTTAAGAGAGCAGTGTGTCAAGAAGCAGGATGCATGGCTCTCAACCTTCACTTATCCAAGTGAAGGTTGAGCAGTGGCTTCTGTCTGGCCACTCTACCATAAAGGCCTGATTGGTGGAGTGCTGCAGAGATGGTTGTCCTTCTGGAAGGTTCTCCCATCTCCACAGAGGAACTCTGGAGCTCTGTCAGAGTGACTATCGGGTTCTTGGTCACCTCCCCTGACCAAGGCCCTTCTCCCTCCTCAATTTCGAGTCTCATAGCAAAGGGTCTGAATACTTATATAAATAAGTTATGGTTTTTTTTTGTAATAGATTTTCAAACATTTCTAAAAACCTGTTTTTCACTTTGTTGTTATGGGGTATTGTGTGTAGATTGGTGAGGGGGGGGAAAAAATATGTAATCAGTTTTAGAATAAGGCTGTAACGTAACAAAATGTGGAAAAAGTAAGGGGGTCTGAATACTTTCCGAATGCACTGTATATGCTTGGCTTTTAAATGTGCAGCTTTGAGCTAAGGTTAACTCAATCATTTAATACTAGGACATTTATTGCATTTATTAAGATATTAGCTCTTTGTCTCTCAGCTTCTTAATAATTGCATAAAAGTTATCTTGGACACATATAATTTAAGTATTCTGAGTGGTGATGCAAGGCTAGCTACCTTGACTACACCCATCGGATACGCCTATGGGCCTATAGCAGTCACATAATAATGGAGTCAGATTGCTGAATGTACTTTATTATTACCTCAACTACAGGTTCAAATGGGCTTACCTTCCTAAATGCTTATCTACCTGCTTGAAGAGAAGAACAAGTTGGAATTGGTTTAGGGAGATTCAGAAAAGGTCAAGACTGGTTTGTTATCTGTGATAACTTGTAGCCCACATATTGTAAACTAATTAAATATAAGGTTGTCACCTATTGTTACCTTATTACAACCTTATCACTTGTAACCGTATTAATTAAAACTTTGGCCCAATGACATAAGTATGATTCAAGAGGATGCTAGATTGTAGTGCCTAATCCACCATATATAACGTTACAATAAAATACAGTATATCCTTTATTTTAACTTCAACAAGGATCAGACCCTTTTTTTCAATTTTTGCCTAAAATGACATACCCAAATCTAACTGCCTGTAGCTCAGGACCTGAAGCAAGGATATGTATATTCTAGATACCATTTGAAAGGAAACACTTTGAAGTTTGTGGAAATGTGAAATGAATGTAGGAGAATATAACACATTCGATCTGGTAAAAGATAATACAAAGAAAAAACATGTGTTTTTGAAATGCAAGAGAAAGGCCATAATGTATTATTCCAGCACAGGTGCAATTTAGATGTTGGCCACTAGATGGCAGCAGTGTATGTGAAAAGTTTTAGACTGATCCAATGAACCATTGAATGCCCAAATGTGCCTAATTGGTTTATTAATAACTTTTCAAGTTCATAACTGTGCACTCTGCTCAAACAATAGCATGGTATTCTTTCACTGTAATAGCTACTGTAAATTGGACAGTGCAGTTAGATTAACAAGAATTTAAGCTTTCTGCCCATATCAGATATGTCTACGTCCTGGGAATTGTTTTTGTTTCTTACAACCTCATGCTAATCACATTAGCCTACGTTAGCTCAACCATCCCGAGGTCGGGACACCGATCCTGTAGAGGTTTTAACCCATTGAAATTTGCCTTAAACATCTACATTTTACGAGCAATCGAGCCTAACTTTGTATATCACCCCATCATTGTTTGATCTAGCACTTTTCCCATGTTGGCTGGTCTGCTATAAGGCCTGTGTCTGCAGTGCAAGTACTATAATACACTTTGAACCACTGCCTCACACTAACAGAGGATTCACAGCTTACAGTAAGCTGTGTTTTGTAGCTGTTAAAGCAATTAGTCTGGTTGAGCTGAAGGTGCTCTCAGCTTCAGTAGTGAACCACTTGACCATTTACTCTTTTATTTTATAACACTGACCTATACGTTAAAGTATTGGTTCAATGGTTGTGTTTTGGAGTATATTGCTGTGTATTTGTATTGTGATTTCCTATATTTTCAAGACCGGTTCTCTAAACTCTGACTGGTGCATTCAAGGTCTTCGTGTGATGAGCTGCACATGTCATTGTTTTAGACAAATTATCATTTTAAAGAGTGAAAAGGTGGACTTGCACACCTTTTGCATCAGTTACCTAGTTTCCCAATTCTTTATACCAGAATTGTAAAGCATCACAGATTACACATGAGGTATATATTACTACCGTTCAAAAGTTTGGGGTCACTTAGAAATCTCCTTGTTTCTGAAGGACTATTCCATGCGAGAAATTGCCAAGAAACTGAAGATCTCGTACAACGCTGTGCACTACTACCTTCACAGAACATCGCAAACTGGCTCTAACTAGAATAGAAAGAGGAGTGGGAGGCCCTGGTGCACAACTGAACAAGAGGACAAGTACATTAGTGTCTAGTTTGAGAAACAGACAACTCACAAGTCCTCAACTGGCAGCTTCATTAAATAGTACCCGCAAAACACCAGTCTCAATGTCAACAGTGAAGAGGCGACTCCGGGATGCTGGCCTTCTAGGCAGAGTTGCAAAGCAAAAGCCATATCTCAGACTGGCCAATGAAAATATTAAGATGGGCAAAAGAACACAGATACTGGACAGAGGAACTCTGCCTAGATGGCAAGCATCCTGGAGTCGCCTCTTCACTGTTGACGTTGAGACTGGTGTTTTGCGGGTACTATTTAATGAAGCTGCCAGTTGAGGACTTGTGAGGCGTCTGTACGCCTATGTAGATATTCCATAAAAAAATCAGCGTGTGTGTGTGTGTGTGTGTGTACAGTTTTATAGGGGGTGACATTTGGTCTAAGGGGATGGAAAACTCAAAATGGAAGCCAGGGCTGAAGTACTAGTTATAAGCTAAGTACTTGGAGGTTAGGAGGCAGCTATAAAGTAGAGGCCCAGAAGGCCCCCTCCTTGTCCTGACTCATAGATCCTATTGTACATTACACTAAGAACTACTGAGATTACTTTTACAACTGACAAGTATCACAGAAGAAGGTGAAGGGCATGTTTAGTCCCTTGTTTTAGTAAGACGAAACAGTTTCTCCATGGTGTGACTGTTGCTGTGAGATTCATACGTCTCATCATGAAATCATGAAACCCGACTCCCGTAGACGGTTCAAGGTTAAATGTGGATACTATACTTTCCATACATAATATACATGCACATTGTTATACTTACTATACCTCAATATTTGTTATAGTTTCAATAAGCAGCAAGAAGACTAATCACAATGAAGGTGCTTTTAATTTAGCAGAGTAACGGGATTAACACCACAAGATGAGCTAGGTAACAGCCTTACACAGCTAGATGTGTTTATTTACAATTTGACAGAGACACAATGATATCAACAGAAAACATCCAGAGACAGTGAAAAGGGAAACATCTGGCTTCTTGTAACAATACAACATCACCACAAATGTTGCAGTTGTCCTTTTGTCTCTGAGCTGTCTTTCTGTCTGTCCAAATATATAAATCTAAAATATCAGATTACATATTTGTTTGAATGCACTCCACTGTCTCTCATTAAATCAAAATGGGTAGCTTCTTTTTTCCCTGGGTTTGTGTATTCTAGGTTATAATGCAGCCTCCCTTGTCTCCCTTGTAGGGGTTCTTGTCATCTGACACGCCCTTTATGAGTGGGTCGCCCTCCATTTGGGCCTCCACCCATTCCATTGTCTCCTTGCAATTTACTGACACCTGATGACGTGAAGAGCAGAAGAATGAGAATACAATTCTCATGCAAGAGAATACTCAATGATTTCTTTGCTTGTTTTGTGGGAAAATGCATTTGTTCCTTTCAGTTACATGAAAAATGAAATGTTCACATTCATCTGCAGTACAACAGGAAATACAACTGCAGATTGTGTGCAGTGAAATATTATTCTAACTGTACATTCTTACAAATGTTTATTTCACTTCTTGTAACCATCTTTCTATGAAACTTATATTGATTTATCATGATCTAAATCAAATAGAACACTGTTCCACTGCCATCTTTTATGATACATGTTCTATGATTTGGTGGTAACATTTCATTTCAGACACGATGTAATACTGAAAAGAGATACTCACAGCTGTGCGTGTAGTGCTAACTTCAATCTTTAGCTGAGCCAGCTCCATTTGCAGGATTTCCTTATCAGACATATCACGAGCCATCTTGCCTTTGAAAGGAAAATGTACCCAGAGAAAGGTTAGTAGTAAAACAGGAATAGGTGTGGTATTTAGACAGCTAGAGCATCACTGGCAGATGAGTAATGTAGGCTCATCAATTCAAGTTTCTCTTTCACATACATCTTCAACATTCTCAATCCATATTCTTTTGTTTCTATTGTTGCGCTAATTATTGCACATTCATCTGTACAGACAATGTAAATCAGAAATAAAAGGAATACACAAGAATTAAAGTAACCCAGCTCTTACCTGTTGAATGGTTGGGTATCCAACAGAGAGAGTCTTAGCTCCTAGGGGCTTGGCTATTGTAAGCTGTCTACTGATAGACAGTACCTGCATTGACTGACTTGCTGATGGATCTCCGCCGCACCACTCTTCAGCTGCCAAGCTGATCCAGGTAGGCTTTGCTTTGGGGAGAGGTCGGTACAGGATTGTCACCAATCCTCTATGATCTAATTAAACAATCAAGGGGCTATAAACCTCAGAATCCTCAACACTAGCACCCTGAGCGGGGTTTGAGAGGAACACACATAAACCCAATGTGTATGTACCATCTTAGAGGATGGGGACACTGAGTGGGTGGTATTGTCATAACAAGCAATTGGGTCCTGTTTAGTTCAGGGGGGCGTCATACAGTACATAGGCTATCATGTAGAATGTGTGCATGTACACAAACTGCACATAACATGTATGCAACTGTGTGTGTATATACAGTACCAGTCAAAAGTTTGGACACCTACTCAATGGTAGACATGCTGGCTAAGTGTGCCTTGAATTCTAAATCAGACAGTGTCACCGGCAAAGCACCCCACACAATCACACCTCCTCTTCCATGCTTCACGGTGGGAACTACAAATGTGGAGATCATCCGTTCACCTACTCTGCTTCTCACAAAGACATGACAGTTGGAACCAAAAATCACAAAGATTTCCATTGGTGTCCTTTAGTAGTGGTTTCTTTGCAGCAATTCGACCATGAAGGCCTGATTCACGCAGTCTCATCTGAACAGCTGATGTTGAGATGTCTGTTACTTGAACTCTGTGAAGCAGAGGCTGGTAACTCTAATGAACATATCCTCTGCAGCAGAGGTAACTCAGGGTCTTCCTTTCCTGTGGCGGTCCTCATGAGAGCCAGTTTCATCATAGCGCTTAATGGTTTTTGTGACTGCACTTTCAAAGTTCTTAACATTTTCCATATTGACTGACCTTCATGTCTTAAAGTTATGATGGACTGATGAGCTGTTCTTGCCATAGTATGGACTTGGTATTTTACCAAATAGGGCTATCTTCTGTATACCACCACTACAACACAACTGATTGGCTTAAATGCATTAGGAAGGAAAGAAATTCCACATTAACTTTTGAACAAGACAAACCTGTTAGTTGAAATGCTTCCAGGTGATGAAGCTGGTTGAGAGAAGGCCAAAAGTGTGCAAAGCTGCCATCAAGGCAAAGGGTGGCTACTTATATATTATATTTTGATTCTAACACTTATGGTCATTACATGATTCCATGTTATTTCATAGTGTTGATGTCTTAACTATTATTCTAGAATGTAGGAAATAGTAAAAATAAAGAAATCCTGGAATGAGTAGGTGTCAACTTTTGACTGGTACTGTATATCATTTCATAGAACATTTCACGTTATCAGATTTAATTCTAATTCAGCAAACCAACATTTCAAATAAGGTCCTACAATCACATGGGCGATAGCATAAAGAATAATACTTTCAGAGGGAAATAAAAAATAAGTACTATAGAGCAGGTCAACAATGACAATCTCTGGCAGTCCCTGCGTCATTAGCCTCACTTAATGCCAAAGGCCCTTGGCATGCCACACATGGAGGTGAGCTCATGATTACACCAATTAGAGCACACTACAGTCTACATGAGGAGGATCTGATCTCATACACCATCCAATCCTTTCCCCGCATCTCTCTAATGTCATTCCAACCAAATTATGTCAGATTTGGTGTTTTGTGTAACAGATGTCTCTCTCCATTCACCAGTGTTTGGAAGTTGAAGATATGTTGTGAGTGGATGAACGTGCCTTGGTAGCCTAGTTAAAGGAGCCCTTTTGAAGTGATTGTTTGACAATCAGATGAAATCATGACTGGTTGTGTTTATTCCACAATAAGGTAATTAAAGGGCCACATTTGTAAAGGTAAATGACAAATCTTTACGACTAGGCCCACAGAAATCCTATTGAATTAATAGGGATTCTATGATTAGGCCAATCCAAATCTCTGGTGCACAGGGGCACATGCCCCCTCAGATTTGTCCTGTAAAAATTGTTTTTTGTTGTTTTTATAATACTGCTAGCCACCTAGCAAGTTTAGGAAGTTGGCTTTAGCTAGCCCAGATAGGTTCCCAAACTCATAACTAGCTACCAGGAAGCCATTTCAGGCTATCAATCAAGTTAGAGTAGCTAGAGTAGCTAGCTTGTCTAACTATCTTAGCTGGAATGCCTGCTGGCAAGGTTGGTAGACTAGAAAAGCAAGCAATTACTAAATGTACTGAATAAGACTCAGAAAGGAATATATCTTTTACACAGATTTTAGCAGAGAAGCATATTTTTGCTTTTAAAAAAAAGAACCACAGACAGCTCAAGAGGTATGCTTAGATAAACATATTTTGGACAGAATGAAGCATTATGATTATGGCTCTAGACTGCAGGACAAATATGTTTTGGGTGTTTTGAAAAATTCAAGATTCTCTAACTTATGGCCATAGCTCCCCTCCTCCGGACCACCCACCCCAGCTATCCATGCGTACTTTGTGCCCCCTCAGATTTTTGGGGTGCATGATGCCCCTGAGAGGTTCTGTAACAGGAATAAATGAAATATACTTCCAACCTGACTGTATCGGATAAATAGTGAGGAACAACTAACTGTAAAATGCAATACATAATTAAGCTACATTGCCTTTCAAGAACAAATGTATCACAGAATCAATATCCAATCAGGCATGTTATACATTCTAACGTTGACAGTCAACATATTACACTAGTCCAGTGTAGCCTGGTTTTTCTCTCTCTCTCTCTTTCACACTCTCTCACTCTGTGTGTCTGTCTCTCTCTCTCGGCCATTGATCCCTGGAAAAGCCTTCACTGGCACTCGTTTCGACCATATGTTATTTCAGGATCTGGGTTAGTCTCACCCCCACCCACCCCTACCCACCCACCCACCATAGATTAGGCAGTGAGACCGACGTCACTCTGGACTTACTGTACCACAGGTACAGACATTCACCTGATAAGCCACATGGTAAGAGTTGAACAATGGACAGAACCTGTGAGGCAAAAGATAGGCCTACCACTTAACAACTGACCACATTTACTGTAAATTCAACATACGAGTAGCTAGGACTGTGCTGCAGAGCCAGTTCTGAATTGGACTGTGTATTCCGTTGTGCATTCCAGAGGAAGAATTTCTGTCTTAACCGAACAGCTGAACAAATAAAGTACTATATATTCTATTCATATGGATACCTCTGAATTACTCCAAATTACTCTTCCACACAGTGTGTGAAATGCAATAAAGTATTTAGTTGCTTCAAAGGTAGCAGAGCTACAGTGCATTATAATGCTTCCCCTCAAGGGTATTACTGCCATAAGGCAATTAAGACTATCTACGTTGGCTGTAATTTAGTCACTTCTCAGGTTAATTGGTTAATAAAGTTAGAGCTTAATCCCTATCGTTTCGCCGGTAGTAGTGAAATATTTGATAAGAAGGATATTCTGGGTACCCTCTCCTGCTGTTGTGTCCTTGAGCAGGGAACTTAACCCTTAATCTGCTCTGGGGAACTATGCCAATGCTGACCCATGGGTCGTAGTTATTAGTGCACAGCGTAGCAATTGGTTCATGTCGCAAAATGTTTTAACGTGACAAACGGTTTCCGTTGCAAACCGCTTCGCTACAGTTTGCTTTAGTGTGCACTACTGAATACGACAACGGCCTGTTTTCTTCAAGTAGATCCTTCTAGAACTTTGAATAGAACCATGATATTGGTTGCATGTTAACTTCTGCTCCAATTTCTGCAACAACTAAGAGCATTGGACAATGATGTGTATATAAACCCTGTGCAGCTGCCTTCATCAACCTGGCCAAGGCTTTCGACTCTTTCAATCACTGCATTCTTATCGGCAGACTCAACAGCTTTGGTTTCTCAAATGACTGCCTCGCCTGGTTCACCAACTACTTCTCAGAGTTCAGTGTGTCAAATCGGAGGGACTGTTATCCGGACCTCTGGCAGTCTCTATGGGGGTGCCACAGGGTTCAATTCTCGGGCCGACTCTTTTCTCTGTATACATCAATGATGTCACTGTTGCTGCTGGTGATTCTCTGATCAACCTCTACACAGACAACACCGTTCTGTATACTTCTGGCCCTTCTTTGGACACTGTGTTAACAAACCTCCAGACGAGCTTCAATGCCATACAACACTCCTTCCGTGGCCTCCAATTGCTCTTAAATGCTAGTAAAATGCATGCTTTTCAACCGATTGCTGCCCGCACCTGTCCGCCCGTCTAGCATCACTCTGGACGGTTCTGACTTAGAATATGTGGACAACTACGTAGGTGTCTGGTTAGACTGTAAACTCTCCTTCCAGACTCATATTAAGCGGCTCCAATTCAAAATTAAATATAGAATCGGCTTCCTATTTCGCAACAAAGCCTCACTCATGCTGCTAAACATACCCTCGTAAAACTGACTATCCTACCGATCCTTGACTTCGGCGATGTCATTTACAAAATAGCCTCCAACACTCTAGCAAATTGGATGTAGTATATCACAGTGACATCTGTTTTGGCACCAAAGCCCCATATACTACCCACAACTGCGACCTGTATGCTCTCGTTGGCTGGCCCATATTTGTCGCCAAACCCACTGGCTCCAGGTCATCTATAAGTCATTGCTAGGTAAAGCCCCGCCTTATCTCAGCTCACTGGTCACCATAGCAACACCCACCAGAGGCACGCACTCCAGCAGGTATATTTCACTGGTCATCCCCAAAGCCAACTCCTCTTTTGGCCGCCTTTCCTTACAGTTCTCTGCTGCCAATGACTGGAACGAATTGCAAAAATTATTGAAGCTGGAGAAATATCTCCCTCACTAACTTTAAGCAACAGCTGTCAGAGCAGCTTACAGATCACTGCACCTGTACTCAGCCCATCTGTAAATAGCCCACCCAACTACCTCATCCCCATATTGTTATTTATTTTTGCTCTTTTGCACCCCAGTATCTCTACTTGCACATCATTATCTGCACATCTATCACTCCAGTGTTAATGCTAAATTGCAATTATTTCGCCACTATGGCCTATTTATTGCCTTACCTCCCTAATCTTACTACATTTGCACACACTGTATATAGATTTTTCTATTGTGTTATTGACTGTACGTTTGTTTATCCTATGTGTAACTTTGTTTGTGTCGCACTGCTTTGCTTTATCTTGGCCAAGTCGCAGTTGTAAATGAGAACTTGTTCTCAACTGGCCTACCTGGTTAAATAAAGGTGAAATAAATAAAATATAAAATTGCTGATGCAATGTATTGGCCAATGAGAGGCTTTGAAGCCACTGGTTGGCCAAATTGGACTCCCCAGTAGGAGCAGTCAATAGCGATAGAGGACTCATCTTTATATATGTGCCATTATAGCGTCTGTGGCAGCATTGAGGCTATAACCCATAAGAATCCCCACCCAGTTGACTACTTTGACTACTTTAATTGTGTAATCCCTCATTGGCGCTGCCCATGCTAAAAGCATTCTCTATGGTGCAGTCCTCCATATGAATGAATGGAATTATACAGTATATCAATTGAATGTTTCAAGACAATTACGTGTAGTCTATTTTTAATTTTTTTATTTAGAGGGTAGATCAGCTTTAATATTTCAGATTGTGGCTTCCACCAATGTAATTGTCTGCATCATTTCCAATCCCCCATTCATTTTCTTTTTGTATATATACACACTACTGGTCAAAGGTTTAGAACACCTACTCATTCAAGGGATTTTCTTAATTTTTACTATTTTCTACATTGTGAAATAATAATGAAGACAAACTATGAAATAACACATATGGAATCATGTAGTAACCAAAAGTGTTAAACAAATCAAAGTATATTTTAAATTTGTTGATTCTTCAAATAACAACCCTTTGCCTTGATGACAGCTTTGCTGCTATAACAGCCTCCACTCTTCTGGGAAGGCTTTCCACTAGATGTTGGAACATTGCTGTGGGGACTTGCTTCCATGGGCACTGATGTTGGGCAATTAGGCCTGGTGATCCAATTAATCCCAAAAGGTGTTCAGTGGGGTTGAGGTCAGGGCTCTGTGCAGCCCAGTCAAGTTCTTCCACACTGATCTCAACAAACCAATGCTTTGTGCACGGGGGCATTGTCATGCTGAAACAGGAAAGGGCCTAACCCAATCTGTTGCCACAAAGTTGGAAGCACAGAATTGTCTAGGATGTCATTGTATGCTGTAACGTTTAGGATTTCCCTTCACTGGAACTAAGGGGCCTAGCCCGAACAATGAAAAACAGCCCCAGTGTCACGTCCTGGCCATAGATAGCCCTTTTGGCTGCTCTATGGTGGTTTTGGTCAGGAAGGCACGTCCTGTCCTTGCTCCACGCACCAGGTCCCCTGTGCGCCTTCAGAGCCCGGCACGGCCTGTCCCTGCTCCACGCATCAGGCCCCCTGTGCACCTTCAGAGCCCGGCACGTCCTGTCCCTGCTCCGCACACCAGGCCCCCCGTGCGCATCGAGAGACCGGCACGGACTGTTCCTTTTCCACGCACCAGGCCTCTAAGATGTCGTCCCAGCCTGGTACGTACTGTTCTTGCTCCACGTACCGGGCCTCCACCGAGCCTCCGCCAGCGCTTAAGACCCACCGAGACCCCCCAGTGACTTTTTGGTCGCGGTCGGAGTCCGCGCTTTGGGTACTGTCACGCCCTGGCCATAGATAGCCCTTTTGGCTGCTCTATGGTGGTTTTGGTCAGGACGTGATCAGGGGTGTGTTTTTGTTCTATGTTTGTATTTCTATGTTGGTTGGTTTGGGTTCCCAATTAGAGGCAGCTGTTAGTCGTTGTCTCTAGTTTGGGAATCCTATTTAGGTCGTTCAGTCCCCCACCTGTGTGGTGGGATATTATGTTATGTTTGTAGTGTGTGTGTGTGTGTGTGTGTGTGTGTGTGTGTGTGTGTGTGTGTGTGTGTGTGTGTGTGTGTGTGTGTGTGTGTGTGTGTGTGTGTGTGTGTGTGTGTGTGTGTGTGTGTGTGTGTGTGTGTGTGTGTGTGTGTGTGTGTGTGTGTGTGTGTGTGTGTGTGTGCGTCTGTGCGCGCGTGCTGGCTAATGGCGTCTTGGCGTCACACCTGCATTACGGTCGTTGTGTACTTTCTTTTGTTTTGGTGAGTTCTAGAAATAAATATGTTTCACTCAACCCTGCACGCTGCGCCTTGGTCCACTTCTGTCAGCGATCGTGACACCCAGACCATTATTCCTCCTCAAAAAAACATTAGTTGGCACTACATTGTAGCAGGTAGCGTTCACATGGCATCTGCCAAACCCAGATTTGTCCAACGGCATTGAGTGTATTTTCCAACGGGGCTATACATTTGGGTGAGGATCTTTTCTCGTTTCACTACGAAAAATAAAATTAAACCATCTAGTGTTTAGCGAAATAACAACACAATGTCAAATACAGGTAGCCTAGTCAAATAATTAACATCAAATCACATTAACCGTTACTCTCTCGCTGGAATTCCACTAACGGTCTGTATGTAGCCAAACGTAGCTACTGCTCATGTTGGTATCTGTATTGTGGCACAAAAGCAATGACAGGGAGACATAGTGGAGTGGTAATGCGTGCAAGCAGTTGCTCCCGACCTTGGGTACACTGCAGCATCCACCGAGAGGCTATTGCTGCCTAGGGAATGCCTGACAGCTTGAAAGACATTTTGGACACTACAGTGAAAATGGTTGGCTTTGTTAAAGCAAGGCCCCTGAACTCATGTGTATTTTCTGCACTATGCAATGATATAGGCAGTGACCATGTAGCGCTTTTACAACACACTGGTTATCAAGGGGCAAAGTTTTGACACGTTTCTTTCAATTGAGAGATGAGCTTCAAGTGTTCTATACTGACCATCATTTTCACTTGTCTGACCGCTTGCATTATGACGAGTTTTTCACACGACTGGCCTATCTGGGTGTGTTTTTCCTCGCCTGAATGATCTGAATCTAGGATTACAGGGACTCTCCGCAACTATATTCAATGTGCGGGACAAAATTGAGGCTATGATTAAGAAGTTGGAGCTCTTCTCTGTCTACATTAACAAGGACAACACACAGGTCTTTCCATCATTGTATGATTTTTTTCTGTGCAAATGAACTCAAGCTTACGGACAATGTCAAATGTGATATAGCGAAGCACCTGAGTGAGTTGGGTGCGCAATTATGTAGGTACAGTACTTTCCCGGTACGAATGACACAAACAACTGGATGCGTAACCCTTTCATCAAATCCAATCAAATGTATTTATAAAGCCCTTCTTACATCAGCTGATGTCACAGAGTGCTATACAGAAACCCAGCCTAAAACCCCAAACAGCAAGCAATGCAGGTGTAAAAGCACGGTGGCTAGGAAAAACTCCCTAGAAAGGCCAAAACCTAGGAAGAAACCTAGAGAGGAACCAGGCTGTGAGGGGTGGCCAGTCCTCTTCTGGCTGTCCCGGGTGCAGATTTTAACAGAACATGGACAAGATTTTAAAATGTTCATAAAACAGGCAGAACAGTTGAAACTGGAGAAGCAGCACAGCCATTTTCCATACACAGTGTTTCATACCCTGCCTCCAGTCCACTTACCGATATCTGAACAAGAGAGCCTCATTGAAATTGCAACAAGCGGTTCTGTGAACATGTAATATAATCAGAAGCCACTGGATTGGGCTGCACTCAGAGTATCCTGCCTTTGCAAATAAGACACTGATGCCCTTTGCAACCTGGTACCTACGTGAGAGTGGATTCTCAGCCCTCCTTAGCATGAAAACTAAATAGAGGCACAGACTGTGTATGGAAAATGATTTAAGACTGAGACTCTCTTCAATACAACATTGCACAGTTATGTGCATCCTTTCAAGCACACCCTTCTCATTAACCTGTGGTGAGTTATTCACAATTTTCGATGAACAAATGTTTTATATGTAAGATGGTTAAAGAAAAGCGACGGGTAGCCTAGAGTTAGTGTTGGACTAGTAACCAAAACGTTGCAAGATCGAATCCCCGAGCTGACAAGGTAAAAATCTGTCATTCTGCCCCTGAACAAGGCAGTTAACCCACTGTTCCTAGGCCGTTATTGAAAATAAGAATTTGTTCTTAACTGACTTGACTAGTTAAATAATGGTAATTACTATTTGTGCCCTGGTCCTATAAGAGCTCTTTGTCACTTCCCACCAGCCGGGTTGTGACAAACTCACTCATTCTTATGTTTAATAAATGTATCGTATAGTGTGTGTGTGTGGGGCAGGCTTACAATGATGGCAAAAAAACAACATTTGAGAGTGCGGTAACCCTGGTGCTAGAGGGGATACACAGCTGGAGGTTGAATATTTTGAAGGGGTACGGGACTATAAAAAGTTGTGGAACCACTGCCTTAGACGATGTGGCACTGCCCTTGGACCTGGTGCCAGTAAGGATGGTCTTCACGGAGGCTGTAAGACCCTCCCGCCTCCCTGATATAGAAATCCTTCGGTCATTGCACCATAGGGACACTGACCTCCACTGCTGTGGTGCCCACCAGACAATCCGGCAGTGATGTAAAAATACTTGAAAGTAGTACTAGTAGTTTTTTTTTGGTATTTGTACTTTACTATTTGTATTTTTTACTTCACTACATTCCTAAAGAAAATTATGTACTTTTTACATTTTCCCTGACACCCAAAAGTTCATTGTGAATGCTTAGCAGAACAGGAAAATTGTCTAATTCACACACTTATCAAGAGAACATCCCTGGTCATCCCTACTGCCTCTGATCTTGCGGACTCACTAAACACATGCTTCATTTGTAAATTATGTCTGTGGGTTGGCGCGTCCCCCTGGCTATCTGTAAAAAATAAAATTAAAATTAAATGGTGTGGTCTGGTTTTCTTAAGGAATTTGAAATTATACTTTTACTTTTGATACTTGAGTAAGTCTCTAAAAGTATTTGGTTTTAAACATACTTAAGTAGGATTTTACTGGGTGACTTTCCCCTTTCCTTCCCTTTCTATTAAAGGTATGTTTACTTTTACTAAATTAGGACAATTGGGTACTTTTTCCACCACTGCCATCCGGTAAGGCACCCAGGATCCCAGAACCTGTGACTGTAACCATTTTGAATTCCTTGATGCTGCCCTATTTGCTATCAGTGCCCCACTTTACAGACAACACCCCATCCAATGACTGTGAACACCTTGAAAAGCATTCGTTGTAAGAAATGTGGTACATAAATAATGTTTGATATTTAATAAACTCAGTTTTTCCATAAACATGTAATTGATAACTTGGGATTTTATCACTAGAAAAATCAATCATATAGTGGGAAGGATCCTATAAATCAATACTGTACGAATGCATGTACCACAAAAAAAAAAAAAAAGATTTCTCTGGTCATGAAACTACAATACAGGCTGCAGTCAATTTTGAATGTCAATACATTTTTAGATTCATTGTCATTAACTCAGTCCTAGAATGTTGTCATCACTCATTGAAGTCTGGTATCCGGAGTGATCTGATTAATGGCTACATAATTAAGTGTCTGTTTCCTTGTAGAATGTTGACAGCTGAATAGAAAACATTGTATTGCTAAGATGCTCTAATTAAGTGATAATGCCCAATTAGCCGGTGTTTGGAGGATATATTAGCGCTGGTGGTGTTGCAAACCGTGCCAATATATCCTCCAAACATCAGCTTATCGAGCATTATAATTTTTATACAACAGGTTACCAACATATTCAAATAATGATTGAGATTTTAATTAAAAATGTTATTTTGATTCATTTATTCATACCTCTGCAAGACAGCCTAGTGGTTAGAGCGTTGGACTAGTAACCGGAAGGTTGCAAGATCGAATCCCAGAGCTGACAAGGTAAAATCTGTTGTTCTACCCCCTGAACAAGGCAGTTAACCCACTGTTCCTAGGCTGTCATTGAAAATATGAATTTGTTCTTAACTGACTTGCCTAGTTAAATAAAGGTAATAAAATAGTCCTGACACCAATCTAGGGTTGCTACCCAAGCTGGCTGGTTGTTCGGTTGCCAGCAGCGACCTCAGTCTTTTTGTTCTGTATCTATGGACGCGACCCAGTTGTTCGAGGTAAATTCCATTGCCATACCCGCTGGCAACGTTCTTATCCCTTGCTTGCTAAGTAGCCAATTACAGTAACGTCAAAGAATAACAACCGTAGCTGCATTTGCAATTGTTTAAGCTGTTTTCTAGTGACATTTATTTGGATACATCCATAACAATGCCCTAATGAGGTGTGATTTCGCCTGGCATAGAAAATGTGCTTTCTCATCAGAACACTGTTGTTCAGAGGAGCTAGCCAACAACACCGCTAACACAATCACTTCAAACACAGAAGCTTTAAAGACTGCAAACTAGCTGCACTTTCGTTGGTTATGTTGAACCTTTTTTTCAATTGACATTTCTTGGTATATATCCATAAAAATTACTGGCTGAGAAACGATGCCTGCCTGTCTGTCTGTCCCGACTCCCGACAGCTGGAGATCGATTTTTAATATTGAAACAATGTTGCAAATGTTGGAGACAGTTGCAACCCTGTCTCTCATTAATGATGTACTATATGTACAAATTAGCACAATATTTTTATGTACTAATAGCGCACTTGATATTTGCTCATATAGTACATACTTAATGAGAGATTGGGTTGGTGAGACAGACGAAGGTTTACACCTACAGTTGAAATCGGAAGTTTTCATGATACACCTTAGCCAAATACATTTAAACTCCGTTTTTTCACAATTCCTGACATTTAATCCTAGTAAAAATTCCCTGTCTTAGGTCAGTCAGGATCACCACTTTATTTTAAGAATGTGAAATGTCAGAATAATAGTAGAGTGATTTATTTCAGATTTTATTTCTTTCAACAAGTTCCCAGTGGGTCAGAAGTTTACATACACTCAATTAGCATTTGGTAGCATTGCCTTTAAATTGTTTAACTTGGTTTGGTTAGCCTTCCACAAGCTTCCCACAATACGTTGGGTGAATTTTGGCCCATTCCTCCTGACAGAGCTGCTGGGATAACTGAGTCAGGTTTGTAGGCCTCCTTGCTCGCACACGCTTTTTCAGTTCTGCCCACAAATGTTCTATAGGATTGAGGTCAGGGCTTTGTGTTGGCCACTCCAATACCTTGACTTTGCTGTCCTTAAGCCATTCTGCCACAACTTTGGAAGTATGCTTGAGGTCATTGTCCATTTGGAAGACCCATTTGCGACCAAGCTTTAACTTCCTGACTGATGTCTTGAGATGTTGCTTCAATATATCCACATCATTTTCCTTTTTCATGATGCCATCTATTTTGTGAAGTGCACCAGTCCCTCCTGCAGCAAAGCACCCCCACAACATGATGCTGCCACCCCCGTGCTTCACGGTTGGGATGGTGTTCTTCGGCTTGCAAGCCTCCCGGTTTTTCCTCCAAACATAACGATGGTCATTATGCCAAACAGTTCTATTTTTGTTTCATCAGACCAGAGGACATTTCTCCAAAAAGTACGATCTTTGTCCCCATGTGCAGTTGCACACCATAGTCTGGCTTTTTTATGGTGGTTTTGGAGCAGTGGCTTCCTCCTTGCAGAGCGGCCTTTTAGGTTATGTCGATATACGACTCGTTTTACTGTGGATATAGATACTTTTGTACCTGTTTCCTCCAGCATCTTCACAAGGTCCTTTGCTGTTGTTCTGGGATTGATTTGCACTTTTCACACCAAAGTACGTTCATCTCTAGGAGACAGAACGTCTCCTTCCTGAGCGGTATGACGGCTGCGTGGTCCCATGATGTTTATACTTGCGTACTATTGTTTGTCCAGATGAACGTGGTACCTTCAGGCGTTTGGAAATTGCTCCCAAGGATGAACCAGACTTGTGGAGGTCTACAATTTTTTTTCTGAGGTCTTGGCTGATTTCTTTTGATTTTCCCATGACGTCAAGCAAAGAGGCACTGGGTTTGAAGGTAGGCCTTGAAATACATCCACAGATACACCTCCAATTGACTCAAATTATGTGAATTAGCCTATCAGAAGCTTCTAAAGCCATGACATCATTTTCTGGAATTTTCCAACCTGTTTAAAGGCACGGTCAATTTAGTGTATGTAAACTTCTGACCCACTGGAATTGTGATACAATGAGTTATACGTGAAATAATCTGTCTGTAAACAATTGTTGGAAAAATTACTTGTGTCATGCACAAAGTAGATGTCCTAACTGACTTGCCAAAATATAGTTTGTTAACAAGAAATTTGTGGAGTGGTTGAAAAACAAGTTTGAATGACTCTAACAAGTGTATGTAAACTTCCGACTTCAACTGTATCTCTGCCGTTAAACTAAATGTTAGTCTAAAAGTAATGTGAGATAATGTCTAGATACTTTTTATAGTGAAGATCAATGCGCTTTTTAACCAATCAGCATTCAGGATTAGACCCACCCATTGCATAACTTAATAGCTACACTCACCAACACAGGATAAACTTTATCCCTCATGCTGGCCCTGTCCAAACCGGTAAATTGCCCCTCACTATAGCTGTACTTCTCCACATGGCCAGACTTATAGCAGTCTTCTCCCCTTTAAATGCTCTTATGCTCATCCATGAAAAATACCATAAGGTCTGAAATAGACACCAAAGTTGGCATACTGCACAAATAATTATTTAGGCTAATAAAAAAATAAAAAAAGATATGCTGCTCTCTTAATTAGCTAGCTAAAGTGTAGCAAGTTGCTAGCTAAAACAGAGAAATGGGATGCAAATTCAAGGATTGGACACACAGGCCTCTGATCTTGCTGGTGAACGTAGCTGGCAGTGTTGGCTAGAGATGACTTGCAGGAGCTTCCTGCAGGAATTTGTAGTGTTGCTGAGGTCTTCCCTGTTGCTAATTAGCATTTCAAATTTTTTTGTAAATTGAGGCAAATATATTGAGATTTTACTTTGTCCGAGAGATAATTACATTGCTATCAAAACGTCACGTCAGGGCAATCCTACACGAAACGCAAACCTTACAGTGCATTCAGAAAGTATTCAAACCCCTTGACTTTTTCCACATTTTGTTACGTTACAGCCTTATTCTAAAATTTATTAAATCGTTTTTTTCCCGCATCTACACACAATACCACATGATGACAAAGCAAAAACAGGATTTAAGAAATGTTTGCAAATGTATTACACATTTTTTTTTTACGGAAATATCACATTTACATAAGTATTCAGACTGTTTACTCAGTACTTTGTTGAAGCACCTTTAGGAGTGATTACAGCCTTGAGTATTCTTGGGTATGACGCTACAAGCTTGCCACTCCTGTATTTGAGGAGTTTCTCCCATTCTTCTCTGCAGATCCTCTCAAGCTCTGTCAGGTTGGTTGGGGAGCATCGCTGCACAGCTATTTTCAGGTCTCCAGACATGTTAGATCGGGTTCAAGTCCGGGGCTCTGGCTGGGCCACTCAAGGACATTCAGAGACTTGTCTCAAAGCCACTCCTGCGCTGTCTTGGCTGTGTGCTTAGGGTTGTCCTGTTGGAAGGTGAACCTTTGCCCCAGTCTGAGGTCCTGAGCACGATGGAGCAGGTTTTTCCCTCGATCCTGACTAGTCTCCCAGTCCCTGCCGCTGAAAAACATCCCCACAACATGATGCTGCCACCACCATGCTTCACCGTAGGGATGGTGCCAGGTTTCCTCCAGACGTGACGCTTAGCATTCAGACCAAAGAGTTCCGTCTTGGTTTCATCCGACCAGAGAATCTTTTTCTTCATGGTCAAAGTCCTTTAGGTGCCTTTCGGCAAACTCCAAGCGGCCTGTCATGTGCCTTTTACAGAGGAGTGGCTTCCATCTGGCCACTCTACCATAAAGGCTTTATTGGTAGAGTGCTGCAGAGATGGTTGCCCTTCTGGAAGGTTCTTCCATCTCCACAGAGAAACTCTGGAGCTCTGTCAGAGTGACCATTGGGCTTTTGGTCACCTCCCTGACCAAGGCCCTTCTCCCCCCATTTTCTCAGTTTGGCCAGGTGGCCAGCTCTAGGAAGAGTCTTGGTGGTTCCAAACTTCTTCCACTTAAGAATGATGGAGGCCACTGTGTTCTTGGGGACCTTCAATGGTGCAGAAATGTCTTGGTACCCTTCCCCTGATCTGTGCCTCGACACAATCCTGTCTCAGAGCTTTACGACAATTCCTTCAACCTCATGGCTTGGTTTTTGCACTGTCAACTGTGGGACCTTATATAGACAAGTGTGTGCTTTTCCAAATCATGTCCAATCAATTGAATTTACCACAGGTGGACTCCAATCAAGATGTAGAAACATCTCAAGGATGATCAATGGAACCAGGATGCACCTGAGCTCAATTTCGAGTCTCATAGCAAAGGGTCTGAATACTTACATTTTTGATAAATTTGCAAAAATGTCTAAACCTGTTTTCACTTTGTCATTATGGGATATTGTGTGTAGATTGATGGGAAAAAATATTTTATCCATTTTAGAATAATGCTAATGTAACAAAATGTGGAAAAAGGGAAGTGGTCTGCATACCTTCCGAATGCACTGTATATAAAGTAGTTCTAAAATCACCAAAGGCACAAATTAATGGGGAAAACCTTTATTGGAACCATTACCTACCGCTAAGTTTTATGGGTATTATGATGTGTCCACTGTGCCGTTTTTTATAAAGAGCCTCCTACAATGCAGGCAATGACTGCAGGATGGATTTGGTGAAGAGCTACTGCAGAAACTTGCAGTCGACTGTAGTCAACTTCATGGACTTTGACATGGTATTTGTAAAGTGCATGCAGTCGACAATTTGTATCCCCATAATGCAACACACTTTGATAGGCGACAAAAGTGATCCGCTTGGACGTGCTCATGCGGTGCTGCTCGTGGCAATGTCGTTGCGCGGAGTCTACCTTTAAATGTAATATGGTCAACTTTTATTTTGAAAATTATCGAAAATTCTAGACAGGAAGTTGTGAAGTTTTTGCCCACTGCTGTCGTAACACTGTAGTAACAATAATGGCTGCCCCTAGCAGTAGGCAAGTTCTCCGACGCCTCTGTCAATTCGGTGCCTTTATTTTGACCCGATTTGGTTTCTGGAACTGCTTTACAATGCTGATGCTCTTTGCCGAGCGCGCGGATGTAAAAAGGTAAGCGCGGTGGATATGTATGTGAGTACTGGTCACGTTTCTGCAGACGTCGGCTAGCCGCTAATCGGCTAAGCAGAGGGTTGGCTTTACAGAGTCACTTTGCTTGTTAGTTGAGCTACCTTATTGACAGACATATTTACTACATTTACTACACTAGTGTGACTTTTCTATGCCATGTACCGTTTTCTGGGTTATGAACGTGGTCACTTGGTTGTGTAAAGGAACATAGAACTACAGAAGCTACAACTTCCGGGATTGTGAGCCATCTGGCTCTAGTTATGGCAGGGTGCTATTTCTGTAATCTTTAAATAGGAGTGTACCACCCTGTAATCTATCTGGTGGAGTCTCCAGTTACCTTACTTAGATCAAGTCTACTAGTCTACTACTGTAAATATACAGTAACAGTGACTGCGTGGCATATCTTCTCACATGGCACATAAGCCATTCATTCATGTATTATTGGCTTTTTCGAAGAATACCAAGTAATTCATATTTTTGTCATTAAGGAGATGCTTTATCCAGAGCGATTTATAGTTATTGTATTCAGTTTAAAGTGGAACTGACAGCATTTTAACATGAAATCGTATTAAAATCTGTTCATATACACCCCCAGGAAGAATATTACATGTTTTTAAAAAACAAAAAGCCAGCACTATATGGTAATTTTCATAAATTCATAGAATATTTGGGAATGACATATAGTACAGCATTTGTGAAAATTCTATAGAAATATAAGCGGCTGTTTTGTTTGGACAATTAATAGACACTGCAGTAAATAAAACCTAATTTAAAAACACCTGTCTTGTCCAGGACTGGAGTCTACACAGACCAGTGTGCCATATCCAATCAGAGCTACAGTAGACCTATATGCAAATAAACCATTTGCCACATGGGCCTGCCATCATTAACTTTTAACTGGATTGTGTGTTTACAGGAAGTAGCAACAGAGCAACTTTAGATCATTATAACGCATTCACAAAATACACCTGAAAAGATTTCTGCAAATATATAAATACCACAGGATTCCTCTTATATTTGGGAACTTCAACAGTCCTATTGATCAAACAACCAGTTATGCACATCAACAACAAATCACATTTTATTGGCCACATACACATGGTTAGCAGATGTTAATGCGAGTGTAGTGAAATTCTTGTGCTTCTAGTTCCGACAGTGCAGCAATATCTAACAATTCCACAACTACCTAACACACAAATCTAAGTAAAGGAATGGAATAAGAATATCTACGTATAAATATATGGATGAGCAATGACAAAGCGGCATAGGCAAGATGCAATAGATGGTATAAAATACAGTTGAAGTCGGAAGTTTACATACACCTTAGCCAAATACATTTAAACTCAGTTTTTCACAATTCCTGACATTTAATCCTAGTAAAAATTCCCTGTCTTAGGTCAGTTAGGATCACCACTTTATTTTAAGAATGTGAAATGTCAGAATAATAGTAGAGAGAATGATTTATTTCAGCTTTTATTTCTTTCATCACATTCCCAGTTGTTCAGAAGTTTACATAAACTCAATTAGTATTTGGTAGCATTGTCTTTAAATTGTTTAACTTGGGTCAAACGTTTCAGGTAGCCTTCCACAAGCTTCCCACAATAAGTTGGGTGAATTTTGGCCCATTCCTCCTGACAGAACTGGTGTAACTGAGTCAGGTTTGTAGGCCTCCTTGCTCGCACATGCTCTTTCAGTTCTGCCCACAAATGTTCTATAGAATTGAGGTCAGGGCTTTGTGTTGGCCACTCCAATACCTTGACTTTGTTGTCCTTAAGCCATTTTGCCACAACTTTGGACTATGCTTGGCGTCATTGTCCATTTGGAAGACCCATTTGTGACCAAGCTTTAACTACTTACGGAGTGGTGGGGCGCTAAACATTCATCAATATACAAGTGTTGCATAGTCATCAAAAGCTCTGCTTCTTGGCAATATCACAGTGTTGTCAGATTTCAAAAAGGCTTCACGGCGAAAGCACAACATTTGATTGTTTGAGGGTAGCACCTCCAATATTTCTGCATTAGCATAAATTCATAAACCATCGCAGTTCACACAAAACACATTTCACAGCGAAAACAAATCCCTTACCTTTTGAAGAACTTCTGCTGAGTGCTTCCCAAGTGTCCAACGAAGACATCCAATGGTTCTTTTGTTAGAAAAAGTCATTTATTATATCCATAAATCTCAGTTTGGTTGGCGCGTTATGTTCAGAAAATCCAACGTCGAATCGACCATTGAAACGTGAAGAGAACGCGTTCAAATATACCTATAAACTTTTCCTAAACAAATCAAATACCAGTTAAAATGCATCCTTAGCTATCCTTTTATGAATATTAGCGATAATATTTCACTCGGATGGTCACCTATACCTTATATAAGTAAAATAAAGTGGGGCGCGCAGCCAGACTCGCGCCCGAGAAAACTTGTTGACATCTGAGCTACCTTGGCCATTTCCTGTACCTATTCGTTCTGTTTACTCCAATCTCTCTGAGTCTTTGTATATAGACTGTGGACATCTAGTGGAAGCCATAGGTACTGCAGTCTCAGTCCTGGTTACAAATGGATTCAATAGGGAGTGTGTCAAACAGAGCAATAGGTCACCAGAAACTGATTTCCGGATAGATTTCTCGGGTTTACGCGTGCTAAATGGGTTCTGTTATACTCACAGACATTATGTTAACACTTTTAGAAACCTCAGAGTGTTTCCTATCCAATAGTACTAATTATGTGCATATCCTATTTTCTGAGCCTGAGTGGCAGGCATTTTGCTTTGGGCACGCCAGACTCCAAAACTGTGACCTCACCTGCCGCTCCCTAAAAAGTTAACTTCCTGACTGATGTTGCTTCAATATATCCACATAATTTTCCTTCCTCATGATGCCATCTATTTTGTGAAGTGCACCAGTCCCTCCTGCAGCAAAGCACCTCCACAACATAATGCTACCACCCTCGTGCTTCATGGTTGGGATGGTGTTCTTCGGCTTGCAAGCCAAACATAACGATGGTCATTATGCCAAACAGTTCTATTTTTGTTTCATCAGACCAGAGGACATTTCTCCAAAAAGTGCGATCTTTGTCCCCATGTGCAGTTGCAAACCGTAGTCTGGCTTTTTTATGGCGGTTTTAGAGCAGTGGCTTCTTCCTTGCTGAGCGGCCTTTCAGGTTATGTCGATATAGGACTTGTTTTACTGTGGATATAGATACTTTTGTACCTGTTTCCTCCAGCATCTTCACAAGGTCCTTTGCTGTTGTTCTGGGATTGATTTGCACTTTTCGCACCAAAGTACGTTCATCTCTAGGAGACAGAACGCGTCTCCTTCCTGAGCGGTATGACGGCTGCGTGGTCTCATGGTGTTTGTACTTGCGTACTATTGTTTGTACAAATTAACGTGGTACCTTCAGGCGTTTGGAAATTGCTTCCAAGGATGAGGTCTTGGCTGATTTCTTTTGATTTTCCCATGATGTCAAGCAAAGAGGCACTGAGTTTGAATATAAGCCTTGAAATACATCCACAGGTACACCTCCAATTGACTCAAATGATGTCAATTAGCCTATCAGAAGCTTCTAAAGCCTTGACATAATTTTCTGGAATTTTCCAAGCTGTTTAAAGGCACAGTCAACTTAGTGTATGTAAACTTCTGACCCACTAGAATTGTGAAACAATCTGTCTGTAAACAATTGTTGGAAAAATTACTTCTGTCATACACAAAGTAGATGTCCAACAGACTTGCCAAAACTATAGTTTAACAAGAAATTTGTGGTGGTTGAAAAACGAGTTTTAATGACTCCAACCTAAGTGTATGTAAACTTCCGACTTCCAACTGTACATATGAGATGTGTAATGCAAGAAATGTAAACATTGTTAAAGTGGCATTATTAGATTGACTAGTGATCCATTTATTAAAGTGGCCAATGATTTCAAGTCTGTATTTAGGCAGCAGCCTCTGTGTTGTGTTAGTGATGGCTGTTTAAGTCTGATGGCCTTGAGAGAGCTGTTTTTCAGTCTCTTCTGGATGGTAGCGGGGTGAACAGTGTTTCCTATCCAATAGTGGTTGTTGTCCTTGATGATCTTTTTGGCCTTCCTGTGACATCGGCTGCTGTAGGTGTCCTGGAGGGCAGGTAGTTTGCCCCTGGTGATGCGTTGTGCAGACCGCACCACCCTCTGGTGGAGCCTTGAGGTTGAGGGTTGTGCAGTTGCCGTACCAGGCAGTGATGAAGCCCGACAGGATGCTCTCAATTGTGCTAATGCTAGCCAGAGCAAGATGAGCTAAAATCTAACGAGCGAACATTAGATAATCCCTCTCAAACCTTTTCAGTTAGTTGGCCTTTAAAATTGCACCGATAAACGATTTGGAATAGTAGCCTGCTCATCCTTCTGCAGCTTGCCTGCCCATGCATGCATCCCAACCCACATTTTGACAACTGAATGGGAACTTCTCTGCCTGCCCGCCCATTTAATTGATGCCAAAATACATTTGACTGACAACTAAGGGTGCGGTCGTAAATTGCCTTTTAGTGTGTAAGTGCCCTTAGTCGTAAATTTATTTTAGTGTGTCAGTGTGCTCTGGTTTATACCTAAATTCAGAGCGTCGTCAGATTGTCTGTTCATAAATTCAGACACTGGACGCTCAACTTTAGCTAAAGTTAGCTAGTTTGCTAGCTACAGTCCTTCTAGACACAAATGAGAGAACACCTCACTCTGGCCATTTTACTCGCCCTAGCAGAGCTGGTTAGGCTGTTTACATGTTATCTAGAGCGTTAGTGACCAATTGCTGCAGGCAACAATTTAATAACTTTTTTTGCAGACTTTTATTGACACCGGTCATATTCAGCGGATGTTCTGCGTTTTGTAAATTCATCAGGTATTCTGCGCTCTGGCACACTTAACCGAGAGTGCTCTGAAATTGAAGTAGATAGCTTGAGTGAATTTACGAATACACCCTGAATAAGTCGTTCAACATAACTAGCTAGCAAAGCAATTCACATTTCAAGGTGATTTGTCACATGCGCCGGATACAACAGGTTTAGACCTTACAGTGAAATGCTTACTTACAAGCCCTTAACTAACAATGCAGTTTTAAGAAAATCCCTAATTTCTTGCTAGCTAACCAAATTACACCTGCATCAATATCTGTAGCCACTGAAAAACGATGAGGGGAAAAGTAGGTCACTCACTCACCCACTCCTCCAATGACATGACATCCTCCCAGCAGCTAGCTAGCTAACGTTATGCTCTGTGATTTTTAGCTTGCTAAATAAATAATTATATAAATATATGCTAGCCTATTAGCAACATTATGACTGACTTGTGATCATTGCCCTTGCTAGTTTGATTTGTATTGCCATTCCCAGCCTTAGTTACATTTGTCAGTTTTTGTCCAAAATATTAAGTAATTGAATCTAAAACAGTTCATCCTGACTGGGTGGAGTCAGCAAACAATGTACCAGGCCAGCTGTGATTTACAACCTGATAGCAATATTTTTGGGACTACCAAGAAATGTATTGGTGAATTATATGAATAATGCATTGAACTGCATCCATCTATTCTGCCAACTAGGCTTTGGCGGTATCCAGATTGTCATACCTTCATACCGACCTTGTGCAATACCGTTTTCATACCCCACTGATACTCTGTAATCCGAAGGTTAGTACATGTCAAATCCCATCGAGAATGCTAATGAGTACATTGAAAATGTTCGTACAGTTTCTGACCTCAACTACACAAGTAATTCAAACTACAGTTTTCTGAACGCACAAAACAAATATTAGCCATCAAGGCTCTTGATTGCTGTTACCAAGCGAATGATTGAATTTGAAAGAACATAAACACTTAACTATCTAGCTACTAAATTAGCAAACCAAATGCACAACTGCAGAGCATTTAGCACATTTTAGACAGTTAATTGAATAGTTATAAGATATCTAGATGGCAAACAGTTGTGACTCACAAGGCTCCGGTCTCTTGTCGTGTGCTTGACTGGGGACTACCGTAAACTTCACAATGTGACAGCTGAAATGAAGAACGCAATGTTCTTTATCTCCTAACATATTGCACAAGTTGACTGCAGGTATTTACTTAAAGTAGCTACAATTATTCAAACTGTATTAAACTTCAAATAAATAGTTTCAACGGTATTGAAAACCATCCCATGGCTTTTTCCAAATACCCCTGTGTGTGTGTGTGTGTGTGTGTGTGTGTGTGTGTGTGTGTGTGTGTGTGTGTGTGTGTGTGTGTGTGTGTGTGTGTGTGTGTGTGTGTGTGTGTGTGTGTGTGTGTGTGTGTGTGTGTGCGCGCAGTAAACCACCCAAGACTACTGCCAACAATGCCTTACTGTACGTCATGGAATTGAGTCAAATTTTTATAACCTCTTATAAAGTTGGTTTTGTAGCATAAACTGGGAATTTTATATTTTTGACTGATATTATAATTGTCTGTTTGTTTCATATCTGCAAAGTAGTTAAAACGCTGTCAGTTCCACTTTAAGGTACCGAAGAGAGACAACCATAACTCCAAAGACAATGATTTAACAATAGCTATGATTTCATGAGTGTAATCAATTAGTTGATTTGTTATCTGAACATTGGTTTTTGAATATTTAACCATTTCAGTGTTGTAATAAATTTGCTTTTTTCTTAATCTCCAGGAAACCTGACATCCAGGTTCCCTACCTGTACTTTGACATGGGGGCATCAGTGCTTTGTGCCAGCTTCATGTCCTTTGGGGTGAAGAGGAGGTGGTTTGCACTGGGGGCCGCCATACAGTTAGCTATCAGCACCTACGCTTCTTATATTGGTGAACAAGTGCACTATAGTGACTGGCTGAAGGTGAGTACTGCCTGTGAGGAGGAGGAGTAGATAGTGTGACAACTCCAGTTGAAGTATCCTGGGGGTAAGAAATGTTTTGTGGAGTGTGAGAACTCTGTCTACATTGAGAACTGTGCGTTGCGAAGGAATGACACCACCTGTCGAAAGACAATGAATAGTGGGCTCTATTTAGTCAAACGTACATGACTTATTATGGGTTAATACTGGGTGCTGGGCCTAAAAACCTGACATGACAAATATTATCCTATTTTAGGATTAACTAAAACATTGTGTTGAAGAAATGTAGTGAGTGTTTGCATCCCCCCTTCACTACATCTCTAGGAATGCTCAACTGACCTTCTGTGTCTTGTGTAATCCTGTAGGTAAGGATGTACTCCAGAACCCTGGCTATTATCGGGGGTTTCCTGGTCCTAGCCAGTGGTGCGGGGGAGGTATACAGACAGAAACATCGCACCAGATCGCTGCAGTCCACCGGACAGGTCTTCATAGGGGTCTACCTCATCTGTATGGTAAGACAAACAACCTACTTCAGTGATTTAGCTACAATGTTTGACCTAGAAAGAAGCACTGTGATGGGAATCTCCTTCCATCCTTAAAATCAATTACTGCAGACCTAGAAACCCGGATAGCAAAAGGCCTAGATTTTCCCTGATTTAAATAGCCCAGTGTCAAGGTTGACAGTTGTGTCCTAATCAGATATGAGAGCGAGAGAGATCAAATCATTGTACAAATAGGTGCAATAAACTGAATGGTGAGTCCAACAAATATACAGTAGCAGCCTAAATAACTCAATGCAGTGCTGTGTTCCCTCCACCAGGTGTACTCCCTCCAGCACAGTAAAGAGGACAGGATGGCCTACCTGAACCACATCCCTGGTGGGGAGATCACCCTAATGCTACTGGTGGTGCTGTTTGGAGTTCTGGCCCTGGCCTTCCTCTCTGGCTGTTATATCCGCCTAGCCTCACAGATCCTGGCTGTGGTCCTGCCCCTCATCCTGCTCTTCATCGACGGTAACCTGGGCTACTGGCACAACACGCGCCATGTAGAGTTCTGGAACCAGTTGAAGCTGATGGGGCATAACGTGGGTATATTTGGGGCTGTGCTGATTCTGGCTACAGACGGCTGAATGGAATGGACACCTTGGCAGACTGAGGTCTATCAGAAGAGAGGCCACTGTGACTGAGGCTACATTTTGTGTTTCAAATGGCACCCTATTCCCTATATATTGCACTACTTTTGACCAAAGCTTTGGCCAAAAGTAGTGCACTATATTGGGAATAGGGTGCCACCTGGTCAAAAGTAGTGCACTATATTGGGAATAAGGTGCCATGTGAGACTTATACAGTCTTTCTGGATCCTCAGATGAACTGATCCTCACTTACAGCAGGAGATAAATGGTGATTGGACGCTAATCCCTGCCTGACAGACAGCCATGTGGGTAGACCTTATTGTTAACTACCTGTCCAACTTTGCTTCTGCAAAAAATAGACATGAGCCCGATTTTAGTTTTTTTAATATTCTGAACAAAAATATAAAACGCAACAATTAACTATTCTACAGTTCATATAAGGAAATCAGTCAATTCAAATAAATAAATTTGTCCCTAACCTATGGATTTCACAGGGGAGGGCATAGGCCCACCCACTGGGGAGCCAGGCCCAGCCAATCAGAATGAGTTTTTCCCCAAAAAAGGGCTTTATTACAGACAGAAATACTCCTCAATTTCAACAGCTGTCTGGGTGGCTGGTCTCAGACGATCCAGCAGGTGAAGAAGCCGAATGTGGAGGTCCTGGGCTGGCATGGTTACACGTGGGTCTGCGGTTGTGAGGCCCGTTGGACGTACTGCCAAATTCTCTAAAACGATGTTGGAGGTGGCTTATGGTAGAGAAATTAACATTCAATTATCTGGAAAGAGCTCTAGTGGACATTCTTGTAGTCAGCATGCCAATTGCACGCTTCCTCAACTTGAGACATATGTGGCATTATTGTTGTTTGACACAACTGCACATTTAAAAGTGGTCTTTTTATTGTCCCCAGCACAAGGTGCAGCTGTATAATGATAATGGTGTTTAATCAGCTTCTTGATATGCCACACCTGTTATGTCTATGGATTATCTTGGCAAAGGAGAAATGCTGACTAACAGGGATGTAAACAAATTTTGCACAAGTTTTGAGAGAAATTAGATTTGTGAGTATGGAACATTTTATTTCAGTTTTACATTTTGCGTTTTATATTTTTGTTCAGTATATTTAATAACTTAGCTAGAATTATGTAAAACATGTATTATGTTTTGAAACCTGGTATTTAGATATCAGCTATAGCAGATTTCAGTTTGAGTATTTGGGGGGGTTATATCGTGGTTTAATTGTCAAATGTTTTACTGCAATTTATGGTAAGAAATTAGGGGTAACTTGACATTTTGCATATTTCCTATCAAATAATAGAACTGCAGTGTACTCCTTTTGTACCTAATGCAATAGGAATTTTGGATCATATTTATTTTTAAATATAATTTGTTTCCATTCCTGACGACATTCCTGAGTGTAGGTTGTCATACAACTAAATAAACAACTACTGGTTTGGTTTTGTATATTGTGTATATTCACTTCTCACAATAGTATTTAATTATTTATCAAGCTGTATTTTTATGCACAACGAAATCAGAAAGGATCTGACGGTTGTCATTATTAGTTACCACAGTAACAAAGTCAAACCCGGCCTATTTCTACAATGTCTCTTAAAATCTGATTTTAGACCTAACCTTAACCACACTGCTAAACTTATGACTAACCTTAAATTAAGACCAAAAAGCTCATTTTAGATTGCATGCATTTTTACTATAGCCAATTTTAACTTCGTGTCAGTGGTAACTAGTGATTACCTGAACTCATGGACAAATGGAAGAACTATCCAGGGGTGTCATGTACCTCAAAAATCTGAGGGGGCACAAAGTATGTAAGGATGGCTGGGCGATGGTCCAGATGGGTGACAGGCCCCCCTACCCTGTTGGGAAGTTGGATAAGCTTTGTGGCATTTCGTGAAGACTGTTATACTGATCGCACTATGCGTTTTTGTGCATGTAGATATGGTTGTCCTTGTTCGATAGCCATTGGATGTCTTTCAGCGAGGTTCCTATCAAAGGATGAATTACTAAATATACAAGCTGACACATTTTTTTCCAGTCTCTGAAAGACTACAACTCGGGTGAGGCGGTGCTTCGCGCTCTGGCCACATCCCTCCCCCAAGGCTGGCTTTTTTGAAAGGGAGGCGGACACTTAACACATTCCTTTGGGCAAAACTGAAAGACCTGACCAGACGGCGATGACTTCAAGTAATTCCTTTCATCAACATGAATTTGACAATGGGGCATTTTTCTATGTTCTATTAGCTAAATGGTGACATTTAACCATGTTTCAACCAGATATAGCAAAGCGGATTGGAAATTGAAGACTTGGATTTAGCTAGAAGCTCACCTACAGCTGATGGCAGCACCAAGAGGGCAGGTGACAAATACAGTGTCTAAGTAAATTATTTTTCCTGCAAGCCACCTGCTAGCTAACTTTAGTTAATATACTAAAACCCTTAGTGTGTATTGCAGGCTAACATATTACTGTGTAACAGTGAGGGGGGAATCAAATACTTTTTCTGTTTGCTAACTTAGGTAGCTAGCTAGTCTAGCAGAATAGCTAAGTTAGCTAAACAACTAGAGGTAGTCATATGACAAAATAGAAGCGGTTTTACAAATTGGACATCTATTGTATATGAATTGTAAAACCGCTTCTCTTTTTAGTCCTATATATGGCTAAACAGCAAGCTACAAAGTTGCCACCTAAAGCTAGGTTTACCAGCGAACGTTAGTACGACTGGAGTTGGCTAGCTAGTTATACTGATCCCTGCCAAGTTGTTATGTGCAACGCCTTGCGTTTGTAACTTGTTAGCACACGTGTAACATCAGCAACTGTAAATCATTTTAGTAGCTAGTTAAATAACATCATTTCTGAGGGTTGACATTGGTTATGATTATGAATGTGGATGCATTTCAATCTCACAAAATTATAGGTGTGACGCAAGATAGGGTTCCAAACAGATGTAAATAACAATTATTGGCTATGCAGATAGCTAAGTTTACTAGATAACAGTGAGAAGAAACAACACAACAATTTACTGCTGTAAATCTCAAACTGAAACTGGTTTTACTATTAAAAAAGATTTGCTTAAGCATGCCTGATAGACATGGCTGTGTATCTAGATACTGTCTGCCTACAGTACCTAGGTACATTTGTACGGGCTGTTCACTGTGCAAAGGTTGAGGATTTTTCAATATTTCTTTCTATTGGGTTAGATATTGTTCTAAATGTAACATGTATACATGTTCAACTATTCTACGCTAATGTTGATGTTATGCTGGCACAGTTCAACTGTCATTCAAACTGTACAATAGAGTACAATTTATTATTTTTTGTCTTGCAGACAATACTGTGTAGTGCCTGGGCTTCTTCTTGGAGTGGATTCTAGATGGAGAGAAACATAATTCCTTTGCCTGCGTGTGTCATTGTAGCAGAACTGTATCTTGTGAACTTTATCCCTATCGATGGATTGGACATTATGCTGGATTTCAAGCAGATGACGACTCAAGGAGCTGAATGGCAATTTGATCATGACAACACTCCTCCCACAGCTGTACAAGCATTCCCTGAACTTTACTGCACTGATCATGCTGTATTTTCTTTTCTTTGTGGAAGGCAATTTCATCATGACTACCTCTCCCATCATCTGCTGATCACCAGTTATCTTAGCTACAGACTATTACACCAAATAATGTAATTTAACCAAAGATTTTTGGTGTTCATTACTGGGAGTTACAGGATAGGTACTGTTTGGTGTAGCACAGACAATTTTTGACCAACCTTAGCTTGGTGATGTTGTCTTCGTCGTCCTCGATTTGTGGAAATGTATGTGTCCAGTTGCAGGGAGTCCATTTGAATTTAGAAAATGCTCCATTATTAAAATATGTTTTGCGCCATGAAGTAATCCAACAATGTGTATGCCGCGATCTTGTCTATTTCATGTCTTCTGTCATTGATCGAGACAGGTGTCTGTCATCATGAAATGCGGCACTTTGGGGTGGACTTGAAATAGACAAGATGGTGGCGTAAACTTTGTTGTATTACTTCATTGAGCAAAAACAGTATTTATCTGTAAACCTCCCCCCAGCCCATTAACTGACAGATCATTCTTGTCAATAGTAGCCCTTATCTGCAGAGAGAATGAGGTGGTTGTGTTACTACCATTGTAGTAACACAACAATCTTGTTGTGCTCCATAACTGCAAGGTGTTTTCCCTCCCTCATGCACCCCAAATTCTGCCACTTTGGGGTATTTTTCAGTACAGCACTGTGGAAGGTCTCCAGATGACCTTTTCTCTAAAACTCAGGTTAAAAGAGAAAAAGGGTAGACTACATTTATTACATGGTCTAGAAGGTACACTGTGGTGTTCAGGCTCCATCTAACCACCTGTAACACAATTACACAAACATTACCCAATTCATGTTTGTCAAATCAAATTATATTTGTCACATACACATGGGTAGCAGATGTTAATGCGAGTGTAGCAAAATGCTTGTGCTTCTAGTTCCGACCATGCAGTAATATCTAACAAGTAATCTAACAATTTTACAAATCTACCTTATACACACAAGTGGAAATGAATGAATAAGAGCATGTACAAATAAATACATGGATGAGCGATGGCCAAACGGCATAGGCAAGATGCAGTAGATGGTATAGAGTACAGTATATACATATGAGATGAGTAATGTAGGATATGTAAACATTATATAAAGTGGCATTGTTTAAAGTGGCAGGTGATACATTTATTGCATAATTTTTTTTATTATTAAAGTGCCATGCTTACTGTAAATTGAGCTCTCTTAGCCATCAGCTTGTAAATATTTTTATGCAGGGGTTGGAAGCACATACTGGTGGAATAGGATTCTGTACCACCTACAAAACACACAACAATATACACTTTAACCACCCCACTAATTGTATTGATCTCTATTAAACTGGCTAGTTTAGCACACCTAACATGGACATCTCAATATTGTCAGCTTACTGTTAGCTAGCGTCACTAAATTGGCAGCAAGGTTTCTAGTCTGCTGAGAACCAACTAACCAACGATAGACTATTTATACACATTCATCATTGCTACCAACACACAGAGTGGGAGTTACTAAATAGAATTGTTGATATAGCTAATGGATTGTTTTCCAGACATTGGTGGAATAGATGTCTACTAGATAAAGCTGCTCTTATTTGCTAACATTAGCTAGCATTAGTTTACTCTGCTGAAGGTACCGGTCTGTGACTACCATGGCTTAAGCAAAATTGACAGTGTGTATCCAAAAGATGACTAGCTAGCTATATGATTTAGCTGATGGCTTTCAATGTTCAATACAGGACTGTAATGTTAACTAGCTAACTTACCTAGTCCAACTAGGCTAGCATGCTAGCTAAAGTTGCGTTACATCTAATCGACAATCTTGAAGGGTTTGAAGGGAAAAAACAATGGTATTGCATCACTTTTCAGCTCTGGTCTAAATGGATTCCCCATCAGTTCAGCCTGAAAATCCCTCTGATAATCTTTGGTCACCACCGTAAGCATCATTCTTGAGAGCCGCAAGTCACTGGCAGCATCGGGGTAAATCTCTGGTAGGTAGAACAGTGAAAGATAACTTGCGCTTGTTTGTAATTAGCACAGCCAGACACAGAACACCACACAGGCATGATGAAAAACGTTAGTGAAAAACAAACATTTTCAAGAATTTCTTGCCTAGAGAAGTTCTGAGATTACTGTGTTGGTTGTTCGAAGTAGCTAAACAGTTATCCAAGTTTATGGGCTCGCTCCATCTACCTAGCGGGCAGTATCTGCAGTCGCTATGAATGCTGGACTTGTGGTTCACTATGAGCAGACAAGTCCGAAACTTCCCGATACTACCAGTGAAAGGAAAATGCGCTAGTTCTAGCTTGTGGTTTTGATCATTTTGATGTTTATGACAAAAACGTAATGTTGTTACTATAGTAATGACTATAAGCCGTGGCAAAGCCAGGCTGAAATTTCACTTTAATGTAAAAAATAACTGCCAAACTCCTCATTGACTGACCTTACCCTAACTAACTAATACATAAGTAAACTCAGCAAAAAAAGAAACATCCCTTTTTCAGGACCCTGTCTTTCAAAGATAATTCGTAAAAATCCAAATAACTTCACAGATCTTCATTGTAAAGGGTTTAAACACTGTTTCCCATGCTTGTTACATGAACCATAAACAATTAGTGAACATGCACCTGTGGAACGATCGTTAAGACACTAACAGCTTACAGACTGTAGGCAATTAAGGTCACAGTTATGAAAACTTAGGACACTAAAGAGGCCTTTCTACTGACTCTGAAAAAACACCAATAGAAAGCTGCCCAGGGTCCCTGCTCATCTGCGTGAATGTGCCTTAGGCATGCTGCAAGGAGGCACGAGGACTGCAGATGTGGTCAGGGAAATAAATTGCAATGTCCGTACTGTGAGACGCCTAAGACAGAAGGCTTGTAGGCCTGCTGTAAGGCAGGTCCTCACCAGACATCACCGGCAACAACGTCGCCTATGGGAACAAACCCACCGTCGCTGGACCAGACAAGACTGGCAAAAAGTGCTCTTCACTGACGAGTCGCTGATGAGTCGGATTCGCGTTTATCGTCGAAGGAATGAGCGTTACACCGAGGCCTGTACTCTGGAGCAGGATCGATTTGAAGGTGGAGGGTCCGTCATGGTCTGGGGCGGTGTGTCACAGCATCATCAGACTGAGCTTGTTGTCATTGCAGGCAATCTCAATGCTGTGCATTACAGGGAAGACATCCTCCTCCCTCATGTGGTACCCTTCCTGCAGGCTCATCCTGACATGACTCTCCAGCATGACAATGCCACCAGCCATACTGCTCGTTCTGTGTGAGATTTCCTGCAAGACAGGAATGTCAATGTTCTGCCATGGCCAGCAAAGAGCCCGGATCTCAATCCTATTGAGCACGTCTGGGACCTATTGGATCGGAGGGTGAGGGCTAGGGCCATTCCTCCCAGAAATATCTGGGAACCTTTAGGTGTTGGGTAACATCTCACAGCAAGAACTGGCAAATCTGGTGCAGTCCATGAGGAGGAGATGCACTGCAGTACTTAATGCAGCTGGTGGCCACACCAGATACTGACTGTTACTGTTACCCCCCCCTTTGTTCAGGGACACTTTATTCCATTTCTGTTAGTCACATGTCTGTGGAACTTCAGTTTATGTCTGTTGTTGAATCTTATGTTCATTCAAATATTTACAAATGTTAGGTTTGCTGAAAATAAACGCAGTTGACAGTTGAGGACGCTTCTTTTTTTGCTGAGTTTATTTGGCTAGTGGTGTTTTCGCAAATGTTATCAGCGACCACTGCTCTATTGCTTGCATTAGAGAAACCAAATTGAAAAACACTGAACCTCGTAAAACTGTGAAGATAATTGTTTAGATTTTTTTATGCTCCCCTAGGTGTTTCCGTCATGATGTGTATTATTCAGAGCTTTTTTTCTACTAGCTGCATACCAGACCCTATTTTAGCACTTACATTTTTCTCATGCATTTTTACCTCTGAATGATAAACATAGCCCTTTCAAGCGACTCAAGTCAAAACCCGAACTAACACATGGTACTCTCAGACCTCTTGACAAGAAATCAAGCCTTGGCCAGTTATTTAGTCAATTGAGAAATAGGTGCACTGCCTCGGTTAAACATGCCAAATCAAACTACTTCCTTAGCGCTATGACAGACTCTGTTTGGAACCCTCTAAATTCTGGAAAAGTTAATTTACTGAAGCGGGGTAATTCCTCTACTTCCCTGCCTAAGCAGTTTTAGACTCCTACATCATTACTGAAAAAGTTCAGATTTGTGATGCTTATAATCAGCATTTTATCTCAGCTGGTTTCCTATTTGAAAGAAATGGTGGTCATATTGGTCTTGGCCAGTCAGTTGACTTTTTTTCCAACCTACAGCCTTCAGTTGCCTCGATGGATGATCAGTCAACCTCACGTGACTTGGGAAATGGTAGTCAGGGTTTTTCATTTTTTGGCAACTCACAGAAACAGAAGTTCTTGATGCCTCATTAGCTATTGACACCAAGAAGTCATTAGGGGCTGACAATTTGGACCTGTCTTTGCTTAAGTATGCAGCGCCCCTCATTGCTGGCTCAGTTACACACATTTTTATTTAACTTTTTTATTTCCCAGAAATTATTCAAAAAGTGTGGAAAGAAGCTTTTGTGCTACCACTCGATAAGGGCAGGGATAGTAGTGATCTTGATCATTATCAACCCATGCGAAAATACTAGAATCGTTGGTCAACAAACAGCTACGTTATTTTCAATCTGTAAATGGTTTTCTTACTGTTAATCAATCTGGATTCAGACCTAAATATAACACCACTACGGCTACCATGTTTGATGTAAATGATATTGCAAATGTCCTAGATGATAGAAAGAATTGTGCTGCCATGTTTGTAGACCTGTCAAAAGCTTTTGATACTTCAGACCATGTCATTCAGTTGAATAAGCTGTCCTCGACAGGGTTGGGTACTGATGGTTTCATAATTATCTCAATGGCAGAACTCAGACCACCAAGGTAGAAGGGGTCAAATCTGAGTTCCACGATTTACATAAAGGGGTGCCCCAAGGTTCGGTACTCAGCCCACTACTGTTTACAATCTATATAAATAACATTGGTAACGCTGTAAAAAATGTAATATTAATTTGTATGCAGATACATTGTTGTATTCCATTGCTACATCGGTTGGCCAAGCTTTTTCACATTTGACGTCAGATTTTCAAGCACTGCAGAGGTCAGTATTGGATCTAAAGTTAGTGTTAAATGCAAACAAAACAAAATGCATGTTTTTTTTCTAGATCCCATAACCCAGATGTGAATTAATTTGTAATGACTACACAAATTGAGCAAGTTCCTTTCTACAAATATCTTGGTATCTGGCTTGATAACAAACTAATTTTAAAAAAACATCTCACTGAGCTGGTGAAGAAGTTGAATTTAAAGGTTGATTTATTTTACAAAACATGTCTGACTTTTGTTAATAGGGAGGAAATTGTCAAGGCCACTTTGTCTATTTTAGATTCTTGGGTTATTATCTATATGTAAGCAGCAGCATCTACACCTAAAGCACTAGATGCTGTTTGTGCCCTTAAGTTTATTACTGGTGATGGTTGTAGAACTCACCATTGTGTTTTGTATCAAAAAGTGGGTTGGGCCTCTGTATGTAAGGAGAGTGCAGCATTGTCTTGTGTTAATCTACAAAGCACTCATGCAGAAACATCCTATATCTATCATCATTAATTCAATTTAGACTTACAAATTGCCAAACCCGGTCTCAGGCTTGGATAACTCTGGAGGCCCCTTTCGGTCTCCACAGAGTTGGGTAAATATGCTTTTAGCTTTTTTGCACCCTTTGTGGAACAATTTACAGAGCCCTCTGAAATGAGATCTTCTGGTCCCCCTTGATCAGTTCAGTAATGATCGGAGACCTCCGTTGGTAAATATGTCTGTTTTTCTTAATATGTTTAGTAATTTTGTATATTGTATGTGTTTGAAGTATTTATGCAGGGCTCATCTGTAAAATAGACCCTAGTCTCAGTATGACTTCCCTATCAAAATAAATGTTAAATAAAAAAATATATATAAATATAGCCTGAAATGGCTTCTTGGTTGCTAGTTTTGAAGGTTGGGACATTGGGAACCTATCTGGGCTAGCTAAAGTGAACTTCATAAAATTGCTAAGTGGCTAGTAGTCATACTACGGAAGTCCAGAGAGGACATTACTAAAAAACGATTCCCTTGTGTCGAGATAAGTACATAAGAGTTGATCAGGCTGATTGTGGCCTGTGGAATGCTGTCCCACTCCTCTTCAATGGCTGTGCAAAGTTGCTGGATATTGGCTGGAAGTGGAACATGCTGTCGATCCAGAGCATCCTAAACATGCTCAATGAGTGATGTGTCTAAATATGCAGGCCATGGAAGAATTTGAATATTTTCAGCTTCCAGGAATTGTATACAGATCCTTGTGACATGGCGCTGTGCATTATCATGCTGAAACATGAGGTGATGGTGGCGGATGAATGGCACGACAATGGGCCTAAAGGATCTCGTCACGGTAAAATGCAATTGTGTTTGTTGTCCGTAGCTTATGCCTGTCCATACAATAACCCTCCCACCACTATGGGGCACTTGGTTCACAACATTGACATCCGCAAACCGCTCGCCCACACAACGCCATACACATGGTATACGGTTATGAGGCTGGTTGGACGTACTGCCAAATTCTCTAAAACAACGTTGGAGGCGGCTTATGGTAGAGACATTATCATAAAATTATCTGGCAGCAGCTCACTTGGACATTCCTGCAGTCAGCATACCAATTGCATGCTCCCTCTAAACTTGATACATCTGTGGAATTGTGTTGTGTGACCAGGGTTGGGTAAGTTACTTTCTAAATGTAATCCGTTACAGTTTCTAGTTACCTGTCCAAAATTGTAATCAGTAACGTAACTTTTGGATTACCCAAACTCAATAACGTAATCTGATTAAATTTGTACTTTTAGATTACTTTCCCCTTAAGAGGCATTAGAAGAAGACAAAAATGTATGTTACCAATTGAACAACATCTATTGCAGGATAAATCAATGTTAAGGTTTACATAGCTGGCCATACATGGATGTTACATTTTACTTTATGGGTTGGTTGTATGTATGCTTCTTCTAACCCATCGCTTTCTACCACATATAATAATACAATAGACTTTCGGTTTTAATGTAAAAATGTTATATCAGATTTCCAGTCATTCCAATACATGTTATACCCCTGGATCTTCAAGAAAAGGACTTGGAAATATGGAAGTATAGATTAGCCAAATTGTTTTACCGGAGCATAACCTCAAAACTAAGGATTTATTAGCCAACCCTACTCTATTGTTTATGATTTTGTTGTCATGGAAGACTGATTGGGCTCATTGACTCGAGTTGAAAAATAAATGCTGCACTCATGGAAAGGCATGCTTTAGCACTACTGAAAAGTGCCATTTACAATATCTTTATTTTTACTATAATAGTGAAGACAAACTATGAAAAAACACATATGGAATCATGTAGTAACCAAAATATCTTATATCTTATATTCTTCAAAGTAGCCACCCTTTGCCTTGATGACAGCTTTGCACACTCTTGGCATTCTCTAACAAGTTTAATCAGCAATACCCAAATTGGCTTCATTATTTCCTTTATTTCCTAAATAATTACACAGAATTACATAAATACACAGGATAGATCATACATCGATTACTGATCATGTCATGAAAAGTCCCTAGTGGACTAACCTGATATGATGGCTGGTTACACAAAGGAAGGGGGTTGGGTTTGTATGAAAGAGCGAGAAGACTGAGGGACAACGGAATTGGGTCTCTATCGGACCTTGAGAAGCTATGCTACCATAAATACAGAATCTTATGCATTCTAATAACCGCCCATTTGGAAAAAGAAAATGCAAGATGTATATTTTCTCTGAGCTGTGCTTCGATAGATGGGTAAAAGATGGAAGACTGGTTTGCACAGCAGAGTCCCCATTGTCCTTTGAAGAATCTTTCTGGGCATAGTGTTGTAGAGCTGATACGTTGAAGTACCCTGTTGTTCTTTAGAGTTTGTCTGTCCTTTCCTAGGCCATGTACATTTACAGCTGCAGTTGCTAACTCGTCTAGGATGTATCACTTCTTCAGTAAATAATAGTTAAAAGTTCATACCATGTTGCCATAATCAACTTGTGCTGTATTCTGTCTGGTCTAGTCCAAATTCACCATTCCAGCATGGTAATCGTCACCTCCACGTTGAAATTCGCCCTTCTAAACTTTAGGACAGCAGTCCTCACATTTCTGGAACTAAATGTTATCTGTGCTCCCATGGGTGGGATTACTGATTGAGCATAAGTTTAAAATCACATTTTATCTTCTCACAAATAGTTTCATGTTTAATCACATAAGTTTTGCAACATTTTGATGTAAATCTGATAACTAGAATGTGTAACTTTCAAAGATACAATTCTGTCGTCCTATCATCAGTAACAATCTACCAAAACAATGACTGATCTGACATTAAATTCTTTAAGTACCAACGGACCCTTTCATTACAGAAATATTGTCTTATTGTTCAACTTTCTGATGTTACCTTCCTGTAGAGCCTTTCTTTCTCTGTGGTAAGAAAAGGGTTTTCCAAAAATCCATTCTGTAGAGTGGAGAGAGTTTTGGTATTTATGGGGTTGTTATGACACTCACCCAACAGGGCAAAGTCATGACAGCTGCATCAGATGACCTGGCCTCCACAATTACCCAACCTCAACCCAATTGAGATGGTTTGGGATGAGTTGGACTGCAGAGTGAAGGAAAAGCAGTGCTCGGCATATGTGGGAACTCCTTCAAGACTGTTGGAAAAGCATTCCAGGTGAAGCTGGTTGAGATAATGCCAAGAGTGTGCAAAGCTGTCATCAAGGCAAGGGTGGCTACTTTGAAGAATCTCAAATATAACATATTTTGATTTGTTTAACTCTTTTTCTTTTGGTTACTACATGATTCCCTGTGTTATTTCATAGTTTTGATGTCTTCACTATTATTCTACAATGTAGAAAATTGTAAAAATAAAGAAAAACCTTTGAATGAGTAGGTGTGTCCAAACGTTTGACTGGTACTGTATATACGGTACGACACACTGCACATTCAAGGGTTTTTCTTTATTTTTACTATTTTCTACATTGTAGAATAAAAACTGCACATTTTAGAGTGGCCTTTTATTGTTCCTAGCACAAGGTGCACCGGGTGTAATGATCATGCTGTTTAATCAGCTTCTTGATACGCCACACCTGTCAGGTGGATGGATTATCTTGGTTAATCCATCCAACTTTTGTTGTGAAGTGATCATGAGATAAATAAGTTGTGATCTTGACAAGAGGTCATTCTTTTTTTGTATATGTCCTCTCTGGACTTTGTACAAGGAAATTATGAGCTGGTTTCATCATTATTAACTTGATAAAGTTTAATAATTCTCATGTCCTTCCTTCTTCCACTGTATTTCGGGTAAATGTTCCTTTATTTGTCCAAACCGAGAGTGTTGATGAGTTATAAACTGTTCAGGAACAAGGTGTGACATTCTTTAAAATGTTTATTGGTCAGAGTTATATTTTAGAAAAATGCAATGTATCTAATCGTCTCGTGAGCTAAGCTAACTAGCTATCGAGAGGGACTTTTAGCGAGCTTCAGTGGATGCCGCCTGTGCACCTGGTTGTACGTGTTCCAAGTAACTATTTTGTAATGTATATTACAGTGAATGTACTGGATGGTATATTTCTACAAATGGGAGAAAATAAATCTTGGTTCAAGGGAGATGCAGAACATAGTTGTGCTGTTATTACAGTAATACTCATGGTTCTATTATCAGCCTTTTGAACCTTGCTGATGTGGTCGTCATAAAATGTCGCCGCTGCAACTGTATACAAGACTGGGACAGTGAATGTTAGTGTGTTCATGGAGATTGAAATACTGAATAAATAGTTTTGTTGTAATTTCAATGATTTCTGTTATTTAGTGAAATTCATTCTGAGATGAATGTCCTATTTATGTAAACTATTTGATATGAATATTCACTTACTCAACTTTTGATTATTAAAACTGAGGCACTTGATACAGTTGAATCACTCATGCGCTTCTTTTTTCCACTGCATTTGATTACCATCTTACTGCTCTCAGATCTCCATTCTGAGGGCAGTAACATGTTCAGCCATAACTATGGCAGCCACCACCGTGAACATGACCGTAATAGTGACCATGACAGTAGCTGTCTCAGCCATACAGAGCTGGCTGTCCATCCAGGCCACAGACTGCCGGGCTAGCTGGGGCGGGCCCAGGCAGGTGATGTTCTTATAGTCGTCCACGTGGAGGTGATGCACACGCAGGATCTTCGTGAAGACGCAGTCACAGGTCCAGGGGTTGAGGGACAGCTGGGGGTATGCAGGTTCACAAAGCTATTTAACTTGAGGTTCTCCAGTTTGTTACCCTGCAGCCCCAGTAAAGTCAGCCTCCGTAGTGGCGCAAGCGATTCAGTCTATCAGAGATATATTATTGTGGCTCAGGAGCAATACCTAAAAAAAAAAAAGCAGAAAAGTGAACAAGCTGAGGTAAGGTAGCTAAAGTTACCTAGCAAACGACATTTGTTTATAAACTCAGCAAAAAAAAAAATGTTCATTTTTCAGGACCCTGTCTTTCAAAGATAATTCGTAAAAATCCAAATAAATTCACAGATCTTCATTGTAAAGGATTTAAACACTGTTTCCCATGCTTGTTCAATGACCCATAAACAATTAATGGACGTTAAGACACTAACAGCTTACAGACGGTAGGCAATTAAGGTCACAGTTATGAAAACTTAGGACACTAAAAGAGGCCTTTCTACTGACTATGAAAAATACCAAAAGAAAGATGCCCAGGGTCCCTGCTCATCTGCGTGAACGTGCCTTAGGCATGCTGCAAGGAGACATGAGGACTGCAGATGTGGTCAGGGAAATAAATTGCAATGTCCATACTTTGAGACGCCTAAGACAGCGCTACAGGACGGACAGCTGACCACGTGTAACACCACCTGCACAGGATCGGTACATCAGAACATCACACCTGCGGGTCAGGTACAGGATGGCAACAACAACTGCCCGAGTTACAGCAGGAACGCACAATCCCTCCATCAGTGCTCAGACTGTCCGCAATAGGCTGAGAGAGGCTGGACTGAGGGCTTGTAGGACTATTGTAAGGGAGGTCCTCACCACCTCACCGGCAACAACATCACCTATAGGAACAAACCCACCGTCGCTGGACCAGACAGGACTGGAAAAAAGTGCTCTTCACTGACTAGTCGCAGTTTTGTCTCACCAGGGGTGATGGTCGGATTCGCGTCCTAAAGGACTCTCAGACAATGAGAAACAAGATTCTCTGGTCTGATGAATGCCAAGCGTCACGTCTGGAAGAAACCTCGCACCATCCCTACGGTGAAGCATGGTGGTGGCAGCATCATGCTGTGGGGTTGTTTTTCAGCGGCAGGGACTGGGAGACTAGTCAGGATCGAGGGAAAGATGAACAGAGCGAAGTACAGAGAGATCCTTGAAGAAAACCTTCTCCAGAGCACTCAGGACCTCAGACTGGTGCCAAGGTTCACCTTCCAACAGGACAACGACCTTAAGCACACAGCCAAGACAACGCAGGAGTGGATTCGGGAAAAGTCTCTGAATGTCCTTGAGTGGCCCAGCCAGAGCCAGGACTTGAACCCGATCAAACATCTCTGGAGAAACCTGAAAATAGCTGTGCAGCGACGCTCCCCATCCAACCTGACAGAGCTTGAGAGGATCTGCAGAGAAGAATGGGAGAGACTCCCCAAATACAGGAGTGGCAAGCTTGTACCGTCATACCAAAGAAGACTCAAGGCTGTAATCGCTGCCAAAGGTGATTCAACAAAGTACTGAGTAAAGGATCTGAATACTTATGTAAATGTGATATCAGTTTATTTTTATACATTTGCAAAAATGTCAACCTGTTTTTGCTTTGTCATTATGGGGTATTGTGTGAAGATTGATGAGGGGGAAAAAAACTATTTAATCCATTTTAGAATAAGGCTGTAACAAATGCACTGTATGAGACATCTCACAGACACATGTTAGCTAGCTAGTTACAACACACAGGTATAGTTATTCCAAGACTAATATGAGTCAAAGTCAAAGTCATTCCTTTACTCTCCGCCATCATCATCATCACAGTTTTTCTTCAAAGATGCACTGAGGCTAGTTAGCTATAACTTTAGACTACAGTACAGTTCAGGTATAGCAAACTTGGTTAGCTTGGCTTGTAGTGGTACTAGCAAGCCCCGTTATGGCTAAATCAATCACCAAAATGTACTGTACTTAACAACACTACCAGTGTCACAGTGACTTGTCTAAAAAGAGCTTATATTGCTAGCTAGCTACCGACAGCAAAACAACTTACTCGTTTGTCATTTATCCTCCTGAGTCCCGGTCCAGAAGGTCTAGGCTGCCGCCGCTGCTTGCTGGTTTTGCAATTATTTTCCTCACAGTTTCAACTCCTCTAAAGTGTATTCCGGCTGTATGTTCCTATGTAAAAGAACATCAAAAATGTGTCATCCAGCTCTTCTTAGAAAGAGGAATCATCAGAAGCCACCATTGTAGCTAATTATTTAGCAATCTCAGATAGACAGTGAGTGCATGGTAGACAGTGAGTGCATGGTAGACAGTGAGTGCATGGTAGACAGTGAGTGCATGGTAGACAGTGAGTGCATGTGAACCTGTAAACTAGAACTGCCCCCATTTTGAAAAACCTGCCTTCAAGGATGGGAACTTTGAAAGCCAGGGAAAATGAGTCAACCTAGATATCCTGCAATGTCCTGGCAGATAGGAATACTGTTAAATCCAATGGCTCTATTGATCAAGGCCAACCATATCTACTCGCTGTTAGCGTGATCGTGCAATCAGCAAAACACAAAAGAAATTCTAAAATATGACACCATTAATTTTTAGATCAGACAGCAGGCTCAATCAAATAACCAATTGACCAACTCTCCCAGGGCAAAAATAAAAAAATACAGCTATAGAGCATAATTATGTCTGAAGTTGGTCAATTGGTTATTTGATTGAGCCTGCTGTCTGATCTAAAAATTAATGGTGTCATATTTTAGAATTTCTTTTGTGTTTTGCTGATTGCACGATCACGCTAACAGCGAGTAGATATGGTTGGCCTTGATCAATAGAGCCATTGGATTTAACACCCTCTCATCACTCATAATTATGTAGGGAGACTAGAAAAACACCCCAAAGTGTCTAGCGGTGAAGTTTCCCTTTAAGTAATTAATTTTAGTATTTTGTTTTAGCTGGATAAGGTCATTTGAAGCTCAGATGGTAGAGCTTGGTGCTTGTAATGCCAGGGTAGTGGGTTCGATTCCTGGGATCACCCATACGTAAAATGTATGCACACATGATTAAGTCTTGGATAAAAGCGTCTGCTAAGTGGCATATATTATACAAGATTTTACTAAATGGCCAAAATATACACATAACAGGTTTTAATAGCACACACTGGCAGTACCGTTAGACCTTGCTGCCTGGTCAGCAAACCCTCTTTCGGGACAGGGACCGGGTTGCCCTGCAGGTTAGATATTGTTTTTCAATATTTCATTTTTTATTGTTTCAGGACAACACAATAATCAAATTGCACATATATTCTGAACTGAAGACAAACAAGATGACATGAAATATCAACCTGGAGGTTGAGGGGGCGGAGGCAGGACAGGTCCCTCAGGGCCCCGAGCGCCATCATCCAGGAGGTGGTTGTGACTGAGGTGCAGTTTCCTGAGGTTCTCAAACTGCTCCAGGCCCAGAACGTCCAGCTGTTTTGGTCTAGGCAGAGCTCCAGAAGAGAGGACAGGCTGTGGGAGAAGTCAGGCAGGAGCCACTGAAGCTGGTTGTAGCTCAGGTCCAACCTCTCCAGGAAAGAAAGGGATGATGGGGCCAGGAAAATAAAGATTTTATTAATGATATGCTGTGTGAGAAATTATTCCTCAAAAGGTAACAATATGACAAAGTGAAAATAATTAAGACAAAATGTGATAAAATGGTAAAGAATGACTCACTTTGGTCAGATACCTTTAAAAAAAAGTAGGGGCGTTGATCCAAAAGCCAGTCAGTATCTGGTGTGACCACCATTTGCCTCATACAGTGCGATATCTCCTTCGCATAGAGTTTGTCAGGCTGTTGATCGTGGCCTGTGGAATATTGTCCCACTCCTCTTCAATGGCTGTGCGAAGTTGCTGGATATTGGCGAGAACTGGAGCACAAGTTGATCAAGAGCATTCCAAACATGCTCAATTGATGACATTGTGTACAGATCCTTGTGATATGTGCTGTCCGGGTGGCTGGTCTCAGACGATCCCGCAGGTGAATGCGCCGGATGTGGATGTCCTGTGCTGGAGTGGTTACACGTGGTCCGCGGTTGTGAGGCTGGTTGGACGAACTGCCAAATTCTCTAGAACTACGTTGGATGCCGCTTATGGTAGAGAAATGAACATGCATTTATTTGGCAACAGCTCTGGTGGACATTCCTGCAGTCAGCATGCCAATTTCACGATCCCTCAAAACTTGAGAGAACAAATCAAATTTTATTTGTCGCATGCACCAAATACAACAGGTGTCGACCTTACCATGAAATGCTTACTTACAAACCCTTAACCAACAATGGAGTTCACGAAATAGAGTTAAGAAAATATTTACTAAATAAACTAAAGTATTTTTTTTTTAAATGAAATCTAAAAGTAACAAGAAAATTACATAATAATGAGGCTATATATAGGGTGTACCGGTACCGACTCAATGTGCGGGGGTACAGGTTAGTCGAGGTAATTTGTAAAGTGACTATGTACTGTATAGATAATAGACAGCAAGTAGTAGTAGAGTAAACACAAAGGGGAGGGGGGGGGTCAATGTAAATAATCAGAGTGGTCATTTATAAATTTTTCAGCAGTCTTATGGCTTGGGGGTAGAAGCTGTTAAGGAGCCTTTTGGTCCTAGACTTGGCGCTCTGGTACCGCTTGCCGTGCTGTAGCAGATAGAACAGTCTATGACAGGAGTGACTGGAGTCTTTGACCATTTTTTGGGCCTTCCTCTGACTCTACCTTGTATATAGGTCCTGGATGGCAGGAAGCTTGGCCACAGTGATGTACTGGGCAGTACGCACTACCCTCTGTAGCGCCTTACGGTCAGATGCCAAGCAGTTGCCATACCAGGCGGGGATGCAACCGGACAGGATGCTCTCGATGGTGCAGCTGTACCACTTTGAGGATCTGGGTTCCCATGCCAAATCTTTTTAGTCTCCTGAGGGGGAAAAGGTGTTGTCGTGCCCTCTTCACGACTGTCTTGGTGTGTTTGGACCATGATAGTTTGTTGGTGATGTGGACACCAAGGAACTTGAAACTCTCAAACTGCTCCAGGCCCAGAACGTCAGCCCCGTCAATTCATGGGCGACCTGTATGCTGCGACCTTCGACCTGTATGCTCTCGTTGGCAGGCCCGCCAAACCCACTGGCTCCAGGTCATCTATAAGTATTTGCTAGGTAAAGCCCCGCCTTATCTCAGCTCACTAGTCACCATAGCAGCACCCACCAGTAGCACGCGCTCCTGCAGGTATATCTCACTGGTCACCCCCAAAGCCAATTCCTCCTTTGACCGCCTTTCCTTCCAATTCTCTGCTGCCAATGACTGGAACAAATTGAAAAAAATCACTGAAGCTGGAGACTCCTATCTCCCTCACTAGCTTTAAGCACCAGCTATCAGAGCAGCTTACAGATCATTGCACCTGTACATAGCCCATATGTAAATAGCCATCCATATATATATATATATATATATATATATATATATATATATATATATATATATATATATTTGCACCCCAATATATCTACTTGCCTATTCATCTTCTGCACATCTAGTAATCCAGTGTTTAATTGCTATATTGTAATTATTTTGCCACTATGACCTATTTATTGCCTTTACCTCCCTTATCTTACCTCATTTGCACACACTGTAAATAGACTTTTTTCTATTGTGTTATTGACTGTATGTTTGTATATTCCATGTGTAACACTGTGTTGTTGTGTCGCACTGCTTTGCTTTATCTTGGCCAGGTCGCAGTTGTAAATGAGAACTTGTTCTCAACTAGCCTACCTGGTTAAATAAAGGTGAAATAAATAAATAAATATAGTCCTATAGTCCACAATCAGTGCCTTTGTCTTGATCACGTTGAGGGAGAGGTTGTTGTCCTGGCACCACACTGCCAGGTCTCTGACCTCCTCCCTATAGGCTGTCTCATCATTGTGTCGTCAGCAAACTTAATGATGGTGTTGGAGTCCTGCTTGGCCACCCAGTCGTGGGTGAACAGGGAATACAGGAGGGGACTTAGTACGTACCCCTGTGGGGGCCCCAGTGTTGAGGATCAGCATGGCAGATGTGTTGTTGCCTACCCTTACCACCTGGGGGCGGCCCGTCAGGAAACCCAAGATCCAGTTGCAGAGGGAGGTGTTTAGTCCCAGGGTCCTTAGCTTAGTGATGAGCCTTATGGGCACTATGGTGTTCAACGCTGAGCTGTAGTGAATGAACAGCATTCTAACATAAGTGCTCCTTTTGTCCAGGTGGGAAAGGGCAGTGTGGAGTGCGATTGCGTCATTTGTGGATCTGTTGGGGCGGTATGCGAATTGGAGTGGGTCTAGGGTTTCTGGGATAATGGTGTTTATGTGAGCCATGACCAGCCTTTCAAAGCACTTCATGGCTAGCGACGTGAGTGCTACGGGGCGGTAATCATTTTAGGCAGGTTACCTTCACTTTGAAACATGTAGGTAATACAGACTCGGTCTGGGAGAGGTTGAAAATGTCAGTGAAGACACTTGCCAGTTGGTCCACGCATGCATTGAGTACACGTCCTGGTAATCCGTCTGGCCCCGCGGCTTTGTGAATGTTGACCTGTTTAAAGGTCTTGCTCACATCGGCTACCGAGAGCGTGATCACACAGTCGTCCGGAACAGCTGGTGCTCTCATGCATGCTTTAGTGTTGCTTGCCTCGAAGGGAGCATAAAAGGCATTTAGCTCGTCTGGTAGGCTCGCGTCACTGGGCAACTCGTTGCTGGGTTTCCCTTTGTAGTCCATAATATTTTTCAAGCCCTCTCACATCAGATGAGCGTCAGAGCCGGTGTAGTAGGATTCAATCTTAGTTCTGTATTGACGTCGTCGATGCACTTATTGATGAAGCCGGTGACTAAGGTGGTCACCGGCCTCCTCAATGCCATTGGATGAATCCCAGAACATATTCCAGTCTGTGCTAGCAAAACAGTCCTGTAGTGTAGCATCCGCATCATCTGACCACTTCCATACTGCGCGAGTCACTGGTACTTCTTGCTTTAGGTTTTTCTTGTAAGCATGAATCAGGAGGATAGAATTATGGTCAGATTTGCCAAATGGAGGGCGAGGGAGAGCTTTGTACACATCTCTGTGTGTGGAGTAAAGGTGGTCTAGTTTTTTTTCCTCCTCTGGTTGCACATGTGACATGCTGGTAGAAATTAGGTCTAACGGATTTTAGTTTGCCTGCATTAAAGTCCCCGGCCACTAGGAGCACTACTTCTGGATTAGCATTTCCTTGTTTGCTTATGGCCTTATACAGCTCGCTGAGTGCAGTCTTCGGTTTGTGGTGGTAAATAGACGGCAACGAATAATATAGATGAGAACTCTCCTGGTAGACAGTGTAGTCTACAGCTTATCACGAGGTATTCTACCTCAGGTGAGCAATACCTCATGACTTCTTTAATATTAGACATTGCGCACCAGCAGTTATTGACAAATAGATACACACCCAAGCCCCTCGTCCTACCAGACGGAGAAACGGAGAAACCAGCCAGCTCTATATTATCCATGTCGTCTTTCAGCCACTTCTCAGTGAAACATAAGATATTACAGTTAATGTCCTGTTGGTAGGATAGTCTTAATCGTAGATCGTCCAGTTTGTTTTCCAATGATTGCACCTTGGCCAATAATACGTTGGGTAGTGGTGGTTTACCTACTCGTCAGCGAATTCTTACAAGGCACTCCACCCTCCTCCCCCTTTTTTCCCCGTATTTTCTTCATGCTGATCTGTGGCATTGTGTTGTGTGACAATAGTACACATTTTAGAGTGGCCTTTTAATGTCCCCTACACAAGGTGCAACTGTGTAATGCTCATGCTGTTTAATCAGCTTCTTGATATGCCACATCTGTCAGGCGGATGGATTATCTTGGCAAATGAAAAATACTCACTAACAGAGATGTAAACAAATTTGTGCACAAAATTAGAGAAATAAGCTTCATGTGCGTATGGAACATTTCTGGGATCTTTTATTTCAGTTCATGAAACATGGGACCAACACTTTACGATTATATATTTTAGCGCTTATTAATGAAGCCGGTGACTGATGTGGTAAACTCCTCAATGCCATCGGTTGAATCCCAGAACATATTCCAGTCCTGTTATGGTCAGATTTGCCAAATGGAGGGCAAGGGAAAGCTTTGTATGCATTTCTATGTGTGGAGTAAAGGTTCTTTACCTTTAGTTGCACACGTGACATGCTGGTAGAAATTAGGTGAAACGGATTCAGTTTTCCTGCATTAAAATCACCGGCCATTGTTATTTACTTTTTACTTTTTTTTCTCTTAAAACTGCATTGTTGGTTAAGGGCTTGTAAGTAAGCATTTCACTGTAAGGTCTACACCTGTTGTATTTGGCGCATGTGACAAATAAAATTTGAGTCTGCAGATCATTCTGTGAGGTCAGAAGGACGCGAAGCAACCAGATCCCTGTGAAGGAGTCACTCTGCAGCTCGGTCCAGGAGCCACACAGTGAGGGATGTGGGTAAATGCACGAGACTTACAGTCCTCCAGGTCTGAGGCTTCTTAGCACAGGCATTAGTTGGGAACATCTTGAAAATGAAGGCTAAAAGGGATCCTTTGATGTCCCAACTGACATTAAGATAAGGGTTAAGTTTAGGTATGGGTTAATGTTATGATTAGGTTAGGGACGTCCCAAGGTTTCTGGATAGCACTAACCATCTTGATGGCCCCGGACATAGTGATTATGTCACCCAGGTCTAGTATAATAGATACGCTGTATCGTACATGTAGATGTCTCATTTATAAATCTGGAGGACGCATCAGTCACTGTTTGCAAGTGGTATTCACAAACTGGATCCCCCAAGATGTTGTTGGTCTAAGATGCTGTTGATTCTGTTTTTCTAAAGGGAAAAATACACTCTGTAGCTGTTATGGGGCGGGGGGGAATTGTCATGTGTACAGTTCAGTTAATGCTGTTGGTGAACATTCCTGATTAGATTAAATTGAACATCAAGCATGCAATGTCAGATATGGTCAATTTTGGGTGGATCCCCAAAATAGGAATGTTTTCCACAATATAAAACCCATGACTTCCAGAACATTGATTAGCACTTTTGTCCATAGGTAATTTACCAACAAAAAAAATGTATAGATTCATTATCAAGTACTTAGTCCTGTAAATCTATATCAACATTTTGTAATCAAAATATACAATATAAAGAGTTATTCTTACCTCAACAGGACTTCCTGGATAAATAAGGTACCCTTGTCCAATCGTATCTCCAGCACAGTCCGTGAATCGGTCTTCTCCACTATTAGACTTCAGATTAGATCAGCAGGTACCCAGTGGAATGTAATGACATTACCTGCAGATTTTCACTTCCTACTTCACCATCACAGACACCAAAATGACCTATAAATTATAGTCCATTTGAATGACAACTTTGCCTCCCTTCACTCATTTTGTTCATCATCCGTCCGGAGTTCTCTGAAGCAGCAAGTACAGCAGCGTGTTATATTCGACTACCGGGCAGCGTGAGAGAAACAATCATCCTTTACCCATTTAAATAAATTAATTGAATGTCCAGGTAATCAAGAGATTCTGTGAGGACAGTTCCTCTAATCAAATCTATTCCAATATAGAGAAAATAACCAGAGAAATTCTAATTGCAGTGTTGTCAAATTATAGCAAATGGGAATGATTGAACAACTTATGTGATAGATAATTTTACTTATATGCCACAAACATGTTTTAGTTGGTGTATAATGGGTGGCTTAGCAGGTATGACCATGCACATTGAATACAGTCATGATTAAACTGTAGCCTAATGCAGCCTTGTGAAACCAGACCGATCTCGTGATAGCTCACATCCAGTTTCACTCCATGTGAAATTAAACGTGACCGCAGTGGTCAGTCTGGTTTCACGAGGCTAGGCCTACTGCACTATTGAATGACCATTCTTTTGCAGAGACAATTTGTGAAATTCTACAATGTTCCATATACACCAAGTCATAGCAAAAATTAAAGTCCTACCAACAGAAAATCAATTATTTGTTTCCTTGCCTGGCAAAAAGCGATTGAAATTACAGTATTAGTCAGAATTTTTGTTACTTTTATTTTAGAAAATGTATTTTTAAAGTGTGGCATTTCAAGTCACATTTTGTTTAAAATACAGAAAACAGACAATTGTAGAACATGGATACAGCAAAAAGGAAATGACAGAAAATAAAGCTAACAAGCCTTTCTGACTGCTCTATTTTCTCTTTCTGAAGAAATGAAATTGAGGAAGAGGGTGGATGGGGAGGACGATGATGAATGGATGGAGGGGGGGGTGAGTGAGACGATGAAGTTAGTTAAAGGAAACTATGATTGCTTCATGGTTTGTTTTAAATTATTTATAAAGTCTAATTTAAGATTAATTATTTTCCTCTTTATTTTTTTGTTGTCTTTTTCATAAATGGTTTGATCTTCTGGAATACCAGGGCCCCTCAGCGCTGTATCTTCCTGGTCTCTGACACCGAGGGCTAGGAATGCCAACCTTGTCCGGCAGTGGGGACACACCGCCAGCCGTACAGCCTTCCTGTCCCCCGCCGTGTTGCCTACCCTGGCTGGCCGGACCCACACTGCCCTGCGCCGACTCAAGAAGATAAAGTGGTGTCCTTCTGTGTTTGCTGTGCATGAGAACGTTGCATGGACTTCTGCCTTTCCACGTCTCTAAAATGTTTCTCAACCTACAGAGGAACGACAGGGGAAGAACACTTGATGCATGATCCAATTCTATATGCCATTGTATCAAAAGTTATTTGTAAGAAATAAATGGGCAAATTACATTTAAACTGTATCATAATTCCACAACAATGACAGATGAAGTATTAGTAGGAAGGTGATACTCACTATTTTGCGTACATGACTTAAAGCGCTTCCCTCTTTGCCTTTGCAGTTGTCAGCCTGGTATGGTGGCGAAATTACAACATCATCCATGACCAGTATGTTCTTCTCCTGCCATTTACAGTCTTTGATGCTGCAGAACACAATACACATCATTCGATTAACATCTGGAAACATTTAACTGGTAAAACAGTCCCTGACCTTGAGCTGAGGAGTCAAGTCTATTTAAACAATGTGTTCTAATCTGATATTTCTAAATAAAGCATGAAATCTCTATTGTAAAATTTGTATTTATTTATGGTTGACCAATCACACCGGTATAAATTCTGCATCTGCATTGTGGGGAATAACTGAGGTGTCAGATTAGATTGTCGTTCCCGCTTCTTGCCAATTTAAACTAAGCTTAAGAGCCAAATCAGGTCAAGACCTCAAACGTCACCTGTCTAAACGTAGCCAGTATGACTGAAAAAAGGCAATTCAGTAGGCCCATTTCCATGGACAGTAAGGATAATGGATCAATAAACAATTTTTTTCCTACTACTTCAATTTTGTCCTCAAATCACTTGCCCATATTAGTTAGCCAGTAATTCTTACCTGTATCCTATTCCACCCACCGATTCTCTGCCCCTCAGGAATTAATCAAGTTTATTGAATAAAAATGTTAAAAAGGCACTTACGTTTTGTGAATAGTCTGGAATAGCAGCTGGCCCTCCGCAGAAACCCCAGCACTGATTGCATAGGCTTGGGACAGCTTGTCCTCCTTCTCTGACCGTGCCCGATTGGCAAGCTGGGAGGAAGATGGCAAGGAGGAGAAAGTTAGGAGGGGATCCGGAGTAGAAGGCACTCAACCAACATGAGTCGAGGTGCAACCACAAACTATAAGAGCCTTTGACGGGAATAGGTGTGAAACGCAACTCTCGCTCTCAATTGAAAACACAATTGACAACCTTGACCAGAAACATCAAATGAAATTTTATTGGTCACATACACATGGTTAGCAGATGTTAATGCGAGTGTAGCGAAATGCTTGTGAGTGTAGCGAAATGCTTGTGGGATGAGAAAGTTGACAAGGAAGATTTAACAATGACTGACACAGATGGGTGGTTATTTGAGATGGGTGACAAATGTAGCTCAAGTCATCGTCATAAGTAACCCCACACCGGGTCTGTTTATATTTTGTTTTCCATACAAATAGGCTAATCATAAGCACGTTAAGAAGACTGAAGCATAGGCTACACAAATAGTCATTTAGCAGACTACAAAAACTGTTTTGTTCTACCTGATAATGAATTGTATCAACCTGGTATCCCAGGTGTAAATCAGTCCCTGATTAGTGGGGAAGAATGTAAAAAAGCAGTGGAACTGACTGAATTTGAGGGACCTACAGTATGACAGCAGATGACGGCCTACCTTGCTAACATTCAGTGACGCTAGAGGAGGAAGAGTTTCAGTGCGGTCATTTATTATATCCACTTCAGAAACATAGGCTAAATTGATCAGGATGACATCGTTGAGGTTTGGCTTCCCACTGGAGGGAGCACATTCTGGGAGGAACTCAAGTCAAGGTAAACAAACTGTAAAAGTAGTAACATGCACACATGACAGTTTGTGTACTAGAATAGAGCATCAGTGACATTCAAAGAACGTCAAGACATGGATAAATATAGAGTTCACATTCTAGGTCTATACAAAAACACCCCACATACCAAAGTTCCAGACTACATACATCCATACACTGCTAAAAAAAATACCTGAGCAAGTATAATTTATAATGGGCAGGTGCATACAGATGTCATGACATTTTAAGTTCATTGCTTTGGGCAGAGTAGGTGCACATAAAAATTAAATAATACATATTTCTGGAACTAACACTCACACTTTACTTTTTTCTTACTAGCTCTGACTTTGCTGATAGCTACTTGGAGGAAAAATGTATTTACTGTGACTGTGGTATGTGGTTGTCTCACCTAGCTATATTAAGATGAATGCAATAACTGGAAGTCGCTCTGGGTAAGATTGTCTGCTAAATGACTAAAATGTAAGTGTACAATGAAAATTGCACGACTGAGCATTTGGAAGGAATAGGCATGTCGCTCACTTGAGAGTCATGCCTATTCCTTCAAAATGCTCTTATGATTTTTTGGGTTGCACCTCATCTCACCTCACGTTGGTTGAGCGCCTTCTACTCCTCTACAGGTATTTGACTAAGCAAGTATGACATCACCATCAGCAGCATTAGAATATTTAACATTGAAATATGATGGTCTATTATCCCTATTAAAATGTCAAATATATCAGACAACTTCAACACCATAGCTCACTGTAATAGAGTGGTAGGCTGAGGAAGTCTCACTTGCCAGACGTATGGCACTCCACCAGCGGCTGTAGTAAGACACCGAGGTAAGGTTGGTGCAGTATTGTCAGTCATCTGAAATGACAACCAAGGGCAATGCTGCCACCTGTAGTAGCCTGAGGTCAACAAACACAAGTTGTAGCATGGCAATGAATGACAGCAAGCATCCTAAAGAAGGTTGATGCACGAATGGAACAGAATATAAGAATGCACAACACAAGGCACTAAATGCAGAGATGGTGTGTCCTTCCACAACATAGGACCTAGCTTAGTATTAAACGTCTAGGCCTAATTACTGACAACACACACATTCTCCTGAAGGTATATCTATCACCTCTGGATAGCTTGTAAAGAATTGCCAGGAAACATGGCAAGATGCTGGACATCCCTCATGAGCGGTGTGGACTGGTCACTTCAATCACGACATCTAAACAAAACACACATGCTATTCTATTCAGCTCTTCATCCACAAAACATTCAATCACATACTACAGCAATGGCATTAACCATAACGAATGAATTGCAACTGCGGTTAAATTTTTACTTGCTTTGTTCCTGATAGGGTCTTTACGATCTGCCACTATTTGACACCAACCGGCTCTCTCCTATTCAATTCAAATGCTCTGTGGATGCTAAATTACAGATCCAGTCTCAGTGGACTGATATAGCTAGCAGAAAAAAATATAGTTGAATGGTTAGCAACAGCAGCACGCATGTGACAACCAGTCACTGGAGCCCATGCAAGGTGGTCCCACGCCCACCCTCAAGAGTGTGGATTGCGGAGAGAAATATCCATAGCTTTTTCAGCTAGATACTTGGGCCAATGTGTATTGAAAAGCCAGTCGGCCAACATGATTAGCTTGTAAGTTAGCTACCGTTATGCCGTTTCTGTCAGAATATTTAACGTCACTGACTTTGACAAATCAATCATGCCGTGATATTTAGATTTGATGACTGACACTTACGAATATCAAACATAATGACAGCGCCAAATGGTCCCGTAATATGTTGGCTATCTAAAGCTAGCTAGCTAACATTGGCTACTTAGCTGCTAGTTAGCATAGAGGTGCAATGAAATTCAGGGTTGTCATTTTTTATTGATATGTATGCAATCAGTCAGGTGGTCTGTTTAAAAAAAGCCTCTGCGATGGTCAGTTGGCTAGCTAAGTTAACTATCTAGCAAGACTGTCACGCTAGCCAATATCAATTATACCATTTACAGTTAGTGAATCTGCCATGATGCCATGCCATACTGGATTCTGCCAAATAGTGATCCTAGTCGAGGATCATCAGTTCTACACAAGTAAAAATAACTAAGCACTCAGAGCAAAACAACATTAACCAAATGTAATACAGATGCAGGAGCGTACGACTCAGACAATCGTAATGAACTGTATTAAAATATTTAATGGGGTACAAAGCTAGCTAAGCAATTCGGCTAACTACGGTACTACTAATTACGCCTGCGCGGACCACTATTTGACACATGCCCTTGCAGGCAAACAGGCCAATGATACAATGGCATCCTAAAATTGAGAAAGGATACTCAAAGTCAACATCTTGGACTGGTAGTCGAAGGCCACCACCTCTCCTGTCAGACGCTGGCCCAAGCAAGTGAGACAAGAGACATGGCTTCCGACGCTAAAATACTCCCCCGGTCCAGGAGCCGCCATCTTCTCCGCCAGGAAACCGGAGCGCCAGTCTTACGTCAAATTAGTACGTGATCTCGTCACTTGGACGACTATGGGGCGTGTCAAGTCACGTAGCTACGTCCCAACTCATGATTTTCATTAATTCCACCGTTCTGTAGCTAGCTAGTATTTTAGCATTACATTAATATGGTTACCAAGAATAGTATATTATAGGGTTTCCTCCCTAAATGAAAAAAAGGAGAGGCACTCTCTCTCTTTTTGGGAGGCATTGACTGATACCGATGGAACAGTTCCATGCAGTTACCATTCCAAAAGTTCGATGCCTACCATTAGAACATCAACATGCACCTGCAAAGTTTGTCCCATTCCTCCCCCTGTTGTCAGGATTCAGAAATGCTTCTGCTGCAAAATATTTCCGTCCCGACTATCACGCCATCAACCAGAATATCGTCACAATATCATCTTATTTGGATCCTTGATATTGTGTATTTACTTTAATGATGGAGGCCATACACACTCAAGGTATTTGGATAGCTGAAGCACTTCAGCAAAAAACGAAGAGCCAAGACAAACTTTGGTTGATTGCCACTCACATTGGGGATCCCAAAGCTGCCTTCCTTCTCGTCTTCCCCTTGACTTACTTTCTCAACCGACGGACTGGATTTGCAGTTGTCTGGGTGGCTGCTATTTCGGAGTGGCTTAATCTAGTGTTCAAATGGTAAGAGTAACGTTTATTTGGTCCATTATGCTTTAAAAAAAAATCAATTAACTTACCGGAAGTCTCGGCCCTATAGCTCTACTGTCCGCTGAATGCTTGATACACTCTAAGAAAACCAACTATTCTGATCTAAAGTCATTATTTTACAAATCCAATGTTTCATTTACATTCTTTAAAACTTAAACATTTATTTATGGTGAGCATATTACACATACATCTGATATTTTATGCACCACGTTTGGATTCGTGGCATGTCCTTTTCTATTATTGGTCCGATGGTAAAACAAACGTCGGAACCTTAAAGAGTTGGAGGATGTAAGTATAAAGTCAAACATATTTTGACCTTCTGTGGTGTACATTTTGAATTTAGAATTTTTATTCCAATGCAGGATGCTCTTTGGGGAGAGGCCATTCTGGTGGATTGGAGAATCCCGTTTATTTGAGAAAAACCCTCCCAAACTCCACCAGTTTGCCTCAACTTGTGAAACAGGTCCAGGTTAGTGAGATTTAATACAATATTCCAAAAGCTTGTAATTCTTATACATTTACAGCAACAAAGCATCAAAATATTGTGCACATCATTTACTTGACCAGACAAACTGACTGTGAACTTACAACCAGGGGTAATAATGTAATACCACAGTAATAGCACCCTATTTGACCAGTGATGCTATCCCTTTCCATCTCTCAGGCAGTCCATCTGGTCATGCAATGGTAACAGCAGCAGTGTGGTGGGTGATGGCCTCATCCCTGGGTTCTCTTCTCTACTCCTACACACGCAGGTCTGACCATTAGTCAAATATATTTTTTATTTGTATTTTAAATGCAATAATGTTTTGACTAAGGCAATCTATATTGTAAAATCTGTGTGAGCTGTTTGACATGGTTATTAAATAACCGTTTTCATTGTCCATATTTGTTTTTACCCCCAATCTATTTCAGCATGTTGCTATCAGCGGTTCCGTACGTGCTGTATCTGCTGGGGTTAGTGGCAGTTGGCTTCTCTCGCATCTTCATCCTGGCCCACTTCCCCCATCAGGTCATAGCTGGTTCTTTGACAGGTCAGAATCTACCTGTACTGTCTTGTGCAACTTTATTCAGAGGGATGTAATCATTTGTTCTTTGAAGTGGGAGTTATGTATGTACAATACTGTGCTTGCTGTGTATAACCTACGGTATCTAACGTTGACAAGGTTTTGGGTTAGAATATTCTAGAATTCTAGAACATCATCTTCATTTTGAAGTGAGTGTCCCCATCTCTTTTCTTCAGGCTTCATTCTTGGGGTAGTTCTGAGCCGTCAGGTTCCAGAAGGTCGCCCTCTGGTGTTTTTTTTGAGTTCCAGCATTGGGCTACTCCTCAGTGCTTTCCTAATCCACTCAGGACTGACACGGCTGGGCTTCGACCTGTCCTGGTGAGTCTAGTCTACCCAATGTTTTCCCAAATCATAAAGAAAATAGGGAATGTGATTATGTCTATTTTAAAAGCAGCTTGCCTCATAACAGCTATAGCTCTAATTGCATTTCATATAATTTTTAACATTTTCAATTTCCAAGGTCCATTGCATTGGCTAAGAAGTGGTGCTCCCATTCAGAGTGGATTCGGCTGGACACAGCCCCCTTCTCCTCACTCACCCGGGACTGTGGTGCTATCCTGGGCCTGGGGCTGGCCCAGTACTGGAAGCCAGGTGGATACACTCTCCCCTGGGCTCCACGTGCCCTGTGTCTGGCCCTCTGCTCCATGGCTCTCTACCATGTCCATCGACTGCCTCTACCAATCCAACCACAGCCCCTCTTCTACTTCCTCTTCTTTATCAAGTTTACCATCGTGCCCCAGGTGGTCATGATCTATGTACCTGGCTTTGTACACCTCCTCACACACAAAAAGAAAAAAGATTAAAATGACACATTCCTCAGAAGATCAACTCTGGACACTGAGAGAAAAGTTTTCTTTTCATACACACTCCTGTATAAATGGGGAAATTGATGGCAATATGGGTGTTGAATTCTAAGGAAATTGTCAGACAAATGCTGAATGGCAATTTTTCTGCTGATGATTAAAGATCATGTATCATGCCCGTTTGCAGGATATACCGTTGAAGTTTGAAGTTTACATACACCTTAGCCAAATACATTTAAACTCAGTTTTTCACAATTCAGAGGACATTTCTCAAAAAAGTACGATCTTTGTCCCCATGTGCAGTTGCAAACCGTAGTCTGGCTTTTTAATGGCAGGTTTGGAGCGGTGGCTTCTTCCTTGCTGAGCGGCCTTTCAGGTTATGTCGATATAGGACTCATTTTACTGTGGATATAGATACTTTTGTACCTGTTTCCTCCAGCATCTTCACAAGGTCCTTTGCTGTTGCTCTGGGATTGATTTGCACTTTTTGCACCAAAGTACGTTCATCTCCAGGAGACAGAACGCATCTCCTTCCTGAGCGGTATGACAGCTGCGTGGTCCCATGGTGTTTATACTTGCGTACTATTGTTTGTACAGATGAACATGGTACCTTCAGGCCTTTGGAAATTGCTCCCAAGGATGAACCAGACTTGTGGAGCAAAGAGCCACTGAGTTTGAAGGTAGGCCTTGAAATACATCCACAGGTACACCTCCAATTGACTCAAATGATGTCTATTAGCCTATCAGAAGCTTCTAAAGCCATGACATTTTCTGGAATTTTCCAAGCTGTTTAAAGGCACAGTTAATTTAGTGTATGTAAACTTCTGACCCACTGGAATTGTGATACAGTGAATTATAAGTGAAATAATCTGTAAACAGTTTTTGGAAAAATTACTTGTCATGCACAAAGTAGATGTTCTAACCAACTTCCCAAAACTATAGCTTGTTAACAAGACATTTGTGGAGTGGTTGAAAAACGAGTTTTAATGACTCCAACCTAAGTGTATGTAAACTTCCGACTTCAACTGTAGGCCAAATGTTTTTGGTGTTATTTTGTCTCAGCTTCTACTATGTGTCTGTTATTTCAAGCTATGTAACTAGTAACCTTCTTCCTCCTTAGATATGTAACCAGCAGTGTAGCCTTCTCACTCCCTAGCTATGTAACCAGCAGTGTAACCTTCTTCACATATGTATGCAATATCTCACTTTGTTTAGTTACAATTTGATTGACAAATGATCTGTAAGTAAAGGTAAATGGTGCCACATTCTGGTTAAACCTAATCAATGAATGACTCTGTTACAATCAAGTAGGCTAGTGTGCTGTTCCCTCAGGCGGGAGTTGATGTTGTGCTTGGCATGTAACATTAATGAAATCAAAAATGACCTGACAATGAAAATGTAAGGATTACTGTATGCTACATAAGCAGCTATTCATATCATTCACCTGAAAGATCAAAGCAAATAAATGACATGCATTTAGGATGTTTTTCAGTTGGTAACCATTTATAAATGTTATTCTTCAATACATAGGTTTGACTGTACAGATTACAATCAGTTATCATGAGATAAAAACACAATTTTTATTATTTTTAATTCAACTTATCACAGCGCTCTGAAAGCTCACATTTACAGACAAAAGAACTCTGCTCAGCAAGCAAATACAATAAAATAATAAAAATAGAACGCTTCAGAATTTTGCGTTGTGTCTGGTTGGAGGGAAAGGAAAAGGATATTCAGGCATAACAGCTTCATTACTCTTATCCCAAATCGCAAATGATTCAGGACACTGTATGTGTTTCTGTTTGAGATCATGATTGGCAAAATAATCAAACATGCATCTGAATATTTACAACCAACTAATTACATAAAAAGTTGAAAAATAAAGTCCCTCAAAGTCCTTTTTTGAAAGAATAGTACAATTCCTCCTACATACAGTACGGTCTTAAATATGTCCAAATTAGCTATACTGTGGGTTGGGAACCATTTGAATGGCAGACAAGACCCAAATGGAAGCTGTCCATGAAGCAGTGGCAACTGACTGAGCATTCAATCTGACTGAAGTACCTTCACACACCCATTGTTTTTATACTCTAACATGGCAAGTATAAAAATACCTTAGTCATGAATACAACCTTTACATTTTTCTCTCCAGGACTTTCCCTTGACACTGAAGTTAAGTGCTTTGTCACTGGATTTGGGGCCATTTGACTGACTTTGTCAGTCAATAGGTTACACACACACTATAATTGAATTGAACAGTAGCTATAAGGAAACTGCAAAAGAGAAACATTTCCACTTGTGGTACAGATATTTTTTTTTTTTTAAAGCCATTTGTGTACGAGTCCTGTCTGTCTATGAAGGGATCTGGGGTTGGGTTGTAAGGGGATATATACATATTTATTGTTCATGTTGTCATTCATTACTTTGTAGATCAGAGTCCCTATGATGATGAGTCATCAGTAATAATCCATTATCACTGGTCAGAAGTTCCACCTGACCTGACCTCCATTCATCCAAATTCAGTAACAATCATAACTAAAATAAAGTAATTAAAATACATAAAGTGCACCCTTAGTTAAAAACTTTACAGGCATTTAGTGCAGACATTTATGAATGAAAACTCAATAAAAAAGAAAAGCAAATATGATGCAGATACAAAAGAAAAATGTATTTAACAGTGGTTTCAAATCAAATTTTATTTGTCACATGCTTCGTAAACAACAGGTGTAGACTAACCGTGAAATGCTTACTTACGGGCCCTTCCCAACAATGCAGAGAGAAAAAAATTTAAATAATAGAAAACTCATAACACGAGGAATAAATACACAATGACTAACGATAACTTGGCTATATACACGGGGTACCAGTACCGAGTCGGTTTGTGTGTCTGCGTTCAATAGTTTTGAATTGCAAAGAAAACTTAAAATATTCCTCACATTATTATTATATACTGTATATGATTTATGTTTATATATATATATATATATATATATATATATGCTTCTATTACCAGGAACTTCAGAAGGGGGACATCTCCAAACTTTGGTATTTGTATGACTTTCTCTGTCCTCAAACCAATGACAATGACCTATGCATAATAACAATGGATCGATGAAAAAATAAACATATTTCACAAAACTAAACCTCTTATACCCCTTTAAAACATTGCAAAGTTATCCTAGTTGGAAGAAAGACGAATAACATTCAACGAGTACAACGCAGCGTAATTATTAGGAGTAATTTATTGGTTGAACTATTCTCTAGAGGATGTTTGTAGAAGGCCATGGCAGTAACACTTGAACTTCAAATGAAAGGCAACGTTATGTGGTATGGTTGAGTGAAAATACCACAAATATAACATATCAAACCTAATATTTCAAATATACGAAAATAACATTTGACATTGAGTAATTTAAAGTTTGTAAATGTCCCTCATCCCATGCCGTAGTTGTGGGTGTTCATGTGCTTGTCGGAACTTCCTATTTCAGAGTTGAAATTATCATAAGTTATATGTGTAGAGCTTCATCTTGGATGATTCTGATACTTTCCAAGTTGGAAACTCAGGTATCATTTTTCTACAATGAGTTTTCAAGTCGGAAATATCAGAGTCGTGAGTGCAGCATCTTCAAAACCTGTCGTTGCATGACTAGTAGGACAAAAGGCTAACAACAGGGCAAAACAGAAATAATACAATCCAAATGCAAGCTATGTTATGTTTTTATACGTATATACATTATATAGCTTAATAATAAATATTATACTTTTTTTCTCTAAGCACTGTCAAGTTGTAATTTCCATTTACAGTATTGAACATATTAGTATTGTATTACGGAGTCTAGCAACCTTGAATAAGAGCACACTTTGTATTTTAAGGATAAAAGATGGTAGATGGTTAGAGAGTCCACAGGTACAGTAAGGTAAGGGCCCCCAGTTTCACTCTCACCACCCCACACAATACCTCCCCAAAGGTCTTGGGGAGTTTGTTGTGCCACACACCCCCCTATAAAAGTGTTAGGGCCTCTGACCCTGGGTGTGATCAGCACTGGCCCTGTCATCACCTTTCAATGTCATATCTTTCTATTTCGATGTGTGCAGAGTTGAAGTTTAACAACAAAATAGTACAATCTGTCACGTGTTAGTATTTAGTATTTATGTACTGTATAACTAGACCTCTACCGCCAGTGTTTGCCTATTGTAGACACTGCTTTCTGTGTGAGTGGGGCTGTACTCTGTCTTTGTATGTGCTCCTCATCAATGTCAGACAAGGTCACCAGCCCAACTCAACTTCCCCCCTCCCCTTTTCCTCCCCTCCCACTCACACGCCCAGTTCGGCCGTGGACTGGACATTCACACATTCGACTCCACGAAAGGTCTCTTTGGTTTGATGGGGGAGGTGGGGCCCTGCCTAGAGTCACGGGAGAGCTGTCGGTACATGTTGTCCTGGTAGGCCTGAGCTACGGGCAGAGTCCTGGCCACTTTCACATCTGGATAGGTGGGCACCTGGCTCACTCTCTCCAGGATGTCCCCTCCTCCGCCCCTGGAGCCGCCGTTGGCCAGCTTGCCCAGGGAGGACTGCTGCTGCTGGGGGTAGTAGTCCTCCTCCAGAAGTTGTCCGTTCTGGGCGTTGTTAGTCTTGTTGTAGTAGGCGATGTTCCCCAGCGAGGTGGGGGGGCTGTAGGATGAGCCCTGCTGGATCAGCTGGCCGGGCGATGTGGGGCTGATGCCAGAGTCCATGGAGGTCATGGCCCAGGGCCGCTGGGATGAGGGCTGCTGCAGGTACTGAGTCTGGTGAGTCCGCGCCGTCTTGTCTATGATGCCCATGAAGGGCGTGGTCCGTGAGCGGGTGCCCTCACCCTGGTACAGCCCCCCACCACCTCCCTGGGCAGGCGAGATTGGGGAGATGTCATCGTTACAGGAGTGCTCGTACCCCTCGTAGCCCTCGTAGGCCACCTGCAATGGGATCTCCATCCCCTGGATGGAAGAGGAAGGCCTGAAGCCTGGGGCTAGATTACAGCTGGAGCCCCCCGTGGAGATGTTGTTGCTGGACGGGGAGAAGCGGAGGCCCACGCTCTGGGAGTGGATGAGGGGCCGCGGAGTGGACATGTGTGGTTTGATCTCCGGGGTAGTGGCACTGATGGGCCGCCTCACCATGTGGCCGATCTCTGGCGATCCCAGTTGGCACTGAGGCATGGCACTGTTCTGACGCTCCAGCTCGTGCTTGGCGACAGGGTAGTAGGCGGCCGACTGGCTGCGGCTAATCTGGGGAGTCTGGCTATAGCGGACACCCCCCTGGAGCTGGCCCCCTTGTCCCCCCCCACTGCTGGCACGGTAGGCAGAAGAGGGGCGCTGGGTTAGCTCGTCCTTCATCAGGCCCTCTATGACCCCTCCTCTGCCCCCATGCTGACAGAGGGCCCCAGCTGAGAGGCTGGACTGGGGCATGGAGCGACCATCCAGGGAGGGCTGGTACATCAACCGGCTCTGGCTCTCCATCGGCACGTCCATGGAGACCCCCTGGTAGCGCATGGGGTGGCCCATCTGGCCGTATGCGTTGCTGGGCTGGTTGGTGCGAACAATCTGGGCCATGGAGGGCTGAAGACGCAGGCCCTGGTGGTGCAAGGAGTCCTGGTGGTGCAGGGAGGCCTGGTGGTGTAGCTGGGCCTGGTGGTGCTGTTGGGAGACCTGGTGGTGCAGTTGGGAGACCTGGTGGTGCTGGTGTGTCTGGAGGGTGTCGTGGTGCTGGGAGGCCTGGTGGTGCAGGGATGCCTGGTGGTGCAGGGAGGGCTGTGAGCTCAGCTGGAAGGACCTCTGGCTGCTCATCTTGGACAGGGGAGGCTGCTCCTGCTGGTAGCGCACCGGAGAGCCTGACTGGGACCTGTACAGACACACACTCTCCACCGGGGGGCTGGCTCTGTACTGGCTCTGTACCCCACCCCGACGCAGGGGGGAGAGCGGGGGGCTCTGGTATCCATGGTCCATCCCCTGCCCCACTCCTCCATTGCCTCCCATAGGCGGGGGGCTGAAGTGGTAGGTGGTCTGGTGCACCGGGGAGGTCTGCGGAGGGCTGTGTCGGTAGTGGGAGTTGTGGTGCGTGGGGGAGAGGGAGGGGGGCGATGGTGGCTGGTAGTTCTGGCTGCTGGGGGAGGACATGGAGGTGGGGCTGGGGTGGCCATAGTCGTAAGCCTGTCCCATGGGGGAGCCCCCTGACAGGTAGGCCTGGTCCTGGTGATGGTAGGGGTGGTGGTGGTTGGTCGGAGAGAGAGGTGGGCTCTGGATGATAGGCAGACTGGAGGGGTTGGAGCGGGGCTCCCTCTCGAGGGCCAGACCCATAGAACCCATACTCCCCATAGACATGGCCTCCAGCTCTTGCTCCAGATAGTCCTCGTCCTCAAACAGATCCTGGACCGGCTCCATGTCTTCCAGCCGAGGCTCCGGGGAAGGGGGGAGCTCCAGGGGAAGGGGGAGGGAGGACAGGGACATCTCCTCCTCCTCCTCCCCCTCCTCCCCCTCCTCTGGGGGAGGAGATGGGGGAGGCTCCAGCTTCTGTGCGTCCTCCTCCTCCTGGGTGAGCTGTCGACACTCCTCCTCTACTCGCTGCAGGAGGCGCTGGATCTCACAGTGGTTGGGGCTCTGCTTCATGGCTTCATTCAGGTCCTCCAAGGCCTCAGGGAACTGTCTACAAATTCAGACAAGAAGGAAAGATACAACAGGGTTGGAAATGAGGGAAGGTTTTTAAAACACTGCTGTGAAAATGAACACATTTTTTATTAATTGGTCAAAAAAGAAGGAAAACTGTTTTATGAGAGGCTGAAGAAGATAAGAGGGTGAAGCGGAGTATGTAAACTATTCGACAGTAGATGGATAGCAGGGATGTGCAGGGGAAATAAATACCTGCTACTTCGCTTGGCACGGGCTCTGGCATAGAATGCTTCGTAGGATTTTGGTTTCAATTCAAGCGCCTTTGTAGCAAACTCCTCAGCCATCCCAAAGTCCTGAGAGCAATAACAAGTGATCCATGAGTCAGATACTTACAGATTATTACTGGGGTTAAACAGAGGTAATATTACAGGTACAATACTATAATGCTTATCACCTATACTTTTACCATACTTTATACTATTACATATAGATAATATACTATAGATGGTCAAAAGTAGGGCACTAGGGTGCCATTTGTGATGCATCCATGGTCAGAGCCCGCCAACTCACGTTCATTTTCCGCCGACATCGGGACAGATTGAGGAAGATGGACACTTTGAGCTCCCTGAAAGTCTTGAGGTCCTCACTGAAGCCTTCACGGGGGAACTTTTTGAGGGCGTACTGATACCGCTGTGCTGCCTCCTTCACTTTCCCTTTCTTTTGAACACACCGACACACACAACATGTTATTCATACAAGACAGACAATATATAGGTCTTATTGATCATTAAAACAAAAAAAGTTGTATAGCACTTGAAGATAAATACAGTCGTGGCCAAAAGTTTTGAGAATTACACAAATATTAATTTCATCAAAGTTTGCTGCTTCAGTGTCTTTAGATATTTTTGTTAGATGTTACTATGGAATACTGAAGTATAATTACAAGCATTTCATACGTGTCAAAGGCTTTTATTGACAATTACATGAAGATGCAAAGACAATATTTCCAGTGTTGACCCTTCTTTTTCAAGACCTCTGCAATCCGCCCTGGCATGCTGTCAATTAACTTCTGGGCCACATCCTGACTGATGGCAGCCCATTCTTGCATAATCAATGCTTTGAGTTTGTCAGAATTTGTGGGTTTTTGTTGGTCCACCCACCTCTTGAGGATTGACCACAAGTTCTCAATGGGATTAAGGTCTGGGGAGTTTCCTGGCCATGGACCCAAAATATTGATGTTTTGTTCCCCGAGCCACTTAGTTATCACTTTTGCCTTATGGCAAGGTGCTCCATCATGCTGGAAAAGGCATTGTTCATCACCAAACTGTTCCTGGATGGTTGGGAGAAGTTGCTCTCGGAGGATGTGTTGGTACCATTCTTTATTCATGGCTGTGTTCTTAGAAAAAATTGTGTGAGCCCACTCCCTTGGCTGAGAAGCAACCCCACACATGGATGGTCTCAGGATGCTTTACTGTTGGCATGACACAGGACTGATGGTAGCGCTCACCTTGTCTTCTCCGGACAAGCTTTTTTCCAGATGCCCCAAACAATCGGAAAGGGGATTCATCAGAGAAAATGACTTTACCCCATTCCTCAGCAGTCCAATCCCTGTACCTTTTGCAGAATATCAATCTGTCCCTGATGTTTTTCCTGGAGAGAAGTGGCTTCTTTGCTGCCCTTCTTGACACCAACCCATCCTCCAAAAGTCTTCGCCTCACTGTGCGTGCAGATGCACTCACACCTGCCTGCTGCCATTCCTGAGCAAGCTCTGTACTGGTGGTGCCCCGATCCCGCAGCTGAATCAACTTTAGGAGACGGTCCTGGCGCTTGCTGGACTTTTTTGGGCGCCCTGAAGCCTTCTTCACAACAATTGAACCGCTCTCCTTGAAGTTCTTGATGATCCGATAAATGGTTGATTTAGGTGCAATCTTACTGGCAGCAATATCCTTGCCTGTGAAGCCCTTTTTGTGCAAAGCAATGATGACGGCACGTGTTTCCTTGCAGGTAACCATTATTGACAGAGGAAGAACAATGATTCCAAGCACCATCCTCTTTTTGAAGTTTCCAGTCTGTTATTCAAACTCAATCAGCATGACAGAGTTATCTCCAGCCTTGTCCTCGTCAACACTCACACCTGTGTTAACGATAGAATCACTGACATGATGTCAGCTGGTCCTTTTGTGGCAGGGATGAAATGCAGTGGAAATGTTCTTTGGGGATTCAGTTCATTTGCATGGCAAAGAGGGACTTTGCAATTAATTGCAATTCATCTGGTCACTCTTCATGACATTCTGGAGTATATGCAAATTGCCATAATACAAACTGAGGCAGCAGACTTTGTGAAAATTAATATTTGTGTCATTCTCAAAACTTTTGGCCACGACTGTACATCTGTAAAAGTGTACAAAAATATATATAATAATCACAGTTTGATTAGATAACATTTTATTTATTTGATGTATAGATACATTTTCTTTCTTATACAGTATGTATTAATATTTTTCATCAATAGGTGACTGTCCTTCCTCAGATTCGGATAGGGCCTCCTGATCTCACTTTATAGAAGCTGTCTCCCTCCTCAATCAGCTTGCTCAGTAGGATGATCATGATGTCGGGTTTGGAGGTAGCCATGGCCCACGTGGCTGGACCTGAAGAACACAGGATGAGAAAGAAAGGAGTGAGAGAAGCAGGGAAAGATGAAAGAAAATGAATGTAGGAGTTGTTTTTGAGTCACAGTAAACACACAACAACTGACAAGAACAACAAACAAAATGGCAGGAATGACAGAGATAGGTAGACGTCTGTCTGCTACAGAGAAAATTAAGCTATTCTCTTTCTAAAGTCTATTGCTCTAGGTAGAGGAGTACACTGTAGGGACAATATCCCAGCCAAAATGGTAGAAATATGAAAGATCGCAAAATACAAAAATGATGCGGCTGGTAAAGACTGAGTCACTCCCAATCTAATTGTCTTACATCAGGTGGCTTCACTCCTGCGCGACGCTCGTCCCTCAACCGCCAGTCAGTGCAGGCGGAATCATCGCACTATCTGATGCAAGACAATTAACCTAACTAGGATAGCTCTCTGCAGAAAGCAACACTTGAAACCCATTTACACAGAGACTAGGGAGATGAGGACAAGGTTGGTGGGTTTCTTGCATGACGAGAAGACTCATAGCAGCTAGGCAAGCAGGACACAGCAGAGCTCTGCAGACCAGGGTTAAGGTGAGGCAACGGTAGAGGAAGTAGGTAGGAACAGGACTTCTGACTGGCCTAGCTGACACTGAGGAACGTTTCAGAAGGATGAACAATGCACAGTAGAATCATCTGAACTGTGGATAGTGGAGAAAAGGCATTACAGACGCATGCAGTTCCCCTGGTGATCATTACGAAGTGAAGGAATAGGAGGGGTCACATGCATCTGTGAGATGGAAATAAGAAAACACCTTGATACAATGTAGTATGCTGGGCATGCTGTCATATGATAAACAACCGGAATGTGAACATCTACCTCTAAATAAAACCAGTCCAAGTTATAGTTAGGCCGGGATTCAATCTGATCGCGGATTATAGGCATTGCAGCTTTTAAAGGCAAATTATGACTGAGCCAACATATGCAGTGTTTACAGTGAATGGGATCTCCACGAACACAGGAACATTGCCTTTAAAAGCTGCAATGCCTATAACCCACAATCGTATTGAAACCCAGCCTCAGTGATAATAGTAATACCTGAGTGTTATTTCTCAGTATGGGGTTTGCAGCTAAGCTGGCCTGCTGACACTTAGACCATAACGACACAGAGACAACACAGAAAGAGGAGATAGGGCTGTCAAAATGCCTGCTGGGGTGAGATGTCGACAGCCTTGGGTTTACCTCTGGGCCGACTGGGCAGCGTCTGACATCCTGGTACCGCAGAGAGATCAAGGGGAAGGGGGAGAGGTCATGAGCGAGGGAGGAAGTGAGTGTTGGGGGGGCAGAGAGCAGCGGGCCAGAGTAATCAAATAAGAAAAAAACAGAAAAAGGTGCGTGGGAGAGAGGGCAAGTGGAAAAAACAGAAAGAGAAAAAGGAGGTGGTGGAAGATGAAGAGTGAGAGAAGGAACAGAAAAAAGCAGCAGTGAGAAGCGGGGGTAGGTGCCCCAGAAGAAAGAAAAAAGAGACACAGGAAGAAAAAAAACATACTGCCAGTGCTAACCACCTGTCGAGAGAGAGAAAGAACAAGAGAGCAGAGACAGAGATAGAAAGAACAAGGGAGAAAGAAAGAAAGAACCAGAGAGCTGAGAGAGAGGAAGAGACAGAGAGACAACATGAAAGAGAAAGAATACAGGAGACACGGTAACAGTAGTACAACAAAGACAGATATAAAGACCTGAGGAGTGACTAGCCAGAGAGAACAGAGAGAAGCTGCAGTACAGTACAGCAGCAGGGTGGGGGGGGGACATACAGTAGCAGTGGGCGTTTAGCTGTTAGCTCAGCTCCAAAGAGACTTCTGGTCAAAAGTACTACAGTACCAGTCAAAAGTTTGGACACACCCACTCATTCAAGGGTTTTTCTTTTTTTTTTTACTATTTCCTACATTGTAGAATAATAGCGAAGACACCAAAACTATGAAATAACACATGGAATCATGTAGTAACTAAAAAAGAGTTTTGGTGACCAACAATATTTTATATTTGAGATTCTTCAAAGTAGCCACTCTTTACCTTGATGACAGCTTTATACACTCTTGGCATTCAACCAGCTTAACCTGGAATGCTTTTCCAACAGTCTTGAAGGAGTTCCCACATATGCTGAGCACTTGTTGGCTGCTTTTCCTTCACTCTGCGGTCAAACTCGTCCCAAAACCTTCTCACTTGGGTTGAGGTCGGATGATTGTGGAGGCCAGGTCATCTGACGCAGCACTCCATCACTCTCCTTCTTGGTCAAATAGCCCTTACACAGCCTGGAGGTGTGTTGGGTCATTGTTCTGTTGAAAAACAAATGATAGTCCCACTAAGCGCAAACCAGATGGGATGGTGTATCGCTGCAGAAAGCTGTGGAATCCATGCTGGTTAAGTGTGCCTTGAATTCTAAATAAATCACAGACAGTGTCACCAGCAAAGCACCCCCACAGAATCACACCTCCTCCTCCATGCTTCACGGTGGGAACCACACATGTAGAGATCGTCCGTTCACCTACTCTGTGTCTCACAAAGACACGGCGGTTGGAACCAAAAATCTCACATTTGGACTCATCAGACCAAAGGACAGATTTCTACTGCTCTAATGTCCATTGCTCGTGTTTCTTGGCCCAAGCAAGTCTCTTCTTATTATTGGTGTCCTTTAGTAGTGGTTTCTTTGCAGCAATTCGACCATGGCCTGATTCACTCAGTCTCCTCTGAACAGTTGATGTTAAGATGTGTCTGTTACTTGAACTCTGTGAATTTTTTATTTGGGCTGCAATCTGAGGTGCAGTTAACTCCAATGAACTTATGCTTTGCAGCAGAGGTACAGTATATCACAAAAGTGAGTACAACCTCACATTTTTGTAAATATTTGAGTATATCTTTTCATGTGACAACACTGAAGAAATGACACTTTGCTACAATGTAAAGTAGTGAGTGTACAGCTTGTATAACAGTGTAAATTTGATGTCCCCTCAAAATAACTCAACACACAGCCATTAATGTCTAAACCGCTGGCAACAAAAGTGAGTACACCCCTAAGTGAAAATGTCCAAATTGGGCCCATTTAGCCATTTTCCCTTCCCGGTGTCATGTGACTCGTTAGTGTTACAAGGTCTCAGGTGTGAATGGGGAGCAGGTGTGTTAAATTTGGTGTCATCGCTCTCACACTTCCTCATACTGACTGGTCACTGGAAGTTCAACATGGCACCTCATGGCAAAGAACTCTCTGAGGATCTGAAAAAAAGAATTGTTGCTCTACATAAAGATGGCCTGGGCTATAAGAAGATTGCCAAGACCCTGAAACTGAGCTGCAGCACGGTGGCCAAGACCATACAGCGGTTTAACTGGACAGGTTCCACTCAGAACAGGCCTCGCCATGGTCGACCAAAGAAGTTGAGTGCACGTGCTCAGCGTCATATCCAGAGGTTGTCTTTGGGAAATAGACGTATGAGTGCTGCCAGCATTGCTGCAGAGGTTGAAGGGGTGGGGGTCAGCCTGTCAGTGCTCAGACCATACGCCGTACACTGCATCAAATTGGTCTGCATGGCTGTCGTCCCAGAAGGAAGCCTCTTCTAAAGATGATGCACAAGAAAGCCCGCAAACAGTTTGCTGAAGACAAGCAGACTAAGGACATGGATTACTGGAACCATGTCCTGTGGTCTGATGAGACCAAGATAAACTTATTTGGTTCAGATGGTGTCAAGCGTGTGTGGCGGCATCCAGGTGAGGAGTACAAAGTGTGTCTTGCCTACAGTCAAGCATGGTGGTGGGAGTGTCATGGTCTGGGGCTGCATGAGTGCTGCCGGCACTGGGGAGCTACAGTTCATTGAGGGAACCATGAATGCCAACATGTACTGTGACATACTGAAGCAGAGCATGATCCCCTCCCTTCGGAGACTGGGCCGCAGGGCAGTATTCCAACATGATAACGACCCCAAACACACCTCCAAGACGACCACTGCCTTGCTAAAGAAGCTGAGGGTAAAGGTGATGGACTGGCCAAGCATGTCTCCAGACCTAAACCCTATTGAGCATCTGTGGGGCATCCTCAAACGGAAGCTAGAGGAGTGCAAGGTCTCTAACATCCACCAGCTCTGTGATGTTGTCATGGAGGAGTGGAAGAGGACTCCAGTGGCAACCTGTGAAGCTCTGGTGAACTCCATGCCCAAGAGGGTTAAGGCAGTCCTGGAAAATGATGGTGGCCACACAAAATATTGACACTTTGGGCCCAATTTGGACATTTTCACTTAGGGGTGTACTCACTTTTGTTGCCAGCGGTTTAGACATTAATGGCTGTGTGTTGAGTTATTTTGAGGGGACAGCAAATTTACACTGTTATACAAGCTGTACACTCACTACTTTACATTGTAGCAAAGTGTCATTTCTTCAGTGTTGTCACATGAAAAGATATACTCAAATATTTACAAAAATGTGAGGGGTGTACTCACTTTTGTGATATACTGTAAATCTGGGTCTTTCTTTCCTGTGGCGGTCCTCATCAGAGCCAGTTTCATCATAGCGCTTGATGGTTTTTGCAACTGCACTTGAAGAAACTTTCAAAGTTCTTGAAATTTTCCATATTGACTGACCTTCATGTCTTGATTTGTTTAACACTTTTTTGGTTACTACATGATTCCATGTGTTATTTTATAGTTTTGATGTCTTCACTATTATTATACAATGTAGAACATAGTAAAAATAAATAAAAACCCTGGAATGAATAGGTGTGTCCAAACCTTTGACTAGTACTGTATATAAGAAATAGGTTGCATTTAGGATGCAGATTCTGTATTTCTGTGTCATGCTACTGAATGCATGAATAGTCTTTGAATTGTGTCTCAATATCAGATAGTCAAGTGTAAAATAATAAATAAAACTGTCAACAGTCAAAATATCCAAACTTTTGCACTGTGGAGAGAAATGGGTTATTTTCCAGGAGAGGTATTTCATTCACTGTCTACATACATGTCCTGTCTGCATCTCGAATGGCACCCTATTCCCCACATAGTGCACTACCTTTGACCGGTGCCATTTGGGACAGCCCCTGCCCAAAACCTATTGGCCTTCAGTCTAACACTAAGTCCATTCTCCATACCTATCTTGGCTCCCTTCTTGAGCAGGGCAACCACCACGGAGGTGTTCCTGCAGCCAACGGCCCGGTCCAGAGGACGCATCCCACTGTAGTCCACATGCTCTATCATTGCCCCCTGGTCCACTAGAAACTGGACCTGAGAGGACAGACAGCAGAAGAAGGGAGGGGGGAACAGGGACGAGAAATGTAGTGATTACAATTATCTTCATTGGAGTAGAATCATAGGATGGTACTACAATTTCGGAGAGCTACTGTTCGCAAAATATTCACAACTATGATTATACTTGAACACATCGGGATAGACAAAAGACCTACAATACACGTGTTTCTCTTTTGTGCCTAATGGTGTCCATCCAAATCAAATGAAACTTTATTTGTCACATTCGCCCGAATAAAACAAGTGTAGGCCTTATCGTGAAATGCTTACTTACAATCCCTTAACTAACAGTGCAGTTCAAGAATAGTTAAGAAAATACTTACCAAATAAACTAAAGTAAAAAAATAATAATAAAAAGTAACACAATAACATAACAATATCGAGGCTATATACAGGGGGTACCTGTACCAAGACAGTGTGCGGGGGTACAGGTTAGAGGTAATTTGTACATGTAGGCAGGGGTGAAGTGACTGCATGGATAATAAACAGCAAGTAGCAGCAGTGTACAAAACAAATGGGGGGTCAATGTAAATAGTCCGGTGGCCATTTGATTAATTGTTCATCAGTCTTATGGCTTGGGGGTAGAAGCTGTTAAGGAGCCTTTTGGTCCTAGACTTGGCGTTCCCGGTACCGCTTGCCGTGTGGAAGCAGAGAAAACAGTCTATGACAGGAGTGACTGGAGTCTTTGACCATTTTTTGGGCCTTCCTCTGACTCTGCCTAGTATATAGGTCCTGGATGTCAGGAAGCTAGGCCCCAGTGATGTACTGGGCTGTACGCACTACCATCTGTAGCGCCTTACGGTCAGATCCCGAGCAGTTGCCATACCAGGTGGTGATGCAACCGGTCTGGATGCTTGATGGTGCAGCTGTAGAACCTTTTGAGGATCTGGGGACCCATGCCAAATTATGTCAGTCTCCTGAGGGGAAAAAGGTGTTGTCTTGCCCTCTTGACGACTGTCTAGGTGTGTTTAAAACATGATAGATCAAATCAAATCAAATTTTATTGGTCACATACACATGGTTAGCAGATGTTAATGCGAGTGTAGTGAAATGCTTGTGCTTCTAGTTCCGACCGTGCAGTAATATCTAACAAGTAATCTAACAATTTCACAACTACCTTATACACACAAATGTAAGGGAATGATTAAGAATATGTACATATAAATATATGGATGAGCGATGGCCGAACGGCATAGGCAAGATGCAGTAGATGGTATAGAGTACAGTATATACATATGAGATGAGTAATGTAGGGTTTGTAAACATTATATAAAGTGGCATTGTTTTAGTGACTAGTGATACATTTGTTACATCCAATTATTAATTATTAAAGTGGCTAGAGATTGAGTCTGTATGTTGGCAGCAGCCACTCAATGTTAGTGATGGCTGTTTAACAGTCTGATGGCCTTGAGGTAGAAGCTGTTTTTCAGTCTCTTGGTCCCAGCTTTGATGCACCTGTACTGACCTCGCCTTCTGGATGATAGCGGGTTGAACAGGCAGTGGCTCGGGTGGTTGTTGTCCTTGATGATCTTTTTTTGGCCTTCCTGTGACATCGGGTGGTGTAGGTGTCCTGGAGGGCAGGTAGTTTGCCCCCGGTGATGCGTTGTGCAGACCTCACTACCCTCTGGAGAGCCTTGCGGTTGTGGGCGGAGCAGTTGCCATACCAGGCAGTGATACAGCCTGACAGGATGCTCTCGATTTTGCATCTGTAAATGTTTGTGAGTGTTTTTGGTGACAAGCCACATTTCTTCAGCCTCCTGAGGTTGAAGAGGCGCTGTGTGGCGCCTTCTTCACCACGCTGTCTGTGTGGGTGGAGTATTTCAGTTTGTCCATGATGTGTACGCCGAGGAACTTAAAACTTTCCACCTTCTCCACTACTATCCCGTCGATGTGGATAGGGGGATGCTCCCTCTGCTGTTTCCTGAAGTCCACGATCATCTCCTTTGTTTAGTTGACGTTGAGTGTGAGGTTATTTTCCTGACACCACACTCCGAGGGCCCTCACCTCCTCCCTATAGGCTGTCTCGTCGTTGTTGGTAATCAAGCCTACCACTGTAGTGTTGTCTGCAAACTTGATGATTGAGTTGGGAGGCGTGCATGGCCACGCAGTCATGGGTGAACAGGGAGTACAGGAGAGGGCTGAGAACGCACCGTGGGGCCCCAGTGTTGAGGATCAGAGGGGTGGAGATGTTGTTTCCTACCCTCACCACCTGGGTGCGGCCCGTCAAAAAGTCCAGGACCCAGTTGCACAGAGCGGGGTCGAGACCCAGGGTCTCGAGCTTAATGCCGAGTTTGGAGGGTACTATGGTGATGAATGCTGAGCTGTAATCGATGAACAGCATTCTTACATAGGTATTCCTCTTGTCCAGATGGGTTAGGGCAGTGTGCAGTGTGATTGCGATTGCGTCGTCTGTGGACCTATTGGGGCGGTAAGCAAATTGGAGTGGGTCTAGGGTGTCAGGTAGGGTGGAGGTGATATGATCCTTGACTAGTCTCTCAAAGCACTTCATGATGACGGAAGTGAGTGCTACGGGGCGATAGTCATTTAGCTCAGTTACCTTAGCTTTCTTGGGAACAGGAATAATGGTGGCCCTCTTGAAGCATGTGGGAACAGCAGACTGGGATAGGGATTGATTGAATATGTCCGTAAACACACCAGCCAGCTGGTCTGCGCATGCTCTGAGGACGCGGCTAGGGATGCCGTCTGGGCCCGGCAGCCTTGCGAGGGTTAACACGTTTAAATGTTTTACTCACGTTGGCTGTGGTGAAGGAGAGCCCGCAGGTTTTGGTAGCGGGCCGTGTCAGTGGCACTGTATTGTCCTCAAAGCGAGCAAAGAAGTTGTTTAGTTGGTCTGGGAGCAAGTGATTGACTGTAGACCCTGCCACATACGTCTCGTGTCTGAGCCGTTGAATTGCGACTCTACTTTGTCTCTACACTGACGCTTAGCTTGTTTGATGGCCTTCCGGAGGGAATAGCTACACTGTTTGTATTCGGTCATGTTTCCGGTCGCCTTGCCATGATTAAAAGCAGTGGTTCGCGTTTTCAGTTTTGCCATCTGTCACAAACGAGACTCCCGCGGTTCCTCCTGCTCACCACCAGAGGGAACCCTCTCCTGAGTATTAAACCCTGAACTACATTTCCCACATACCTGGTTCTGATTACCGTTGCACCTGACTCCCATTAGTAGACTATTTAGGTGCTCTCTCTCTCTCTTTGCGAAGTCTTGTTATCCCTGGTGATCATTTCTGAGCGTTTTCTCCCGTGTCTGTCTACCCGTGGTTATACTCTGGACTGTTTTTCCCTCATTGATTCTTTGTTGCCTGCCCTGGACTACATTCTTTACTGGACTGATTTTTGTAAGCTTGCTGCCTGCCCTGACCTAATGCCTGTACCTGGATTACGATTTGCCTTATCCCTGCTGTTGTATTTGCTGGCGATTGACCCTGTTTGTACGACCAAGATTGTAATAAAACTGCAAATGGATCCTCACTCTCATGGAGCGTCATTACACCATCAATCCACGGTTTCTGGTTGGGGAAGATTTTAATATTCACCATGGGTACCACATCACCGATGCACTTGCTAATAAACTCACAGAATCAGTGTATACATCAATGTTATTGTCGGGTGCTATCCGGAACATATCCCAGTCCACGTTATCGAAGCAATCTTGAAGCGTGGAATCAGATTGGTCGGACCAACGTTGAACATACCTGAGTACAGGCGTTTCCTGTTTTAGTTTCTGTCTATAGGCTGGGAGCAACAAAATGGAGTTGTGGTCAGATTTGCCGAAAGGAGGGTGATGGAGGGTTTTGTATGCGTCACGGAAATTAGAATAGCAATGATCAGCCTGGGTCGCGCATTCGATATGCTGATAAAATTTAAGGAGCCTTGTTTTCAGATTAGCCTTGTTAAAATCCCCAGCTACAATAAATGCAACCTCAGGATATATGGTTTCCAGTTTACATAGTCCAATTAAGTTCTTTCAGGGCCGTCGAGGTGGCTGCTTGGGGGGGGACATACACGGCTGTGATTATAATCGAAGAGAATTATCTTGGTAGATAATGCAGTCGGCATTTGATTGTAAGGAATTCTAGGTCAGGTGAACAAAAGGACTTGAGTTCCTGTATGTTGTTATGATCACACCACGACTCGTTAATCATAAGGCATACACCCCCGCCCTTCTTCTTACCAGAGAGATGTTTGTTTCTGTCGGCGCGATGCGTGAAGAGTGGCTGTACCGACTCTGATAACGTATCCCGAGTGAGCCATGTTTCCTTGAAACAAAGAATGTTACAATCTCTGATGTCTCTCTGGAAGGGAACCCTTGCTCGAATTTCGTCTACCTTGTTGTCAGGAGACACGACATTGGCGAGTAGTATACTCGGGAGCGGTGGGCAATGTGCGTCCATCTCTGTCGGCGCCAGTTGGTGATGTGGACACCAAGGAACTTGAAACTCTCGACCAGCTCCATTACACCCGTGTTGATGTTAATGGGGGCCTGTTCGGCCTGGATTTTCCTGTAGTCCACGATCAGCTCTTTTGTCTTGCTCACATTGAGGGAGAGGTTGTTATTCTGGCACCATACTGCCAGTTCTCTGACCTCCTCCCTATAGGCTGTCTCATCGTTGTTGGTGATCAGCATACTCACAAAGGTGTTCCTTTTGTCCAAGTGGGAAAGGGCAATGTGGAGTGCGATTGAGGTTGCGTCATCTGTGGATCTGTTGGGGCGGTATGCGGATTGGAGTGGGTCTAGGGTATCCAAGAGGATGCTGTTGATGTGAGCTATGACCAGCCTTTCAAAGCACTTCATGGCTACCGACGTGAGTGCTATGGGGGCGGTAATCATTTAGGCAGGTTACCTTCGCTTCCTTGGGCACAGGGACTATGGTGGTCTGCTTGAAATATGTGGGTATACAGACTCAGTCAGGGACACTTGCCAGTTGGTCCGCGCATGCATTGAGTACATGTCCTGGTAATCCATCTGGCCCCACAGCTTTGTGAACGCGTCATCTGACCACTTCCGTATTGACCTCCGCTTTATTTTTAGCTTGTAAACAGGAATCTAATAGAATATAATTATGGTCAGATTTGCCAAATGAAGGGCAGGGGAGAGCTTTGTATACATCTCTGTGTGTGGAGCAAAGGTGGTCTAGAGTTTTTTTCCCTCTAGTTGCACATGTGAAATGCTGGTACAAAATGTGGTAAAACTGATTTAAGTTTGCCTGTATTAATGTCCCCGGCCTCTAGAAGTGCCACTTCTGGGTGAGCATTTTCTTGTTTGCTTATGGCCTAGAGTTGGTTGAGTGCGGTCTTAGTGCCGGCATTGGTCTGTGGTGGTAAATAGATGGCTACGAATAATATAGTTGAGAACTCTCTTGGTAGATAGTGTGGTCTACAGCTTATTATAAGGTACTCTACCTCAGGCGAGCAATACCTCAAGACTTTTTTAATATTAGACATCGCGCACCAGCTGTTATTGACACAAATACCCACACCTCCACCCCTCGTCTTACCAGACGTAGCTTCTCTGTTCTGCCAGTGCATTGAAAATCCCTCCAGCTCTATATTATCCGTGTCGTCGTTCAGCCACGACTTGGTGAAACATAAGATATTACAGTTCTTAATGTCCGGTTGGTAGGATAATGGTAATCGTAGGTCATCAATTTTATTTTCCAATGATTGCATGTTAGCAAGTACAATTGATGGCAGTGGGAGTTTACTCGCTCGCCTACGGATTCTCAAAAGGCAGCCCGATATGCGTCCTCTTTCCCTCCGTCTTTTCTTCCTGCAAGTGATGGGGATCTGGGCCTGTCACCTGGGAGAGCAGTATAAACTCACCACCTCTGAGTCCCCGTAGAAGGCAGCCAGGTCGAGGGCCGTGCGTCCGTTCTTATCAGCATGGTCCGTAGCAGCCCCCCTCTCCACCAGACAGCGCACCACTGGCAGGTGTCCCTTCAGACACGCCCAGCTCAGAGCCGTTAACCCTTCCTTGTCCATTAGAGGTAGGGACGCACCTGGCAGAGGGGTCAGGGGGATCAGAGGGGTCAGGGATTAGAGGTCAGCATTGGGAGTCGAAGGTCAATAGGTAAAATAAAGTACCATCAATGCTTTGGTGATTGTATTTAACAAAATAATTATGAAAAAAAGTAATTGAGAGTTATATAATTCCAAGGATGAAAGGACAGCAGGTCAAAGATTATGTAAATGACAAGGACATGAGTGGAAGTTTTCTTCCTCCTGACCCTCACCCTGTGCCAGTAGGAACTCCACAGTGCCCAGGTGGCCCTCTGAGGCAGCCATCATCAGAGGGGTTCGGCTTTGCTTGTCAGCCAGGTTCACGTCTGCTCCGTGAGTAAGGAGCAGGTCCACGATCTGAGAGAGGACAACACTATCGTTACCATCCAGTACACAACTGTTTGTTTTTGTCAACATTGCTGTTCGATCTCTGTCTGATTTGACTGTTTTACCCATTTCATATGTTCTACATTGTGGAATAATAGTGAAGACATGAAAACAATGAAATAACACATATGGAATCATGTAGTAACCAAAAAAGTGTTAAACAAATCAAAATATATTTTATATTTGAGATTCTTCAAAGTAGCCACCCTTTGCCTTGATGACAGCTTTGCACACTCTTAGCATTTTCTCAACCAGCTAGTTTTGATGTTTTCACTACTATTCTACAATGTAGAAAATATTTAAAATAAAGAAAAACACTCTTGACTGGTACTGTACACACACACAATCTGGACTCCGACATTGCTCATCCTAATATTTCTATATTTTTTAAATATTTGATTTTAGATTTGTGTGTATTGTTAGATAATACTGCACTGTTGGAGCTAGGAACACAAGCATTTACCTACACCAGCAAAGAACATGTGCTAAATATGTATATGCGACCAATACAATTTTATTTGATTTGCGATATGACATGGGTGCACAAGGTAAACAGCATAGTATGTCAATTTCCACAACAACTAAGAGCGTTGAAGCACGAGGCTAAACTTCTCAGCTGTTTTGGTCTTATACCTACCACGCTCTAACAGCATTGAAGCGAACCCATGCACATGCGCAGATACTGTGTGTGACTGTGTGAGAGCGAAGTCTTGCATCTCGCTCATCACAATATTTGCGGTGCTGCTCGTAGCAACGTCATTTTTCTGAGTCTACAGTACCTTTAATATTAAGTGTTTTGTGTTATGGGCCCTGGTCAAATGTAGTACACTATAAAGGGTAAACTCAGCCTCACCTGCCAGTTTCCCTGTCGGACAGCACTGAACAGGGGTACGATGCCTCGTCTGTTGGGCTGAGCCACCGCAGCTCCCTGCTCCAGCAGTAGCCTGCAGACGTCTAGCTTCCCCCGGCCGGCCGCTGCCGTCAGAGCTTCAGGGAGAGGAGACGGACACACAGGGATCAGCCATGTTATACAACACAAGTATTTTACATTTTTCACACTTGATCATTCTAAGACTGACAGTTATAGTGTGTGAGTCATGTGTTAGTATGCAGATTGTATAGTAAGTGGATGCTAAATGGAGAGTGGGGACACACAGGGCAGGGATGAGTAACACATAACACAACATACAGGGAGTTATATAGGAGTTATGTGTGTTATATATACCACAACATACTCCCCCATAAAGGTATGAGACATGTTAGACATCAAAACAGTGTTTTATAACTCTGAACTCACTACATTTGAACACATCAGAGAAGTAGCGAAAGAGGGAGGAGAGAAAGGAGAGAACATACTGTAGTGTGTTGTGGGAGTAGACAGTCGCGTCTATGCATTTAACTGGTTGAGTCATACAAGTATTGTTCCCAACAGGACAGAGAGAGTAGAGGGGCACACAGGGATCAGCCATTTAAAAATAATACTTTATCATTATATGACTTACAGTCATTATGTGTGTCATTTGTTAGTATGCAGACAGAGTGGAGAGTGGGAGTAGACAGACAGACAGACAGTAGACATTGGTAGATAGACAGACCGTAGACAGACTGTAGACAGACCGTAGACAGACAGACAGTAACATCTATGGATTTATTAGTATTGAGAGAGAGAGCGAGAGAAAATAGGCTCTAACAGTAATAGCTGGATTTATCTCAATCCTCATGTGGGAACCACATAGTCATTGTTGAGCACCCCAGAGCAGACCCCCCCCACACACACTCTCTCTCTCTAAGACTAGCTCCGAGCTCTGCCCTGCCCTGTCTGTCTGTGCTCCAATGACACCACTGCACTGTCTGTCTGACATCAGCCAGTGTCTGTTTGGCACAGCAGCAGCAGAAACAGCAGAGCAAATCTCTCTCTTTCATATCCGCACTGCAGCCCTCGCTCTATGGGTCTGCTCAAAACCCTCTGTCATGACTTGTCTGATTTAAGACAATTTATTAACATGTTTTATCTAAGTGTAGTGATCTAAAACCCTATGATAGACAAGTACAACAAGACAGCAAGCATCACTTCCTATGTCTAAGCAAGCAATCATGACATCCATCCACGTTTTGGTGGCCGCTACTACTCATCTTTAACCCAGACTAAGCATTGGCTTAGAATTCAAGTGTCAAACCTAAAGCCACTGACACCTAATGATTCTACCTAAGGAAACAGCACTGTAAAAATGGACAGGGTAAAAAAAATGGACAGGGTTAAAACAATCTCCACAAGGTTGCGGACTATATCTGAAGACCTTTTTAAAAAGCATATGACGAGAGGCCTTAGCATACCTGTCTCTCCCCACAGGGTGTCGAAGTTGTTAATCTGAGCACGTTCCACCTCATCCTCATCCTTCTCTGGCAGGTCCAGCAGGTAGGACACAATCTGGTGGAAATAATGATACATATTACACCTCCAAAAAACACAAACAACTGAAAAATCACTAGTGTGAGTGGCATGCAATACTAGTAGACCACATAGGGATAAACAATGAATTGCTGTCCAGTCCACACACTGCAGGGAAATTACCCAGACTAAAAAAATCTAATATATATTCTTAGCTCGACAAAACTGTCAGCTGAGTAAGTGAGGTCTACAGTATACCCGGGTAATCAATTTCACAAAATATCCCAGGTAAGGAGATTTGCCGGGAGGCCTACCTCTGTGTATCCCATGCTAGCTGCAGCGATGAGGGCTTGCTGGATGGCGTGGCTCTTGCTGAAGGCTCCTTGCTGCTGCTGTTGTGGTTGTCCCATGGCCCAGTCCCACTGGATAAGGAACTTGACCATCTCCATGTGGCCCCTGAGAGCTGCATGCACCACGGCACACTGACCATTCTTATCCAGGTGGTCCACCTGTTGATGGACACACACACACACACACACACACACACACACACACACACACACACACACACACACACACACACACACACACACACACACACACACACACACACACACACACAAGATGGTCAACCCCCATTCGTCCATAGAACATATCCATAGATAGAGATGAATCTACAAACACACACTGCGCCCTCTCCCCCTCTCACCTTGGCTCTCCTGCGACACAGTGTGTTGACTATAGCCATGTGTCCCCCAGAGGCAGCATAGCCCAGTGGGGTGAGACCGCTCTCTGAGGGCTGGTCTACAGAGGCTCCGTACTCCAACAGCAGCCCCACCATGTCAATGTAACCCAGGTGGGCATGCACACACAGCACCGGGGCGTTGTTCAACACCTCTGTACGGTAGTTCACGTTGGCACCACCGAGCATCAGCAACCGGCTCACCTGGACACAGACAGATTTCACACAGTGTTAGACACAGAAAAACAACTGTAGAGAAAGTAGAGTTTCATGTATCAGTAGGAACAGCCCCTCAGGCGAGTTGGTTGGCCCCCTGTCAGAGGGAGAGCTGAAACCCTGATGAAGGCAGCATAGCTGTCCAAACGCTGGTATCTACAGAGCCATGAGTGTAAGGCTTTTGTTTTCAAATGGAAAGCAGTACCTTGATGTTAAGAGGGAAAAGCAGAAGTGTTGTAGTTTTCTTTACCTTTATTTAGGCAGGTCAGTTAAGAACAAATTCTTATTTTCAATGACAGCCTAGGAACAGTGGGTTAACTGCCTGTTCAGGGGCAGAATGACAGATTTGTACCTTGTCAGCTCAGGGATTTGAACTTGCAACCTTTCGGTTACTACTCTAACCACTAGGCTACCCTGCCGCCTCGAGTCCCGAGTCTCGAGATCACATATTCAGTGTATCGGTCTTGTCTCGGTGTCGGTTACATTCGTACTCGGTTGTGACTCTGTTTCGGACAGTGAGGACTTGTAATTTCTTCCCGAGACCAGCGGAATAAAAAACATATAATTATCAGCTTCCATTCAGTCAGCACATAAAACCGCTTCGCCAGGCCAAATATATCCACTCTTTTCTTAAACCATTAATACAGTATCTTAGCAGCCTTTATATCCATTATAGACATGTTTTCTCAGTGGAGTACCTATAGGTCTTCAGTGTGTGGCAGGTTAGTACAGTGGTGAACCTATAGGCCTTCCGTGTGTGACAGGTTAGTACAGTGGTGAACCTATAGGCCTTTAGTGTGTGACAGGTTAGTACAGTGGTGAACCTATAGGCCTTCAGTGTGTGACAGGTTAGTACAGTGGTGAACCTATAGGCCTTCCGTGTGTGACAGGTTAGTACAGTGGTGAACCTATAGGCCTTCAGTGTGTGACAGGTTAGTACAGTGGTGAACCTATAGGCCTTCAGTGTGTGACAGGTTGGTTATTCTGAAAGGACAGCAACCATAATACCACCGCACTCATGTAGGAGAGTGCATTTCTTGTAAAACACAAAGGGCCAGTAGTGTAGTGCAGGTATAAGCCGTATACCAAGTTTTTTTTTAGTGGGCATTGCGTTTACTGACTTCATAATCCATACTGATGCGTATCAAAGTAGTGTAGTGAAGCTTTACAATTTATGTAGTACAATAGAGAAATCATGCACAAAGTAGCCTACACAATCGCAAAGCACGTGAAATATATTCACATGAACACTGCACACAACCTAGTTTCAGCAGAATATAATCTGCAGGCAGCTGGAGTGTGCAGTTCTCAACTGGTTTTGGCATGGAGCAGCTCACAGAAGAATGACATTAGTAGCCGGCAGGGTAGGAAAGACGTTTCAACTTATGATATCTACCAGTAAATGCTAACTAAGACAACAATGGGTACGCAAACCAGGTATTGAAAAAGTTTAGTCCGAAGTGTTGGTTAGTAAGCTATTTGTGATGCGCAATTGCCATCATGCTCTGTTTGCATCAGGGGCGTAGACATGGAAGGGCCTGTGTGGACAAAGGCCAACCCACTGGGGAGGGCCAACCCACTGGGGAGCCAGGCCCTGTCAGGCCCACCCAATCAAATTGATGTGGTTTAAGCATTGTTGTGGTCTTAGACCATCACATTTTTGTATTTATTTCTATTTTTAAAAAAAGTGTGATTTTGAGAGTGAAAATCTGAAAAATCTATTGGAAAACGAATAAAAAAAAAACAGGAAAACATATGACATTTTTCACACAGGGTGCCTTTCCTTCGCTGGGCGGGTCATTTGAGAACTTTTGGGGAAAATTTTAGTATACCCACTTCTCCAGGCACCACTACACCACTGCATAGGGCTGATGGAAAGACAATCACACACAGCATGATGTTAAAGGATAAGCAGTCCATAAACTCAGACATAATAAGCCAATAGGTCCCAATCATAAGAATACCATTAAGCATTTCCCAATTGAAATGTACAACTATTACTTCTAATTGCAAAAAAACATTTCAAGTTTAGCACACAAAGTAACCAGTGACCTAAAGTTTAAAGTGGACCTGACAGCGTTTTAACTACTTTGCAGATATGAAACAAACAGAAAATCATAATATCATACAAAATGATAAATTCCCAGTTCATGCTACAAGACAAAATTTATAAGAGGTTTTAAAAATAAGTTATATTTGACTCAACGTTGGCAGAATAGATGGATGTAGTTCAATGCACGATCCCCAAAATATTGCTATCAGGTTGTAAATCACAGCTGGCCTGATACATTGTTTGCTGCCTCCATTTGGAATGCACTGTTTCAGTTTCAATGACTCAATATTCTGGACAAAAACAGACAAATGTAACTAACGCTGGGAATGTCAATACAATCAAACAAGCAAGGGCAATGATCGCAAGTCAGTCATAACGTGGCAAATAGGTTAGCGTATCTATTTACACTACCGTTCAAAAGTTTGGGGTCACTTAGAAATCTCCTTCTTTTTGAAAGAAAAGCAACTCTGAAACTCATCAGTCTATTCTTGTTCTGAGAAATTAAGGCTATTCCATGCGAGAAATTGCCAAGAAACTGAAGATCTCGTACAATGCTGTGTACTATTCCCTTCACAGAATAGCGCAAACTGGCTCTAACCAGAATAGAAAGAGGAGTGGGAGGCCCCGGTGCACAACTGAGCAAGAGGACAAATACATTAGAGTGTCTAGTTTGAGAAACATATGCCTCACAAGTCTGGCAACTGGCAGCTTCATTAAATAGTACCTGCAAAACACCAGTCTCAACGTCAACAGTGAAGAGGCGTTTCCGTGATGCTGGCCTTCTCGGCAGAGTTGCAAAGAAAAAGCCATATCTCAGACTGGCCATTAAAAGAAAAGATTAAGATGGGCAAAAGAACACAGACACTGGACAGAGGAAGTCTGCCTAGAAGGCCAGCATCCCAGAGTCACCTCTTCACTGTTACAACTTTAACAATGTCCACATTGTATTTCTGATAAATTTTGTCTGGAAGTAGCTAGCTAGCAAGCTAGCCAACTTTAGTCAGTTAGCTTGGGTGCTTGGTTTGGACAAGCATGCATTGGCAGGCAAGCTGCAGAAGGCGAGGAGGCTACAATTCACCATCATTTATCAGTGCAATTTTAACAGTCAACTAGCTGAAAAGGTTTGAGAGGGTTTATTTGATGTTCCTTCATTAGATCTTAGCTAATCTTGCTCTGGCTAGCATTAGTTGTTGATATTGTTGATGTACATAACTGAGGGAGAGAGAGCCTTTTCATGGTTGTTTGATCAATATGACTGTAAGTTCCCACATGTAAGAGGACTCCAGTGGTGTTTGCATATTTGCAGAAATCCATTCGGTGTATTTTGTGGCTTTTGGCGAATGTGTTCTCTGGCTTGTTTGTATAAAAGCCTACTGTAGCTCTGATTGGCTATAGTGCACCGGTCTGTGTACAGTCGTGGCCAAAGGTTTTGAGAATGACACAAATATTAATTTCCACAAAGTTTGCTGCTTCAGTGTCTTTAGATATTTTTGTCAGATGTTACTATGGAATACTGAAGTATAATTACAAGCATTTCATAGGTGTCAAAGGTATTAATTGACAATTACATGAAGTTGATGCAAAGAGTCAATATTTGCAGTGTTGACCCTTCTTTTTCAAGACCTCTGCAATCCGCCCTGGTATGCTGTCAATTAACTTCTGGGCCACATCCTGACTGATGGCAGCCCATTCTTGCATAATCAAGCTTGGAGTTTGTCAGAATTTGTGGGTTTTTGTTTGTCCACCCGCCTCTTGAGGATTGACCACAAGTTCTCAATGAGATTAAGGTCTGGGGAGTTTCCTGGCCATGGACCCAAAATATCAATGTTTTGTTCCCAGAGCCACTTAGTTTCACTTTTGCCTTATGGAAAGGTGCTCCATCATGCTGGAAAAGGCATTGTTCGTCACCAAACTGTTCCTGGATGGTTGGGAGGAGTTGCTCTCGGAGGATATGTTGGTACCATTCTTTATTCATGGCTGTGTTCTTAGGCAAAATTGTGAGTGAGCCCACTCCCTTGGCTGAGAAGCAACCCCACACATGCATGGTCTCAGGATGCTTTACTGTTGGCATGACACAGGACTGATGGTAGCGCTCACCTTGTCTTCTCCGGACAAGCTTTTTTCCAGATGCCCCAAACAATCGGAAAGGGGATTCATCAGAGAAAATGACTTTACCCCATTCCTCAGCAGTCCAATCCCTGTACCTTTTGCAGAATATCAGTCTGTCCCTGATGTTTTTCCTGGAGAGAAGTGGCTTCTTTCCTGCCCTTCTTGACACCAGGCCATCCTCCAAAAGTTTTCGCCTCACTGTGCATGCAGATGCACTCACACCTGCCTGCTGCCATTCCTGAGCAAGCTCTGTACTGGTGGTGCCCCAATCCCGCAGCTGAATCAACTTTAGGAGACGGTCCTGGCCCTTGCTGGACTTTCTTGGGCGCCCTGAAGCCTTCTTCACAACAATTGAACCGCTCTCCTTGAAGTTCTTGATGATCCGATAAATGGTTGATTTAGGTGCAATCTTACTGGCAGCAATATCCTTGCCTGTGAAGCCCTTTTTGTGCAAAGCAATGATGACAGCACGTGTTTCCTTGCAGGTAACTATGGATGACAGAGAAAGAACAATGATTCCAAGCACCACCCTCCTTTTGAAGCTTACAGTCTGTTATTCGAACTCAATCAGCATGACAGAGTGATCTCCAGCCTTGTCCTCATCAACACGCACACCTGTGTTAACGAGAGAATCACTGACATGATGTCAGCTGGTCCTTTTGTGGCAGGGCTGAAATGCAGTGGAAATGTTTTTAGGGGATTCAGTTCATTTGCATGGCAAAGAGGGACTTACAATTAATTGCAATTCATCTGATCACTCTTCATGACATTCTGGAGTATATGCAAATTGCCATCATACAAACTGAGGCAGCAGACTTTGTGAAAATTTATATTTGTGTCATTCTCAAAACTTTTGGCCACGACTGTAGACTCCGGTTCTGGACAAGACATATGTTTTTATTCGGTTTAATTTACTGCAGTGTCTATTCATTGTCCAAATGCATGGCTCTTTTCCCACACTATATTGCTATAGAATTTTCACAACTGCCTTAGTATATATCATTCCCAAACATTCTAAGAATTTATAAAAATGTGAAAATGACCATATCTAAGTGGTCGCTTGTCAGACTTCCTGGGTGTGTATATGAACAGATTCTAATAAGATTTAGCAACAACATCCTCTTTGATAACACCTGCTGCAGCCGTTGAAAACTAGCCAACAACAAAAGCTAGCTAGCTAGACTGTGGGAAAATTACTGCTCGCTATTGCGCAGTGACCTGTTGGCCTTCAAGAAGGCGTTTTTGTAAAATCCATTAAGTAAAAATGTGATTGGTTGATTCCACTGTCACTCCGAAATGTTGCCCTAATACAGTTGAATGGCAGATGCCTTTATATAGCTTCTGATGACCTAGCCAATAGCTAACTTAGCTAGCTAGATTTATCTCCCCAGAGACCAGCAAAGAAAAATCCTGATAGGATATTTTTTTCTCTTCAGTGTTAACCCTTTCCTTTCAACATAAACTGAATAGATTAAATCATATAATTATTATAATCATTATTTTATAAATCCTTAGCCCTTCTCTGAAGGTGTAGAAGGCTCATTGTGCTCCACTGTGTTTGGGTTAGTAATAATTTGTAGAGTGGCTCCATTTTCCCTCAGCATGCACTTTTTCACTATTTTGAATGTCTAAAGAATCCATATGTTGTTCTGAAATATGAACCCAGAAATACTGGACATTTTGAACTCTTATTATGGTGGTGATTTGACAAAATTGCAATCATGATCTTGAATTGGACTCGCATTTTTCTCGTCTCGGTCTTGCCTCTGTCTCTGACCCCTTTCCCCCCTCCAGTCTTGGTCTAGACTCGGACTCGATTTGCTCCAGTCTTGGTCTTGAATTGGTCTTGCTTTAGGTGGTCTTGAAGACAACACTGAAAAGCAGTACGTTACCTTGATGATAGGAGTTAAAAGGTAAAAGCTGTAAGTTATCTTGACGATAGAAGAAAAATGGGAAAGGCAGTAAGTTACATTGATGTTAAGCGTTAAGAAGGAAAAGCAGTAATTTACCTTGATGTTAAGAGTTAAGAAGGAAAAGCAGTAAGTTACCCTGATGTTAAGAAGGAAAAGCAGTAATTTACCTTGATGTCAAGAGTTAAGAAGGAAAAGCAGTAAGTTACCCTGATGTTAAGAAGGAAAAGCAGTAATTTACCTTGATTGTTAAGAGTTAAGAAGGAAAAGCAGTAAGTTACCCTGATGTTAAGAAGGAAAAGCAGTAAGTTACCCTGATGTTAAGAAGGAAAAGCAGTGAGTTACCTTGATGTTAAGAATAAAGAAGGAAAAGCAGTAAGTTTCCCTGATGTTAAGAGTGTAGAGGTTAAAGCAGTACCTTGATGTTAGGAGTATACAGGTTTCTGAGTGAGGACAGGGCAGTGGACAGGCCTTCTGTGCTGTAGGAAACCCACAGCCCTTGGAGGATGGACGAGGAAACCCCAACCTTCTTGCTTAGGCCCTGAAATATAGACATCATTTGAGCTGTCACTGTTTTGAGTTGTGCTGTGTGCATACGAAAGTGTGTGTGTGTGTGCATTGTGTGTGTCTGTGTGCGTGTCTGTAGGCAGTGTGATTAGGTGAACCTTGAAGATGTGTGCTTTGAGGATGTGGTGTCCCAGTTCAATGGTCTGCTGTCGGTTCAGCTTGGTCTCCTGGCGAGAGAACCAGAAGGCTAGCAGGGTGTGGCCACTCCTACAGGGAGACAGGGAGGAACATAAACCATGAGCTTCTGCACAAATAGTTAGGGTTAGTAGATAGTTAGATGTAATGTTGTTGACAGTTAGTTGAACATGCTTATTCCTGCTTATTCCCTACTGATTCTAGGAAACTTCCAACCGTGATTTCTGGAAAAGCTAGGAATTTGGGGAACGTTTTGTAACCCTATCCAAGACTACATCAGTCTCTCATATAGTACCCACCCCCCACTCCCCACACACCAGCAGACCCATCCACCCACTGACCTGGGGTCACACAGGAACTTGGTTTTCTCCCCCTCCTCCCTCCAGATCAGCCACTCCCTGAAGGATGGGTGAACAAACATCCTGGTCCCGTCCCTCCTCTTGACCAGGAACATGGCCAGGTTGTCTACGCGCTGTGTGAAGTCCTCCCAGTCCAGTGTACCCTGCAGCAAAGAGGGTGAAACCAAGAAAGTAGCTTGTTAGCTGTGCACATGCCCAGGTGCTTTGCTAAGGCTGTTCTTTTTCACGGGCACTATCGTTGCTATCCGGTATACAACTGCACATGCCCAGGTAGTGTTAGCATGGCGGCTAAGTGTGACATGTTTTCCTATGGGAAATGCAAACGGTTCCCCGTCAGTGCAATAAGTGTATTTGCCTGCAGGGAGCTGGCATTGATAGCCTGGTAGATCTGTTCGTCAGTGAGGGGGTGGAGGGATGCCACGGCCACGTTGAGTAGGGGGAGGGCCCGTTCGAAGGACGACTGGGTAGGGAAACGCATGTTGCACTGCAGCAGGTACACCTCGGCCAGGTTGACGGGCACCACCTGGGATCAATGAATCAATCAGATATTTTCTATCAATAAATAAATCAATCAGTCAGTCAATCATTATTATAGCATATTTCTTAGATAGGGAGTGCAATACAATGTGCTGTATAAAAAATGTAAATGGCACATACAGTGCCTTCAGAAAGTATTCAGACGCCTTGACTATTTCCACATTTGTTTACTTTACAGCCTTATTCTAAAATTGATTAAATAAAACATGTTCCTCATCAATCTACACACAATACCCCATAGTGAACAAAATCTAAAACAGGTTTTTATAAATTTTTGCACATTTCTTAAAAAAAAAAACCTGAAATACCTTATTTACATAAGTATTCAGACCCTTTCATATGAGAGCGTGCTTTTGAGAGAGTTGAGCTCCAGTGCATCCTGTTTCCATTGATCATCCTTGACATGTTTCTACATTGTAGGCCACTTGTGGTAAATTCAATTGATTGGACATGATTTGGAAAGGCACACACCTGTATATATAAGGTCCCACAGTTGACAGTGCATGTCAGAGCAAAAACCAAGCCATGAGGAAAACACTAAGGGAGAAGGGCCTTGGTCAGGAAGGTGACCAAGAACCCACTGGTCACTCTGACAGAGCTTCAGAGTTCCTCTGTAGAGATGGGAGAACCTTCCAGAAGGACAACCATCTCTGCAACACTCCATCAATCAGGCCTTTATGATAGAGTGGACAGACGGAAGCCAATGCTCAGTAAAAGGCACATGACAGCCCGCTTGGATTTTGTCAAAAGGCACCTAAAGGACTCTCAGACCATAAGAAACAAGATTCTCTGGTCTGATGAAACCAAGATTGAACTCTTTGGCCTGAATGCCAAGCGTCACGTCTGAAGGAAGCCTTGCACCATCCCTACGGCATGTTGGTGGCAGCATCATGCTGTGGGTATGTTTTTCAGTGGCAGGGACTGGGAGAATAAACAGAGAGAGATCCTTGATGAAAACCTGCTCCAGAGTGCTCAAGACCTCAGACTGGGGCGAAGGTTCCCCTTCCAACAGGAATGTCCTTGAGTGGCCCAGCCAGAGCCCGGACTTGAAGCCGATCAAACATTTTTGGAAAGACCTGAAAATAACTGTGCAGCGACACTCCCCATCCAACCTGACAGAGCTTGAGAGGATCTGCAGAGAATAATGGGAGAAACTCCCCAAATACAGGTGTGCCAAGCTTGTATCGTCATACCTAAGAAGACTCAAGGCTGTAATCGCTGCTTCTACAAAGTACTGAGTAAAAACCTATTTTTGCTTTGTCATTATGGGGTATTGTGTGTAGATCGATGAGGGGAAAAAAACTATTTAATCAATTTTAGAATAAGGCTGTAACGTAACAAAATGTGGAAAAACTCAAGGTGTCTGAATACTTTCTGAATGCATTGTATATACTGAACAAAAATATACACGCAACATGTACATTGCGTACAAAAAGCTTATTTCTCTCATATTTTCTTCACAAATTTGTTTAGATCCCTGTTAGTTAGCATTTCTTATTTTCCAAGATAATCCATCCACCTGACAGGTGTGGCATATCAAGAAGCGGATTAAACAGCATGATCATTACACAGGTGCACTCTAAAATGTGCAGTTTTGTCACACAACACAATGTCAAAGATGTCTCAAGTTTTGAGGGAGCGTGCAATTGGCATGCAGACTGCAAGAATGTCCACCAGAGCTGTTGCCAGAGAATGTAATGTTCATAAGCTGCCTCCAATGTCGTTTTAGAGAATTTGGCAGTCCAACTGGCCTCACAACCGCAGACCACGTGTAACCACGCCAGCCCAGGACCTCCACATCCTGCTTCTTCATCTGCGGGATCGTCACCCGGACTGCTGAAGAAACTGAGGAGTATTTCTGTCTGTAATAAAGCCCTTTTGTGGGGAAAAACTCATTCTAATTGGCAGGGCCTAGATCCCCAGTGGGTGGGCCTGGCTCCCAAGATCGCTGTATCATGTGAAATCCATAAATTAGGGCCTAATGAATATAGTTCAATTGTCTGATTACCTTATATGAGCTGTAACTCCGTAAAATCGTTGAAATTATATTTTTGTTCGGTGTAATTAAAAGTCGGATAAAGAAAATAATAAAGACAAGAATAAAACTAAGGCAATACAACATACAGTAAATTACCCCCCCCCCAGGCAGGCTTACCTTGTAGCTGGAGCTCTTGAGGACCAGGTACCCCTTCTCTATAAGGTCAAAGGTGAGTTTGAGGTACAGGTAGGATCCCTGGCTGAGGGCCTTGAGGTGGGCGGAGAGCTTGCCGAAGGTGGTGTTGTCCATCTTGCCGTTTAGAGAGATGTTGTTCTGTATCTCAGGACTGCTGTGGATGCGGTGCAGGATATAACCCTGTAAATCCTGGTCTATAGCATCGTTTTCCTCCAGACCATCCAGAGAGATATGGTGGAATGGGAGCAGCTTGGTGATCTCCTATAGGAGGGAGGAAAGGGAGGGGAGAGGGGAGGATGAAGGGAGAAGGAGGACGAGGGGGGAATGAAGGAAGGAGAAGAGGAGGAGGAGGAGAGAGGAGGATGAAGATGGATGGAAGAAGAAAGTGGGAGGAAGGGATAAATGGAGGAAAGAAAGAGGAGGATGAAGGGGGTTGGAAGAAGAAAAGTGGGGGAGGGAAAGAGATGTGTGGGCAGTGTAACGAGATATACAAGCAATCTTCCACTGATGTCAATCTATAGACAAACTCTATCAAAAGACAATTATCCTTGTTTGGTGTTAACAGTGTTAATCTTACTGGAGGGGTAGAGGACTGTAATGCGTATAATGTGTCTACCTGTAATGTGGTCCTAACAGTGACCACCAGTTTGAGCCAGGGGGGAAACTTGCTGATGGTTTTGCTGAGGAATGAGACAATGGTGTCTCCGTAGTCAGGCTTGTGGAACTCTGCCTCATTTAGCCCATCTATCAGGATGACCAGGTCATCTTCAGAGGCGATCTTCCTCTCTGAAAAACACACAGAGAAAAAAGTCAATATGGACCAAAAAACCTGATTGCAAATGTTCTGCCTAATGTACTCTTGCTAAAAGCTAAAATCAAGAATACACATGTGTTGAGGATCACGCCCACTGACAGTCACTAGGAGTAGAGACAGTTTTATCACCTTTGTAGAGAGCATCCAGGGGTTCTAGTGGTGTCCCCCAAATGTCCCCCTATTCCCTATATAGTGCACTACTTTTGACCAGAGATTCCCTATATAGTGCACTTCTTCTAACCAGGGCTTATAGGACACTATTTTTAACCAGGGCCTGTAGGGCTCTACTTTTAACCAGGGCCTATAGGGCTCTACTTTTAACCAGGGCCTATAGGGCTCTACTTTTAACCAGGGCCTATATGGCTCTACTTTTAACCAGGGCCTATGGGGCTCTACTTTTAACCAGGGCCTATATGGCTCTACTTTTAACCAGGGCCTATAGGGCTCTACTTTTAACCAGGGCCTATAGGGCTCTACTTTTAACCAGGGCCTATAGGGCTCTACTTTTAACCAGGGCCTATATGTCTCTACTTTTAACCAGGGCCTATGGGGCTCTACTTTTAACCAGGGCTTATAGGGCTCTACTTTTAACCAGGGCCTATAGGGCTCTACTTTTACCCAGGACCTATATGGCTCTACTTTTAACCAGGGCCTATAGGGCTCTACTTTGAACCAGGGCCTATAGGGCTCTACTTTGAACCAGGGCCTATAGGGCTCTACTTTGAACAAGGGCCTATAGGGCTATACTTTTAACCAGGGCCTATAGGGCACTGGTCAAAAATAGTGCAGTATATAGGGAATTGGGGGACATTTGGGGGACACCCCGAGAACCCCTGGACGCTCTCCACAAAGGTGATAAAACTGTCTCTACTCCTAGTGACTGTCAGTGGGCGTGATCCTCAACACATGTATTCTTGATTTTAGCTTTTAGCAAGAGTACATTAGGCAGAACATTTGCAGACAGACCAGAACTCACCTTTGTAGAAAGCATCCAGGGGTTCTACAACAGCTAGTAGAGTTTTCTATGATTGAGTTATCTAGGGGTGTATAATAGAGAGTTGTATCACCTTTGTAGAGGGCATCCAGGGGTTCTAGAACTCCTCTTCTGAAGGAGGCCAGGGGATCCTGAACGCAGGAGCGCAGACTGAGCATGCTCTGTAGCTGTGGCTCCCTGAGCAGCAGCTCTCTGTAGGCGATGAGCTGTGGCGAGCGACACAGCAACGCTGCCACGTTGTGGACAAACTCCGGAACCAGGCACGTGTAGGCGTTGTCTGCCTGGCAGTAGTGGTACGCCACCACCTGGGGGCGATAGAGAGGGGGGAGACATGATAGGTCAGTAAAAGGGGGTGTAAAATACAAGACTGGGTTATGGTCATTAGGTCACACTGTAGCAAAAACATAAAAAAAACATTTACAAATAAAATGTGCATTTCTTATTGGACCAAGTCCAGGTCATTCTTCAGATTGGTGCTTAATGAACACGATCCTGTTTTCTATGTTTTGACGATGAGAATCAGGTTTTATAAACTGGCGCTGCTACAATTGATTTGTGAGTGAGTCAACTAGTTCATGGTGGATGATTGCAGTGTAATGAACATATTACGTCTCGTTTCTCTTTTCGGTTTTCAGCTAATACATAATTCAGAGCTCCCTGCCGTTGAGAAAAGATGAATGTGAATGAGTGTGTGTTTAATTGCATGTTTAGACGGACACCCAGAGGAGTCAAAAGTCTAAAACGATTATCAGCACAATACAGATGAGTAATCTCAGTGTGTTTCTCTATAATAATACATTCTCAGCACGGTGAGCACAAAGCTTTATAAACTGCCACGAGCAGATAACACAAAGAACAGATGGGCGTGAAAGAGGAAAGGAAAGAAAAAGAAAATGAAAAAGAGGAGGAGAGAGGTGAGGTGAAGCAATTAGAAAGCTGCGCCACCAGCAAGGTGTGTCCAGCTCGGGGACTATGACAGTTGACTTGGATCCAGCGCCAGCCTCTGTTTCATCAAGGAAACCGCAGGGATAAAATAACAAATCAGGATAAAATGCTAATTGAGTCACAGAGGAATAAAACAGGGCTTAAAACAAAGGGAGAAAAGTGGGAGCGGGCTCAATTATTAATGCATAGAGTTAACAAGATATAATAGCTTGGCTGGGAAATGGCTTTCCGCAGGTATACATATTTCATAAGGCTCCCTGGCAAAGTTGTTTTTTCTCTTTTAAACACATCTGCATAATGCAGCAGGCTGGGGAGAGGAATGGGGCTGGGGCTGGGGCTACAGATGGCAAGGCGCGTCTGTCACCCCCATTTAGGGGATAGGGGAAGCTGGGGCTATGGTATGATGTGAATGGTGTGGGGATTTAGGGAAGCCACTAAGCACCGCCTCACAAATCATTCATATTTAACTTCAGACTAGACAGGTTCATAAATGTTAACACATTTACTCCACTGAAAGAGAAAGAGTTGTTAGAAAGAATGTTTATAGGCCAAACTGGATGTCTGCAATCAAAACAGCTAGCCTTGTGTACTGATGTCTCAAATGTGCTGTGAAACTGGTCCAAAATCCAGACTAGCATGTCACTTAGTATGAAGAATAGGGTGTTGGGCATGCATTCTAACTGGTCTGCTAGCTAGGCAATGAGGGTATAATCGTTTTTGGAGAGTCATCTTTTTTTACCTGAGATGCCAGTCTCCTCATGGCCTCCTCCTGGCGTCGTCTCATCTCAGGGGTCCCGGGACAGCTGCCCCCTCCCAGGGTACCCGTGCTATAGGCCGGCTGGGGCTGAGTAAGGGGGAGCTCTCCATCTGAGTCAAAGCATTGAAGGAAGAGGATTTTACCAATGGCATGTTTGTCAAACCATTTTTATATCACCTTAAAGGGTCAATCTGCCGTTCCAACAATAACAAAGCATGCACTCCGCCTCTGTTTAGTTCAACAGAAATGTTTTTAAGAAACCTTCTTGAAAGCTGACTTGTTGGTTGTGGCCATTTTAATAGCACTCTCTATTCATGAGTATCTGAGCCTACGTTTGGGAGAGGCCTGCGGAGAGTCAGAGGCGATCTGTCTCATGCGCGTTCCGTGGCAGCTCAGCGCCACCAGACGAGAGATGATGGCTGTCTTGCCGTAGCCGATGTTGCCCACGACAACTACGCCGAGGTTGGTGATGTTGTTGCCTCTGTTGAGATGGGCATCGACCTCCTGGAACAGCCAATCACGGCCGGTGAAGACGGAGTCCATGGTGATGCTGGGCACCTCGAAGAGGAGGGGCTTCAGGGAGATGTCAGGTGGCCGGTATGGGGCAAACCGCACTGGAGGGGCAGAGGGGCGAGAGAGAGAGGATGGACAGTTACAATGGTTGCTCTTTATTTTACAGAGAAATGCTGCCACTACATTAAGTTAATGAGTGTGTATGGCCTATAGTGACTCCTGACTGTCATGGGACTTCCTCCTACTGTTGTAATCACTACTGTAATCACTGCTGTAATCATGTGTGCCAGAGAAGGGATTCAAGGGAAATATTCATTTGTTACACAACTGAAGCCTGTATGTCCTAACACAAATACTATTATTTTTCCTCACTAGGGGGAGTCATTAGATAAACGTCTGGTCTTTCAAAGACTGTCTGGGCATCCCTTCATCTGAACACGTGTAGTTTAAAAAAACTAATGGATGTAAACTATGTTTGGACTAAAATATATGTCTGGAGATGAGAGAAGGACCAAATCTAAACAGGAGTCCTACTTCTGTATCTTGTCTCTCAGGACAGATTCTCTTAATTTTACAGTTAGCTGTGTTATCTGAAACAACATCGGTGGAAACATGGACAAAAGGCATGTTACCAGACATGTAACCAGATTAAAGTAAAGTAAACTTACGTGATTGGGATTGCCAGGCATGGTTGTTAGCAGAAGCTGAGACAAACAGAAGTGAGAGAAAAGAGGAGGCAACAAGAGAGCAGACAGGGTCATGGAAAGCATAACAGAATGGATGCTGGCAGCCATGTGCAGTATGCTAATGGTGCAGAGCAGGGTTGGTGGTCAAAGGTCAATTACATTTCAATTCAGGAAATAACTGAAATTCCAATTCTAATTCCAATGAAGAACTGGAATATGGAACCGGGCCCCAACCCTGGTACAGAGAGCCGCATGAGGAGATGGAGACTGCAGCATCAGATATCAACTAATATGATATAATAACATCTCCAGATCCATCTATTGTAAGGCAGTACACTCCCAGAAAGAAATATCCTGTGGTCAAGTGATATCTATCTATTGGTTTAGGGCAGGCGACACAGTACAACATAAGTACAATAGACAGACCATGAGTCACGTGTGATGAACGGTGTGTGTGTTACATAAGGAGCATCAGAATATAATGAGCTCCAATTGCTGTTATTTATATAATATATTCCTTCCCAAAATGTACAAAGTGCTGGGGCAAGCATGTTTTACAGCTAAGCCAATAATAATAACAAGATGGGAAAAATGGTTGATGACTGCACAGTAGTGCAGTAGTATTGCTATACCTGGGGGAAAAAGCTACTTTCAATCTGTGAATATAGCCTGACATCAGCAGCACAATATATTACTATGTATATGCAGTCTAACACAACTTGATAAACTCGATTTAGCTGAATCACCACAAACAAAAACAGACAATACACAAACATGGACACACAGACAGAGACAAAGAGACACACACACTGAGCCTTGGCATAAAACAGTTGCTGGGACTGATGCAGCAAACCATCTCAAATCTTTTCTGCATTGCTATCCTTCAATTGATCCTAAAACGGATTAATAAAACCTCAGACTATGAAAGAGTGTCGTAGATATCAGTAATGGAAAAAACTAAAACACCCAACACTTTCTCTTCACTGTGTGTTAGTTAGACCGGGCACCGGCCATAGCAGATGTCAATTAATACGGTGTCCTGCATTAAGTGGTACTAATCTCATTAAGTGACTAAATGCCAGCGCCAGTACAGCGCTGGTCTCCTCTCCCACTGTAATCACCTCACACAAGATACTACTCAGCACTAGCAGTTGTCTATGGCAAAGACCATTAAGCACTAGGCCTATTAGCTAAGTCATAGTGCCTCTGCTGGTCTGCTGCAAGGTGATCAAATCCTAGAAACATGGCTGCCATGTTGTGAGCAGGAAGGAGGGAGCATGGAGCTGGTCTGTGTGGGGTGCTGTATTTGGAGCTGCATCACTTCCTGCTTAGACAAGGCTGTGAGAGGAATACGCCTAGGGATCACTCTGCTCCTCTCCTCTCCCCCTGGCCAGCTAGACGGAGTGGTATCACTGTGTGTGTACGTGTCCAGACGGAAAGGCTCACTCAGACACTTTAATTATTCACTAGGTGAGGATGACTCAGAGCAGGGGAGGCTGAAAGAATGGAGGGAGGCGAGGAGGAGTGGTACTTCAGTCTGCTCCATATGAAGGACCAGGGTTACATTAGACCCAGACAGCTCCACTCCACAGATGTGTGTGTGTGTCTGCCTTCGTGGGTGCGTGCATACATTTGCATGCATGGATTTTTGTGCCTGCATATGTGTGTCTAGAATGAGTGTATTAGGTGGGCGGCAATCTAAGAAACTGCATCTGCCTGATTCACCAGGTCTATCACCATCTCTAGCTAAGCTACTGTACCATGGCAGTTTCCCAAATGGTTCCCTATTCCCTACCTAGTGCACTACTTTTGACCAGACCCCTATTGGCCCTATTCAAAAGTAGTTCACTAAATAGGGAGCCATTTGGGACACATATTCTCTTCTCCCTGCTATCTTCACTCTGACTCACTCACTGGGCTTAAAACAGCATCACTGAGCTAGTCTCTTGATTTCCCTGACAGCATCAAACAACATAAAACAAAGGAAGTGAAGCAGTGCCAACCAAGGAGGACGCTTCAGCATTTGGTTACCATCTGACTAGCACAACAACTCTCTCATACATACTCACTATAGTATAGCAGCAATGTGTTGCTTTCTTCGCGACCATACCTACTTTTATAGCAGACAATTTGTTCTCCTTCAAAACTCTCTGTGTGGCCATACCAACTAGTTAAGTAAGTCTCTCTCTCTGAAGTAAGGAGGTGTAGTGGTGTAGCTTACTCAGGAGGGTTGCTAACACTGATCGGAAGAGGCAAGGAGCATGCCTGGATGCAGTGGGCCGGCTTGTAAACACATTTGGCTGTGCTTACGAGAGGAGAAAAACAAGTGGCTGTAGAGCTCGGAGAGTACCAGGCCTAGAGCCCTCTACTCTGCAGCTGGCTAGGAGGAGCCCACACACACATGCAGAAGCACGCACGCACGCACACTCATGTGATATAATTATTATTTTGTAAATGTGTTATGGAGACACACAGCTAAGTGGGAACTTTAAAAGCACTTGAGGCAGCAGCTTGCTGTATCCCTATACTGTATGACTGGATTGCAGAAGACTGCGATGAGTTCATTAGTGGCTAAATAAGTAAAGATGGAAGAATGGCGAGGGGAGAACATTATGGTTGTCCCAAATGTCCCCCTATTCCCTATATGGTGCACTACTTTTGACCAGGGCTCTGGGATGCAGGTCATGTCATGATGAACCAGGACTGATTGAGCCAGTGGACTCATTGAGGACAGAGTGTTCTGCTCTGCTCCATGTGTATTATATCTGGACTCATTGAGGAGAGAGAGATTGCTCTGCTCGGTCATAGACGTGTCTGTAGATCATAGTAGTCTACTCACCTAACCCATCTTGACGCATACGAAAACATAACACTCTCACACACCTACACAGAAGCACTGAATATACACTGACTGCACTTGGATCTAGGAGGCGGTCTGCTCTCTCTTTCTATTAATGTGGGTTTATCCCAAATGGCACCCTATTCCCTATATAGTGCACCTTTGACCAGAGCCCTATATATAGAGAATAGGGTGTCATTTGGAAAGCAGCCTGTCTCTTCTGAAGGGCTATAGTGTTCCTGTCTTACCTCTGAGGTCGGTCTGGGCGTGGCCTGGCCCGGTGTGTGTGTTCTGTCGATTCATGCGCATCGACGTGCGCAGCGGAGTGTGTCTCTGATCATCCAGGTAGGCCAGGTCCTCCAGGTGAGCCGAGCTGGTGGCTGAGGGAGTGTGTGTGTGTGTGTGTGTGTGTGTGTGTGTGTGTGTGTGTGTGTGTGTGTGTGTGTGTGTGTGTGTGTGTGTGTGTAGGACAGGTGGGGTCAGGAGAGGAGAGAAATAAATCGTTAGCTTTGATTCACATACAGTATTATACTAGCTCATGCCAGCATCCTGAGGCGGTTTGGTCGTCAAGACTGAGTAAGTCACAGTAAAGTTTAGAGAGGAAGGCGGGAGGTATGCAATATGGCTGTTACATGGACCTGTCCCCAACCCCCCTCTGAACGACTGTTCCATGGGCTTGTGAGAGGAGGCAGATGCCACCCAGACCCTGTGGATTAATTAACTCTGCAGACAAATGTCTTATTCATGGAGAAAAATCCTTCACACTGACACTGCTGCTTGTTCACACCATGCTGTGTCTGCAGACCAGCTCTACTCTGGGGTCCACTGTATTGTCAATGAGATTACAGAGGCTGGTGTGTGTGTACGGGTGTGCGAGGGGAAGGGTCAGTTTCCTCAACCCGCCAATCCACCACATCAGTGGGAGCTGCAGCCTCAAAGCCAATCAGAGTCAGAGGAGGACATATGTATGACTAAGTGAACTATCAGTTATAAGGTATGTCTACAGCAATGTCAGACCACAGCCGAGAGAGAGAGAGATAAAGAGAGAGAGAGAGAGCGAGAGAGAGAGAGAGAGAGAGAGAGAGAGAGAGAGAGAAACATCCACTACTCTACTCTCACAGCATGGAAGTCAATCAGTCAATCACACCTTGAGGCACTGTCTTCTTTGAAACTCTACCTGAATAGATCCACAGATGCATCATGGAGTGAGGAAGGAGAGGAAGGGGGTCGAGCATGACTCCTAGTGACACACTCTCAGATCAGCCCTAACTCCTCAGTACCATCTATCCAGGGAAACTGCACCCAGATTGGAAGTACAATATAATCCACAGGGAGAGATCTAGAGAGGTATGCTGGGATCAGATCAGTCTAACACTGGTCTCTTCCTCCTCTGTCTGTCTCAGAGGGTTCACCTCCCAGCAGCTTGTGTGCAGCACCAGCTTAGTGTTAATGCTCCAGTAGCATGTGTGTCTGTGTTGTTGATTGCAGTGAGTCGCTACAGCAAACCAGCCATGGAGCCAACCAATGATGAAGCTCACAACACAGATTTCCCAAAATGGAGGGAAGACAGCAGCTGGGAATGCTGGGGGCTTGGCCCTGGACCTTACTGAAATGGGGGTGGCCATGGTCATGGAACTGGGTGATGTAAGTCCCAAACTGCACCCTATTCCCTATATAGTGCACTATTTTTTATCAGAGCCTTATGGCTCTGATAAACAACTAGTGCACTAAATAGGAAATAGGGTGTCATTTGGGACACAGATTGGTTTGTTCGGATAAGAAACGCCACTCCTACTACCACTACACTAGCCTGGTCCGTTTGTGACGTATAGCCTACATGTTTGGCATGACAATGACCATAGGAGTTTGCAAGACAGCACAAACAGATCTGGGTACAGATTACCACTAAACTAAGACAAAAGGTCAAAGATAATGGTTGGGCTTAGGAATACAATCAGGAGCTAAGTTCAAACTCTCCCTTTCTTCAACTGGCTTTGAATCTGAGGAGGACGGAGTTGTGAGTTGAGTTCACTATCTATCAGCAACGCAGAAGGCGGGTGCTATGACTCCTCAGTGTGTGTCTGTGCCAATGCAGCTAAGATAGCACAACTAGCGTGCTCAGTGGAAATGGAGGGGGGGAAATGAGAGAGAGAGAGAGAGAGAGAGAGAGATCATGATGAAATGACTCCTGGTGCTGAATAGCATGGTGGAGACCTCACCCAGCTGTGTTCCTGCTTTAACAACCCAGTGATAAAACACATGTCCAGGAACATTGCTGCTTTCTGATATACAGTTGAAGTCGTAAGTGTACATACACTTAGTTTGGAGTCATTAAAACTGAGTCTGGCGTGCCCAAAGTAAAATGCCTGCCACTCAGGCCCAGAAAATAGGATATGCACATAATTAGTACTATTGGATAGGAAACATTCTGAAGTTTCTAAAAGTGTTAAAATAATGTATGTGAGTATAACAGAACTGACATAGCAGGCGAAAACCAGAGAAATTTGAGTCCGGATTCTTTTTTTGTGTGACCTTTGCTCTGTTTGATTTTAATGGAATCCAGCTCCTAGACTGCAGTACTTATGGCTTCCACTAGATGTCAAACGTCTTAATACAGAGTCTGGAAGCTGTAGCCCTGAGCAGAATGGATAGGAACAGGAAATAGTCGAGGTAGCTCAGATGTCAACAAGATTTTACCGGCGCGAGACTGTGTGTGCGCCCCACTGTATTTTCCTTTCATAACGTTTAGGTTACCATCCGAGTGAAAAATTATCGCTAATATTCATAAAAGGATAGCTAAGGATGCATTATAAATTATCTATGATTTGTTTAGGAAAAGTTGATAGGTATATTTGAACGCGTTCTCTTCACAGTTCAATGGGCGATTCGACGTTGGATTTTCTGATCATAACGCGGAGATTGCAAGCCGAAGAACACCATCCCAACCGTGAAGCACGGGGGTGGCAGCATCATGTTGTGGGGGTGCGTTGCTGCAGGAGGGACTGGTGCACTTCCCAAAATAGATTATGAGGAAGGAAAATTATGTGGATATATTGAAGAAACATCTCAAGACATCAGTCAGGAAGTTAAAGCTTGGTCGCAAATGGGTCTTCCAAATGGACAATGACCCCAAGCATACTTCCAAAGTTGTGGCAAAATGGCTTAAGGACAACAAAGTCAAGGTATTGGAGTGGTCAGCACAAAGCCCTGACTTCAATCCTATAGAAAATTTGTGGGCAGAACTAAAAAAGCGTGTGCGAGCAAGGAGGCCTACAAACCTGACTCAGTTACACCAGCTCTGTCAGGAGGAATGGGCCAAAATTCACCCAACTTATTGTGGGAAGCTTGTGGAAGGCTACCCGAAACGTTTGACCCAAGTTAAACATTTTAAAGGCAATGGTACCAAATACTAATTGAGTGTATGTAAACTTCTGACCCACTGGGAATGTGATGAAAGTAATAAAAGCAATAAATAATTATCTCTACTATTATTCTGACATTTCACATTCTTAAAATAAAGTGGTGATTCTAACTGACCTAAGACAGGGAATTTTTACTAGGATTAAATGTCAGGAATTGTGAAAAACTGAGTTTAAATGTATTTGGCTAAGGTGTATGTAAACTTCTGACTTCAACTGTACATCCAGGCTGGGCAGTAGGCCTGAGACCTCAAGAGTCCAGCCAGTTATCCCACAACACCTTTCAGAAATGAACTAAACGCTATTGTCTCCTCTAAAATGTGATGCCGCTCAATCTCCCACTATATTTCCACAATACAGGTTGCATACCAAATTGGACCCTATTTGCTATTTAGTGCACTCATTTTGACCAGGGCCCATACGGCTCCATTTTGGACGCACACTAAATTATTCATATTTACAGAGGTGAAAATTCTGTTTTGTTTTATTAGTCTGGTCTTCAAGGCCAAAGAGTTTGAAGAGAATGTACATTTTTCAATGAGAGGTTTCTATTAATTTCTGTTCTATCCCCCCGCTGCTACTTTCTGTTTATCACATATGCATAGTCAATTTAACTATACATTCATGTACATTCTACCTCAAGTGCTCCCGCACATTGGCTAACCGGGCTATCTATCTGCATTGTGTCCCGCCACCCACCACCCGCCAACCCCTTTTTTACGCTACTGCTACTCTCTGTTCGTCATATATGCATAGTCACTTTAACCATAACTACATGTACATATACTACCTCAATCAGTCTGACTAACCGGTGTCTGTATGTAGCCTCGCTACTTTTATAGCCTCGCTACTGTATATAGCCTTGGTACTGTATATAGCCTGTCTTTTTTTACTGTTGTTTTTATTTCTTTACTTACCTATTGTTCACCTAATACCTTTTTTTTTGCACTATTGGTTAGAGACTGTAAGTAAGCATTTCACTGTAAGGTCTACACCTGTTGTATTCGGCGCACGTGACAAATAAACTTTGATTTGAGATGACTGAACGAGACAGAAAAGGTATCCTCCTTTAAGATTATATATTTCCTCCCTCCTTCACCCTCTCACACTCTCCCAACAAGCTTCTCTCTTATTAGGTAATAAAGTCTCCCCCTCCCCTTCTCCTCATTTTCCACCTCCGCAGCCTCCCTTTCCTATCACTCCGTGGTCTCAGCTAGTTCTTTCCTCCTGCACTTCAAAGCAGTGTCTCTCTCCCTCTCAGTGACTCAGGGGGATAGAAACGGTTAATGCCTGAAGCTCTGATGTTCCTCTGCCGTGGGAGACCAGCCAATCCACGGCCTCCTCTCCTCCCTCCTTTCTTCCATCCCTCGCTCTTCTTCCCCTTTGTGGAGGAGATAGCTCTCCCTCTTTCCCTACCTCCTAATGCATCCACTTCTCTCCTCCTTCTCAGTCCCATTCCACCACTCTCAAGGATCATTCTACTGTAGGCCTGGATAAAATAAATCATCTCTCGTTCTATCGCTCCTCTCCCTCCCTCGCTCTCGCTCTCACCTCATCTCACGTAATGTTACTTCTCGAGCAGTTCTTGAGCCCACTCCTCCTGCCTGCTCTGTCTTTTTTCGAGGACTCATTATTGAAGCAGGAGAATAGATTGAAGCTTATTCTCTCTAAACAACTGTCTGTACACCCACTACCTGGCTGTCAGACAGACAGTTAGATATTAGAACATGGCTAACATAGCGAGCACGTCAGAACTGATATGTGTGAGGTATATTACTCCTTTTAGTGAAACTGTTCAATTATCTACTCTAGCACACTACTAAGAATGAAACAATACACTGGGAGTTCATTCTGAGCGATATGCTAGTATTGACATTGTCGGAACCCCACTGCATCTTTGCAATACGGTAACATCTGAAGGGAAGTCTCAGTAATACAGCTCATCTCCCATGAATGTCTCGGCTTTGAATAGCAGGACAATAACACAATAAGATCCATCAGGAATGGCAGCCTGTTATGTAACTTCACATTTTAAGATGCATTTAGCCATACTTTGGCGAATAAGCTATTTGAGGCATGCCATAAGTGTCACAATTAGACACACATATACATTTTCTATGTAACGTTCCACTCAACATTCAGATATTCACAACATTCAATATTTTTCTTTTTTCCTGGAATCAAACAATAGAGTTCCATGCTGAGAATGAGACTGTCATCATTATCTTGCACCGTTTAGATAAATAGGGGGAGAAAGGACACTGCATAAGGTCGCAGTCCTACAAGGTTAAGTTGTAGGTCAATGTCAAAGGTCAACGGGTAGGATATAGGTGTGTACAGTAGGAACAGACCAAGCAGGAAGAGGGTGGGACTCACCTGCGACAGAGTTAGGGCGAGGCATGAGGTACAGAGGGATGGAGTGAGCGGAGTGGGAGGACATGCTGTCCAGGTGTCTCTCTGGGATCTTGTTGAGGCTGTAGGTTGAGGCAGCCATGTTCTCATCCACACGGTACAGGAACGAGTCAGTGCCAGACTTCTGGCTCTGCCACAGCTTCAGGTTACTGCCACGCGAGAAACCCCCCTCACCGTATTTACCCCCCCGCTCAGCGTTCTCCGAGTAGCTGGTCAGGGTGGCTGGAAGGAAGTAAGGAACAACGGGAGTAGAGGAGAGGGGTCAGAGTGAAGGGAAGGAGGGGTTGCCTCTGCTACGACCATGCTTGATGACCCAACGTCACAACCAATCATATACAGTGCATTCGGAAACTATTCAGACCCCTTGACTTTTTCCACATTGTGTTACGTTACAGCCTTATTTTCTCATCTACACACAATACCCCATAATGACAAACTGAAATAATACACTTACATAAGTAGTCAGACCCTTTACTCAGTACTGTTGAAGCACCTTTGGCAGCGATTACAGCCTCGAGTCTTCTTGGGTATGATGCTACAAGCTTGACACACCTCTATTTGGGGAGTTTCTCCCATTCTTCTCTGCACAGCTATTTTCAGGTCTCTCCAGAGATGTTCAATCGGGTTCAAGTCCGGGCTCTGACTGGGCCACTCAAGGACATTCAGAGACTAGTGCCGAAGCCACTCCTGTGTTGTCTTGGCTGTGTGCTTAGGGTCATTGTCCTGTTGGAAGGTGAACCTTTGCCCCAGTCTGAGGTCCTGAGTGCTCTGGAGCAGGTTTTAATCAATGATCTCTCTATACTTTGCTCTGTTCATCTTTCCCTCAATCCTGACATGACACTTGGCATTCAGGCCAAAGAGATCAATGTTGGTTTCATCAGACCAGACAAACTTGTTTCTCATGGTCAGAGTCCTTTATGGTGCTTTATGAGGAGTGGCTTCCATCTGGCCACTCTACCATAAAGGCCTGATGGGTGGAGTGCTGCAGAGATGTTTGTACTACTGGAAGGTTCTCCCATCTCCACAGAGGAACTCTGGAGCTCTGTCAGAATGACCATCGGGTTCTTGGCCACCTCTCCCTGACCAAGGCCCTTCTCCCCCGATTGCTCAGTTTTGCCGGGCGGCCAGCTCTAAGAAAAGTCTTTGTGGTTCCTAACTTCTTCCATTTAAGAATGATGGAGGCCACTGTGTTCTTGGGGACCTTCAATGCTGCAGAAAATGTTGGTACCCTTCCCCAGATCTGTGCCTCAACACAATCCTGTCTCGGAGCTCTACGGACAATTCCTTCGACCTCTTGGCTTGGTTTTTGCTCTGACATGTACTGTCAAATGTAGGACCTTATATAGACAAGTGTGTGCCATTCCAAATCATGTCCAATCAATTTAATTTACCACAGGTGGACTCCAATCAAGTTGTAGAAACATCTCAAGGATGATCAATAGAAACAGGATACACCTGAGCTCAATTTCGAGTCTCATAGAAAAGGGTCTGAAAACGTATGTAAATAAGGTATTTCAGTTTTTTGCCAAAATTTTGAAAAACCTGTTTTCACTTTGTCATTATGGGGTATTGGTCTGACTATGTGTATGCGTGTGTGTTTTTGCATGCGTGCGTTCATGTGTGTGTGTATATATAGTCCATCCCCCTCACCGATGATGCCACTGTCCCGGCTTTCCAGGGTGGAGGTGGGGCTGGTGACAGATCCGTAGGCGTGGTCCTTGTTGCCCTGGTTACCCCCGGGCATGGCACCATCGGCGCCGGGCGGCAGGGTGGAGCAGGGGGAGCCGGCCGGGGGGGAGGCTGTGCTGCTGGTCAGGGTGGAGCACGGACTGATCCTCTGGTTACCAGCCAGATCCTGGAGGAGAAATACACACAGTCAGTGCCCAAGCCCATGCCCCCACACACACCCCAGAAAACCAAGACGATTGAGCCCACCATCAATAGGAGAGGAGCAAATTACCACCACAAGGTAATGGAGGAAGTAATCACATGTTGAGTCTCTCAGTTTCAAACATCTCTGGCTCTAGTAAGCACTGAGCCTGGTAGTGGAAACATGAAACCATGCTACTGTCTTCCATTGCGTTCTGTGTAGGCGTATAATTATCTGCAACCAATAGTACTGAAGCTTCCATTTGATCTCTAGCAGCAGAATGATTCCACAGTCTTCTTGAGAGAGAGAGAGAGAGAGAGAGAGAGAGAGAGAGAGAGAGAGAGAGAGAGAGAGCTTTAAACAGTTCCTGACCCTTCCCCCAATGGATGTTACCTGTCACAATGTTACTACCCCCTGCCGTGCCCCTCCCTGATGTCAGCTCAGGTGAGGATGAGAGGGCACGACAGGGAGAGAGGCATTCTGGCATGGCTAATCTACATGCTCACACACACGCTCTCACACACACACAGTCATTATTTGTAAGGTAAAGGACTCTCAGGTCACGTAGCTGCCTAGTGCTTAAAAAACAGGTTTATTGTGCAAATATGCTGTGTAAATATCCTATTGTAAATGAGTTGGAGTGCCTTCCTTGTATTTAAATGTATGCTAAATATACTCTATTTTCATTCTATTGAGCTTATTTTTTATTATGCTTAACTTACTTACTCTTTTGTTATTATGTCGCATTGTTGAGAGGTGAACCTGCAAGAAAGCATTTCATTGTACTGTGTACCATGTGCATATGACATATACACTTGATCTACTGTAGAAGACCATGGCTCCCCCTCACACGCCCTCCCATAGCCTCAACTCAACCCCAAGCCTCAACTGCTTAGCCCCCTTTGTATCCAGTCTATGTAACAGTCAGACTGCCCCTGGTCTTCCTGGTCAGTGTGAGTCAGTCAGAGCTGTAGTGACAGGACAGCAGAGAGCCAGGTCAGGTTGCATGCTGTCCGTTACGTGTCCCCTCTCATCTCTGTCTCCCCACCCCTGGGGCCTACGGGGGTTGGGGCCTGTACAGTCAATGAGTTGGGCAGGCCCAGTAAGAGCTGTCCCCTGTACTCAGGGTTAGGAAGAGAGCAGTCAATCGGCACATTTATAGGGTCAGTCTATGAGAAGCTAGCAGAAAATGAACACACACAGCACCTCTATACAGCAAGCAGCATAACCTCCATCTGCTTGGCTAGTGCACTCTGGTTTGCATCCCAAATGGCACCCTATTCCATATATAGTGCACTCCTTCAAATGTATAGCACTACATAGGCAATAGGATGCCATTTGGGACATCTCCTCTGTGTGTTAGTCTGACCATCTGACCTTAAAATGCACGGTAGAATTGGATTGAACTTGGATGCTTGGATCTTTGCCTTGCTGAGGCAAAGACGTGGAGAGGCAGAGGGGTGGAGAGGGGTGAGGCAATTAATGGCCAGCTTTCTGGAGGTTGAGAAGGTCACCTTCCTCCCTAAGCCAATAGGCTTTAGCGATCCTGCAGAGATCCCAGCTACTGTAACAATCCTACCCACTGTAGCCCAACTGAAAGTTTATTGTATATTGATTTTAACAGTAAAAGGAAACATATCCTTTTGAGAGGTTCAATGTCTTTTCATGGATAAAAAAAAGAAGATATTTAGGGCAGGCTATATTTGGGAAGAAAATATTGGAAAATGTGACTTTGTAGAGGGAGAGCACACGGCAGGGGTCCACGATGAGTCACCGGCTGCATCCCAAATGGCACCCCATTTCCTACATTGTGCACTACTTTTCACCAGAGCCCTATGGCCCTTCTCTCTAGAGTGAGATGCCACTTGAATGAACCTCTCTCACATACCTCTCTATACACCCCCAACTCTACAGCGTAACAACACTAACATCTAGCATGCGCTATCAGTCTAATCGGTGAGCCACACTGCGTCAGCCCATACCTATACAGTCCATAACACACCTAGCTGAAGCAACAGCTAACCGTCCCTCCCTCCCTCCCTCTCCCTCTCCCTCTCCCTCAATTCAAGGGCTTTATTGGCATGGGAAACATATGTTAACATTGCCAAAGCAAGTGAAATAGATAATAAACAAAAGTGAAATAAACAATAAAAATGAACAGTTAACATTACACTCACAGAAGTTCCAAAAGAATAAAGACATTTCAAATGTCATATTATGTCTATATACAGTGTTGTAGCGATGTGCAAATAGTTCAAGTACAAAAGGGAAAATAAATATGGGTTGTATTTACAATGGTGTTTGTTCTTCACTGGTTGCCCTTTCTTGTGGCAACAGGTCACAAATGTTAATGCTGTGATGGCACACTGTGGTATTTCACCCAGTAGATATGGGAGTTTATCAAAATTGGATTTTGTTTTCGAATTGTCTGTCTGTCTGTCGCTCTCTCTCCCTCCCCTGTAAACGTAGAATTGTGTCAAACGTGTCAAGGTGTCAGAGGAGTATTTCTGTCTGAAATAAACCCCTTTAGTGGGGAAAAACTCATTCTGATTGGCTTGGCCTGGCTCTCCAGTGTGTGGTCCTGGCTCCCCGGTGGGTTGGCCTATGCCGTCCCAGGCCCATCGGTTGCAACACTCACTACAGAATTCCAAATGGCCTCTGGAAGCAACGTCAGCATAAGAACTGTTCTTTCGGGAGCTTCATGAAATGGGTTTCCATGGCCGAGCAGCCACACACAACCCTAAGATCACCACGCGCAATGCCAAGTGTCGGCTGGAGTGGTGTAAAGCTTGCCGCCATTGGACTCTGGAGCATTGGAAGCATGTTCTCTGGAGTGGTGAATCAAGCTTCACGATCTGGCAGTCCGATGGACGAATCTGGGTTTGGCGGATGTCAGGAGAATGCTACCTGCTCGAATGCTTGGTGCCAACTGTAAAGTTTGGTGGAGGAGGAATAAAGGTCTGGGGCTGTTTTTCATGGTTCAGACTAGGCCCCTTAGTTCCAATGACATTCTAGACGATCTGTGCTTCCAACTTCGTGGCAACAGTTTGGGAAAGGCCCTTTCCTGTTTCAGCACGACAGTGCCCCCGTGCGCTAAGCGAGATCCACACAGAAATGGTTTGTCGAAATTGGTGTGGAAGAACTTGACTGGCCTGCACATAGCCATCACCTCAACCCCTTCGAACACCCTTTGGGATGAATTAGCCAACTGCGAGCCAGGCTTAATCGCCATACATCAGTGCCCGACCTCACTAATGCTCTTGCGGCTGAATGGCAGAAAGTCCCCGCAGCAAATGCCACTTAGCAGCCCAGGTTCAGTCAGTGGTAAGAGAAATATTAGGCTTAGTCAACCTGCTGGATATCACCACCAAAGTGGCAAAATATATTAATGAACGACGACTGAAGTTGAGACACCAAGCAAAATAAATAATTTAAGAACTTTGTTATATAATGACCTTATTAGGGAGGTAGACAGTTTATGCTCGGTGGAGAAACTGAAAAACTGGGAAAGTAAAATACATCGATGGAGGACAATTTAGTGAGTTTCCTTTTATGAGTTGTGTCCTGGCTTACATACAGTGGGGAAAAAAAGTATTTAGTCAGCCACCAATTGTGCAAGTTCTCTCACTTAAAAAAGATGTGAGAGGCCTGTAATTTTCATCATAGGTACACTTCAACTATGACAGACAAAATGAGGAAAAAAAATCCAGAAAATCACATTGTAGGATTTTTTTATGAATTTATTTGCAAATTATGGTGGAAAATAAGTATTTGGTCAATAACAAAAGTTTATCTCAATACTTTGTTATATACCCTTTGTTGGCAATGACAGAGGTCAAACGTTTTCTGTAAGTCTTCACAAGGTTTTCACACACTGTTGCTGGTATTTTGGCCCATTCCTCCATGCAGATCTCCTCTAGAGCAGTGATGTTTTGGGGCTGTCGCTGGGCAACACGGACTTTCAAAGATTTTCTATGGGGTTGAGATCTGGAGACTGGCTAGGCCACTCCAGGACCTTGAAATGCTTCTTCTGAAGCCACTCCTTAGATTGCCCGGGCGGTGTGTTTGGGATCATTGTCATGCTGAAAGACCCAGCCACGTTTCATCTTCAATGCCCTTGCTGATGGAAGGAGGTTTTACTCAAAATCTCACGATACATGGCCCCATTCATTCTTTCCTTTACACGGATCAGTCGTCCTGGTCCCTTTGCAGAAAAACAGCCCCAAAGCATGATGTTTCCAACCGCATGCTTCACAGTAGGTATGGTGTTCTTTGGATGCAACTCAGCATTCTTTGTCCTCCAAACACGACGAGTTGAGTTTTTACCAAAAAGTTCTATTTGGTTTCATCTGACATTCTCCCAATCCTCATCTGGATCATCCAAATGCTCTCTAGCAAACTTTAGACAGGCCTGAACATGTACTGGCTTAAGCAGGGGACACGTCTGGCACTGCAGGATTTGAGTCCCTGGCGGCGTAGTGTGTTACTGATGGTAGGCTGTGTTACTTTGGTCCCAGCTCTCTGCAGGTCATTCACTAGGTCCCCGTGTGGTTCTGGGATTTTTGCTCACCGTTCTTGTGATCATTTTGACCCCACGGGGTGAGATCTTGCGTGGAGCCCCAGATCGAGGAAGATTATCAGTGGTCTTGTATGTCTTCCATTTCCTAATAATTGCTCCCACAGTTGATTTCTTCAAACCAAGCTGCTTACCTATTGCAGATTCAGTCTTCCCAACCTGGTGCAGGTCTACAATTTTGTTTCTGGTGTCCTTTGACAGCTCTTTGGTCTTGGCCATAGTGGAGTTTGGAGTGTGACTGTTTGAGGTTGTGGACAGGTGTCTTTTATACTGATAACAAGTTCAAACAGGTGCCATTAATACAGGTAATGAGTGGAGGACAGAGGAGCCTCTTAAAGAAGAAGTTACAGGTCTGTGAGAGCCAGAAATCTTGCTTGTTTGTATGTGACCAAATACTTATTTTCCACCATAATTTGCAAATAAATTCATAAAAAATCCTACAATGTGATTTTCGGGATTTTTTTTCCTCATTTTGTCTGTCATAGTTGAAGTGTACCTATGATGAAAATTACAGGCCTCTCTCATCTTTTTAAGTGAGAGAACTTGCACAATTGGTGGCTGACTAAATACTTTTTTTCCCCACTGTATGTGTATTAACCGGCTGGCAACAAGAGGGTGGTGCGGTCTGCACAACGCATCACCTGGGGCAAACTACCTGCACTCCAGGACACCTATGGCACCTGATGCCACAGGAAGGACAAAAAGGTGATCAAGGACAACAACCACTCGAGCCACTGTCTGTTCACCCCGCTACCATCCAGAAGGTGAGGTCAGTACATGTTTTTTTATTTCACCTTTATTTAACCAGGTAGGCCAGTTGATAACAAGTTCTCATTTACAACTGCGACCTGGCCAAGATAAAGCAAAGCAGTGCGACACAAACAACAACACAGAGTTACACATGGAATAAACAAACGTACAGTCAATAACCCAATAGAAAAATCGATAGGCCATAGCAGCGAAATAATTACAATTTAGCATTTACACTGGAGTGATAGATGTGCAGATGATGATGTGCAAGTAGAGATACTGGGGTGAAAAAGCTAGCCTTAGCTTTCCTAACTGATTGTGTATATTGGTTCCTGACTTCCTTCAAAAGTTGCATTTCGCGGGGGCTGTTTGATGCTAATGCAGTACAGATGTGTTTGTGCTGGTCAAGAGCAGTCAAGTCTGGAGTGAACCAAGGGCTGTATCTGTTCTTAGTTTAAAAAGAAATTGAATGGGGCATGCTTATTTAAGATGGTGAGGAAAGCACTTTAAAAAAACAACCAGGCATCCTCTACTGACGGGATGAGGTCAATATCCTTCCAGGATACACGGGCCAGGTCGATTAGAAAGGCCTGCTCGCTGAAGTATTTTAGGGAGCGTTTGACAGTGATGCCGGGTGGTCGTTTGACCGCGGACCAACTACGGATGCAGGCAATGAGACAGTGATCGCTGAGATCCTGGATGAAGACAGCAGAGGGCAAGTTGGTCAGGATGATATCTAAGAGGGTGCCCATGTTTACGGATTCAGGGTTGTACCTGGTAGGTTCCTTGATAATTTGTGTGAGATTTGCATCTATCTTAGATTGTAGGATGGCCAGGGTGTTAAGCATATCCCAGTTTAGGTCACCTAACAGCATGAGCTCTGAAGATAGATGGGGGGCAATCAATTCACATATGGTGTCCAGGGCACAGCTGGTGACTGAGGGGGGTCTATAGCAAGCGGCAATAGTGAGAGACTTGTTTCTGGAAAGGTGGATTTTTAAAAGTAGAAGCTCGACCTGTTTGGGCACAGACCTGGATAGTATGACAGAACTCTGCAGGCTATCTCTGCAGTAGATTGCAACTCCGCCCCCTTTGGCAGTTCTATCTTGTTGGAAAATGTTGTAGTTGGGGATGGAAATGTCTGAATTTTTGGTGGCCTTCCTAAGCCAGGATTCGGACACGGCAAGGACATCAGGGTTGGCGGAGTGTGCTAAAGCAGCAAATAAAACAAATTTAGGGAGGAGGCTTCTGATGTTAACATGCATGAAACCAAGGCTTTTACGGTTACAGAAGTCAACAAATGAGAGCGCCTGGGGAATGGGTGTAGTGCTGGGGGCTACAGGGCCTGGGTTAACCTCTACATCACCAGAGGAACAGAGGAGGAGTAGGATAAGGGTACGGCTAAAGGCTATAAGAACTGGTCGTCTTGTGCGTTGGGAACAGAAAATAAAAGGAGCAGATTTCTGGGCATGGTAGAATAGATTTAGGGCATAATGTACAGACAAGGGTATGGTAGGATGTGAGTACAGTGGAGGTAAACCTATGCATTGAGTGACGATTAGAGAGGTTGTGTCTCTGGAGGCACACCCTGGGTGTGACAAAATAGCTATCTAAGGCATATTGAGCGGGACTGGGGTCTCTACAGTGAAATAAAACAATAATAACTAACCGAAACAGCAGGTGCACCAAGGTGCATCAAAGCTGGGCCCGAGAGACAATAGCTTATATCTCAAGGCCATCAGACTGTTAAACAGCCATCACTAACACAGTGAGACTGTGCCTATATACAGACTTGAAATCATTGGCCACTTTAATAAATGGATCACTAGTCACTTTAATAATGCCACTTTAACAATGTTTACATATCTTGCATTACTCATCCCATATGTATATACTGTATTTTATACCATCTATTGCATCTTGCCTATGCCGTTCGGTCATCGCTCATCCATATACAGTGGGCTCAAAAATTACTGGCACCCCTGACTGGCAATGCACAAACAATACTTAAACGGCAGGTAGCCTAGTGGTTAGAGCGTTGGACAAGTAACGGGAAGGTTGCTAGATCGAATCCCCGAGCTGACAAGGTAAAAATCTGTTGTACTGCTCCTGAATAAGGCAGTTAACACACTGTTCCTAGCCTGTTGTTGTAAATAAGAATTTGTTCTTAACTGACTTGCCTAGTTAAATAAAGGTAAACAAATACATATAATTGAGATGAACTCAAAATACCAACATGTGAGAAATACTGTACTTTATTCATGTTTCAATGGAACCCACCAAAATCATCTAGTGAATTAATCAATGTCCTCCAAATCAAGGTTTCACAATTAATGGCATCCTTAAATATTATTGTAAATAACATCTACCAAAATTAAACCAGGAATTAAATTCCACTATTTAAGTTATTCTAAGTGTTAAGGAACTATACTGAGCCATTACATCACTTCCTGTTTCACTAGGGTATAAAAATTAGGTAACACGCATGCAATATCCCTTTGTCATCCAACACCATGAAGAAAACAAAAGAACTGGTAGTTCAAAAGAGACAGATGGTCGTAGACCTTCATAAATCTGGTAATGGCTACAAGAAGATCCACAAACAATTGAATAAACCCCTGAGCACTGTCAGGGCAATTATTAAGAGTTTAAAATGTCACGGGTAGAGGACGCAAATGCATTTTGTCCCCCAGGATAGGGAGGAGGATCGTGAGAGAAGCAACAAAATCCCCAAGAATCACTGTGAAAGAATTGTAGGCCTTGGTGGTGTCTTGGGGTCACCAGGTTTAAAAAAGCACCATCAGACGCCACCTCCACAACCACAGGCTCTTTGGAAGGGTTGCCAGAAGAAAGCCCTTTCTGACCCCAAGACACAGACGCAGGCTCTTGGAGTTTGCCAACCGTCATATAAATTATGACTGGAAGAAGAGGCTCTGGTCAGATGAGACCAAAATTGAAACTTTTGGTCAGATACAGCATCGGCATGTTTGGCGTCGAAACAGAGATGCATACAAGTAGAGGAACCTCATACCCACGGTGAAATATAGTGGTGGGTCAGTGATGTTTTGGTTCTGTTTTATTCCAGAGATCCAGGGGCACTGGTTAAGATTGACGACATAATGAATTCCACCAAGTATCAGGCAATTTTGGCTGACAATCTGTTTGCCTCTGACAGAAGGCTGGGACTTGGCCAAATGTGGACTTTCCAACAAGACAATGACCCAAAACATACCTCAAGATCCACACATAAATGGTTCTGTGACAACAAAATCAATGTTCTGCCATGGCCATCTCTGTCGCCGGAACTCAATCCAATCGAAAATCTGTGGGCTGAGTGGAAGAGCGCAAACCCAAGAATGTGAAGGATCTTGAAACTTGAAAGGATCTGCATAGAGGAATGGTCCAAAATCCCTCCAAATGTGTTCTTTAACCTTGTCAAACATTACAGGAAAAGACCATGCTGTTATCCTTGCCAGAGGTGGTTGCACTAAGTACTAAATGAGGATTGCCAATAATTATGAAACCTTGATTTTGGGAAAAATGTATTTTGTATTAAATAATTGTATAATTTTGGTGGCTTCCATTGAAACATTAATAAAGTACAGTATTTCTCACACTATGTTGGTATTTTGAGTTTCTCTCTATAATTATATTGTTTCTATTTTTTTTGTATTGTTTGTGCGGTGCCAGGAATTTTGGAGCCCACTGTATTTATATGTATATATTCTTATTCCATTACTTTACTTAGATTTGTGTGTATTAGGTAGTTGTTGTGGAATAGTTAGAATAATTGTTACAGTGCCTTGCAAAAGTATTCATCTCCCTTGGCGCTTTTCAATTTTTTTTGCATTACAAATTGTAATTTAGATGGATTTTTATTTGGATTTTATATAATGGACATACACAAATAGTCTTGGTGAAGTGAAATGAAAAAAATGTAATGTTTCAAAAAAATTATACAAAAGAACAAACTGAAAAGTGGTGCGTGTATATGTATTCACCCCCTTTGCTATGAAGCCCCTAAATAAGATCTGGTGCAACCAATTACATTCAGAAGTCACATAATTAGTTAAATAAAGTCCACCTGTGTGAAATCTAAGTGTCACATGATCTGTCACATGATCTCAGTATATATACACCTGATCTGAAAGGCCCCAGAGTCTGCAACACCACTAAGCAAGGGACACCACCAAGCAAGCGACACCATGAAGACCAGGGGAGCTCTCCAAACAGGTCAGGAACAAAGTTGTGGAGAAGTACAGATCAGGGTTGGGTTATAAAAAATATCAGAAACTTTGAACATCCCACGGAGCACCATTAAATCCATTATTATTTTTTTTTAAAGAATATGGCAACCCAACAAACCTGCCAAGAGAGGGCCGCCCATCAAACCTCACAGACCAGGCAAGGAGGGCATTAATCAGAAAGGCAAGAAAGAGACCAAAGATAACCCTGAAGGAGCTGCAAAGCTCCACAGCAGAGATTGGAGTGTCTGTCCATAGGACAACTTAAGCCGTACACTCCACAGAGCTGGGCTTTACGGAAGAGTGGCCAGAAAAAAAGACATTGTTAAAGAAAATAATAATCAAACACGTTTGTTGTTCGCCAAAAGGCATGTGGGAGACTACCAAAACATATGGAAGAAGGTACTCTGGTCAGATGAGGCTAAAATGCAGCTTTCTGTCCATCAAGGAAAACGCTATGTCTGGAGAAAACCCAACACCTCTCATCACCCAACACCAACATTTTCAGTTTTTTCTTATTTCTTGTTTGTTTCACAATAAAAAATATTTTTCATCTTGAAAGTGGTAGGCATGTTGTGTAAATCAAATGATACAAACCCCCCCCAAAATACATTTTAATTCCAGGTTGTAAGGCAACAAAATAGGAAAAAAAGGGGGGTGAATACTTTCGCAAGCCACTGTAGATATTGCTGCACTGGCGGAACTAGAAGCAGAAGCATTTCGCTACACTCACCATGTGTATGTGACCAATACAATTTGATTTGACAAGGAGCTCATCATACTGTCAGAAGGGAAGTCATCACATCCCAGGTATGTGTGGTTTTTCAAATTGAATCAGAAATAGAGAAACACCAAATTAATCTCAAGATATCACAAATAGGGAGAGAGGTTTTCCTCTCAGAGCGGAAGCAGTAGAGAGAGGAGGGGTTAGCATTGTGGGATGGCCAAACACGCACCTGTCTGTCGTCGGGTTCGTCCATGCTGTAATGTTCTCCGTCTGGCCCCTCACTAGTTTCGTCTCCCAACAGGAAGCCCAGGCGCGTCATCAATGTGTTGGCTGCCTCATCCACCGACGGAGGGGGCCCCAGCTCCCCCGCTTGACTCCCCTACAGAGAGAGTGGAGAGAGAGAGTTGGGGGAAAGAGAGAGAGAGTATGGGGGAAAGTGACAAAGAGAGAGAGAGGGGGCGGGCGGGGGAAGAGAGAGAAAGACAGAGAGAAGGAGTGGAGAAAGGAGTGTGTTTGTGAGTGAGTGTAAAACAAGTAAAACAGAGTAAACTCTCTTGACCTGGAAGGCAACCACACCTTGGATAGACTATAGAAGGAGCAGTCTAGCACATGAAAATTAAAAGATTCACATCGAAGCGGAGGAACAAACTGCTGGAGAAATGTTCCTAACCAACTTAGAAAAATGTGCAACACCTGAACATGTTAGCTACATATACCTGCTGAAAATGTTTCAGTACCAATCACAAAATCACAAAGAGAATACAAATGCGAGAAGGCATATAGTAGAGTAGAGTAGAGTAGAAACCTAGTAGAGTAGAAAAAAAGAGTCTCTACCTGAACCACCCCTGAGAGCAGAGCTGTGCATCAGAGGTAAATTCTCCTGAGATTGAGACTGAACTGGACACACTGGTGTTGAGACAGCTAACCCCTTCTAGCCATGACATGACATGCCTGTAAAGATTCCTCCACACACACAACTGTTCCCATCCCACACAGTCAGCGTTGTGTTTGGATGAGGTAAGTGAATACGCCCCTCACCTGTGTGAGAGCAGGGTGTGTGTATGTGTACGTGTCTGTGTGTGTGTTTCTAAGAGAGAGAGCGATAGAGGGAGAGAGAGAATGATAAATAGATAGAGGGAGAGCAAGAGAGAAATAGTAGATGTGAATCACTACTCACACTGTCTACTGGCATGTACACACAGATATTGGAGATGGACTGAATATCCTCTGAAATTACTGTAATATCATATGATGCTAATATAGAGGACACTTCTAGCAATGCTGGAGGTTTCACTGTCATCATTACTGTTTATATGTCTTTAGATCCTGCGCTGGTCATGAGGGCACAATACCAGGATGTTGTTATTAAACTAATACCTGATACTGCAGCTGGTGGACTACTTTGTTATGGGCGGGGTGTTGCTGGGTAACGTGTTGATCTCAGCTGAAGAGCTGGTTTCTCTCTGCTGTGTGTGGTGTATGGGTGTTTTATGTGGTCGTGGGAACGTCAAAGAAAGACAGCTGACAGAAGGTGATGGTGTTCAACTAAACAGTGGTGAGACACTGTAGATTAGGACAGCTGCTTTCTTTGGGTGTTTTCAAAAAGGAACCAAACGGACGCAAACGGGCTGAAACAGGGAGGGACCTACCTCAAATTGTCAAATAAGAAACACTTGTTTTCATTACTAAATAATTGCACTAATGAATACAACCCAGGTCTCCCACCCTCCCTCCCTTTTCTCCCTACCATCACTCCCCTCCCCCTCTCTCTGACTGACTGGTCAGACCAGACCGACAGGTAAACAGACCTGAGAGGTTTAGACCATTAGACCAAGGTGAAAGGGTGCCATTGGGATGGTGTTTACTATGTAATTCATGCATACTACATAAACAACAATGCACTCACAGGCGACTGCAGTAATCACACTACACATTATATGACCCTCAGAACTCAGACACAGTAAAGTGGTCCTTACAAACATGCCCTCAGCCCTCAGTGGAACTCCAAGCATTCCTCCTCGTCTGTAAGACATCAATCAGTCTACACTCCTCCTACAGAATTTAAATATATAGCGAGCGCTTGTGTGTTTGCCCCCTCCCTCTCTTAGTCCCCTTCACTTAGATTCCTGGGGAGAGACAGATGGTTACCATGGCAACTATCTGGCGACGTGGCGGGCAGCGAGGAGGAATGTGTTCCTGTGCAGACGGCCAGACGCATCGGTTTCTCCCCCGTCCGATCCCGGAATTAACGTGGTCCACACACACTAACACAGTCGTGAAGAATGCACAACAATGCCTCTTCCACCTCAGGAGGCTTAAAAGGTTTGGCATGGGCCCTCAGATCCTCAAAATGTTCTACAGCTGCACCATTGAGAGCATCTTGACTGGCTGCATCACCTCTAGGTATGGCAACTGCTTGGCATCTGACTGCACGGCTCTACAGAGGGTAGTCCGTATGGCCCAGTACATCACTGGGGCCGAGCTCCCTGCCATCCAGGACCTCTATACCAGGCAGTGTCAGAGGATGGCCCTAAAATTTGTCATAAGACTCCATCCACCCAAGACATATACTGTTCTCTCTGCTACAGTAGCAGTGTACCAAGTCTGGAACCAACGGGACCCTGAACAGCTTCTACCCCCAAGCCATAAGACTGCTAAATAGTTAACCAAATAACTACCCAGACTATCTGCATATACCCCTTTTTGTACTAACTCTTTTGACTCATCACATAAGCTGCTACTGTCTATTATACACTGCTCAAAAAAATAAAGGGAACACTAAAATAACACATCATAGATCTGAATGAATGAAATAATCTTATTAAATACTTTTGTCTTTACATAGTTGAATGTGCTGACAACAAAATCACACAAAAATTATCAATGGAAATCAAATTTATCAACCCATGGAGGTCTGGATTTGGAGTCACACTCAAAATTAAAGTGGAAAACCACACTACAGCCTGATCCAACTTTGATGTAATGTCCTTAAAACAAGTCAAAATGAGGCTCAGTAGTGTGTGTGGCCTCCACGTGCCTGAATGACCTCCCTACAACGCCTGGGCATGCTCCTGATGAGGTGGCGGATGGTCTCCTGAGGATCTCCTCCCAGACCTGGACTAAAGCATCCGCCAACTCCTGGACAGTCTGTGGTGCAACGTGGCGTTGGTGGATGGAGCGAGACATGATGTCCCAGATGTGCTCAATTGGATTCAGGTCTGGGGAACGGGCGGGCCAGTCCTTAGCATCAATGCCTTCCTCTTGCAGGAACTGCTGACACACTCCAGCCACATGAGGTCTAGCATTGTCTTGCATTAGGAGGAACCCAGGGCCAACCGCACCAGCATATGGTCTCACAAGGGGTCTGAGGATCTCATCTCGGCACCTAATGGCAGTCAGGCTACCTCTGGCGAGCACATGGAGGGCTGTGCGGCCCCCAAAGAAATGCCACCCCACACCATGACTGACCCACCGCCAAACCGGTCATGCTGGAGGATGTTGCAGGCAGCAGAACGTTCTCCACGGCGTCTCCAGACTCTGTCACGTCTGTCACGTGCTCAGTGTGAACCTGCTTTCATCTGTGAAGAGCACAGGGCGCCAGTGGCGAATTTGCCAATCTTGGTGTTCTCTGGCAAATGCCAAACGTCCTGCACGGTGTTGGGCTGTAAGCACAACCCCCACCTGTGGACGTTGGGCCCTCATACCACCCTCATGGAGTCTGTTTCTGACCGTTTGAGCAGACACATGCACATTTGTGGCCTGCTGGAGGTCATTTTGCAGGGCTCTGGCAGTGCTCCTCCTTGCACAAAGGCGGAGGTAGTGGTCCTGCTGCTGGGTTGTTGCCCTCCTACGGCCTCCTTCACGTCTCCTGATGTACTGGCCTGTCTCCTGGTAGCGCCTCCATGCTCTGGACACTACGCTGACAGACACAGCAAACCTTCTTGCCACAGCTCGCATTGATGTGCCATCCTGGATGAGCTGCACTACCTGAGCCACTTGTGTGGGTTGTAGACTCCGTCTCATGCTACCACTAGAGTGAAAGCACCGTCAGCATTCAAAAGTGACCAAAACATCAGCCAGGAAGCATAGGAACTGAGAAGTGGTCTGTGGTCACCACCTTCAGAACCACTCCTTTATTGGGGGTGTCTTGCTAATTGCCTATAATTTCCACCTGTTGTCTATTCCATTTGCACAACAGCATGTGAAATTTATTGTCAATCAGTGTTGCTTCCTAAGTGGACAATTTGATTTCACAGAAGTGTGATTGACTTGGAGTTACATTGTGTTGTTTAAGTGTTCCCTTTATTTTTTTGAGCAGTGTATATCCTGTTGTATATCCTATTCGGAAAGTATCAGACCCCTTTACTTTTTCCACATTTTGTTACGTTACAACCTTATTCTAAAAATTATTAAATTGAAAATGTTCCTCATTAACCTACACACAATAACCCATTAAGTATTCAGACCCTTTGCCATGAGACTCGAAATTGACCTTAGGTGCATCCTTTTTCTATTGATCATCGTTGAGATGGTACCAAAAAAATGTCTGCAGCATTGAAGGTCGCCAAGAACACAGTGGTCTCCATCATTCTTAAATGGAAGAAGTTTGAAACCGCCAAGGGAGAAGGGCTTTGGTCAGGGAGGTGACCAAGAACCGATGATCTCCAGAGTTCCTCTGTAGAGATGGGAGAACCTTCCAGAAGGACAACCATCTCTGCAGCACTCCACCAATCAGGCCGTTATGGTAGAGTGGCCAGACGGAAGCCACTCCTCAGTAAAAGGCACATGATAGCCCGCTTGGAGTTTGTCAAAAGGCACCTAAAGGACTCAAGATTCTCTGGTCTGATGAAACCAAGATTGAACACTTTGGCTTACTTTGGTTTACTTTCTGAATTGACTGGAATTTAAATGGAATTGACTCCAGCCCTGGTACCCGATGCATATAGCCAACTTATCACTACTCATTGTGTATTGATTCCTTGTGTTATTATTTTTCTATTTTTCTTTCTGCATTGTTGGGAATGGCCCATAAGTAAGCATTTCACTGTTAGTCTACACCTGTTTTTTACGAAGCATGTGACAAATACAATTTGACTTGATTTTTGGGATCTGCCTGCCTCGTGCCAAAGGATGAGAGAGGAGCTGTCCATGTGTGGAGCAGGCATGGGAGCCCCAGCCCCGTACCCCATACCAGGGTCAGGGGTTACAGGTGAGGTGAGGCAGGAGGGCTAAGCCAAGTAAGCCACCCACATCTACACATACCACCAGTTGCCACAGCAGAGGAGGGCCGCTGGAATACTATTACATAGAATTAGGAATTAATTTTTTTTTATCGGATCTCTATGGCTACTGCTATCAAAGAGGACTTGTTCACATTCGGTACAGTAGAATGGGTTGTACACTGTACAGTATAATAACAGTGAAGGCTATGCTATGACGATTGGTCGTCCACACACACACACACACACACACACATAGACACAGACACAAGGCAGAGCGGGAACTATGGTCTGGTATTCTGTCCTAAGATCAGATGTTAAACTCATAATCAGGCTGTTACACGTTCCCTAAGACCTCTCGATAAAAGCTAACACGTCTGCCATTCGTTCCATGTGGGAGGCCAAAGCTCATCTTTTCTTGGCTTTTCCCTACTGAGCAGAATTCCTGTTCAAATCAATCCATACTACTCTCACACAGTACTAACAGCATGCCTTCATCACATTTAACTGACTACTACCAGACAGTCTTTTCTTGTTGATACAGATTATGTCGCAGATCCAATGCAACATCAAGCTCTTCACTACAACATTAGAGTGCAGATATCAGAATATACTTAACACACGCATAGAGCAAAGGTTCTGGAGATACTGGCAGATAGAGACGGTGTGAAGTGCTCTGTCTGTCATGTTGAGATGACTATCGAACTTTTCTTCTTGTCTTCATCCATTGATTAGTGTTCATCTGAGTCAAATCCATATAGGCAGATTGTATCCCAACACAAATGTCAAGAGATATTACCAAGCTACATGGCACCATTCTCAATGACTGCACTTAGAGACCAGATTGCAGGAAAGATGAAAAAATCTATACAGAAAAAAACACATTTGAATTGATATGCTCTATCCTTGAATGACCCAAGTTGATGTTTTCCTCCCGTGGTGGGAAAGAGGGGGATGGAGGGATGGATTGGGGAGGGATGGAGAGAGGGAACTGGACTCTGCAGGGCTACAGAGGAAAGGTCCGCTGTGATCTAAACAGAAACCAAAGACGAGGTGTGGGAGAGGAGTGAGGCTGCGAGGGAGAGAGGTAGAGAGAGAGGGAGCGAGGGGGAGTGGTAGACGTAGAGAGAGAGGTAGAGATGTAAAGAGAGAGGGAGCGAGGGAGAGGATTAGATAGTGACAGTGAACTAGAAAGGCTGAACGGGGGAGCGTCACGAAAGCAATTCAACTAATGACCTCAGCGATGTGCAGCGTCTGTAAAATATGCAGTGAAAGACAGAACCGAACACTGCTTAGCTCTGACACACACATTCAATCTGCACTCACCCACATGCAGATGGACGGACTGACGGACAGACAGACAGACAGACAGACAGACAGACAGACAGACACACACACACACAGAGATGGACAGATGGACAGACAGTATTATAAAATATACCAAAGTAAAAACATTGAAAAACAAACAAGGCCATATTTGTGGGGACTTGAGGAGCATAGAAGACTTACCGGGGCAGTATGTATCCAGGCCGTGGTTCTTGGCAGTGCAGGATGTGTGTGTAGGGGAGCCAAGCTCTGATTGTGGAATGCGAGGGCTCTCCACAAATTTTGCTTTCCGCAGGGGGGCTGGGAGCAGAATGCACACACACACACACACATATATAGAAGGAGACAACACACACACACAGTGACACAGAACACCCAAATTATAGAAAAGAGAGAGGGGGAGACAGACGGTGATAGAAGAGAGAGGGGGAGACAGACAGAGAGAGCTTATGAGATTGCGCCGGCACATTGAATTGACTAACACGCAGCAAAGCTTATCCAAGTCGCTCATTTGAGTTTGGTCACAGGTACAACTTTAGCTCAAGAGAAAAAGGATTGATACAGTGTCATATAGTATACAGAACACCAAGCCAACACTTACTATACATTAGTCCTATACATTACGATCCACTAACCACATTACCTGGGTATTTATAACTATCGGGGGAGGTAAAGATGACACTTACAGTATAACATAGAACAGAATGTCAAACATCCTCATAGACTTATATTGAATAATCATCCTCTCTAAACTTAACAGCACTGAAAAACGCAAATGTCTGTCAGCCTGCCTAGCGACGCAATCACAGCAAGAATGCAAATGACATACATACATTTTGGGAATGTATTCACACCCGACTCCGGCAGCGAACAGCCAACCTATCAACAGATCACTTCCACATAACAGGAAAGGTGTCGAGAATGTTATAATGTTACAAATTTTGGGGTGGCGGATGTGACAAATCTGTTTGGCTGAGAATAGAATAGAATGTAATAGAATAAAATAGAACATAAATTAATGGAATAACAGCGGACTTCCTCAAGTGAGGTGTACACTGGATCAGTTTTATAGACAAATGTAATGGCGACACATTCTGAACTTGAATGTTATGCCAGTGTAAAGGACGTCACGCTGCTTGCTTAGCGAGTACCAATTCCTCCCGATTCGGCTCATATGTGCTGCAAACTCAGAACCTCTGCCTCACAAACACACGTGACCGCCCTCCTCAAGCGCCTTAGCCGATCACGTCACCTCAAAAGCTAGCTAATGAGGCGACACAAGCGGGAAACTTTAGAGATGTCTATCTGTTACACAAATGTATGACAAACTAAACAGTTCGGTTGAGAGACGCCATCTGACGTAAGACAATGCAGTTCTAGAGGAAACTGAGTATTCTCCCCATTCTGAACAGGTGTTAATTTAATAGGCTAGCTTAGCTGGAATCCCATGACATATTCTAAGCAGCTTTTCTCTCGCTCCACTGAGTGTGGGCTCTCACTCCCCTAAATGGCTGGTGTTGGACAATTATGCAAAATAACTCCACCATTCTCAGCCACAAATACCTAGCTTATCACATTGTCTGTCTATTACCCAATACTGAAGACTTGGTTCAACAGAAACATTTAGGAAAATATAACTATATGGCATGCCCTTAAGATACCGTGACTGTTCACCCTTTTCTCTGTCATGATAGGTTGACGCTACTGTCTGTAGTGTACATACAGACAGAGAATAAGCCCCAACTGGGCCAGGCTGCATGTCAAGAGGCGGTTGAAACATCTGCCCCTCTGACGATGCCTCACAACAACTGGAGTACAGCAAGAACAACTCAGCACTGTTGAGTTGGCTCAGGGTTCAAGTCAGGCGAACACAGAGGGCTGAGGAGTGATACGAGATACAGTATACCAGTCTACTGAATGCCACTATCAGTGTACAGTTCAGGATGGAAATGGAAGTTTACTAACACGACTCAGTTCCCCAGCAGAACAGAGGAAGTAACAGAGCCAGAGGCAGCACAGAGCCAGGCAGCACAGAGCCAGGCAGCACAGAGGCCAGAAGCCCTATTGAGTCACAGCCAGGAGAGGAGTGGGAGAGGACTCACTCACAGAGGAGCCCCACCAGCACCATGATATACAGTACTATACAATTGAGAACAGTCCTGCATGTAGGGTAGTGTTTAGTGTTTAGAGTAATTAATGACTCAGCATTGGGTAAGAGACACACACACCACACACACACACACACACAGTAGTTTTAAGTTCCTTAGTGTCCAGATCACTAAGGACTTGAAATGGACCAACACCACCACCATTGTCAAGAGGGAGCAACAGGGTCTCTACTTCCTAAGGCGGCTGAAGAAATTCGGCATGCCGCCCCGGGTCCTCCCCAAATACTACCGCTGCATCATCGGGAGCGTCAAGACAGAGAAGAATTGCTCCATCCATGACTGCAAGGCCCTCCAGCGGGTGGTGAAGACGGCCCAGTACATCACTATGGCCGTGGTCCCACCCATCCAGGACATCTAGTCGATATGGTGCCTGAGGCCCGCAGCATCATCAGGGATCCCACACAGCGCAGCCACGAGCTGTTCTCTCCCTTACTGTCGGACAGACAGTATCGGAGAATGAGGTCTGATACCATCAGACTACTGAACACTTGAACTGGACTGACCAACTGCACTGACACTTCGCACCTTAGCATACATGCACTCACTCACACACACACAGAGATATACACTCATCCCCACACACACTCACACACACACACCCACAGAGATATACACTCATCCCCACACACACTCACTCACACACACACACCCACAGAGATATACACTCATCCCCACACACACTCACTCACACACACACACACACACACACACACACACACACACACACACACACACACACACACACACACACACACACACACACACACACACACACACACACACACACACACACACACACACACACACACACACAGATACACTCATCCCCACACACACTCACTCACACACACCCACAGAGATATACACTCATCCCCACACACACTCACTCACACACACACACACACACACACACACACACACACACACACACACACACACACACACACACACACACACACACACACACACACACACACACACACACACACAGAGATATACACTCATCCCCACACACACTCACTCACACACACACACCCACAGAGATATACACTCATCCCCACACACACTCACTCCACACCCACAGAGATATACACTCATCCCCACACACACTCACTCACTCACACACACACCCACAGAGATATACACTCATCCCCACACACACTCACTCACACACACACCCACAGAGATATACACTCATCCCCACACACACTCACTCACACACACACACACACAGAGATATACACTCATCCCCACACACACTCACTCACACACACACACCCACCGAGATATACACTCATCCCCACACACACTCACTCACTCACACACACACACCCACAGAGATATACACTCATCCCCACACACACTCACACACACACACCCACAGAGATATACACTCATCCCCACACACACTCACTCACACACACCCACAGAGATATACACTCATCCCCACACACACTCACTCACTCACACACACACACCCACAGAGATATACACTCATCCCCACACACACTCACTCACACACACACACCCACAGAGATATACACTCATCCCCACACACACTCACTCACACACACACACACACACACACACACAGAGATATACACTCATCCCCACACACACTCACTCACACACACACACACACACACCCACAGAGATATACACTCATCCCCACACACACTCACTCACACACACACCCACCGAGATATACACTCATCCCCACACACACTCACTCACTCACACACACACACCCACAGAGATATACACTCATCCCCACACACACTCACTCACACACACACACACCCACAGAGATATACACTCATCCCCACACACACTCACTCACACACACACCCACAGAGATATACACTCATCCCCACACACACTCACTCACACACACACACCCACCGAGATATACACTCATCCCCACACACACTCACTCTCACACACACACACCCACAGAGATATACACTCATCCCCACACACACTCACTCACACACACACCCACAGAGATATACACTCATCCCCACACACACTCACTCACACACACACACACCCACAGAGATATACACTCATCCCCACACACACTCACTCACACACACCCACAGAGATATACACTCATCCCCACACACACTCACTCACACACCCACAGAGATATACACTCATCCCCACACACACTCACTCACACACACACCCACCGAGATATACACTCATCCCCACACACTCACTCACACACACACACCCACAGAGATATACACTCATCCCCACACACACTCACTCACACACACACACCCACCGAGATATACACTCATCCCCACACACACTCACTCACTCACACACACACACCCACAGAGATATACACTCATCCCCACACACACTCACACACACACACCCACAGAGATATACACTCATCCCCACACACACTCACTCACACACACACACCCACAGAGATATACACTCATCCCCACACACACTCACTCACTCACACACACACACCCACAGAGATATACACTCATCCCCACACACACTCACTCACACACACACACACCCACAGAGATATACACTCATCCCCACACCCACTCACTCACACACACACACCCACAGAGATATACACTCATCCCCACACACACTCACTCACACACCCACCGAGATATACACTCATCCCCACACACACTCACTCTCACACACACACACACACACACACACACACACACACACACACACACACAAAACAATTGCCCTAATCCCCCCTTCCCCAAAACAAGTATAAATATTGGACAATAAATTGTACCTTCCGGTAATATAATTAAGCTAAAATATTTATTCTATTCTACTGAGTCATTTACCTTTTGTTTGTATTCTTATCTTTTCTTATTTCTTATTGTTGTTGCATTGTCCAGAAAGAACCTTCAAGCAAGTATTTCATTGGAGGTGTATACCATGAGTATCCTGTATATACGGCTAATAAAACTTGAAACACACACAAACACACACAGTCTACATTGAGGATAACCAGATACTAGTAAAACAATATACAGTGTGGGAAACCTACACTAGCAGCAGTGTAATCGCTGGGACTGCAGCTCACCTACAGTACAGCAGTACAGGCTCCGTGTGGCAGCCAGGCATAGTGACAGCATGATGGATGACAGTAGGCAAATCCACTCGGCAAATGAGCTTATAAATAAATATCTATATGCGGATGCAGGTAGCTGTATATTTGAGACAGTCTCTGTGAGTAATGTGTGTGTGAGAATGTGGTAGTGTGTAGTGTGTGTGTGAGAATGTGGTAGTGTGGTAGTGTGGTAGTGTGTAGTGTGTGTGTGAGAATGTGGTAGTGTGTGTGTGAGAATGTGGTAGTGTGGTAGTGTGTAGTGTGTGTGTGAGAATGTGGTAGTGTGTAGTGTGTGAATGTGGTAGTGTGGTAGTGTGTCGTATGTAGTGTGTAGTGTGTGTGAGAATGTGGTAGTGTGTTAGTGTGTAGTGTGTGTGTGAGAATGTGGTAGTGTGGTAGTGTGTAGTGTGTGTGTGAGAATGTAGTAGTGTGGTAGTGTGTAGTGTGTGTGTGAGAATGTGGTAGTGTGTGTGTGTGTGTGTGTGAGAATGTGGTAGTGTGTAGTGTGTAGTGTGTGAATGTGGTAGTGTGGTAGTGTGTAGTGTGTGTGAGAATGTGGTAGTGTGTAGTGTGTAGTGTGTGAATGTGGTAGTGTGGTAGTGTGTAGTGTGTGTGTGAGAATGTGGTAGTGTGTAGTGTGTGTGAGAATGTGGTAGTGTGGTAGTGTGTAGTGTGTGTGTGAGAATGTGGTAGTGTGGTAGTGTGTAGTGTATGTGTGAGAATGTGGTAGTGTGTAGTGTGTGAATGTGGTAGTGTGGTAGTGTGTAGTGTGTGTGAGAATGTGGTAGTGTGTAGTGTGTAGTGTGTGAATGTGGTAGTGTGGTAGTGTGTAGTGTGTGTGTGTGAGAATGTGGTAGTGTGTAGTGTGTGTGAGAATGTGGTAGTGTGGTAGTGTGTAGTGTGTGTGTGAGAATGTGGTAGTGTGTAGTGTGTGTGTGAGAATGTGGTAGTGTGGTAGTGTGTAGTGTGTGTGTGAGAATGTGGTAGTGTGGTAGTGTGTGTGTGTGTGTGTGAGAATGTGGTAGTGTGTAGTGTGTGTGTGTGAATGTGGTAGTGTGGTAGTGTGTGTGTGAGAATGTGGTAGTGTGGAGTGTGGTAGTGTGTAGTGTGTAGTGTGTGTGCGAGAATGTGGTAGTGTGTAGTGTGTGTGTGAGAATGTGGTAGTGTGTAGTGTGTGTGAGAATGTGGTAGTGTGGTAGTGTGGTAGTGTGTAGTGTGTGAATGTGGTAGTGTGGTAGTGTGTAGTGTGTGTGAGAATGTGGTAGTGTGTAGTGTGTAGTGTGTGAATGTGGTAGTGTGGTAGTGTGTAGTGTGTGTGAGAATGTGGTAGTGTGTAGTGTGTAGTGTGTGAATGTGGTAGTGTGGTAGTGTGTAGTGTGTGTGTGAGAATGTGGTAGTGTGGTAGTGTGTAGTGTGTGTGAGAATGTGGTAGTGTGTAGTGTGTGAATGTGGTAGTGTGGTAGTGTGTAGTGTGTGTGAGAATGTGGTAGTGTGGTAGTGTGTAGTGTGTGTGAGAATGTGGTAGTGTGTAGTGTGTGAATGTGGTAGTGTGGTAGTGTGTAGTGTGTGTGTGAGAATGTGGTAGTGTGTAGTGTGTGTGAGAATGTGGTAGTGTGTAGTGTGTAGTGTGTGTGTGAGAATGTGGTAGTGTGTAGTGTGTGTGTGAGAATGTGGTAGTGTGTAGTGTGTAGTGTGTGAATGTGGTAGTGTGGTAGTGTGTAGTGTGTGTGAGAATGTGGTAGTGTGTAGTGTGTGTGAGAATGTGGTAGTGTGGTAGTGTGTAGTGTGTGTGTGAGAATGTGGTAGTGTGTAGTGTGTGTGTGAGAATGTGGTAGTGTGGTAGTGTGTAGTGTGTGTGTGAGAATGTGGTAGTGTGGTAGTGTGTAGTGTGTGTGTGAGAATGTGGTAGTGTGTAGTGTGTAGTGTGTGAATGTGGTAGTGTGGTAGTGTGTAGTGTGTGTGAGAATGTGGTAGTGTGGAGTGTGGTAGTGTGTAGTGTGTAGTGTGTGAATGTGGTAGTGTGGTAGTGTGTAGTGTGTGTGAGAATGTGGTAGTGTGGTAGTGTGTAGTGTGTGTATGAGAATGTGGTAGTGTGTGTGAGAATGTGGTAGTGTGTAGTGTGTGTGTGAGAATGTGGTAGTGCGGTAGTGTGTAGTGTGTGTGTGAGAATGTGGTAGTGTGTAGTGTGTGAATGTGGTAGTGTGGTAGTGTGTAGTGTGTGTGAGAATGTGGTAGTGTGTAGTGTGTGTGTGAGAATGTGGTAGTGTGGTAGTGTGTAGTGTGTATGTGGTAGTGTGGTAGTGTGTAGTGTGTGTGTGAGAATGTGGTAGTGTGTAGTGTGTAGTGTGTGTGTGAGAATGTGGTAGTGTGTAGTGTGTGTGTGAGAATGTGGTAGTGCGGTAGTGTGTAGTGTGTGTGTGAGAATGTGGTAGTGTGTGTGTGTGAATGTGGTAGTGTGGTAGTGTGTAGTGTGTGTGAGAATGTGGTAGTGTGTAGTGTAGAGTGTGTGTGTAATGTGGTAGTGTGTAGTGTGTGTGAGAATGTATAGTGTGTAGTGAGGAATGTATTAGTGTGTGAGATTCTAATTCAATGTGTGTGTGTGAAAGTGTAGGGTAGTGTGTGAGAATGTGGTAGTGTGTGTGTGAGATGTGGTAGTGTGTGGTAGTGTGTAGTGTGTGTGAGAATGTGGTAGTGTGGTAGTGTGTAGTGTGTATGTGGTAGTGTGGTAGTGTGTAGTGTGTGTGAGAATGTGGTAGTGTGGTAGTGTGTAGTGTGTGTGTGAGAATGTGGTAGTGTGGTAGTGTGTAGTGTGTGTGAGAATGTGGTAGTGTGTAGTGTGTGAATGTGGTAGTGTGGTAGTGTGTAGTGTGTGTGAGAATGTGGTAGTGTGTAGTGTGTAGTGTGTGAATGTGGTAGTGTGGTAGTGTGTAGTGTGTGTGTGAGAATGTGGTAGTTTGGTAGTGTGTGTGTGAGAATGTGGTAGTGTGTGTGTGTGAGAATGTGGTAGTGTGTTGTGTGTAGCGCGTGTGAAACAGACCAAGACAATAATCAAAGACGTCATTTCTATTCCCCTTAGACAGTTTGTAAAGGCAGGGCTTTAGAAACATTATCAAAAAGAAAGATTCCTGCAAAATGTATTAATTTAGATTCTAATTCAATGTGTGCATTTGAAAGAGAAAGGCTCATTTTAAATATGACAGTCCAACCAGACACAAGCTATGCTTTGAGCAAACAGATGAGATGTAAATATGAAATGATTATCCATACGAATGCTCATATTAATTAGATACTTGAACGATACATGAATGATAAACAATGAGAAAAGATGTTGATAGCAGGGTGTTACAATAATGTCTATCAGTCATTCACACTCACCTGTATAAACACACACCCCTTTTGGTTTGTTTAAATTCAATGGCATGCCCTTTGAGTTGTGCAATGCCCCAGTACATTTCAGGAATGCATGTTTCATGGAGTGCAAGTTCGGAGACTGTCGCTATAAATCACATATTTACACTGAAGGCCCTGCACGTGCAGAGACACCTTGCCAATTCCTCAAGGTCGCTACGACAAAGAGCATTCCCCTTTACTGTAAACACACCATTGTCATCTACAGTATTCACCTTTATTGATTCAAGGTTACACAGTATTCACGTTATATTCACAGTATTCACGTTATATTCACAGAATTCACATTGTATTCACAGAATTCACATTGTATTCACATTGCCATGAACCAAGCAGCACAAGGTCTCTCTTACCTCAATGTGACTTCCTGGATAAATAAAGGTTTAAAAAGAATGAGCATTTTATATTGTAATGGTATTTGTTCTGCAACATGCTATGGATGAAGGTCAAAAAAGCAACTCCTTATTCACTTGGGCACACTAGTGGACAAAACAGTGTGCCCACTACAGTAATTACTGCAGTACCTTACTAAGCCTACTGCAGTACCGCTACAGTAACTACTACAGTACCTTACTAGGCCTACTGCAGTACTTTACTAGGCTTACTGCAGTACCACTACAGTAAATACTGCACTACTTTTCTAGGCCTACTGCAGTACCGCTACAGTAACTACTGCAGTACCTTACTAGGCTTACTGCAGTACCGCTACAGTAACTACTGCAGTACCTTACTAGGCCTTCGGCAGTACTTTACTAGGCCTACTGCAGTACCGCTACAGTAACTACTACAGTACCTTATGAGGCCTACTGCAGTACTTTACAAGGCTTACTGCAGTACCGCTACAGTAACTACTACAGTACCTTACTAGGCCTACTGCAGTATCACTACAGTAACTACTGCAGTTACTTTACTAGGCCTACTGCAGTACCGCTTCAGTAACTACTGCAGTACCTTACTAGGCTTACTGCAGTATCACTACAGTAACTACTACAGTACTTTACTAGGCCTACTGCAGTACCACTACAGTAACTACTGCAGTACCTTACTAGGCCTACTGCAGTACTTTACTAGGCTTACTGCAGTACCGCTACAGTAACTACTGCAGTACCTTACTAGGACTACTGCAGTACTTTACTAGGCTTACTGCAGTACCACTACAGTAACTACTGCAGTACTTTACTAGGCTTACTGCAGTACCGCTACAGGAACTACTAAAGTACCTTACTAAGGCCCAGTACCGCAACAGTAACTACTACAGTACCACTTAAAGCCTGTCTGGTTGGATGGTTGTCTAAACAACACTGCCCAGATGTGAGTGTGAAACACTGGGAGGTGTTGTGTTCATTCAGCTCAGACTGAAAATAGAGGCTGCTGACAGCAGCACCGTACAAGCTCCATTAACTCAGCCGCTTCAGTGTGTGTGTGTGTGTGTGTGTGTGTGTGTGTGTGTGTGTGTGTGTGTGTGTGTGTGTGTGTGTGTGTGTGTGTGTGTGTGTGTGTGTGTGTGTGTGTGTGCGTCATTACACCCATAGGGGGATTATCCCACTAAGGTAACACACAGAACACACACAGAGGGAGGAGCTGATCTTCTAAGAACACTCATTAGCCTATGGTTCTCTCATTCTCCACTCTGCCCCAAATGCTGTTTATTTTGCGCCTCAGATAACCTTTGTGTGCCAGCTAGATTACAGCTTAAAGCAACTCCAATATTATTAATAATGTTATAGCTACGGGCCGGTTTATGCAAGGTTTACAAGGTTTTTCATGCCAGACTCTCACATAGCAATACTTACAGGAATTATTATTTATATATTAAAACTACGGGCCGGTTTATGGAAGGTTACATTACGTCTTTACCACACAACTTTCATTCTAAATATACAGTAGCTAGCACGAGACTTCCAGTACAGTTTAAAACTACATCCAAAGCTTACATGCTAGTATTATTCATGTTATAGCTATGGGCCGGTTCTTGTAAGGTTAGCCTATAGTCCATCCAACCAAGGATTACATAAAATAAGATTTTTACTTTATTATTCCCATGTCGACATTTTGTTTGTGGCTCTGTGTACATTAAAACATACAGTATCATTAAGCATACAAAAGACAATGCAAATACAGACAAATACAACAAGAATGAAACAACACACGAAGACGAACAATATCAACAATCGAAAACAAAATGGCAAAACGCAAACACATAAGCTGCGGGTCATCCCAGTGTAGCGCCCTGACATTAGAATCAAGCTTCTATAGCCAACAGCCTTGGTTAACATGGACGATAACGGTCTGGTGATAACTAAGATATTACAGAGAGGAGTAACTACTGTATAGGCCTCTACTGTAGGGTTCTTCCTTCAACTGCCGCCCACATTACTAGTCATTCCTTGTACTCCGTGTATGCGTCCCAAATGGTACCCTATTCCCTATAGAGTGCACTAACCTGGTCAAAAGTTGTGCCATTTGGGACGCACAGCATGACGAAAGGTTGCTGGTTCGAATTCCCAAGCGGACTAGGTGAAAAATCGGTCGATGTGCGCTTGAGCAAAGCACTTAACCCTAATTGCTCCTGTAAGTCGCTGTGGATAAGAGCATCTGCTAAATGACTAAAATGTCAAATGCAATGACTCATCAGAAAGGGGTAGAGAAAAGCTAATGGTCAGTACGTCCGACACCCTGACCTTTCATTCACAATATTATTTCTCTCACGTCCACCCCCGGACCACCTGCTGCAGTCAGGGTCAATGTAGAGGCAGGGCCACTTGCTCTTCAGACAACCACAGCGGAGGAAGAGAGGAAACGACTAGAGGGTGAAGAAGACTGAGAATGGCACATCAACACCAGTATAGAGTTACGTGATACTGTTATACTGCATTGAGGAGGCACTCTTCAGATAACTATAGTGAAGGAGAGACTACAGGGTGAGGGTATATTTGAGACAGGCTGAGAATGACATACCAGTAACACATTTATGAGGCCCTCTTCTGTTAAATATAGTGGAGGAAGAGAGAGAGAGACTTGAGCTGAGAGAGGATGAGAATGACACGTCATCAGTGAAGAGTTATGTGACACTGTGGTAGTGCATTGAGGAGGACCGGTGATATACTAGAGTTCAATGTGATACTGTGATATTGCGTTGAGAATGACACACCATCAGTGGAGAGTTATGTGACATCAATTGAGGAGTGCATTTATGAGGTGAGAGTACAGTATAATTGCCTAAGACCCAATGTGAATGGATGATGGAGCAAACCCTAATAAAAGCCAGCATGCCTTGACCCTTAACCCCAGTCCCAACTGAGCTCTAACCCCTAGTAAGGCTATAGGCCCAGAGCAATGCATACAGTATGGTCTAGGTCCTCCTACCTCTGTATACAGTGCCTTCAGAAAGTATTCACACCCCTTAATTTTTCCACACTTTGTTGTGTTAAAAAGTGGGATACAAATGCATTTAATTGTACTTTTTTACAACGATATACACAAAGTAATGTCAAAGTGGAAGAACAATTCAAATATTTGAAATTTGTATTAATAGAAAATAAAACACTAATATATCTTGATTAGATAAGTATTCAACCCCCTGAGTCAATATGCTAGAATCACCTTTGAGTCAAGTCTATAAGTGCTTTGCACACCTGGATTGTACAATATTTGCCCATTATAATTTTTTTTAAATTCCTTAAACACTGTCAAGTTGGTTGTTGATCATTGCTAGACAGACATTTTCAAGTCTTGCCATTGCTTTTCAAGTCGATTTAGGACAAAACTGTAACTAGGCCACACGGGAATATTCAATGTCGTCTTGGTAAGCAACTCCAGTGTATATTTGGTCTTGTGTAAATTTGTCCAGCTAAAAGGTGAATTTGTCTCACAGCATCTGTATGAAAGCAGACTGAACCAGGTTTTCCGCTACAATTTTGCCTGTCCTTAGCTCTATTCCGTTTCTTTTTATCCCCAAAAATTCCCCAGTCCTTGCCGATGACGAGCATACTGATAACATGATGCAGCCACCACCATGCTTGAACATATGAAGCTTGGTTTTCTCCTATCACAGCCATTAAACTCTGTAACTGTTTCAAAATCACCTTTGGCCTCATTGTGAATTCCCTGAGTGGTTTACTTCCTCTCTGGCAACTGAGTTAGGAAGAATGCCTGTATCTTTGTAGTGACTAGGTGTATTGGTACACCATCCGAAGCGTAATCGTAATTAATAACTTGACCATGCTCAAAGGGATATTCAATGTCCCCTTTTTTTTTCCCATCTACCAATAGGTGCCCTTCTTTGCATTGGAAAACCTCCCATGGTCTATGTACTCGAATATGTGCTTGAAATTCACTGCTAGACTGAGGGAACTTACAAGATAGTTGTATGTGTGGTGTACAGAGATGGGGTAGTGATTCAAAAATCATGTTAAAAAATATTATTGTCCATGTAATTATTATGTGACTTGTCATGCAAATGTTTATTCTTGAACTTATTTAGGCTTGAATACTTATTGACTCAAGACATTTCAGCTTTTTTATTACATTTGTAAACATGTCTAAAAACATAATTCCAATTTGATATGTATGGGGTATTGTGTGTAGATCAGTGACACAAATCTAATTTTAATCAATTTTAAATTCAGGCTGGAACACAACAAAATGTGGAAAAAGTCAAAGGGTGTAAATACTTTCTGAAGGCATTGTATATGCCTATTCACCCACCCTAACTCCCTCAATCAATCAATAAAATTGATATATATACATCATTTTCTGACCCCCTTTTTACCCACCAATTTTGTGATATCCAATTGCGATCCAATTACGATCTTGTCTCATCACTGCAACTCCCCAACGGGCTCGGGAGAGGTGAAGGTCGAGTCATGCCTCCTCCAAAACGCGCTTCTTAACACCCGCCCGCTTAACCCGGAAGACAGCCGCACCAATGTGTCGAAGGAAACACTGTTCAACTGATGACCAAAGTCAGTCTGCAGGCACCCGGCACGCCACAAGGAGTCGCTAGAGCGCGATGAGCCAAGTAAAGCTCCCCCAGCCAAACCCTCCTCTAACCAGGACGATACTGGGCCAATTGTGCACCGCCCTATGGGACTCCTGGTCACGGCCGGTTGTGAACCCGGGTCTGTAGTGATGCCGCTGTGCCACTCGGGAGGCCAATCAAATGTATTTATAAAGCCCTTTTTACATTAGCAGTTTGTCACAAAGTGATTTACAGTAACCTGACCTAGACTCCAAAGAGCAAGCAGAAGCACAGTGGCATTGGGGAAATAAAACATCCTACTGTGAATAACCTCACATACTGTAGATCCCTTAAATTAAAATCTGGATCTCAAAGACAGTTTCACTGCTTTCTTCATTCTTCCCCTCTAAATCAGGGATGGATGTAGACCTGGGACACCAGGTGGGTACATTTAATTATCAGGTAGAACAGAAACCAGCAGGCTCTGGACCTCGTAGGGTGAGACCGGAATACCCCTGCTCTAGATGGATACCTCTGGCTGACACTAAGTCAAATAGAAGGTTAATAATAATGCATAGGATTTGTATTTCTAAAAGCGAAAAAAACAAAACAACTTTACAATCCATTCCATGCCAAGGCATCTGTTATTATTGACTTCTTTCAGGCAAGATGTCTTTGAGAAGAGTGGAGGTGATTAAAGCACAACCGAGCGAGGAAAAACTGTGAAAATGCTTTAAAGTCACTAATGTTAGTGAAATCAATTTTCCTGTAATTATAATGAGGATGAGAAAAGAGAAAAGAGCGAAGCTTAATTGAGACAGATCATCCATTCACCTAATTGCAGTTATAGCAATAGTATCATCAATGGAAAACACTAGCGTGGTGACCTGAGTCCTAAAAGACTAACATATTTGGGTCAACATATCCACTGTCAATGGATACATTACTCCAAACCCTAGCCTAGATAACAGCCCTCTCCTCCCACTGTCAAGATACCTGATTTTGTACTGAATGGCATGTATTAAAGGGGTTTTGGGAGATTGGTGTGACGTCTATGACAGCCCTAGTGACACACAAACACCCAACTGTGTTTACCTGTAACAGGAGGGTTTGCTCATTTTGGTAGTGTCAACATTAGCAGAGGAGTGGAGGGGTAGTCAGTGTATGTAACGCATGGTAATCCCACTGCTGTGTTTTGTAAGCAAATCATTATCAAGCCTATTAATAGCACACTGCGGGTTTCTCATTCTAACACAGCTTCTTGTAGAACAGTCGTTGTGTGTGTCCCAAATGGCATATTATTCCCTTATAATCCACTGCCATGGGCCCTGGTCAAAAAAGTACACTGTATAGGAAATGGGGTATGATTTGGGACACAGCCTTTCATTGTATAAGAACCCAATGATAACCGAATGAAACACAAAAGTCATACATATTGACAATAAGTCCACTTATACATACTGACTCCTATGAACAGGTTAAATTGACTCCACTGCTCCTTCTAGACAAGTCCTGCACTGTTTAATCACCCTGTATAAAAACAATAACAAAGTCATTCTAAAAAAAATATTTTATTTTGCAACTTAACTCGTACTAAAGGCACAAAGAATTTACAAATTTACAATACATGAATGTACTTTCCGACCTACATTAATCTGCATTAACTCATTGTGAAGGTTTAATTGTAGCAACACAATTGCGGATGAGTTGTGTTTCGACGGTGATGCCGCAGTGACACTGAGGTGATGGATGGACTTGACAGGCTCCAAGTACTTTCAACAGCCTCCACCTCTCCACCAACCAGACAGTCAACATAATGAGATTCCTGTTCCAACCTTTCACTCTGAGAGACAAAGTAAGGGTTTTTACAAGAGAGTGTTGTCATCAGCGCTTGATTTATTGCTGGAATGTCACCATGCAGAGTACAGACTTTGACTACTTTCTATGGAGACAGTGTCTGCATCCCAAATGGCACCCTATGTTTCCTGGTCAAAAGTAGTGCATTACATAAGAAAATAGCGTGCCATTTGCGACACATCCAGTCTCTCTCTCAGTGGGCTGGCTTGCTTTCTGATAAGCATTGAGTGGTGAAAAGGGTCTGTACGAAGCTCCAACATGCAGGAACCAACCCAGAGGCTGTTGCTTTTTCAAGAGAATAGAATACACTTTATGCTCCACTGGTTATCCTTTGATAACCAAATTAACCTTAAATTAATTTGTAACAGGCTATTATTACTAATGTGCAACCGTTCTCCGTGTGAATGTAGCTAGCTGTAGCTGACTGTCTATCAGAATTGATGTCGAAAACGCCTCAGGAGATTGGATGTTTCGCTTTTCAGATGTATTCCCTCAACTTCGCTCGGGTATCTAAACCCAGTTGTCTGATGCAGGGTCAGGGGATTGCTGTGCGGAAATAGCGGAGAAATTGAGCAATTACATACAGAACATTGATATCACCTATAGTAGAATGGGTTTAGAGATTTTAAGGTTTGTGAACCATGTAACAACTGGAATTCCCTGAAACAGGTTACCCACAGCTCCTCATAGAAAGGGCTTTACTCAACCTTCAGCAAAGTGAAGTAAATATATCAATTGAGTTCAGTACTCTGTATAGTATTTAGTTGGTTTCTGATAAGACACACTATAATCAGTGATGACTGTCAGACAAGGTCAGACGATCAAACATGTCTGACAGATAGAAGTACAGGTAACTGCCAAAATAATGGAAACACTTGAGTAAATGAGGAACACAAAGTATATTGAAAGCAGGTGCTTCCACACAGTTGTGGTTCCTAAGTTAATTAAGCAATTAACATTCCATACTGCTTAGGGTCATGTATAAAAATGCTGGGCAGGCCATTATTTTGTCTACCATGGCTATGCCCCCATAGGATGACAATGCCCCCATCCACAGGGTACGAGTGGTCACTGAATGGTTTGATGAACATGAAAACAGTGCAAACCATATGCCACGGCCGGCTCAGTCACCAGATCTCAACTCAATATAACACTTATGGGAGATTCTGGAACAACAGCGTTTTCCACCACCATCAACAAAACACCAAATTATATAATTTCTCATGGAAGAATGGTGTCGCATCCCTCCAATAGAGTTCCAGACACTTGTAGAATCTATGCTAAAGTGCACTGAAGCTGTTCTGCCTCGTGGTGGCACAACGCCTTATTAAGACACTTTATGTTGGTGTTTCCTTTATTTTGGCTGTTACCTGTAGCTCAAGAAACAAATAATTGACAATTCAACATGAAGAAATAATATTGAGTGACTAATGCTCCCTCATTTCAACAGAGATCTGGCTTAACAATAAAATGGGGGACACCAACGAACGCACGGAAATAGCAACATTTGCCAATGATTAACGGCACATGCTACTTCCATAGACTTTCAAGTTCCATCATTGTCTTAGGCAATACTCTAAAGGAGCATATACCGGTAGATGAATCCTATCTGTATATGTCTATCTCTTCCCAACATGACCTTCAACTCAATAGGGGTAATGCCTTGTGACAGATTCACATCCTTCAACATCATCCCATCCAAGATGGCAGGCGGAGAGGCTGAATGTACACATGTCATCATCAAGCCCTGTGATGTAATCATGTCACAGACACAGCGAGGCGAGCTGCCCCCTGCCTGAAAGCACACACACACACCATTACAGACTGATTGTTTGTGTCTAAGTCTGTCAATAGGGACAGAGTGTTGTTGTTTAATGCTAACATCCTTTCTAACTGAGACTGACCGACAACAAGGAGCCTTACCACAGCTCTCTGTAGGAAGTGACACTAGCAGCTAACTCCTCTGGAATTTGTCGATGGTGTGTGGGTGTATCCTTCTCCTCATCAAATGCCTTCATTCACCTGAGACCACCAGCAGTATCAGCTACTGATGAGGTACATTTTTGTTATGTGGTTTATACCAGCTAGCTGTTTATCCCAGAGAGATACAGAGAGAGACACAGAGAGAGAGACAGAGAGAGAGTGAGAGTGTGCGAGAGCGAGAGAGTGATAGGCAAGCAGCTCTGATGGAGGTATGGAGCCGATAGCGGGAGGAAGACATGACGTCTCTCAAATTGTGATACATAACAACAACAACCTGATGACACGATGCGGGCCGGGGACAACCTACCTAATATACATTTCCACCTGTTAACAGACATATAAACTCAGATATATATGGACATAACAAATGGATGCGCACGCATAATCAGAAGTACAGGTGGATCCTACAGCGTGAGCACCAGAAGCCGCCCACCAGTAGCCAGTTAGTGCTTTGACACACACACACTTGCACTCAGAGACGATTCAATGTCTACCCACGCTGACGCATGAAACAAGACAAACTCGCCGCAAAAACAGTATCAGTATGGCACTCTGGTTGATTCACTCTTCCTTGAACCTACATTCTGATTACAGCCGTAAAGACCTTAGCCTACCTCCTATTTCTCCTTTTAAGCCCAGCTTGCTGTACCAACAATAGCATTCAAGCCTATGATGAATCCATCCACTCCTACACACTGAGCCCCCATAGAGCTAGCTCACCTGGGCCAGGCCTGGTGCAGATCAGGTGAGGTATAGCAGAGGTGGTATGGTATATCCTTGTGTATTTAACAATGTCACAAGGATACATTATTTTAAGCTTTGTCATTGTTAAAATAGGCCTACAAATTGTCTCTACAAAATGAACACTCACACAAGTGATAGGACACTAACATCCATTCAGACATTCAGCTATTCTAATAACCGTGCCCATCCCTAGTTCAGAGTGGCTCACCATTCTCAAACCAGATCCCGCATGATTGTGGAAGGCTGGAATATGTCACCAGTTCCCCTCCTTCTCCGTCCAGTGACACAAACAGACCTTCCTCCCTGAACGATGACCAGTTCATCCAAAACAGCCTCTGGTTGGTAGCCGTTTGGCACTGCAAGCCAAACGGGAGGAAAAATAAGAAGCTTTCTCCTCCTCTCTTCTTTCAAAGTAATCCTCCACAGGTCTCAGTGCTGCTGACGCTGTTCAGTCCACTCGATTCAGCCACGGTAAATGATATGGGGGCAGGAGGCAGATTTGGCAGGGTGACAGGAGGAGCAAGAGGAGGAAGAGGGGAAGGAAGGCACCCAGGCAGCAGTCACTGTGTCACTAGGGAAAGAGAAAGGGACACCCAGGTGACATTCCCTCGGATGGCTTCATGCATCCTCAGACAGTTGGCCAGCTTTCTCTTTCCAAAAAAAGAAGACCTTTCCTAAGCAGCAGGCGAAGACGGACCATTAGAAGGATTGCGAGCTCATTCGTGTCCGTGACTAGCGCTTAGAAGTGTTATGTATGGATGTGAGAGGCGCTGATAGTTCCATGGTAGCAGGGAGCCCAGGTCTCCTCTCTACACCAGCAGATGAATGGCGCAGTGCTGCTGTTGTCATGGCAACCACCAGGGAGGACAGGGAGGGAGGAGGAGGGTATGGATAGACGGAAAGAGAGAAAAAAAATGTAATAAAAGAGGAGAAAGGAGTGAGGGAGGGTCGTATTAAAGGGACACTTTCACAGTTTATAGTGGTGAGAAGCTTGGGGACAGATCTGGGTAAAAACAAAAGCAAGATCATCTGCGGGGAGATAGGGTCTCTCTGTGAAAATATTACTCAATCTCCTCTTGGGCCCAAGAATCCCTGCACCTGCCTGTCTGTCCTTGTCTTACCCTTGAAACTCATGGCCCCACAACCGCAGCCATTTTTATAGATATTCTCTATTTACTCCTTCTTCTCGTGCTTCCTTGGTCTCAGTTACTTCCTTTCTCACTCTCTGGCTGGTGTGATTACATGGGATTGAAATAGATTAAATTATGGGATGGGAATGCTCTGTTGTTGGCGTAAAAATATGCAGGAAACTTAGACCGATATGTTGACTGGATCTGGTCCTCCGTGACAGTCAACTTTTTTGTGATTTCAATTCTAGTTGTGTCCCCCTACCCTTCTCTCTCTGTCTCCCCCTACCCTTCTCTCTCTCTGTCTCTCAATAAACCATAATCATTATTATGTTTTCTGTTCTCGTCAGACGTAGCAGCAAAGTTCTAATAGCGAATTGGGAAGCGAAATTCAGAACCTTTTCTGAAAATGTGTATTTATTATAGTTCCCCATTAGCTGCTGCTAAGGCATCAGCTACTCTTCCTGGGGTCCGGCAAAATTAACGCAGTTAAACAATTTAAAAAAACATTACAATATATTCATAAGAGATTTCACAACACACTAAGTGAGTGCCCTCAGGCCCCTACTCCACTATCACGTATATACAACACAAAATCCATGTGTACGTGTGTGTATAGTGCGTTTGTTATCATGTGTGTGTATACATTTGTCTGTGCCTATGTTTGTGTTGCTTCACAGTCCCCGCTGTTCCATAAGGTGCATATTTTTAACAATGTTTATTGATTTTTCTTCTTTAACAAGACATATCAGCAGAAATATTACATTAAAAAAAAAATAAACATCAAAAGTTAACAGCAACAAAAAATAAAAATAAATGATAAAACTACTAAGACAAAACAAGTGTTACAGAAGCATAAAACAACCAAAATTACATTTTACAGTGGTCTGATTCAATAGGATAGAACATAATTGGGACAAATTTCAGATGAAACACAGCACCACAAGCCAATCGGATATCTCTCACCACCAACCCGCATAACCCCCAAAGCATAGTACACTACCCAGAGTTCCCTTCATTAGTCAATATTTCACCCACATCGCTCTGCTCAACAGAATCCAGAAATGGTCCCCAAACCTTTTCAAAAGTGTCTTGTTTACCCTTAACCATATTTGTTTTTACTTTCCATTGTTAGGCAATACGACAATTCCCTAAGCCATTGGGCAGTACTAGGCCTGTTCACACGTTTCCAGGCAAGAGCTATCAGGCGTTTTGCTTGCAACAAGCACATATCTATAAGTGTTTCTACTTGGTTCTTTAGATGAGGAATATAGTAGACCTCCGCAAGTCTGGTTCATCCTGGTGAGCAATTTCCAAATGCCTAAAGGTACCACGTTCATTTGTACAAACAATAGTATGCAAGTATAAACACCATGGGACCACACAGCCGTCATACCGCTCAGGAAAGAGACACGTTCTGTCTCCTAAAGATGAACGTACTTTGGTGCGAAAAGTGCAAATCAATCCCAGAACAACACCAAAAGACCTTGTGAAGATGCTGGAGGAAACAGGTACAAAAGTATCTATATCCACAATAAAACGAGTCCTATACCGACATAACCTGAAAGGCCGCTCAGCAAGGAAGAAGCCACTGCTCCAAAACCGCCATAAAAAAAGCCAGACTACGGTTTGCAACTGCACATAGGGACAAAGATTGTACTTTTTGGAGAAATGTCCAGTTCAGTTTGTGCGCAGAGGATTCGGTTGAGCCAGACTCTAGCATATTGTATAGAGCTGAAATTCTACCCTTACGATTACAATGGGTTGAGATCGTATTTTCTAAAGTGGACAGAAGGGGTTCTGTTAGGTTTTGGTTTTGGGCAGCTGTGAGGAAGCTTCTTAGCTGTAAATATTTAAACAAATGTTTTCTAGGAATGTCATATTTTGCTATGAGTTCTTCAAATGACATAAAAATACCTTCTTTATACAGGTCTCAAACTTTCCTTAAACCCTTGCTGGAAACCCGGATCAACTCTCCCAGGAGGGAAACCCAGATAGGACTAAAACATGACAAAGAATGCGTTTCACCAAGGAACTTCCGCACCTCACACCAAACGTTGATCGTATTAAAAACGTTTTTTTGTGTGTCTTGATATCAGCTGAATAAATGTAGAGGTTAAGGGGTAATTTGGGTACAACTGAAGAAATGTCAATCTTCATCCACGAAGAGAGAGACTCTGAGGTTAAATAGTACATAGCAGTGCGAAGCAGAGCTGCCCAGTACTACCACTGGATATTAGGCAAATGGAGCCCCCCCCTCTGTCATACGTAGGTACAAAAGGACAAGCGAACTCTGGGATGTCTGTTTTTCCAGATAAATATAGTGAATATCTTTTTAAGCCTTGTAAAGAGGGATAGTGGCGTTGTCAAAGGAATGTTCTGAATAGATACAACAGTTTTGGGAGGACATTCATTTTCAGAATGTTAATCCGGCCAATTAAAGATATAGGTAAAGATGATCATCTATCTATTGATTGAGTTATTGAATCTACGACAGGGTCATAGTTAGTTGAGACTATGCCGTCAATCTTTGGCACAATACGAATGCCGAGATACGTAAAGCATTCCGTAAAAAAATAAAAATAAGTCAGAGGTGTAGGTCTACGTCTTTCCTCCTCCTTCAGCCTTATAATTGAGGATTTTGCATTATTTATTTTGTATCCTGAGAACACACCAAACTCTTTGATTAGGTCCAGAAGTGCGGGTATGGAATTGCACAAGTCTGTAAGAAACAAAATTACATTGTCTGCATAAAGGGCAATTCAATGTTCCATCTGATCTATTCTGATACCTGAAATACTGGGGTGGGACCTAACAGCTATGGCTAGATGCTCAAAGGCTAGGATAAACAGGAGAGGAGAAAGAGGGCAGCCCTGCCTAGAACCCCTGCAGATTTCAAAAGGTTTAGATACCGTATTAGTGGTAAGGATCTCTGCAGTGGAAATTTGTATATAGTATCTTTATCCATTTACAAAAGATCTCACCACAACCAAAATGAGTTAACACTTCAAAGAGGTAGGGCCACTAAACCCTGTCGAAGGCCTTCTCTGCGTCCAACGACAGGATCGCAGTGTCTGACGACCCAATTCTAGCATGTAGAACATTTAGCACTCTCCTAACATTATGAAATCCACGAACCTTAGTGTCAGAATTCAAAAGTGACATAGCACGATAGGAATCACATTTGGTATGCAGCTTTCCAGGTTTTAGAAGCAGAGTGATCAAATCTCCTCTCAAAGAAGGGGGCAGGATACCATTTTAGTAAGATTCCAAAAACATCTCCAGGAGGGGAGTGCACAGTTTGTTCTTAAATCTCTTGTAAATGTCAATGGGCAGCCCATCTGGGCCAGATGCCCTCCCTGCCCTCATACTATCAATTGCATTGGAAATTTCCTCCACAGTCAGCTCAGCATTAAGAATATCCTTAGATTCATCTGAAATATTGGGAAACTACAATCTATCTAAAAAGCTAGCCTGGGTATCAGTTTCAGGAGGATACTCTCATGCATATCATTTTTCATAAAAGGATTCAAAGGTATTGTTTATCTCCCGAGGGTCTACCGTCACAGCTCCCCCTGCATCCTGAATTGAATTGATTGCTCTCTCTGCTTGCTGCTGTTTGATTCACCAGGCCAACAGCTTCCCAGCTTTTTCACCCTGGTCATAATATGATTGGTTTAGTCTCAATAAGCTTGCTGCAGCTCTACCCGAAAAAATTCTGTTATATTGAGCCCTGAGTAAGAGCAACTCCTTGTGTGCACCTGTGGAATTAGTAAGGAATATTTCTCTCTCCAGAGTTTTAATTTTGGTTTCAAGTAATTTTATTTATTGACTAGTATTTTTTTAATTGGAACTGGTGAAATGTATAATTTGACCCCTTATGAAAGCTTTAAAGGCTTCCCATCTAGTGCAAGCTGAAGTCTGTGTTGTATTAATTGAAAAGTATAGGTCAATTTGCTGTCCAATGTATTCTGTAAAACTTGTATCTTGCAGCCATTTAGGTTGTAAGCGCCATTTAGGTGGGTCACCTACTAAATTAGAATCTGAATATATAAGAGATGCTGGGGTATGGTCAAAGATGACAATGCTATCATAAAATAAATCTTAAATCACTAGCCACTTTAAACAATTTTGTATATAATGTTTACATATCCGACATTACTCATATCAAATGTATATATTGTACTCCATACCATCTACTGCATCTTTCCTATGCCGTTCGGCCATCGCTCATCCATATATTTATATGTACATACTCGTATTCATTCCTTTACTCTTGTGTGTATAAGGTAGTTGTTGTGAATTTGTTAGATTACTTGTTAGATACTACTGCATGGTCGGAACTAGAAGCACAAGCATATCACTACACTCGCATTAACATCTGCTAACCATGTGTATGTGACAAATAAAATTTGATTTGAAATTTTAGAGCGTAATGCTGCTGACATAAAGAAATAGTCGATTCGGGAATAGGTCTGGTAAGTGTTAGAGTAACAGGAGTATTCCACATCATCTGGTTTCATTTATCTCCAAATCTCTATTAAGTTTAAATCCTTCATAAAATGCTCTGTGGTTTTCCTAGATTGGGTGTGACAGTAGTTTGGACCCAAGGTGCGATCTTTAACAGGATCTAAAGTGCAATTAAAGTCTCTTGCAACAATATAATTACCTGGAAGTGTGGAAAGGTTTAAAAACAAATTGTAAAAAAATGTACAGTCATATTCGTTTGGACCACACATTAATTAAATTCAACTGCTCGCACAGCAAGGTACCTCGTATAATAATATATCTGCCGATGGGATCACAAATATCTGATATGGAATGGACTTATGGATAAGAATAATAACTCCCCTTGCATGGGAACTAAATGAGGCTGCAACGACCTGCCCAGGTCACCTCTTGCGTATCTTAGGAATGTCGCCAGATAGAATTCTTGCAAAAATATGATCTTTGCCTGAAGTTGTTTTAATCTACTTATTACCTGTTTTCTTTAACTGATTTTATTTAATCCCCTACAGTTCCAAGATGTAAATTTAACCTTAACACTATGAGTCATCGAATTTCAAAGGGACACTTTGCCCCATAAGAGCACATTGGATCAGCCTAATATACCAAAAGACCTCTGTTACCACCATGAACAAAAACACAATGGACGCTTTAAAGCATGTCATTGTACAAAAACACATGCCTAACAATCAACCACGAACGTGTGATTAACCCTCATACCCCAAAGCCTCTAACAGACCTCCCCCCTCCCCATCTCAGTGACACTCCGTATAAGGTGCTCAACAGATCCACACACACGTGAGGAGCCGCCTCTGCCTCTGCGTTTTTTCCCCCTCTGTACACCTTCTGCCCCGCTATTGTGTTCACCATTTAACAAAGAACCAAACAAAATACCAGGAGTGAGCCAGAATATAAGACCACCGTGATCTAGCCTCATTTGGCCTAAATAGAACAAACCCGCACCAGGATGTTCCGATGCATAAAAGCACATTTTCATGGTGCATAAAGTTATAATAAGGCTACTTGTCAACTGGCCATGTTATTATAGTTCAATAGACATTGCTACTATGTTACTAGATAAAATATAACACGGTGAACTGGCTCAAACTTTAAATACCTGTTTAGACAAAACCATAAGGTACATTTTTATCTTAAAAAAATATATCTAATTCTACTACTTGCATCAATTACTTGATGTGGAATAGAGTTCCATGTAGTCATGGCTCTATGTAGTACTGTGCGCCTCCCATAGTCTGTTCTTGACTTTGGGACTGTGAAGAGACCTCTGGTGGTATGTCTTGTGTGATATGCATGGGTGTCTGAGCTGTGTGCTAGTCGTTTAAACAGACAGCTCGGTGCTTTCAACATGTCAATACCTCTCACAAATACAAGTAGTGATGAAGTCAATCTTTCCTCCACTTTGAGCCAGGAGAGATTGACATGCATATTATTCATGTTAGCTCTCTGTGTACATCTAAGGGCCAGCGGTGCTACTTAAGAATGTTAAAGTTTAATCTTAAACACACTCTCTAAAGACAAACTAGCAGACCAAAACATTTAGCTAAGCAGGCTAATTTATAATCTGTAAAACTCATAGACCTATTACATCTAGATGGTCCTAGCTAAACCTGGAATACGACTAGCAAACAATGACTTGTTAGTCTATTTACAACCACTGAGTTATCTTGGTAATCTGGCGGCCAATAAAAGCTTCCTTGTCTACGAATTATAAAATGATGTTTGTTTGCTATGTATAGCCTATCTGCACCTCAATAGACTTCCATCTTCCAGTCATTGATATTTTGGTATTCCAAAAGACAAACAAATCAAAATCACAAAAACATATATTTGACCATACAAAAAGAGTAATGTACAATACGGAGCTCAATGTACAATACGGCGAACTAAGCAAAACAAGGAATTTGTGGTAAACGCATGGGGGTAAGTGCATCTGTATGCACCTCCGCAATTGGAGAACGATGGTCCCTGGGAGCTGAGCCGAGTGGGCAAAGAGATTTGGAGAGGAGGAGGAGATTGAAGTGTATAAATGTCAGTCTTCATCTCAGCATTAGCCACACAGAGATGACTATATTTTTCACACACTCCTAGGCCCAAGCTAGGCCTGCAGTACAGCACAATACAGTAATTTAACACATGCTTTACCTTACCACACACCTCTACACTGGGCTCAATGTACAGCATGTGTGGATTTCCCAAAGCTGAAACCCACTCCTGTACAATAATATATCTTTAAACCAAAAACTGCTATACAATACAGTGGAGGCAGGGTGAGTAGAACAGACAATGGATTTCAGATACACTAATAATAGCATTATAATTGCAGTGAGGGTGGGAGAGCAGTGAGGTTTGAAGGGCAAATGCACTAATTTTCCATCTTACGTGGAAATCCATGTGAAAGTAAGAAGGAAACAGTAATCAACACTAATCGTTTTGATCTCTAGCTGTTATAAATTAGGGGGAAGCAGTCAGATGCAGAAAGAGAGATGTTGAAATAATGCCTTTAAACGTTTCAGAGTTGAGTAATCAGCTTGCTGTGGCTCTACAGTGCATCTCAAATTGGCAACCTATTCCCTATAAAGTGCATTACTTTTGACCAGAGCATATAGAGCACTATAGGAAACCTACATCTCAGTAGAGACAGCCAGACACTTCAGCTCATTAACCAACAAACAGCCAGACAGACGGTTCAAATGAAATTGTATTAGTCACATGCGCCGAATACAATGCAGTAAAAAAAAAGAAGAAAAAAAAAGAATAAGAAATAAACGTAACAAATAATTTAAAAGCAGCAGTAAGAATAGCGAGACTATATACAGTGTGGTACCGGTACAGAGTCAATGTGCGGGGGCACCGGTTAGTTGAGGTAATGTGTACATGTGGGTAGAGTTATTAAAGTGGCTATGCATAGATGATAACAACAGAGAGTAGCAGTGGTGTAAAAGAGGGGGCAATGCAAATAGTCTGGGAAGCCATTTGATTAGGTGTTCAGGAGTCTTACGGCTTCGGGGTAGAAGCTGTTTAGAAGCCTCTTGGACCTAGACTTGGTGCTCCGGTACAGCTTGCCGTGCGGTAGCAGAGAGAACAGTCTATTACTAGGGTGACTGGAGTCTTTGACAATTTTTACGGCCTTCCTCTGACACCGCCTGGTATAGTGGTCCTGGATGGCAGGGAGCTTGGCCCCAGTGATGTACTGGGCCATTCGAACTACCCTCTGTAGTGCCTTGCGGTCGGAGGCCGAGCAGTTGCCATACCAGGCAGTGATGCAACCAGTCAGGATGCTGTCGATGGTGCAGCTGTAGAAACTTTTGAGGATCTGAGGACCCATGCCAAATCTTTTCAGTCTCCTGAGGGGGAATAGGTTTTGTTGTGCCCTCTTCACGACTGTCTTGGTGTGCTTGGACCATGTTAGTTTGTTGGTGATGTGGACACCAAGAAACTTGAAGCTCTCAACCGGCTCCACTGCAGCCCCGTCGATGAGAATGGGGGCGTGCTATGTGCTCTTTATTCTGTAGACCACAATCATCTCCTTTGTCTTGATCACGTTGAGGGAGAGGTTGTTGTCCAGGCACCACACGGCCACGTCTCTGACCTCCTCTCCATAGGCTGTCTCGACGTTGTCGGTGATCAGGCCTACCACTGTTGTGTCATCGGCAAACTTAATGATGGTGTTGGAGTCGTGCCTGGCCGTACAGTCATGAGTGAACAGGGAGTACAGGAGGGGACTGAGCACGCACCCTCGAGGGGCCCCTGTGTTGAGGATCAGCATGGTGGATGTGTTGTTACCTACCCTTACACCCTGGGGGTGGCCCGTCGGGAAGTCCAGGATCCAGTTGCAGAGGGAGGTGTCCCAGGGTCCTTAGCTAATTGATGAACTTTGAGGGCACTATGGTGTTGAATTCTGAGCTGTAGTCAATGAATAGCATTCTCACATAGTTGTTCCTTTTGTCCTGGTGGGAAAGAGCAGTGTGGAGAGCAATAGAGATTGCAGCATCTGTGGATCTGTTGGGGCGGTTTGCAAATTGGAGTGGGTCTAGTGTTTCTGAGATAATGGTGTTGATGTGAGCCATGACCAGCCTTTCAAAGCGCTTCATGGCTACAGACGTGAGTGCTACGGGTCGGTAGTAATTTAGGCTGTTACCTTAGTGTTCTTGGGCACAGGGACTATGGTGGTCTGCTTAAAACATGTTGGTATTACAGACTCGGACAGGGAGAGGTTGAAAATATCAGTATAGACACTTGCCAGTTGGTCAGAGCACGCTCGCAGTACACGTCCTGGTAATACGTCTGGCCCAGCGGCACTGTGAATGTTGACCTGTTCAAAGGTCTTACTCACATCGGCTGCGGAGAGCGTGATCACACAGTCTTCCGGAACAGCTGGTGCTCTCATGCATGTTCCAGTGCCATTTGCCTCGAAGCGAGCATAGAAGTAGTTTAGCTCGTCTGGTAGGCTCGTGTCACTGGGCAGCTCTCGGCTGTGCTTCCATTTGTAGTCTGTAATGGTTTGCAAGGCCTGCCACATCCAACGTGCGTCAGAGCCGATGTAGTACGATTCGATCTTAGTCCTGTATTGACGCTTTGCCTGTTTGATGGTTCGTCAGAGGGCATATTGGGATTTCTTATAAGCTTCCGGGGTTAAAGTCCCGATCCTTGAAAGCGGCAGCTCAGTGCGGATGTTGCCTGTAATCTATGGCTTCTGGTTGGGGTATGTACGTACAGTCACCGTGGGGACAACGTCATTGATGCACTGACTGATGTGGTGTACTCCTCAATGCCATCAGAGGAATCCTGGAACATATTCCAGTCTGTGCTAGCAAAACAGTCCTATAGCTTAGCATCTGCTTCATCTGACTACTTTTTTATTGATCTAGTCACTGGTGCTTCCTGCTTTAATTTTTTCTTGTAAGCAGGAATCAGGAGGATAGAATTCTGGTCAGATTTGCCAAATGGAGGGTGAGGGAGAGCTTTGTATGTGTCTCTGTGTGTGGAGTAAAGGTGGTCCAGAGTATTTTTTCCCTCTGGTTGCACATGAACATGCTGATAGAAATTTGGTAAATGGATTTAAGTTTCCCTGCATTCAATTCCCCAGCTACTAGGAGCACCGCCTCTGGGTGAGCGTTTTCTTGTTTGCTTATGGCGGAATACTGCTTATTCAATGCTGTCTTAGTGCCAGCCTCTGACTGTGGTGGTATGTAAACAGCTATGAAAAATACAGATGAAAACTCTCTAGGTAGATAGTGTGGTCTACAGCTTATCATGAGACACTTTACCTCAAGTGAGCAATAGCTCGAGACTTCCTTAGACATCGTGCACCAGCTGTTATTTACAAAAATACATAGCCTGCCGCCAAAGGTCTTACCAGACGCCGCTGATCTATCCTGCCGGTACAGCGTATAACCAGCCAGCTGTTAGTTGATAGTGTCGTCGTTCAGCCAGAGCTCTGTGAAGCATAAGATATTACAGTATTGAATGTCCCGTTGGTAGTTCAATCTTGCGCGGTCATCTATTTTATTCTCCAAAGATTGCACGTTTGCTAGCAGAATGGAAGGTAGTGGGGGTTTATTCAATTGCCTATGAATTTTCAGAAGGCAGCCTGCCCTTTGGCCCCTTTTCCTCCGCCTCCTCTTCACGCAAATCACGGGGATCTGGGCCTGTTCCCAAGAAAGCAGTATATCGTTCGTGTCGGGCTTGTCAGACTCGTTAAAGGAAAAAAAGGATTCTGCCAGTCCATGGTGAGTAATCGCAATCCTCATGTCCAGAAGTTATTTTCGGTCATAAGTGACGGTAGCGGCAAAATTATGTACAACATATGTAAAAAAATAAGCAAATAAACGAACTACAAAACACAATCGGTTGGGATTGTCTGCCTTCTTCTCCGGTGCCATTATTACTTATTAACCAACAGACAGACAGACAGACAGACATTTCAGCTTATTAACCAACAAACAGCCAGACAAACACTTCAGCTTATTAACCAACAAACAGTCACTCAGTGTTGAAAGTTTACATACACCATAGCCATAGTTCTGCCCACCAAATTTCTATAGGATTGAGGTCAGGACTTGGTGATGGCCACTCCAATACCTAAATTTGTTGTCCTTACGCCATTTTGCCACAACTTTGGAAGTATGCTTGGGGTCATTGTCCATTTGGAAGACCCATTTGCGACCAAGCTTTAACTTCCTGACTGATGTCTTGAGATGTTGCTTCAATATATACACATAATTTTCCTTCCTCAAGATGCCATCTATTTTGTGAAGTGCACCAGTCCCTCCTGCAGCAAAGCACCCCCACAACATGATGATGCCACCCTAGTGCTTCCCGGTTGGGATGATGTTCTTCTGCTTGCAAGCCTCACCCTTTTTCCTCCAAACATAACAATGGTCATTATGGCCAAACAGTTCTATTTTTGTTTCATCAGACCAGAGGACATTTCTCCAAAAAGTACGATCTTTGTCCCCATGCGCAGTTGCAAACCGTATTCTCGCTTTTTTATGGCGGTTTTGGAGCAGTGGCTTCTTCCTTGCTGAGCAGCCTTTCAGGTTCTGTCGATATATTGGACTCGTTTTACTGTGGATATAGATACTTTTGTACCTGTTTCCTCCAGCATCTTCACATGGTCCTTTGCTGTTGTTCTGGGATTGATTTGCACTTTACGCACCAAAGTATGTTCATCTCTAGGAGACAGAACGCGTCTCCTTCCTGAGCTGTATGACGGCTGTGTGGTCCCATGGTGTTTATACTTGCGTACTATTGTTTGTACAGATGAACGTGGTACCTTCAGGCGTTTGGAAATTGCTCCCAAGGATGAACCAGACTTGTGGAGGTCTACAATTTTCTTTCTGATGTCTTGGCTGATTTCTTTAAATTTTCCCATGTTTTCAAGCAAAGAGGAGTTTGAAGGTAGGCCTTGAAATACATCCACAGGTACACCTCCAATTGACTCCAATTATGTCAATTAGCCTATCAGAATCTTCTAAAGCCATGACATTGTCACGACTTCCGCCGAAGTCGGTCCCTCTCCTTGTTCGGGCAGCGTTCGACGGTCAACGTCACCGGTCTTCTAGCCATCGCCAATCCACTTTTCATTTTTCCATTTGTTTTGTCTTTGTTTCTACACACCTGGTTTAAATTCCCCAATTACATGTTAATTATTTAACCCTCTGTTTCCCCCATGTTTGTGTGCGTGTTTATATTCTAATTGGTTATGATACGGCTGGTTTATTGTTTGCCGGGTTCTGTGTTTTACGCCCGTTATATTTGTGAGACCGGTATTCTTTCCCGCACCTTGTATCGTTTGTGTCCTGGTGCTGTTTTCTTATTAAATACCTTGTCCACACATCTCTGCTATCATGCGCTTGACTCACTGAACCAGTACCCACCAATCTTGACAGACATAGTTTTCTGGAATTTTCCAAGCTGTTTAAAGGCACAGTCAACTTAGTGTATGTAAACTTCTGACCAACTGGAATTGTGATACAGTGAATTATAAGTGAAATAATCTGTCTGTTAACAATTGTTGGAAACAATTACTTGTGTCATGCACAAAGTAGATGTCCTAACCGACTTGCCAAAACTATAGTTTGTTAACCACTTAAGGATCATCCCAACACTACCCGGTGAAATGTAAGGCGCCAAATTCAAAATCCAAAAGTTGAATTATTAAACATTCATCAATATACAAGTGTTGCATAGTCATCAAAAGCTCTGATTCTTGGCAATATCAGATTTCAAAAAGGCTTTACGGCAAAAGCACAACATTTGATTGTTTGAGGATAGCACCTCTCATATTTATGCATTAGCATAAATTCATATCCAGCACGGGTCACACAAAACTAAAATAAATCACTTAGCTTTCGAACAACTTCTGCTGAGGGCATCCCAAGTGTCCAAACAAGAGAATCCATGGTTCTTTTGTTAGAAAAAGTAATTTATTATATCCATAAATCTCTGTTTGGTTGGCGAGTTATGTTCAGAAAATCCACCTTCGAGTCGCCCGTTGTACAGTGAAGAGAAAGCGTTCAAATTATACCGATCAACTTTGCCCAAACAAATCAAACATCATTTATAATGTATCCTTAGGTATCCTTTTATGAATATTAACAATTATATTTTACACGGGTGATTTCCTAAACGATATAAAAGGAAAATAAAGTGGGGCGCGCTCACGGTCTCGTGCCCAGGAAAAGTTATTGACATCGGTGGTCCCTTCACTATTTCTTCTTCTGTTCGGATCCGTTCAATGATAAAGCCTTCAAACACTGTCTAAAGACTGTTGACATCTAGTGGAAGCCATAGGTACTGCAATCTGGGAGCTATTTTACATGGATTTCAATAGGAAGCCTATCAAACTGAGGAAATGTCACCCAAAAAAAATTCTGGACAGAAATTACTCTGGTTTTCGCCTGCTATATCAGTTCTGTTATACTCACAGACATTATTTTTAATGTCTCCAACCTAACTGTATGTAAACTTCCGACTTCAACTGTATATCACTGAGCTCGTGTATCGACTATTGTTAAAAAGGTCTCCTCTCCTGGACTACTGCACCCAAACACTAATTTAAGCCAGAGAATTCAGAGTAGGATATGAGCACATCTTCTTGGGCATTTCATGTGTATTGCATGTGTTATCCATTTCATGTGTATTGCATGTGTTGTCCATTTCATGTGTATTGCATGTGTTATCAATTTCATGTGTATTGCATGTGTTATCCATTTCATGTGTATTGCATGTGTTATCCATTTCATGTGTATCAACTCATCAGCCGTTCCAGACTAAACCCAGACACACATCACAGTGGAATAGCAGCAGTGGTGGGAAAGATCCAAGAACACAATAGCATAGCAGTGGAAAGGAATCAATGTTGAGTGTTTGAAGCCCAAACAGACAGGTCACGACTCTAATCCGCTATAGTTAATGGATGTTGCTGTCTGCTGCCCAGTGCTCAGAATCCACCACCAGAGACAACAGACAGGTCAGGATGTTGCTGTCTGCTGCATGTTCAGAACCCACCACCAGAGAGAACAGACAGGTCAGGATGTGGCTGTCTGCTGCCCAGTGTTCAGAATCCACCACCAGAGAGAACAGGCTGCTCTTGTGATCCTCTGGACCAAAGGCAGTGTGACATTTCCACACCAGCCGGAGGAACTGTGGCACCATGGATGCGTTCCAAATGACACCCTATTCCCTTTATAGCGCACTACTTTTGACCAGGGACCATAGGGAATAGGGTGGCATTTGGGATGCAGGCCATGACACCACCGGCTCTGTAAAGCGGTAAAGCCTTAGGCACCCTCTGGCAGCTCCCGCCCTCCTGCCTGCCTCTCCAATCCATTTCACAGGTTGGGTTCACAGCAGCTGGGACCCCCTGGGTGAAACCTCCACGCAGGCAGAGAGAGCGGAGTGAGGAGAGGAGATTAAATCAGAAACTCATTGATTTCCTAAAAAGGTCAGCACTGCTTTCAGAGCATTGTCATTCTATCTGGAACAGTGAAGTTGAATAAGCCAATAAAACAGCTCTACTGCCTGCCAGCTCCCTACCAGCTCCCGGGCTCCCTGAGGCCAATCTAGGCAGAGCAGGAGGGCTGGTGGTAGGGCTGAGGAGGGCTGGGGGGAGGATGCTGCTGCGGAGGGCTGGGGATAGCAGGGGAGGTCTGGGGAGGGCAAGGGAGGGAAGGGGGAGCGCGGGGAAAGCAAATGAGGGCTGGGGGAGAGCTGGGGAATACTTGGCGTGCAGGGGAGGGCTGGGTAAGACTGGTGAGAGCTGGGGAGGATGGTGGAGGAAAGGAGAAAGGGAGGCCCTCCATGAGGGATCAAAGTGCATCCAGCCAGGCTGAAGACCTGTTCTGATTGTGCCTGCTGCTGAAGCCTGCTCGTCCCTGCTGGGTGCTGGGAGGTGGAGAGACTTTGATATGCATCCCAAATGGCACCCTATTCCCTGTATAGTGCACTACGGACCCTGTTCAAAAATATTGCACTATAAAGGAAATAGGGTGTAATTTGGGATGAAGCCTGAGCCTCAGATGCCCATACTGTAACTTGGCACTGGCAGGCGGTGTAAGGAGTGGCACTGGGTTGGATTAATTAAAGAGTGGGAAGAAGGCTGGGGTGCTCGGGACCATGCCCAATCTGGTGTTGTGGCTATGGACGCTCGCCTCTGACTTCGAGGCAGATTAAAAGGCAGAGAAAGCCTATTTATTTCTATTTTGCAAAACACATGAACAGGTGCGCAAGCTACACTCCAGGAGGTGGCACATCTTTGCAATGGCACCCATGTAGCATGCTGATGCAGTTGGACTCGTTGTGCAGAGGTAAAATAAAACGCATGAAAGTAGCAATGCAGCAGAGTTAGCACACAGCGGAGTATCAAATTAAAAGTAATGAGGATCTCTTATTCCCATGTTACCTCCCAAAATACACCACAGCAGCAACTGCATCTGCATCGCTATCAGCATCTAACTGGCATACATTAACCAGGCAAATGATGATTCCATTGCATTAACAAGGCAAATTATAATTATGATTATATTGCATTAACAAGGCAAATTGTAAATCATAAATTGAATGACTGTGCATGTATACACAGTCACAGAGTTCACAACCAAACTGTGAAATAAGGACTTGCATAACTGAAAGAGAGAACAAGAGCTGTTTCTGTGTTATTAATCAAGCTATTCTTAAAACAACAGCGCACCTCTCTATCACAACAGTCATCAAGATAACAGCAAACACAATGAAACTCCCAGAATTCCTTTTGATTCACGCAGATGAAAGTGTTAGTAAATTAGGCTGAATGTTCTACAGACACGAAAGAGGAAAGGAGAGACGGAAGAAATGTGGAATAAACAGACAAAGGAGGCTGTAAGCAGTGTGGAGGGGAGAGAGAGAGAGAGAGAGAGAGAGAGAGAGAGAGAGAGAGAGAGAGAGAGAGAGAGAGAGAGAGAGAGAGAGAGAGAGATTGGCTCGCTATGAGATGTATTTGTCAGGCCCCATTCCCTCCGATCCGACCCCACTTCTCCTGGCTCCTGTCACCAACAACACAAAGCCTTCTCTTCCAGCAGTAGCAAGCAGCACCCCCGGTTAAGATAACAGGGATTTTAAAAAGCCAAGTTTAGAGAAATAAATAATTCTGTATGGTGTACAAACACACAGCAGCATATACAGTGCCTTCAGAAAGTATTCATACCCCTTGACTTATTCCACATTTTGTTGTGTTACTGCCTGAATTGAATTGAACATTTTCTCACCATCTACACACAAATACCCCACAATGACAAAGTGAAAATATGTTTGTAGAAAGTTTAGCAAATTTATTGAAAATGAAATACAGAAATATCTAATTTACATAAGTATTCACACCTGTGAGTCAATGCATGTTCGAATCACCTTTGGAAGTAATTACAGCTTTGAGTCTTTCTGGGTAAGTCTCGAAGAGCTTTCTACACCTGGATTGTGCAACACTTGCCCATTATTCTTTTCAAATTATTCTTGTTGATCATTTCTAGACAACCATTTTCAGGTCTTGCCATAGATTTTCAAGCAGATTTAGGTCAAAACTAACTTGGTTACTCCTTCACTGCCTTCTTGGTAGATTTGGCCTTGTGTTTTAGGTTATTGTCCTGCTGAAAGGTGTATTCCTCTACCAGTGTCTGATGGAAAGCAGACTGAACCAGGTGTTCCTCTAGGATTGACCTGTTCTTAACGCTTGACTTAATTTTTTATTATGAAAAACTTCCCAGTCTTTAATTATTACAAGCATACGTACCTATAATATGATGCAGCCATCACTATGTTTGAAGAGTGGTACTCAGTAATGTGTTGTATTGGACTTGCCCCAAACATAACACATTGAATTCAGGACAAAACGTTAATTGCTGTCACATTATTTTTATTTTTATTTTTTTGTGCCTTGTTACAAACAGGATGCATGTTTTGTAATATTTGTATTCTGTACAGGCTTCCTTCTTTTCACTCTGTCAATTAGGCAAGCATTGTAACGTATCTAAGTTGCTGATCCATCCTCAATTTTCTCCTATCACAGCCATTAAACTCTGTAACTGTTTTAAAGTAACCATTGGCCTCATGGTGAAATCCCTAAGCGGTTTCCGTCCTCTCTGGCAACTGAGTTAGGAAGGGCGCCTGTATCTTTGTATTGACTGGGTATATTGAAACAAAGGGATATTCAATGTCTGCTTATTATTTTTTTGTTTTCATCTACCAATAGCTGTCCTTCTTGCTAGGTTGAATCTGGACTTTGTGGTTGAATTTGTGCTTCAAATGCACTACTCGACTGAAGGACCTTACAGATAATTGTATGTGTGGGGTACAGAGATGAGGCAGTCATTCAAAAATCACGTTAAACACTATTATTGCACACAGAGTAAGTCCATGCAACTTATTTAGTAACTTGTTAAACACATTTTTAGTCCTGAACTTATTTAGGCTTGCCATAACAAATGACTCAAGACATTTCAGCTTTTCATGTTTTATTAATTTGTAAACATTTCTGAAGACATAATATCAGTTTGACATTATGGGGTATTGTGTGAAGGCCAGCAATAAAACATCTCAATTTAATCCATTTTAAATTCAGGCTGTAACACAACAAAATGGGGAAAAAGTCAAGGAGTGTAAATATATTCTGAAGGCACTGTAGGAGAGGGTTAATGATACAACTAGGCTAAATCACAAGGATGAGAGTGGTGAACCGCGCCCTAGTGGTGAATGTTGGACAATGTGTTTCACACCCAATCCCTTTCACTCTGTAGACACATAAGGAATAAAACACATTTTTCAAATTCAATTTAAGCCCGCAATGCCCAGCCACACTAGCCCATTACAGTGCACTGACTGTAGCTTTCAATGATCAAGTTACTGAGAGATAGCGAAAGACAGAGGGGAGAAAGAGAGAGAGAGGAGAAAGAGAGAGACTAAGGAGAGCGAGAGAGAGATTGGGATTGAAGCTGTTTTCCGAGATCACTGTGACAGGAAATTATCAGTTAGTAGTGAGTGGCAAGGTCAGAGACAAGCAGGACAGGAAGATAGACAGAAAACCACAGCTCATATCTGCCATTCCTGGCATCCCAGCCTAGCTATTAGGTAAGCCTGGAGTGATTATTAGTGGGCTTGACCTGGGAGGGCTGTAGTTGATCATTTATTGAGTTCACAATGATTTTTGTTGACCGGCATCACTGATCACTGACGTAAGCATCCAACTTCCCAGTTACCATCATATAACTGACTTATGCATTTCCCCACATGACATTCCAACACAAATGAGTAACATTGGGCGATTGGTTATTAACCGAACGACCAAATGAACAGACAACAACACAGCTTGACCTATGGGATTTCTCCTGTGGAGGTGTTGTGTATATTTCTGTGACCATTACCTGTGAGCTTCTTGATGGGCTGCAGCCGGACACTGATGGTCTGGTGTGCGAGCAGTGGGGAGGAGGGCAGGGAGCGTGAAACGCCCTCCATGATGCGGATGTGCTGCATGCCCTCGGTCATAGAGAGAGGCTGCAGGGCATAGTCACCCTCGAAGGCACAATCACTGTCTATACTACCACCTGCAGGAGGAAACAGAAAAGTCGGCGTTAAGGTTTTATCTAACATTAGGATAATAACATCCCAAAAACATAAAAAATTACATTTTAATACCTTTTTTATGTTTTAAATGAAATATCCTTGGAATGTTCGCCTAACATTCACTAAAACATTCACCCCAAAAGTTTTTATTAGGTTTCCAGGTAATGTAATATCACAATGTATCAGTAATGTTTTCCCAGCAAACTAAATTGGTTCTGTGAACGTTCCTAGAACATCTGTTAGGTTGCAGCAAATGTTCTCATAACACAAAAACTGTCCAGTCGTGCTGATGATTATGCAATGTTTGAATAAAACATTCGCCTGATTTTGCAAGAACATTTCCAGAACACGTCTGATCTTTAAAAGGTTCCCAGAATGTTTCATTAGGTTGGGGGAACAGTCTGGTGGTAACATTGTGGGGACATCACAAAAGATATGTTCCCAAAACACAAAAACTGTCCAGTCGTGCAGATGATTATACAATGGGTTTTTTTCCGGGTGCAAAAAATATTCACCTGATGTTACAAGATAGTTCCCAGAACATATTTTGGCTGTTCTTTAAAGGTTTCCATAATGTTTCATTAGGTTGTGGGAACAGTCTGGTGGTAACATTGTGGGGACATCACAAAAGATATGTTCCCAAAACACAAAAACTGTCCAGTCGTGCAGATGATTATACAATGTTTTTTTTTCTCGGGTGCAAAAAATATTCACCTGATGTTACAAGATAGTTCCCAGAACATATTTTGGCTGTTCTTTAAAGGTTTCCATAATGTTTCATTAGGTTGTGGGAACAGTCTGGGGACATCATTGTGGGGACATCACAAAAGACATGTTCCCATAACACAGTTGTGCAGATGATTATACAATGGGTGATAATATGATAATATGTTTATTTTAGGGTGAAAACACATTAACCTGATATTACAAGAACATTTCCAGAACAAACGTATTATTTCTTTTAAAGTTCCTCACACATTAGGTTGTGGTAACATTGGCGTCGAGGGTTAATGATCTGGCTGCATATCTGAAAATAGCAGATTCAATCCCACATATTCTTTAACCATGTTTCTTTATTGTGGATCAGATATACTCTACTAAAAGAGAGGATGTCTTTATTTTGTCCAGATTTATAAATTCAGACTGAAATGCAGAATTTAGACTAACTGTAAAAAAACACACCCAATATAATTCCTCCTTTGAGCTGCTTGATATGGTCCCCCACGTCTTATTTTTCATGATCTGAAAAGCGAAAGTGATCCTAGATCAGCACTTACAGTCTTGGATACCTTGTAAATATGAGCCCATAAGTACGCAGAATACACAGAGGATGGGTGAAGTGATGGGGAATAACCCAGTTACCAGTATTTCCTTGGGTTAGTTAAGTCTAGGAAGATTAAAAATGAAGCATGGAATTCCTGATTTATTTTACTAGGCAAGTCAGTTAAGAACAAATTCTTATTTTCAATGACAGCCTAGGAACAGTGGGTTAACTGCCTGTTCAGGGGCAGAACAACAGATTTGTACCTTGTCAGCTCAGGGATTTGAACTTGCAGCCTTTCGGTTACTAGTCCAACACTCTAACCACTAGGCTACACTGCCGCCATTGACCATACTGCCATGGCTACACACTTAGAACAGATCTTGTAAAAACAACACGTTGTGTTATTTTTAACACATCCGTGTGTCTAGTTAGGGATGACGTGTTACTTTTAACACTATCAAAGTGTTGTCACATTTAACACATGATTTGTGTAAATTATTCAACACACCCTTTCAACACAAATCCAATAGAATATCCTATCATATTTTGGAACCTATCCTACAGGATTTTACTAACCTCGCCTTCTGGATGATAGCGGGGTGAACAGGCCGTGGCTCTGGTGGTTGTTGTCCTTGATGATCTTTTTGTCCTTCTTGTGATATCAGGTGTTGTTGGAGGGCAGGTAGTTTGCCCCTGGTGATGCGTTGGGCAGACTGCACCACCCTCTGGAGAGCCCTGAGGTTGCGGGCGGTGCAGTTGCCGTTCCAGGCGGGGATACAGCCCGACAGGATGCTCTCAATTGTGCATCTGTAAAAGTTTGTGAGTGTTTTAGGTGCCAAGACAAATTTCTTCAGTCTCCTGAGGTTGAAGAGGCGCTGTTGCGCCTTCTTCACCACGCTGTCTGTGTGGGTGGACCATTTCAGATCGTCAGTGATGTGTTCACCGAGGAACTTGAAGCTTTCCACCTTCTCCACTGTGGTCCCGACGATGTGGATAGGGGGGAGGGGTGCTCCCTCTGCTGTTTCCTGAAGTACGATCAGCTCCTTTGTTTTGTTGACGTTGGATGAGAGGTTATTTTCCTGGCACCACACTCCCAGGGCCCTCACCTCCTCCCTATAGGCTGTCTCGTCATTGTTGGTAATCAGGCCTACTATCGTTGTGTCGTCTGCAAACTTGATGATTGAGTTTGAGGCGTGCATGGCCACGCAGTCATGGGTGAACAGGGAGTACAGGAGGGCGCTGAGCACGCATCCTTGTGAGGATCAGTGAAGTGGAGGTTTTTTTTCCTACCTTCCCACCTGGGGGAGGCCTGCCAGGAAGTCCAGGACCCAGTTGCACAGAGCGGGGTTCAGACCCAGGGCCTCAAGCTTAATGATGAGCTTGGAAGGTACTATGGTGTTGAATGCTGAGCTATAGTTAATGAACAGCATTCTTACATAGGTATTCCTTTTGTCCAGATGGGATAGGGCACCGTGCAGTGCGATGGCGATTACATACATTTAAATGGGTCTAGGGTGTCAGGTAAGGTAGAGGTGATATAATCCTTGACTGGTCTCTCAAAGCACTTCATGATGACAGAAGTGAGTGCTACGGGGCGACAGTCATTTAGTTCAGTTACTTTTGCTTTCTTGGGTACAGGAATAATGGTGGACATCTTGAAGCATGTGGGGACAGCAGACTGGGATAGGGAGAGATTGTAGATGTCCGTAAACACTCCAGCCAGCTGGTCTGCGCATGCTTTGAGGACGCAACTAGGGATGCCTTTTAGGTTAACACGCTTAAATGTCTTACTCATGTCGGCCACAGAGAACGGGAGCCCACAGTCCTTGGTAGCGTGCCGCGTTGGTGGCACTGTGTTATCCTCAAAGCGGGCGAAGAAGGTGTTTAGCTTGTCCGGAAGCAAGACGTCTGTGTTTCCGATCATATAACATTTTGTAATTAATGTTGTTGTATTGTACTCAAACTAATGACAACAAACAATGATTTAATGGGTTCTAATAGGGTTCTGATTGGGGTGACACAATCCTACAAGACTCCTTTAGGATACATTTATTTTTAATCCGTCTGTCTGCATATTTCAAGACATGACATATGAAGGTGCAGTGAGATACCCGATGACACTTTTCTTGTCAATCATCTTGTAAATACATACTTCAAAACTGGAAATCAATCAGTCATCCATCATTAACACAATGGAAAGGTCAAATGCTTTATTATCTAAATGTTGAAAGTGTGCGGACAACAGAGAGAAACAAAATGGTGCAGTTTGAGGCCATGTGGCGGATGATACAGGTGCTGGAGATGGGGGTGTGAGCAGGTGGGTCTGGGCAGGGGTGAGGTTATGGATGTTTGTGTGCATCTGTATATTGTCGTTTGTATGTGTGTTTTGTATTGTAAAAAAAATATATAAGCATAAAAATAAAAAAACAATAGGATTCAATCGGATTACTTTTGAATTCCAATAGGAAAAAAAGTACTCCAATAGGATTTAGGATTCTGATAGAGGTGAAACAATCCTATAGGATCTAATATGATCACTTTTTATTTCCAATAGGAAAACTGTAGTCCAACAGGATTCCAACAGGATTTTGATTGAGGTGACAAAATCCTATATGATTGTGAGAATCTTGGATTCTATTGGAAAAATCACTAATCCTATAGGATTTTTTTTAAAGGGCAACAATTTATGTTAAAAGTAACACAACATGGATGTGTTAAAAAAAAGTTGATGTTGCTTACACATTTTGTGTTGTATTCCAATTCAGTAAATGACTGGGAAAGACATTTTTTGTGGCATTTATTCAATTCAAACAGCGCTGCATATACAAAATCTTACACGAAACAACTGCTGTACATGCTAAATATTTCAAATGTGTTATTTAGTACTTAGTTTTTTGAGTTCCAGCATGTAAGATTTGCAGTCCAGGGAAAACAACTCAGATTTTTATACCCGAGTGTAACGCCCAGTCCCGAGTTTCAGGCTGGAGCGTTTTGGTTTTGTCTTTGTGTAGGGTTTGTTCATTCTAGGTGTCGTATTTCTATGTTGGGTAATGGTTCCCAATTAGAGGCAGCTGTGTGTCGTTGTCTCTAATTGGGAACCATATTTAGGTTACTAGGTTTCACTCTGGGGTCGTGGGTTATTGTATGTTCATAGCTGTGTTTGTTTGTTCAGTTATGTTCATCGTTACGTTCTCCGTTCTTTGTTTTGTTCCGTCTTGTTCCCGTGGATTTATTAAATCATGTATTCTGGCTACATCGCTGCGTCTTGGTCTGTCCCTTCAGTAGAGAATCGTGACAGAATAACCCACCAAACAAAGACCAAGCAGCGAGAGACCCGGGAGCTTAGGTCTTGGGAGAAGGAGCTATTCTATGGGAGTGCTTGGGACCAGCCTGGGGAGTATCGTCGACCCAGAGAGGAACTGGAAGCAGCGGCGGCGGAGCGGCGCAGGTGTGAGGATCGGATGGGAGCATGGGATCCGGTGAGTGGCAGGTTTCTCGAACCTCGCCGGGCTAGGAAGCCCGTAAGGCAGTCCCAAGAAACTTTTGGGGGGGGGGGGGCACACGAGGAGGTTGGCCGGTTCAGGAGGGACTCCTGAGCCAACTCCTCGTGCCTTGTGGAGAGAGCGTAGGGGAGAGCGTCGCAGCAAAGGGAGGCCGTGCAATGCAGTGTTGCGCACGGTTTCCCCTATACGGAGTCAGAGGCCGGTGCGAGAGATTCTCGCTCCACTCATCAGTCGGGCGAAAAGAAGCGTTCAGCCAGGAAGAGTGGTGCCTGCTCTGCGCGCTAAGTCTCCGGTGCGCCTCCTGGGACCCGGATATCCTGCTCCAGTTCCGTGTGCGGTGTCTCCGGTACGTGTCCGCAGCCCAGTGCGAGAGATCCCAGCGCCACTCATTGGTCGGGCCGAGGTCTGTGTGCTACCTGGGAGAGTGGTGCCAGCTCTGAGCCAGGTCTCCAGTGCGCCTTTTGGGTCCATGTTATCCTGTGGTCTCACGGGCAGAATCTCCGCACGGATCCACAGCCCAGTCCGAGAGATTCCAGCTCCACTCACCCATGAGGCCAGGGTTAGTGAGCTAGCTGGAGATATGGTGTCGGCTCTCCATATCAGGTTCCCGGTCCGAGTAGAGGTTTCTACACGCCCAGTCCCGTTCCACGCCCGAGACCCTGTTCCACGCTCCGAGATCCCTGTTCCACGCTCCGAGATCCCTGTTCCACGTTCCAAGATCCCTGTTCCACGTTCCAAGATCCCTGTTCCACGTTCCAAGATCCCTGTTCCACGTTCCAAGATCCCTGTTCCGCTGCTCCAAGATCCCTGTTCCGCGTCCAAGATCCCTGTTCCGCGTTCCAAGATCCCTGTTCCGCGTTCCAAGATCCCTGTTCCGGCGTTCCAAGATCCCTGTTCCGTGTTCCAAGATCCCAGTCCGTGTAGTGGTGTCTACACGCCCAGTCCCTGTTCCACGCACCCAGCTCCCGTGCGCTCCGAGAGTCCAGCACGCCCTGCTCGGCCCCGCGCACTCCAGCTCCCGTGCGCTCCGAGAGTCCAGCACGCCCTGCCCGGCTCCGCGCGCACCAAGCTCCCTGCGTTCAGAGAGTCCAGCACGCCCTGCTCCGGCCCCACGCACCAAGCTCCCGTGCGTTCAGAGAGTCCAGCACGTCCTGCTCCGCCCGCGCACCAAGCTCCCGTGCGCCCGAGAGTCCAGCACGCCCTGTTCGACTCCGCACCAAGCTCCCCGTGCGCTCCGAGAGTCCAGCACGCCCTGTTCGACTCCGCGCACCCAGCTCCACGCGGCGCCCGAGAGTCCAGCACGCCCTGTCCCGGCTCCGGCGCACCAAGCTCCCGTGCGTTCAGAGAGTCCAGCACGCCCTGTCCCGGCTCCGGCGCACCAAGCTCCCGTGCGTTCAGAGAGTCCAGCACGTCCTGTCCCGGCCCGCGCACCAAGCTCCCGTGCGTTCAGAGAGTCCAGCACGCCCTGTCCCGGCTCCGCGCACCAAGCTCCCGTGCGTTCAGAGAGTCCAGTACGACCAGTTCCTGCTCCACGCACCAGAGTCCCAGTGAGCATCACGAGTCCAGTACTGCCAGTTCCTGCTCCACGCACCAGCGTCCCAGTGAGCATCACAAGTCCAGTACGACCAGTTCCTGCTCCACGCACCAGAGTTCCAGTGAGCATCACAAGTCCAGTACTGCCAGTTCCTGCTCCACGCACCAGAGTACCAGTGAGCATCACTAGTCCGGTACTGCCAGTTCCTGCTCCACGCACCAGAGTTCCAGTGAGCATCACAAGTCCAGTACTGCCAGTTCCTGCTCCACGCACCAGAGTTCCAGTGAGCATCACAAGTCCAGTACTGCCAGTTCCTGCTCCACGCACCAGAGTTCCAGTGAGCATCACGAGTCCAGTACGACCAGTTCCTGCTCCACGCACCAGAGTCCCAGTGAGCATCACAAGTCCAGTACGACCAGTTCCTGCTCCACGCACCAGAGTTCCAGTGAGCATCACAAGTCCAGTACTGCCAGTTCCTGCTCCACGCACCAGAGTTCCAGTGAGCATCACAAGTCCAGTACTGCCAGTTCCTGCTCCACGCACCAGAGTTCCAGTGAGCATCACGAGTCCAGTACGACCAGTTCCTGCTCCACGCACCAGAGTCCCAGTGAGCATCACGAGTCCAGTACGACCAGTTCCTGCTCCACGCACCAGAGTCCCAGTGAGCATCACGAGTCCAGTACTGCCAGTTCCTGCTCCACGCACCAGCATTCCAGTGAGCATCACGAGTCCAGTACGGCCAGTTCCAACTCCACGCACCAGAGTTCCAGGAGAAGGCCCAGGGCCTCCGGTTCTGGATGTCAGACCAGCACGGCCAGCACCGGAGCCTCCACCTGGGACAAAGCGACCCACTCAAGACCCCCACAGACTTTGGCGGCGTCCGAGTCCGCGCTTTGGTACTGTAACGCCCAGTCCCGAGTTTCAGGCTGGAGCGTTTTGGTTTTGTCTTTGTGTAGGGTTTGTTCATTCTAGGTGTCGTATTTCTATGTTGGGTAATGGTTCCCAATTAGAGGCAGCTGTGTGTCGTTGTCTCTAATTGGGAACCATATTTAGGTTACTAGGTTTCACTCTGGGGTCGTGGGTTATTGTATGTTCATAGCTGTGTTTGTTTGTTCAGTTATGTTCATCGTTACGTTCTCCGTTCTTTGTTTTGTTCCGTCTTGTTCCCGTGGATTTATTAAATCATGTATTCTGGCTACATCGCTGCGTCTTGGTCTGTCCCTTCAGTAGAGAATCGTGACACCGAGATACAGGAGAACGGATGTTGGATTCTGTATGATAAGCTGCAAACCCAGTACAGCTTGAAAAGCTTGTCAATTGCATAGGTTAGGTACTCATCCTCCAGGGGATGGCGAAATTCTCATTACTTGCAACGTCACGTTCTGGCAGGCTGCTCCATTCGGAAGACCAAGACTGGAAAACAAACACGAAATGTCTGCTAAGTTAGCGTTACTTTACACAATAATGAAAATAAACGTTGTTAAAATATATTTACTGAGATGCCTCACAAACATATACTTATTGAGAGAATTAACCAAGCTATGTGTCGGCCTCACATTTTCTTAGAGCATCGCCAGTGCCGGCCGAGTGTTCCAACCAAATAGCTAGCTAGGGGAACCTAACTTCTTGAGTACTTGTCTGAGACGCATTATTTTGATACTGTAAATCTGCTAAAATGTTGCTGTGTTGAATGTGATTGGTCAATAATCGAGCACATCTTGTGTGTGTTGTATAGATGTGTTAGCTGACAACGTCACAAAAACTATGCGCACGCTTCAATGGAACAGATGTCCATGAGTTGTGATTCTGGATGGCCAGATAGCTACCAACAATGACAAGAAACTGCCATGTGGAGAATCGTAAGTGGCTAGTTTCATCTTGTTATTAATACCATGTCTTGTTTTGAGGTGTTTTGCCTGATTTCATATCAATGCTAATATGGCAAGAAATGTGCTAGCCAGTTAGCTAACCAACAACTGTAACGATGTATTTGAGAGACAACAAGTGCTCATTGTGCAAATGTATTTATGTTTCCAATAAACATTGGAGACTAAATAGTCACGCGAGTGTTCAAAACATTATGGACATTCCATGACAGACTGACCAGGTGAATCCAGGTGAAAGGTATGATTGCTTATTGATGTCACTTGTTAAATCAATGTAGTTGAAGGGGAGGCGACAGGTTAAAGAACAATTTTTAAGCCTTGAGACCATTGAGACATGGATTGTGTACGTGTGCGTGCCATTCAGAGGGTGAATGGGCAAGACAAAATATTTATGTGCATTTGAACGGGGTATGGTAGTAGGTGCCAGGTGCAACGGTTTGTGTCAAGAACTGCATGCTACTGGGTTTTTCACACTCAATAGTTTCCTGTGTTATAAGAATGGTCCACCACCCAAAGGACATCCAGCCAACTTGACACAACTGTGCAAAGCATTGGATTCAACATGGGCCAGTATCCCTGTGGAATGCTTTCGACACCTTGTAGAGTCCATTCCTCGACAAATTAAGGCTGTTCGGAGGGCAAAAGGGGAGAGGGTGCAACTCAATTAGGAGTGTGTTCCTAATGTTTTGTACACACAGTGTAGTTTACAGTGTAAGTCGGAAGTTTACATACACCTTAGCCAAATACATTTAAACTCAGTTTTTCACAATTCCTGACATTTAATCCTAATTCCCTGTTTTAGGTCAGTTCGGATCACCACTTCCTTTTAAGAATGTATAATAATTATTATCTGAAGTAAGAATTATTTACTTCAGCTTTTATTTCTTTTATCACATTCCCAGTGGGTCAGAAGTTTACATAAACTCAATTAGTATTTGGTAGCATTGCCTTTAAATGGTATCGGGTAGACTTCCACAAGCTTCCCACAATAAGTTGGGTGAATTTTGGCCCATTCCTCATGACAGAGTTGGTGTCAGGTTTGTAGGCCTCTTTGCTCGCACACGCTTTTTCAGTTCTGCTTACAAATTTTCTATAGGATTGAGGTCAGGGCTTGGTGATGGCCACTCCAATACCTTGACTTCGTTGTCCTTAGGCCATTTTTCCACAACTTTGGAAGTATGCTTGGGGTCATTGTCCATTTGGAAGACCCATTTGCGACCAAGTTTTAACTTCCTGACTGATGTCTTGAAATGTTGCTTCAATATATCCACGTAATTTTCCTTCCTCATGATGCCATCTATTTTGTGAAGTGCACCAGTCCCTCCTGCAGCAACGCACCCCCACAACATGATGCTGCCACCCCCGTGCTTCACGGTTGGGATGGTGTTCTTCGGCTTGCAAGCATCCCCCTTTTTCCTCCAAACATAAGGATGGTCATTATGGCCAAACAGTTCTATTTTTGTTTCATCAGAGATGAGGACATTTCTCCAAAAAGTACGATCTTTGTCCTCATGTGCAGTTGCAAACCGTAGTCTGGCTTTTTTATGGCGGTTTTGGAGCAGTGGCTTCTTCCTTGCTGAGCAGCCTTTCAGGTTATGTCGATATAGGATTTGTTTTACTGTGGATATAGATAATCTTGTACCTGTTTCCTCCAGCATCTTCACAAGGTCCTATGCTGTTGTTCTGGGATTGATTTGCACTTTTCGCACCAAAGTTCGTTCATCTCTAGGAGACAGAGCGCGTCTCCTTCCTGAGCGGTATGACGGCTGCGTTGTCCCATGGTGTTTATACTTGCGTACTATTGTTTGTACAGATGAACGTGGTACCTTCAGGCGTTTAGAATTTGCTCCCAAGGATGAACCAGACTTGTGGAGGTCTACAACAAGAGGTCTTGGCTGATTTCTTTTGATTTTCCAATGATGTCAAGCAAAGTTTGAAGGTAGGCCTTGAAATACATCCACATGTACACCTCCAATTGACTAGAATTATGTCAATTAGCCTATCAGAAGCTTCTAAAGCTATGAAATAATTTTCTGGAATTTTCCAAGCTGTTTAAAGGCACAGTCAACTAACACAGAGCCCAAACTGGCTGCGTGAGGGCGCCAATATGCGCCATCATGCATACATTTATTTTGTCCCCCCACACCAAACACGATCACGACACGCAGGTTAAAATATCAAAACAAACTCTGAACCAATTACATTAATTTCGGGACAGGTCGAAAAGCATTAAACATTTATGCCAATTTAGCTAGCTAGCTTGCACTTGCTAGCTAATTTGTTCTATTTAGCTAGCTTGCTTTTGCTGGGATATAAACGTTGAGTTGTTATTTTACCTGAAATGCACAAGGTCCTCTACTCCGACAATTAATCCACACATAAAACGGTCAACCGAAACGTTTCTAGGCTTTTTCTTCTTGACTTTATATTGCGATTGGCAACTTTCATAAATTAGGTGCATTACCGCCACCGACCTCATTCGTCTTTCAGTCACCCATGTGGGTATAACCAATGAGGAGATGGCACGTGGGTACCTGCTTCTATAAACCAATAAGGAGATGGGAGAGGCAGGACTTGCATCTGCGTCACAAATAGAACTGACTTCTATTTTAGCCCTTGGCAAGACGCTCGTTAGGGCGCGCAAGCAGTGTAGGTGCAATAATTGAATAATATAGATTTCAAAATTTATTTTGCAATGCTCGCGCACACGACGCAAGCGTTGTAGTCAGCCTGTTAGTGTATGTACTGACCCACTGGAATTGTGATACAGTGAATTATAAGTGAAATAATCTGTCTGTAAACAATTGTTGGAAAAATTACTTGTGTCATGCACAAAGTAGATGTCCTAACTGACTTGCCAAAACGATAGTTTGTTAACAAGAAATTTGTGGAGTGGTTGACAAACGAGTTTTAATGATTCCAACCTAAGTGTATGTAAACTTCCGACTTCAATTGTATATGTTGTTCCGACAGTGCAGTAATATTTAACATGTAATGTAACAATTCCCCAACAAGTACCTAATACACACAAATCTAAAGGGGTGAATGAGAATATGTACATATAAGTATATGGATGAGCGATGGCCGAGCGGCATAGGCAAGGTGTAGTAGATGGTATAAAATACAGTATATACATGTGATATGAGTAATGTAAGATATGTAAACATTATTAAAGTGACATTATTTAAAGTGGCATTGTTTAAAGTGACAAGTGATCAATTTATTGAAGTGTCCAGTGATTGGGTCTCAATGTAGGCAGCAGCCTCTCTGAGTTAGAGATTACTGTTAAGCAGTCTGATCGCCTTGAGAAAGAAGCTGTTTTTCAATCTCTCGGGCCCAGCTTTGATGCACCTGTACTGACCTCGCCTTCTGGATGACAGCGGTGTGAACAGGCAGTGGCTCGTGTGGTTATTGTCCTTGATGATCTTTTTGGCCTTCCTATGACATCGGGTGCTGTAGGTGTCATGGAGGGCAGGTAGTTTGCCCCCGCTGATGCATTGTGCAGACCGCACCACCCTCTGGAGAGCCTTGAGGGTGGTGCAGTTGCCACTAATACATCAAACTTGCCAATATATTAACTATACTGAACATAAATATAAACACAACATGTAAAGTGTTGGTCCCATGTTTCATGAGCTGAAATAAAAGATCACAGAAATGCTCCATATGCACAAAAAGCTTATTTCTCTCAGATTTTGTTCACAAATTTGTTTATATCCCTGTTAGTGAGCATTTCTACTTTGCCAAGATAATCCATCCACCAGACAGGTGTGGCATATCAAGAAGCTGGTGCACCTTGTGCTGGGGAAAATAAAAGGCCACTCTAAAATGTGCAGTTTTGTCACACAACACAACGCCACAGATGTCTCAAGTTTTGAGGGAGCATGCAAATAGCATGCTGACTGCAGGAATGTCCACCAGAGCTGTTGTGAGAGAATTTAATGTTAATTTCTCTATCATAAGCTGCCTCCAATGTTGTTTTAGAGAATTTGGCAGTACGTCCAACCGGCCTCACAACAGCAGAACACGTGTAACTAGCTAAGGACCTCCACATCCGGCTTCTTCAACTGGGGTTTATCAGGTTTATCACAGGTTCATCTAAAAAGGGTGTCTATTTACATCATAGGAACTGAAGTTGATCACCTGGCGGGCTAGAAACTAATTCCGGTTCACAGGAAAGAGGCATGTGGCCTTGAAGGGGTTTGAGTAAGTAGCTGAATTGCTGGGAACGTTACCTAACATTAAGAATCACAAGACTGTTAAATTACTGCAGCTTATATGATCTGGCTCATTTACATTCATGATGCAATACGTACTTAGTAGCGAGTGATAATGTTACAGGTTGGCAGGAAATTTTGGGGGACAAAAAATTAACGTTTTTTGCTGGCATCAATTCAAATTTCAAGAGAGAGAGAGAGAGAGAGAGAGAGAGGGAGAAATAAGATGCCAAATGTTTTCTTTCAAACTATTTGAGCACTTTATCGAGCCTGTCTATAAATGTCAGTGCTAATATAAAAATGCATGTGTTTTGTTTAGTTTTTTATTTTATAAAATTATTTTAAAAAGTTACATTACGTGGATTTGTTTTATACAAATGGAAGGCCACACAGCTTTATATTATAGAACATTGTATTAACAACAAAATGATACGTTTTATGCCAGCTATTAAAAGAGCTCCAGCACACACAAACAGCAGAATAGAAAATCTTTCAAATATGAAAACTGGTAATATTATAAAAAACAGAACAGTAAGTTATGTCAAATGTGAACACGGGTGATATTGATTGATTTAAGAATCAACAATTAAGTTTCAAATAACAGTGTGTATGCTCGTGAGGATCACAGATTATTTGTTGCAATCGCAACAAATAATCTGCTCGGACCCCAAACAACGATCATCAAAAGTCGTGATATAAATTCTCGGACAACCCAAAGATTCCTAGATGCCCTTCCAGACTCCCTCCGCCTACCCAAGGACGTCAGAGAACAAAAATCAGTTAACCACATAACTGAGGAACTCAATTTAACCTTGCGCAATACCCTAGATGCAGTTGCACCCCTAAAAACAAAAAACATTTGCCATAAGAAACTAGCTCCCTGGTATACAGAAAATACCTGAGCTCTGAAGCAAGCTTCCAGAAAATTGGAACGGAAATGGCGCTACACCAAACTGGAAGTCTTCCGACTAGCTTGGAAAGACAGTACCGTGCAGTATCGAAGAGCCCTCACTGCTGCTCGACCATCCTATTTTTCCAACTCAATTGAGGAAAATAAGAACAATACAACCTTTATTTTTGATACTGTCACAAAGCTAACTAAAAAGCAGCATTCCCCAAGAGAGGATAGCTTTCACTTCAGCAGTGATAAATTCATGAACTTCTTTGAGGAAAAGATCATAATCATTAGAAAGCAAATTACGAACTCTTCTTTAAATCTGCGTATTCCTCCAAAGCTCAGTTGTCCTGAGTCTGCACAACTCTGCCAGGACCTAGGATCAAGGGAGACACTCAAGTTTTTTAGTACTATATCTTTTGACATATTGATGAAAATAATCCTCTAAACCTTCAAGCTGCATACTGGACCCTATTCCAACTAAACTACTGAAAGACCTGCTTCCTGTGCTTGGCGCTCCTATGTTGAACATAATAAACGGCTCTCTATCCACCGAATGTGTACCAAACTCACTAAAAGTGGCAGTAATAATGCCTCTCTTGAAAAAGCCAAACCTTGACCCAAAAGCTGTAGGGCAGCAACTCACTGCCTTCCTGAAGTCAAACAATGTATATGAAACGCTTCAGGCTGATTTTAGACCCCATCATAGCACTGAGACTGCACTTGTGAAGGTGGTAAATGACCTTTTAATGGCGTCAGACCGAGGCTCTGCATCTGTCCTCGTGCTCCTAGACCTTAGTGCTGCTTTTGATACCATCGATCACCACATTCACCAGATTGGAAATTCAAATTGGTCTACACGGACAAGTTCTGGCCTGGTTTAGATCTTATCTGTCGGAAAGATATCAGTTTGTCTCTGTGGATGGTTTGTCCTCTGACAAATAAACTGTAAATTCCAGTGTTCCTCAAGGCTCCGTTTTAGGACCCCTATTGTTTTCACTATATATTTTCCCTCTTGGTGATGTCATTCGGAAACATAATGTTAACTTCTTAGGGCTTGGCGGCAGTATTTTGAAGTTCGGATGAAAAACGTGCCCAAAGTAAACTGCCTGTTACTCAGGCCCAGAAGCTAGGATATGCATATAATTAGCTTTGGATAGAAAACACTCTGAAGTTTCTAAAACTGTTAAAATAATGTCTGTGAGTATAACAGAACTGATATGGCAGGCAAAAATCCGAGCAAAATCCATCCGGGATGTCTGAATCAGTCATGTCACACACTGTTTTCAATAGGCCAGCCTCATAGTTTAACCCCCAGATTGCAGTTCCTATGGCTTCCACTAGATGTCAACAGTCCTTAGAAAAAGGTTTGAAGTTTCAATCATGAAAATCAAGGGAGTAAGACCACTTGTTCCTGAGTCCACGTCAAGTGTACTGTTTTGGATTTTGCGCGTAACAGGGAATGCGCGCTCAGTTCTTTTTCTCTTCAAATTCAGCAGGTTATATTCCGTCTGAAATATTATAGTTTATATTCATTTTAGGGTATCTGAGTATTGATTGCAAATGCTGTTTGACTTTTTCCGATGAACTTTACGGGTACTTTTGGGATATTGTTTGTCTGCATGGATGAAAGCCTTTGGGCAGGTGGATTACTGAACAAAACGCGCCAACCAAACGGAGCTATATGGCTATAAAGAGGAACTTTATCGAACAAAAGGACCTTTTATTGTGTAACCTGGACGCTTGGGTATGCCATCAGAGGAAGATCATCAAAGGTAAGCTATTTATTTTATGCTATTTTTGAGTTTTGTGACACCTCTGCTGGTTATGTTATTATGCTAATTTGTATTTTTGAGTGGGGCGCTGTCCTCAGACAATCAAATGTTCTGCTTTCGCCGTAAAGCCTTTTTGAAATCTGACAATGCTGTTAGATTAACAAGAGTCTAAGCTTTTGAAGGGTGTGCAGCATTTGTATTTTCATGAATGTTTGAAATGATTATTTTTGTCATTTGAATTTGGCGCTCTGCATTTCACCGGATGTTGTCAAAATCGATCCCGTTCAAAGGATTGGATCCGTAACAGGTTAACTTTCACTGCTATGCGGATGACACACAGCTGTACATTTCGATGATACATGGTGAAGCCCCAAAATTGCCCTCCCTGGAAGACTGTGTTTCAGACATAAGGAAGTGGATGGCGGCAAATGTTCTACTTTTAAACTCGGACAAAACAGAGATGCTTGTTCTAGGTCCCAAGAAACAAAGAGATCTTCTGTTGAATCTGACAATTCATCTTGATGGTTGTACAGTCGTCTCAAAGAAAACTGTGAAGGACCTCGGCATTACTCTGGACCCTGATCTCTCTTTTGACGAACATATCAAGACTGTTTCAAGAACATCTTTTTTCCATCTACGTAACACTGCAAAAATCTGAAACTTTCTGTCCAAAAATTATGCAGAAAAATGTATCCATGCTTTTGTCACTTCTAGGTTAGACTACTGCAATGCTCTACTTTCCGGCTACCCGGATAAAGCACAAAATAAACTTCAGTTAGGTTAGTGCTAAACACGGCTGATAGAATCTTGACTAGAACCCCAAAAAATTATGATATTACTCCAGTCCTAGCCTCTCTACACTGGCTTCCTGTTTAGGAAAGGGATGATTTCAAGGTTTTACTGCTAACCTACAAAGCATTAAATGGGCTTGCTCCTACCTATCTTTCTGATTTGGTCCTGCCGTACATACCTACACGTACGCTACGGTCACAAGACGCAGGCCTCCTTACTGTCCCTATAATTTCTAAGCAAACAGCTGGAGGCAGGGCTTTCTCCTATAGAGCTACATTTTTATGGAATGGTCTGCCTATCCATGTGAGTGACGCAGACTCGGTCTCAACCTTTAAGTCTTTATTGAAGACTCATCTCTTCAGTAGGTCCTATGATTGAGTGTAGTCTGGTCTAGGAGTGAGAAGGTGAATGGAAAGGCACTGGAGCAACGAACCGCCCTTGCTGTCTCTGCCTGGCTGGCCCCTCTCCACTGGGATTCTCTGCATCTAACCCTATTATAGGAGCTGAGTCACTGGCTTAGCGATTACTCACCACGAACTGGCAGAATCATTTTTTTACTTCAACGAGTCTGACGAGCCCAACGCAAACGATATACTGCTTTCTCGGGAACAGGCCCAGATCCCCGTGATTTACGTGAAGAGGAGGCGGAGAAAAAGGGGCCAGAGGGCGAGCTTCCTTCTGAGAATTCATAGGCAATTGAATAAACCCCCACTACCTTCCATTCTGCTAGCAAACGTGCAATCTTTGGAGAATAAAATGTATGACCTACGTGAAAGATTAAACTACCAACGGGACATTCAAAACTGCAATATCTTATGCTTCACGGAGTCGTGGCTGAACGAAGACACTATCAACATACACCTGGCTGGTTATAATCTGGACCGTCAGGATAGAACAGCGGCGTCTGGTAAGACATGGGGTGGCGGGCTATGTATTTTTGTAAATAATAGCTGGTGCACAATATCTAAGGAAGTCTCGAGCTATTGCTCGCCTGAGGTAGAGTATCGCATGATAAGCTGTAGATCACACGATCATCTGTATTTTTCATAGCTGTTTACATACCACCACAGTCAGAGGCTGGCACTAAGACATCATTGAATGAGCTGTATTCCGCCATAAGCAAACAAGAAAACGCTCACCCAGAGGCGGCGCTCCTAGTAGCCGGGGACGTAAATGCAGGGAAACTTAAATCCGTTTTACCAAATTTCTATCAGCATGTTCATGTGCAACCAGAGGAAAAAATACTCTGGACCACCTTTACTCCACACACAGAGACACATGCAAAGCTCTCCCTCACCCTCCATTTGGCAAATCTGACCAAAATTCTATCCTCCTGATTCCTGCTTACAAGCAAAAATTAAAGCAGGAAGCACCGGTGACTAGATCAATAAAAAAGTGGTCAGATGAAGCAGATGCTAAGCTATAGGAGTGTTTTGCTAGCACAGACTGGAATATGTTCCAGGATTCCTCCGATGGCATTGAGGAGTACACCACATCAGTCATTGGCTTCATCAATAAGTGCATCAATGACGTCGTCCCCACAGTGACTGTACGTACATACCCCAACCAGAAGCCATGGATTACAGGCAACATCCGCACTGAGCTAAAGGCTAGAGCTGCCGCTTTCAAGGAGCGGGACTCTAACCTGGAAGCTTATAAGAAATCCCACTATGCCCTCTGATGAACCATCAAACAGGCAAAGCATCAATACAGGACTAAGATCGAATCATACTACACCGGCTCTGATGCTTGTTGGATGTGGCAGGGCTTGCAAACCATTACAGACTACAAATGGAAGCACAGCCGAGAGCTGCCCAGTGACACAAGCCTACCAGACGAGCTAAACTACTTCTATGCTCGCTTCGAGGCAAATAACACTGAAACATGCATGAGACCACCAGCTGTTCCGGAAGACTGTGTGATCACGCTCTCCGCAGCCGATGTGAGTAAGACCTTTAAACAAGTCAACATTCACAAGGCCGCTGGGCCAGAAGGATTTAGAGGACGTGTACTGCGAGCATGCGCTGACCAACTGGCAAGTGTCTTCACTGATATTTTCAACCTCTCCCTGTCCGAGTCTGTAATATCAACATGTTTTAAGCAGACCACCATAGTGCCGGTGCCCAAGAACACTAAGGTAACCTGCTTAAATGACTACCGACCCGTAGCACTCACGTCTGTAGCCATGAAGTGCTTTGAAAGGCTGGTCATGGCTCACATCAACACCATTATCCCAGAAACTCTAGACCCACTCCAATTTGCAAACTGCCCCAACAGATCCACAGATGATACAATCTCTATTGCACTCCACACTGCCCTTTCCCACCAGGACAAAAATAACACCTACAGTGGGCTCCAAAATTACTGGCACCCCTGACTGGCAATGCACAAATAATACTTAAACAAATATAAACAATATAATAATAGAGATAAACTCAAAATACCAACATGTGAGAAATACTGTACTTTATTAATGTTTCAATGGAACCCACCAAAATAATTTATTGATTTAAATAAAAATCAATGTCCTCCAAATCAAGGTTTCACAATTAATGGCACCCTTAAAGATTAATGTAAATAACATCTACCAAAATTAAACCACAAATTAAATTCCACTTATTTAAGTTTATCTAAGTCTTAAGGAACTATATTGAGCCATTACATCACTTCCTGTTTCACTAGGGTATAAAAACGAGGTAACACGCATGCAATATCCCTTTGTCATCCAACACCATGAAGAAAACAAAAGAACTGGCAGTTCAAAAGAGACAGATGGTCGTAGATCTTCATAAATCTGGTAATGGCTACAAGAAGATCCACAAACGATTGAATATACCACTGAGCACTATCAGGGCAATTATTAAAAAAATCTAAAGATATGGAACAGTTGAAAACCTCACGGGTAGAGGACGCAAATGCATTTTGCTCCCCAGGATAGGGAGGAGGATGGTGAGAGAAGCAACAAAATCCCCAAGAATCACTGTGAAAGAATTGCAGGCCTTGGTGGCGTCTTGGTTTCAAAAAGCACCATCAGACGCCACCTCCACAACCACAGGCTCTTTGGAAGGGTTGCCAGAAGAAAGCCCTTTCTGACCCCAAGACACAGACGCAAGCGCTTGGAGTTTGCCAAACGTCATTTAAATTATGACTGGAAGAAGGTGCTCTGGTCAGATGAGACCAAAATTGAACGTTTTGGTCAGATACAGCATCGGCATGTTTGGCGTCGAAACAGAGATGCATACAAGGAGAGGCACCTCATACCCACGGTGAAATATGGAGGGGGGTCAGTGATGTTTTGGGGCTGTTTTAATTCCAGAGGTCCAGGGGCACTGGTTAAGATTGATGGCATAATGAATTCCACCAAGTATCAGCAATTTTGGCTGACAATCTGGTTGCCTCTGCCAGAAGGCTGGGACTTGGCCGTAGGTGGACTTTCCAACAAGACAATGACCCGAAATATACCTCAAGATCAACACAGAAATGGTTCTGTGACAACAAAATCAATGTTCTGCCATGGCCATCTCAGTCGCCGGACCTCAATCCAATCGAAAACCTGTGGGCTGAGTGGAAGAGGGCAGTTGATAAGCGCAAACCCAAGAATGTGAAGGATCTTGAAAGGATCTGCATAGATGAATGGTCCAAAATCCCTCCAAATGTGTTCCTTAACCTTGTCAAAGATTACAGGAAAAGACTCCATGCTGTTATCCTTGCCAGAGGTGGTTGCACTAAGTACTAAATGAGGAGCGCCAATAATTATGAAACCTTGATTTTGGTTAAATTTATTTTGTATTAAATAAATGTATGATTTTGGTTGGTTCCATTGAAACATTTTTCTCACATGTTGGTATTTTGAGTTTATCTCTATAATTATATTGTTTATATTTTTTTAAGTATTGTTTGTGCATTGCTAGTCAGGGGTGCCAGTATTTTTGGAGCCCACTGTATGTGAGAATGCTATTCATTGACTACAGCTCAGAGTTCAACACCATTGTGACCTCAAACCTCATCAATAAGCTAAGGACCCTGGGACTAAACACCTCCCTCTGCAACTGGATCCTGGACTTTCTGACGGGCCGCCCCCAGGTGGTAAGGGTAGGTGACAACAAATCTGCCACACAGGGGCCCCACAGGGGTGCATGCTCAGCCCCCTCCTGTACACCCTGTTCACTCATGACTGCACTGCTAGGCACGACTTCATCACCATCATTAAGTTTGCCGATGACACAACAGTGGTAGGCCTGATCACCGACAACAACGAGACAGCCTAGAGGGAGGAGGTATCAACTTCTGGTAGACAGGCGACACACTAGTACACTCAACTGAAAGGATATCATTTGTTTACAGTGTACTAAAATTAACTAATAGTATTAAGTATGTAGTATTCAGTATATTAGTATGGGTATTCGAACACAGCTCAGGTGTTCTGTGAACATTCTTACAAAATTACCTAACTTAAAAATTGTATGAATGTCATCTCTTGTAATGTATCCACACTGTTCCCACAACCTAATTACATGTTCTGGAAACCTTTAACTCTTTAGGCATCATCAGCAGAGGTGATGGTTTTGGAGAGTCTAGCGTGCCCAAAGTAAAATGCCTGCCACTCAGGCCCAGAAAATAGGATATGCACATAATTAGTACTATTGGATAGGAAGTTTCTAAAAGTGTTAAAATAATGTATGTGAGTATAACAGAACTGATATAGCAGGCGAAAACCCGAGGAAAATCCATCCGGATTTGCAGTTTTTTTTGTACATTACCTTTTTCTCCAGGCTGCCTATTGATTTCTATGTTATCTAAGACTGAGACTGCAGTACCTATGGCTTCCACTGGATGTCAACAGTCTTTAGACGGGGTTTGGAGGCTTTAGCACTGAACAGAACCATACAGAAGAAGAATTACTGAAGGAAGTAGAAATGACAACAACTTTTTCCGGGCACGAGAACGTGAGCGCGCCCCACTTTATTTTCCTTTCTTATCGTTCAGGCTATAATCCAGTTGAAATATTATAGTAAATATACATAAAAGAATACCTAAGGATACATTAAAAATGATGTTTGATTTGTTTGGAGAAATATGATAGGTATAATTTCAACGCTTTCTCTTCACTGTACAACGGGTGACTCGACGGTGTATTTTATGAACATAACGCGCCAACCAAACGGAGATTTATGGATATAATAAATGACTTTTTCTAACAAAAGAACCATTGGATGTCTTCGTTGGACACTTGGGAAGCCCTCAGCAGAAGTAAGGTAAGTGATTTATTTTAGCTCTTATATGGGTTTTGTGTGACCCGCGCTGGATATGAATTTATGCTAATGCATAAATATGAGGTGCTATCCTCAAACAATCAAATGTTGTGCTTTCGCCGTAAAGCCTTTTTGAAATCTGACCACGCTGTGATATTGCCAAGTATCAGAGCTTTTGATGACTATGCAACACTTGTATATTGATGAATGTTTAATAATTCAACTTTTGGATTTTGAAAATATTTCACCGGGTAGTGTCGGGAGCGGTCCGCTAACGTGCCGCTTCTCCCTAAGTGGTTAAAGAACTTAGAAAGCCTGTTATGTCAACATTCTTGCAACATCAAAGGAATGTTTTGTGCACCCGGATACAAACATTATCTGCATGTTAGCACAATTGGACAGTTTTAGTGTTTTGGGAACCTATCTCTTGTCAAATCACCACAATGTCCCCACTGGGAAACGTTAAAGAGCAAATGTGTTCTGGGAACCTTTAAAGAGCAGATTAAATTTGTTCTAGAAAATGTCTTGAAACATCTGGCGAATGTTTTATACAAACATTCTTTAATCAGCAGCACGACTGGACAGTTTTTGTGTTATGAGGACATTTTCAGAGACCTAATGAATGTTCAGGGAACTTTCACATAACCAATTTTGGTTTGCTGGGTAGGGTATTCATAGGAAGCAGTTCCTTCTCTACATGTATGATTTCTGACGGTGTCCAGGGTAAAGTAAAGTGAATGTGGAAACATGGAGAGTGACCCACGTTGTGATGACGCTGAGGTATTGACTGGGATCTGCCTGGCTTGACCCAGCAGTGATAATAGTCCTGCAGGCAGACAAGCACCACATGCTGCTTACATGACAGGATGCCTCGCTGTTTCCCTTAGTAACAATGTGTTCCAGAAACCCGTCATCTCTGATATAACACAGGAACTATGTCTAACCATCAGAGATATGTAGCTAGAATAGAGATGTGAGTGCAACCATTATCCAAAGACAACCAAACCATAAGGGAGCTGAATTTCTGAAAGAGCACAGCAGCAATCACTAAACCACAGCAACACCTCCCTCTAAATATCACAAGTTCTGTTTGTCACAAGTTTTATTCTCACATTCCCTGGCGCACTAACATATCTGTATAAAACCTTCTACAGCCATTTTCTCCCTCAACACTGAATCACAGCACAGACGGCCCCGTTCCACCAGACAGACAGATCTGTCTCACCAACTGGCCAACACCTTCACATAACATCAGCTAGCATAGCAGACAGCAGGAGCCATTAACAGACACTGCTCAGTGACAACTCCACAGTAGTCCCCATAGAGGGCTGTGTGTGTGACAGCCAGGCTGTGATATAGACAGACACAGCCAGGGCCTGGTTACAGCTGCTGGGACTGCTTACACCATTGCGCGTGCGCGTGCGCGCGCACACACACACACACACACACACACACACACACACACACACACACACACACACACACACACACACACACACACACACACACACACACACACACACACACACACACACACACACACACACACACACACACAATACCCCATCTCTGTGGTTTCAGCTCTGCCTGAGAGACTAAATCCATTGAGCCAGGGAGGCATGTACTGTAGCAGCAACAGTGGTTTGGCCAGATCCCTCAGCATGACAATCCCCTCATGTTTGTCTGTCTGTCTGTCTGCAGGGTGTGAATGCACACCAGAGGGTAATTCAAGAGAAGCAGCCTTTTAGGGAACACGTTGTCTTTTCTCTCCTTAACAGCTTTACACAAATCTGAGAGCCAAGAAAAAGTTTGCTGTGAGCCAAGGGTCTGGGGGGAGGATAAGGGGAAAGAAGACGAGAGGTACTGTAGCTACAATGACCTGGTAAATGGCTTAACTCCCGAAAAACTTCAGAACAAAAGGATAGGGGTGAATTTGAGTGCTACTTGTTGAATTGTTGAGACAGACAGGGATTTTTGAAGGGCGTTAAATCCACTTCACAGAACAAAACACACAGACGCAAACACACACCCACTCATAGAAGCATACAGCTCAAAAAGAGCAAGGATACCAATGGGCAAATCATATTGCCTAAAATAGTGCTACGGAAGCGGAACTCAAGAATTTGAGTCTATAACATTTCCTGTATATTGTTGACAGATACAATTGCCAATACTGTTTCTCTTTCTGCCCAGTGTATACTTCCAGGGATAACAGATTCAGACAAATTTACAGGAACACAATAATGCATACAGTGTACTCTCTCCACAAAATGATTACTTCACTTCTCTAGAAGTTATTAAATCCTCTGCTGTTAACTCATATAAAATACAGCCCTTTAAACAGCCTCCTGCCCTCTCTGTTGCTCCAGGGAAGAGAGGAAAGAGAGGCAGGAAAATAATATGAGCATAAAGGAAGGAAGGAAGAATAGACGGATGAATGAAGAAACAATATTTCATATTATGGTCAGATGTGGCTAAGAAAAATACATTGGGAAAAGGAGGGGAGAAGAGGGGAGGGGAGAAGAGAGCAAGAGGGGATTTGGTCCACAGAGTAGAGTACACCCAGTAGTGTAACTACCTACCTTGACCGGTGTGGCTCAGGTGGTGGTGGTGCTCTACACTGGGCGATCGGGGTTCTGGCAGGTCCTCACTCCCTCCATCTGCAGATGAGGAGTGAGAGAAAGAGGAGAGAGTGTGAGCGTGGGGATGCCAGGAAAAGGAGAGAGAATGAGTGCGGCGGTGCGGCTGGCATTCCAGGTAGGCCACATCATCCTCCACCAGCCAAGACTGGGACCTCAGGACCCCCAGGAGACTACTGACACACAGCCCCTCCACACCACTCCTCCAGGGACCCAGACGATCCCGCAAACTGGCAAAGTACACCCAATTCTTCTTCATCAAGGTGGGTTGGGATGTAGACTGAAGATACCAACCAGGCCCTAGTCCAAAGCCCAGGGCCAGTCCATGAGAGAACTATTACAATACTGAGAGGAGTGGTGATCCAGAGCTAGTCCCTCTGGATGAGTGGGAGATTAGTGAGGATAGGACTGGTGGTACAGTATACTACAGTACAGTAGGCGTTTTTCTGAAAGTTGGCTAATTATATGAGGATCAATTACTGTGGGCCCAGAGGACTGAGAGATTGGCTCAGGGATATAATCAAATCAAATTGTGTTTGTTACATGCGCCGAGTACAACTGGTGTAGACTTTTTACAGTAAAATGCTTGCTACACGAGCCCTTCTCAACAATAAAGAGTTTAAAAATAAAAATGGTAACAAAAAGAGGAATAAAATACACAATAACGGAGCTATATACAGGGGAGTACCAGTACCAGATCAATGTGCAGAGGTACGAGGTATTTGAGGTAGATACAGTTGAAGTCGGAAGTTTACATACACCTTAGACAAATACATTTAAACTCAGTTTTTCACAATTCCAAACATTTAATCCTAGTGAAAATGATCTGTCTTAGGTCAGTTATGATCACCACTTTATTTTAAGAATGTGAAATGTTGGAATAATAGTAGAGATAATTATTTCAGCTTTAATTTCTTTCATCACATTCCCAGTGGGTCAGAAGTTTACATACACTCAATTAGTATTTGGTAGCATTGCCATTCAATTGTTAACTTGGGTCAAACATTTCGGGTAGCCTTCCACAAGCTTCCCACAATAAGTTGGGTGAATTTTGGCCCATTCCTCCTGACAGAGCTGGTGTAACTGAGTCAGGTTTGTAGGCCTCCTTGCTCGCACACGCTTTTTCACATCTGCCCACAAATGTTCTATAGGATTGAGGTCAGGGCTTTGTGATGGCCACTCCAATACCTTGACTTTAAGCCATTTTGCCACACCTTTGGAAGTATGCTTGGGGTCATTGTCCATTTGGAAGACCCATTTTCAACCAAGCTTTAACTTCTTGACTGATGTCTTGAGATGTTTCTTCAATATATCCACACTCCCGCCTACACCCAGGCTTCTGTTATCTCAGGTCGTAAATTCCTGGAGGAGACTCTCTCCACCAGTATATGCAGAAAGAGACCCATAGAGAGAACAAAGGAATTTATTCCACATTACAGAACTTGAGAACTGAACAATATCCATGTTTGGGAGAATGTGTACACGGTCGGGGGAGAATCCAGCTACGACCGGTCCATTTCGTTTAATGTTTGTGAAACTCATGAGAGACAATACAGCCACATTACCATAACTCTGTTTATAGAGTCTCAGTTGTGAGGCTTGCATCTAATTGTTGTATTAAATTAATGAGTAAAGATGAAACTATTTGTGAAATTATGTAATGTGATTTTAAACTGTTTAATGAAGGAAACTCCAATTCCCTTTGGAGTTTAACTAAGTCATAGGCCCGCCCCATGAGCACAGACATTGATCTGGCATCATGGGACAGCCCTTTCCTACTGTTTCGGAATAAAACCCCCACCTGGGTAAACCCACTTCAGACCATGCGTACCTCGATTACCGAGAGGGCTCAAGTTTGAGTAGAGACCATGCGTACCTCGACCATTGAGGGAGCTAAGGTTGTTGAATTCTTAATCAAACCACATGGAGCATTGGCTACACAGGTGGAAATGGTTAAACTCTGAGACTATCGATTCCGACAGAATAAGAGCAAATCTTCTATACTAATTACTAGTCTGCAGCTAGAAATTATGTCGACCTGAATGCGAGGACCGACAACCGCCGACAGCCACCGAAACATCTTTTCTATAAGAACATTTCTTAATGGTACTCTGAAGTATCCATTCTAACCACAAAATACTTTTCGGGAGAGAGAGAGAGGGACGGATGAACGGACGATTCCAACAGAGATCACGACGACACACTGAGCGTAAATATGTATTGATTGCAATTATTCCCGAATGAGTGAGCGTTCATGTGCAAATGATTAGCATTTCAATCAATATAATTATCAACTGTGTAGTGACTCATTTGTGTAATTCCCGCCTTTCTCAGTCTACACCCACTTCCCTTTTGTCCACCAAGCCGTCATACCGGTTTATCCCACTAGGGAAACATCCCCTATCATTTCCTTGTAACCATATCTACTTTGTTTGTTTGTTTATGCATGTATATGATTATTTAGTTAGTTAGTAAATAAATGATTGAGACAATTGATGTATGGATGATTCATAGTAAAGACTGGGTTCGTGCAGATAACCAACGATTTATGATGTTCGGAATGAGACTAACGTGAGGTAAAGAATAATTCATTAATTAGAAGACTAATTGATCAGATATTAAAATATCTGAAAAGTTATATTAGGAAAATTATAATTTTGTAATCTGAAGATTTCCCTTGGTGCCCCGACTTCCTAGTTAATTACATTTACATGATTAGTTTAATCACGTAATAATAATTACAGAGAATTGATTTGATAAAATAACAGTCTTCAATTTAATGATGCCAAAGACACGACAGTGCATAAAGGTAGGGTAAAGTGACTAGGCATCCGGATAGATAATAATAAGAGAAAAAATAAAGAACAGAGTAGCAGCAGCAAATGATGAGTGTAAAAGTGTGGATTAACCACAGTGGATGGAGCAGGGCTGGATTAGGGAGGTAATGATCCATTGACCCGCTTTGCCTCTCCACTACAGGGTCTGTTTGACAAGGCCGAGTCCCTATCTTAGGCTACAGTGATCTACAGTACAACTAAGACTGCATGGCACCTTATCCCAAATGGCACCTTATTTCCTATATAGGGCACTATTCTTGGTTAAAAGTAGTGCACTAAACAGTGAATAGGGTGACATTTCAAAATCAAATCAAATCAAATTTTATTTGTCACATACACATGGTTAGCAGATGTCAATGCGAGTGTAGCGAAATGCTTGTGCTTCTAGTTCCGACCATGCAGTAGTATCTAACAAGTAATCTAACAAATTCACAACAACTACCTTATACACACAAGAGTAAAGGAATGAATACGAGTATGTACATATAAATATATGGATGAGCGATGGCTGACCGGCATAGGCAAGATGCAGTAGATGGTATGGAGTACAGTATATACACATATATATATAAATAAATAAAGGTGAAATAAATATATATATATGAGATGAGTAATGTAGGATATGTAAACATTATATAAATGGCATTGTTTAAAGTGGCTAGAGATACATTATTTCATCCAATTATAATTATTAAAGTGGCTAGAGATTTGGGTCGATGGCCAAACGGCATAGGAAAGATTCAGTAGATGGTTTAGAGTACAGTGTATACATTTGATATGAGTATGTCTGATACGTAAACATTATATACAAAATTGTTTAAAGTGGCTAGTGATACATTGTTACATCCAATTCCTATGTTTAAAGTGGCTAGAGATTTAAGTCAGTATGTTGGCAGCAGCCACTCAATGTTAGTGATGGCTGTTTAACAGTCTGATGGCCTTGAGGTAGAAGCTGTTTTTCAGTCTCTCGGTCCCAGCTTTGATGCACCTGTACTGACCTCGCCTTCTGGATGATAGCGGGGTGAACAGGCAGTGGCTCGGGTGGTTGTTGTCCTTGATGATCTTTTTGGCCTTCCTGTGACATCGGGTGGTGTAGGTGTCCTGAAGGGCAGGTAGTTTACCCCCGGTGATGCGTTGTGCAGTCCTCACAACCCTCTGGAGAGCCTTACGGTTGTGGGCGGAGCAGTTGCCATACCAGGCGGTGATACAGCCCGACAGGATGCTCTCGATTGTGCATCTGTAGAAGTTTGTGAGTGATTTTGGTGACAAGCCGAATTTCTTCAGCCTCCTGAGGTTGAAGAGGCGCTGTTGCGCCTTCTTCACCACACTGTCTGTGTGGGTGGACCAATTCAGTTTGTCCGTGATGTGTACGCCGAGGAACTTAACTTTCCACCTTCTCCACTACTGTCCCGTCGATGTGGATAGGGGGGTGCTCCCTCTCCTGTTTCCTGAAGTCCACGATCATCTCCTTTGTTTTGTTGACATTGAGTGAGAGGTTATTTTCCTGACACCACACTCCGAGGGCCCTCACCTCCTCCCAGTAGGCCGTCTCGTCGTTGTTGGTAATCAAGCCTACCACTGTAGTGTCGTCAGCAAACTTGATGATTGAGTTGGATGCGTGCTTGGCCACGCAGTCATGGGTAAACAGGGAGTACAGGAGAGGGCTGAGAACGCACCCTTGTGGGGCCCCAGTGTTGAGGATCAGCGGGGTTGAGATGTTGTTTCCTACCCTCACCACCTGGGGCCGGCCCGTCAGGAAGTCCAGGACCCAGTTGCACAGGGCTGGGTCGAGACCCAGGGTCTCGAGCTTAATGACGAGCTTGGAAGGAACTATGATGTTAAATGCTGAGCTGTAGTCGATGAACAGCATTCTTACATAAGTATTCCTCTTGTCCAGATGGGTTAGGGCAGTATGCAGTGTGATTGCGATTAAGGCTGCCTGTGGACCTATTGGGACGGTAAGCAAATTGGAGTGGGTCCAGGGTGTCTGGCAGGATGGAGGTGATATGATCCTTGACTAATCTCTCAAAGCACTTCATGATGACGGAAGTGAGTGCTACGGGGCGATAGTCATTTAGCTCAGTTACCTTAGCTTTCTTGGGAACAGGAACAATGGTGGCCCTCTTGAAGCATGTGGGAACAGCAGACTGGGATAGGGACTGACTGAATATGTCCGTAAACACACCAGCCAGCTGGTCTGCGCATGCTCTGAGGACCCGGCCAGGGATGCCATCTGGGCCGGCAGCCTTGCGAGGGTTAACACATTTAAATGTTTTTCTCACATTGGCTGCGGTGAAGGAGAGCCCGCAGGTTTTGGTAGCAGGCCGTGTTGGTGGCACTGTATTGTCCTCAAAGCAAGCAAAGAAGTTGTTTAGTTTGTCTGGGAGCAGGACATCATGGTCCGCAACTGGGCTGGTTTTCTTTTTGTAGTCCGTGATTGACTGTAGACCCTGTCACATTCCTCTTGTGTCTGAGCCGCTGAATTGTGACTCTACTTTGTCTCTATATTGACGCTTAGCTTGTTTGATTGCCTTGCGGAGGGAATAGCTACACTGTTTGTATTCAGTCATGTTTCCGGTAGCCTTACCCTGGTTAAAAGCAGTGGTTCGCGCTTTCAGTTTTGCGCGAATGCTGCCATCAATCCACGGTTTCTGGTTGGGGAAGGTTTTAATATTTGCTATGGGTACAACATCACAAATGCACTTGCTAATAAACTCGCTCACCGAATCAGCGTATACATCAATGTTGTTGTCAGATGCTATCCGGAACATATCCCAGTCCACGTGCTCGAAGCAATCTTGCAGCATGGAATCGGATTGGTCGGACCAGCGTTGAACAGACCTGAGAACGGGCGTTTCCTGTTTTAGTTTCTGTCTGTAGGCTGGAAGCAACAAAATGGAGTCATGGTCAGACTTGCCGAAAGGAGAATAGCCTTGTATGCATCACGGAAGTTAGAATAACAATGATCAAGGGTTTTACCAGCCCGGGTGGCACATTCGATATGCTGGTAAAATTTCGGGAGCCTTGTTTTCAAATTAGCCTTATTAAAATCCCCAGCCACAATAAATGCAGCCTCAGGATATGTGGTTTCCAATTTACCTAGAGTGAAATGAATTTCTTTCAGTGCCGTCGGTGTCAGCTTGAGGGGGGGATGTACACGGCTGTGATTATAATCGAGGAGAATTCTCTTGGTAGATAATGCGGTCTGCATTTGATTGTAAGGAATTCTATGTCAGGTGAACAAAAGGACTTGAGTTCCTGTATGTTATGATCACACCACGTCTCGTTAATCATAAGACACACACCCCCACCCTTCTTCTTACCAGATAGATGTTTGTTTCTGTCGGCACGATGCGTGGAGAAACCAGGTGGCTGTACCGACTCAGATAATGTGTCCTGAGTGAGCCATGTTTCCGTGACGCAAAGAACGTTGCAGTCTCGGATGTCTCTCTGAAAGGCAACCCTCGATCTGATTTCGTCTACTTTGTTGTCCAGAGACTGTACATTGGCGATTAAAATACTCGGGAGAGGTGCACGATGCGCCCGTCGACGTAGCTTGACCAAAAGACCGGCGCGTTTCCCTCTTCTCCGGCGCCGCCGTTGTTTTGAGTCGCCGGGTGCTATCCAGTCTATTGTCCTAGTTGGGGTAACAAACAGAGAATCCTCTTCAGGAAAGTCGTATTCCTGGTCGTAATGTTGGTAAGTTGACGTTGCTCTTATATCCAATAGTTCCTCCCGGTTGTATTTGGGATGCAGCCTAACACTGCAAGGGGCTTTGTGGCATATCATGATTTATTCCTAAATCACACATCCCACTAGTATTAAGTCAGCCCATTTATAAACCAAGCCGTTGTTTGAAAGTTGTCTAAGACAATGGATTTCCTCTCTGTCTGTAGTAGATCTTGGCTTGCCACCGAAGTACAAAGCGGTGTGAGTCTTTATTGCTAAGGGTTGTGTACCCTGGCAATGGCGGATGCACCAAATGTGTTACCATCAAAGGGTCCTGTGTGTGTGTACTCACCCAAACAAACTCTTGTGTATATCTCCCGATCATAACCCCACAAATACAGATACTGTACATCTGTGCACAGTGTGCTGTTGTGCCCATACAGGATAGATTGGTGTGCTGGTGGAAAGATCTAGCTTGTCGATAGACTGATAAAATTACCCAGAGGGCCGGAGTGTGTTAGTGTGAGAACTGGGGTAGTGAGAGGTTGACACCGTCTCATTCTGCTACCCTGGTTCCTAACTGCCAACACCACCCTCACCACTTTGACAAAGGTCTATTCTGCTATCTTTAGTTTGGTTGTTTTAAGAATAACATGTGGATATAATGTGATGCTTTCAGTAATGCTGTGTAGACAATTTTTTGTTTGGTTGTTTCAGTCTACACAGCATCACTGAAAGCATCACACTATTATATCCAAATGTGTTACCCTTGTTATCCTTGAAACAACCAAACTAAAAAGAGTCACGATGAAATCATAGTAAATCAATAGAGTGAAATCTATTGGGGCTGGAGAGATTGTGTCACGTCAGGTGACACTACACAACGCTAATCCCTCAATCAAATGTCGTACTATCTGACCTAAGTCAATGGGCCTAGAAATGGAAAAACTTAAAACTAGTCAAAACATTTTGCATTGTGAACAAGGATCTTATCAGAGCCCAGCCATCCAGATTGTGGATGGGTTGGGAACAGACTTTCTACTGTATTCTCTACTGGTAGATTCCTCTGTTGTTACCAGAGATCACAGTCAGAATACACTGCAGCTATCCACACAGATCAATGGATCATTACACTAGGATCAGGAAAGCGGAGGGGCCTAGACTAGACTGAAGAGATGCATCTTCTCATTCTAACCAGAGTCGGACAGGCAGACAGAGGCCATGTCTCCTGTTCTAGCCATCTACAGCTTCAGCTACACGTAGATAATCTCTCAACTGCTCAAGTCAGCAATGTATTCAACAGACTACAACAACTGTCAAAATGTCTTAGCCAGCCTCTACTGAAATAAAAGCCCATCACAGAATAATCTCTCCTTTATAATCACAATAACCTCTGAGTTATCCCATGTTGTATATTAAAAAAATGTGTAAAGAAATTCAGTCACGTTTAGGATGTACACGGAGGGCTGTGTTCTGTCAGAAAATTGTCTTATGGCACAGCCCAGACAGTTTAAGTGGTCAATTATTTCCCATGATTTAAACGCCAGAGTGCGTCAAAGGGAATGCCTCATTCTAACAGTGTCTGTCTGGACCACTCTCCTCTGCACAGGAGGTTGGTGGCACCTTAATTGGGGAGGACGGGCTCGTGCTAATGGCTGGAGCGGAATGGTATCAAATACATCAAACACATGGTTTCCATGTGTTTGATGCCAATCCCTTTGGTGCGTTCCAACCATTATTATGAGTCATCCTCCCCTAAGCAGCCTCCACTGCTCCTCTGCTCTGCTTCCCTTAAGAAAAGTCAGGGTGACACCATCCTCACAGAGAGGTTCAGCTAGCTCTGTGGCTCTCTGGGTTCACTGTGTGGGTAGATAACAGCAGTCATTAGTTAGTGCACCGAGAGACTTCATTGACCTTCATATGTCTGGGAGACAGTCTTTCACTCTAAAAGCATGAATTACTGTTACACTGTTACAAAGCATCGGGTGAAGTTGCTCTGGTACAGTACAGTCCTTTTTTCTGTGTCATCCCCTGGCCATGGAGAATGATCATGCTGCAGACTTTGTCAGTGACCGGCCAGTCTGCCACTCAAGGGCCAGCTCATGGCATTTCAGTCAGTGAGTCAGTATCCCTCTGCAGGCATACAGGCCCTATAGCCTCAGCACTCTGAATTAACTGCACAGACCGAGCTGAATTGTATTATTTTCCTACACTCTTAGAAAAAAGGGTTCCAAAAGGATTCTTCGAATGTCCCCATGGGAGAATCCTTTTTGGCTCCAGTTAGAGCCCTTTTTGATTCCATGTAGAATCCTTTTGGTTTCCATGTAGAACCCTCTGTGAAAAGGGTTCTACTTGGAACCAAAAAGGGGTTCTTTAAAGGGTTCTCCTATGGGGACAGCCAAAGAATCCTTTTAGGTTATACATCACACATTTTTTTCTAAGAGTGTACCATTGTTGCTCGGCGAAGCCGGGGTGCATCTGAAATGGCAACCTATTCTCTTTATAGTGCACTACTTTTGACCAGGGCCCTTCCATTGTGTGTGTGTGTGTGTGTGTGTGTGTGTGTGTGTGTGTGTGTGTGTGTGTGTGTGTGTGTGTGTGTGTGAGGTAAGTGAGGCAAGGGAAGGCGAGGCAGTTTGTCACCCTCTGTATTATCCAGCCTGACAGGCCAAAGACAATGCTGTCAGCTCTTAAGTAATGTTACCTTGAGAAAGGACCTGAGCGCTGAGCCAGTTGGACTAGCTACTTCCACTAGGAAAATAGGAATATAGAGTGATTAATCCCCGAGGGAGACACACCAGCATAATGCAGGTGTGGCAAGATGGAGGGGCGGCTGATGGAAGGACAGCTAACAATGGGAGGGCTGACGGTGGGACGCTTTAAAGGTGCAGTATGTAGCTTTTCTGGCGGGCCGACAGAATTCACATAGAAATGCGAGTTACAGTTCTGTCATTCTCATTGAAACCAAGTCTGAAAAGTTTCAGATCTGTTCTGTGCGCTATTTCTATGCTTCAAATTCTTAAGTTTAGCTTTTGCTCTTTTTACTTCTCGGTTTTGTACACCAGCTTCAAACAGTTCAAAATATTATATTTTTGGAAATTTAAAAAGACATTTCACAGCGTTTTAGATGTTACAATGATTTTCTACACTATACTGTGCATTCAGAAAGTATTCAGACCCCTTGACTTTTTCCACACTTTGTTACATTACAGCCTTGTTCTAAAATATTTCTCATCAATCTACACACAATCCCCATAATGACACAGCGAAAACATGTTTCTCAATATTTTTGCAAATATTAAAAATAAAAAACAAAAACACCTTATTTACATAAGGATTCAGACCCTTTGCTATGAGCTCAGGTGCATCCTGTTTCCATTGATCATCCTTAATTAGGGAGAAGCGGCGCGCTAGCCACCCGCTAGCTACCTGACACTACCCGTTGAAATGTAAGGCGCCAAATACAAAATCCAAAGGTTGAATTATTAAACATTCATCAATATACAAGTGTTGCATAGTCATCAAAAGCTCTGATTCTTGGCAATATCACAGCGTTGTCAGATTTCAAAAAGGCTTTACAGTGAAAGCACAACATTTCATTGTTTGAGGATAGCACCTCCAATATTTATGCATTAGAATAAATTCATATCCAGCTCGGGTCACACAAAACCCATATAAGAGCTAAAATAAATCCCTTACCTCTCGAAGAACTTCTGCTGAGGGCTTCCCAAGTGTCCAACGAAGACATCCAATGGTTCTTTTGTTAGAAAAAGTCATTTATTATATCCATAAATCTCAGTTTGGTTGGCGCGCGTTATGATCAGAAAATCCACCTTCGAGTCGCCCATTGAAACGTGAAAAGAACATGTTCAAATTATACCTATAAACTTTCTCCAAACAAATCCAACATCATTTTTAATGTATCCTTATGTATCCTTTTATATATATTTACTGTAATATTTCAACCGGACGATAACATGAACGATAGGAAAGGAAAAAAAAGTGGGGCGCGCTCACAATCTCGCGCGCACGTGAAACTTTGTTGACAAATGTGGTCCCTTCACTATTTCCTCTTCCTATCTGTTCTGCTTAGTGCTAGAGCCTCCAAATACTGTATAAAGACTGTTGACATCTAGTGGAAGCCATAGGTACTGCAGTCTCAGTCCTAGATAACATAGAAATCAATAGGCAGCCTGGAGAAAAACGTCATGTACAAAAGAAACTGCAAATCCGGGTGGATTTTCCTCTGGTTTTCGCCTGCTATATCAGTTCTGTTATACTCACATACATTATTTTAACACTTTTAGAAACTTCCTATCCAATAGTACTAATTATGTGCATATCCTATTTTCTGGGCCTGAGTGGCAGGCATTTTACTTTGGGCATGCCAGACTCTCCAAAACCGTCACCTCTGCTGCCGCTCCCTAAGAAGTTAAGATTATTCTACAACTTGATTGGAGTCCAGCTGTGGTAAATTCAATTGATTGGGCACGATTTGGAAATTCCTACACCTGTCTATATAAGGTCCCACAGTTGAAAGTGCATGTCTGAGCAAAAACCAAGCCATGAGGTCAAAGCAATTGTCCGTAGAGCTCAGAGACAGGATTGTGTCGAGGCAAAGATCTTGGGAAGGGCACCAAAAACTTTCTGCAGCATTGAATCTCCCCAAGAACACAGTGGCCTCCATCATTCTTAAATGGAGGAAGATTGGAACCACCAAGACTCTTCCTAGAGCTGGCCGCCCGGCCAAACTGAGCAATCGGGGGAGACGGGCCTTGGTCAGGGAAGTGACCAAGAACCCGATGGTCACTCTGACGGAGAGTTCCTCTGTGGAGATGGGAGAACCTTCCAGAAGGACAACCATCTCTGCAACATTCCACAAATCAGGCCGTTATGGTAGAGGGGCCAGACGGAAGCCACTTCTCAGTAAAAAGCACATGAACGCCCGCTTGGAGTTTGCCAAAAGGCACCTAAAGGACTCTCAGACAATGAGAAACAAGATCTGGTCTGATGAAGCACAGATTGAACACTTTGAATTCCTGAATGCCAAGTGTCACGTCTGGAGGAAACCTGCCACCATCCCTATGGTGAAGCATGGTGATTGCAGCATCATGCTGTGTGGATAGTTTTCAGTGGCAGGGACTGGGAGACTAGACAGGAGCGAGGCAAAGATGAATGGAGCAAAGTACAGAGAGATCCTTGATGAAAACCTGCTCCAGAGAGCTCAGGACCTCAGACTGGGGCGAAGGTTCACCTTCCAACAGGACAACAACCCTAAGCACACAGCCAAGACAATGCAGGAGTGGCTTCGAGAAAAGTCTCTGAATGTCCTTGAGTGGCCCAGCCAGAGCCCGGACTTGAACCTGATCGAACAACTCTGGAGAGACCTGCAGTGACACTCCCAATCCAACCTGACAGAGCTTGAGAGGATATGCAGAGAAGAATGGGAGAAACTTCCCAAATACAGGTGTGCCACGCTTATAGCCTCATACCCAAGAAGACTCGAGGCTGTAATCACTACCAAAGGTGCTTCAACAAAGTACTGAATACTTATGTTTGCACAAATTCTAAAAACCTGTTTTTGCTTTGTCCTTCTGAGTTATTGTGTGTAGATTGAAAAACGATTTAATCAATTTTAGAATAAGGCTGTAACGTAACAAAATGTGGGAAGAGTCAAATGGTCTGAATATTTACTGAATCCACTTTTTTTTTAATATAAACTGAAATTAGGCGAACCATTCAAATTTTAGCAACCATGAAATGGAGGGGTGAATTCTGCCCATTGTACCTTTAATGCAAATCTACTCATTTTGCCATGGGGTTTATGGTGGAGATAACATTTTGCAGCTTAAAAGCTAATTTCCTACAATTCTATGCATTTTCCATGACCTATGGTATCTGAATGAGAGACTAACAAAATCAATGGAGGCCCGATGTTAGCTGAAATGGGCTAATTGAGGGACTGTCAGTGACAGACAGAAGAAGAAGAAAACTGCTGATGCGCAACCAAATTTCGAAATTGCACATTTAGTATTTTAATATTTTAACTCTCAGCAGTAAATTTAGACACACACACAGAAAAGGGGGCCTCAGTGTCCGCATTTTGTCGTGATATTTGTTGGTCTGGCCCTGAGATATAGAATGACATTTCCACAAACCCTTGATGGATTTACAGCTTTAGTTATGTTTCTAACTACAGTACATTGTATTTAGCCTAAGCGCAAACTTTCGAATCACTGGCGTTTTCCAATTTGCGGAGCAGCCGATGCCTCATGTTCTCAATAAAAAGGTAAAAGAGTACAGTACATCCAAACAATGCAGACTACAATATAGGTTCATTTGTTTCAATGTTATCTCATATTCTGCTGAGCTTGCGGCTATCATAATATAATGTTATGTAATTCATTTTAGCTTCTGTTTCCCTTCTCTCCCCCTGAGCCCTCCCAGGTATGACCTTTTTTCAATAGATGTTCTATAGTAGTGAACAGACAACACAACAAGGGGAACCATACTTGGAATTAATTTAATCATACGCTTCAGGTGCTGCAGCACAGCATAAACAACATACTCCACTATACACAGCCCGGTTAATAAAAGCAGTTAAAATGTTACAAAATCACAAACATAGCTTAAACCAGCATCAATGGAAATTCCATGGTGAAGGAATTACACTGAGACTCAGATTCACGTTATTATGTATGCCAAACAAAAAACATTGATTTCAAACTTTAACAAACCATACAACTACACTGAGTGTACAAAACTTTATGAACACTTCCTAAAATGTATTTGCACCCCACCTTTTTCCCTCAGAACAGCCTCAATTCATTGGGGCATGGAATACAAAGGTTTCAAAAGTGTTCCACAAGGATGCTGGCTAATGTTGACTTCAATGCTTCCCACAGTTGTGTTAAAACTAGTTAGGGAGCGGCGGCAGTGTTGGGAGTTTTGGCCTGCCACTCAGGCCCAGAAACTAGGATATGCACAAAATTTGTACTATTGGATAGGAAACACTCGGCAGTTTCTAAAACTGTTAAAATAATGTCTGTGAGTATAACAGAACTGATATGGCAGGCGAAAACCCGAGCAAAATTCATCCAAGAAAATCTGAATTTGTGACATGCCTCCTTTTCCAATTGCTATAGGTTGCTATAGGACATGCTTTAATCCAGCTCCCAGGTTGCAGTACCTATGGCTTCCACTAGATGTCAACCGTCTTTAGAAAAAGGTTTGAAGAGTTTACCTTGAAAACTAGACGAATACAGGAAGTTTTTCCAAGTGAAGTGAGGAAGTAATTTCTGTCTGTGGCGCGTGGGACCCGGGAGCGCGCACCTCGGTTTTTTACTTTTCTATTGCCCAGGATATTATCCGTGTGAAATAATAGTTAATATACATATTAGTGTACCTAAGGATCGATTAGAAATGTTGTTTGATTTGTTTGGACAAAGTTTGTAGGTATATTTTTTGACTTGTATAATGGGACGAGTGGACGGTGGATTTTCTGAACAGATTGCTCCAATCAAACGGAGCTTTATGGATATAAATAGGGACTTTTTAGAACAAAAGGAACATTAGATGTTTTGTTTAGACACTTCGGATTACCATCAGCAGAAGATCTTCAAAGGTAAGCGATTTATTTTTGCTCTTTTTATGTGTTTTGTGACACCCGCGCTGGTTTTATTATTATGCTAATAGGGGAAGTACACAGGGAGCTGTCCTCAGACAATCAAATGTTCTGCTTTCGCCGTAAAGCCTTTTTGAAATCTGACAACGCAGTGAGATTGCCAAGAGTCTAAGCTTTTAAAGAGTGTGCAACACTTGTATATTCATGAAAGGTTTATATTTCTACTTCTGTAATTTGAATTTGGCGCTCTACATTTTTCCGGATGTTGTCAAGGATGGGGCGCTAGCTCCCCCACTGCTCCTTAATTATCCCCAAGAGGTTAAGTTGGCTGGATGTCTTTTGGGTGGTGGACCATTCTTGATACACACGGGATGTTGAGTGTGAAAACCCCAGCAGCATTGCAGTTCTTGACACTACTACCATAACCCGTTCAAAGGCACTTAAATATTTTGTCTTGCCCATTCACCCTCTGAATGGCACACCTACACAATCAATGTCTCAATCATCTCAAGGCTTAAAAATCCTTCTTTAGCCTGTCTTCTCCCCTTCATCTACACTGATTGAAATAAATTTAATAAGGGAACATAGTTTTCACCTGGCCAGTCTATGTCATGGAAAGAGTGGGTGTTCCTAATGTTTTGTACACTCAGTGTATATGCATATTTTTTTATTTAACTAGGTAAGTCTGTTAAGAACAAATTATTATTTTACAATGACGGCCTACCCCGGCCAAAACCTCCCCTAACATGGACGATGCTGGGCCAATTGTGCGCCGCCCTATGGGACTCCCGATCACAACCAGTTGTGATACAGCCAGGGTCTGTAGTGACGTCTCTAGAACTGAGATGCAGTGCCTTAGACCACTGCGCCACTCGGGAGCGGTGGGTGAACAATTTGAACAATTTACGCAGTAATGAATTTACTGTAAATGTGTTTTGTAAAATCTGTGGAAATTAGTCCTTGTGCATAGAGTTCTCTGGTTTGTTAAACTTTGAAATCAATGGTTCTTGTTCGGTATACATTTGAAAAATCTGAGTCTCAGCCTAATTCCATTACCATGGAATTGCCCTCAATCAGACCATTCTACTGATTCCTTTCATGTCCTCATAGTACACTCATCCCTCTCTGTAAGGCAGGGTGGCTGTACCGTACAATTAGCCAGGCAGTACAAAGGCCATGGACGGTGACGCATGAGAGAGCCTGATATGCGTCAGGCGCTGGCCTCCATCTCTACCTCTCTACAGGGTCCTGGAAGGTGTTGTTAGTGGAACAGGAAGTAGAGAGAGAGAGAGAGAGGGAGAGAGAGAGAAGAAAAAGATGAGAGAGAAAGAGATAAAGAGAGGCACACTCTGTGCCTCTAAAAAAAGGTCTGTCGCAGTATTGAGTGGGTGGGCTTCACCAGAGAGACACATAACCAACCAGCAGCCTGAGGTACTAGTGCCCTTATATTATACAAAGACACTCAAAACACCGCTATACATAAAACTGAAAGAATATGGAGGTAGTGCCTGCATGTGAAATGACTGACTACTCGTCCCTGGTTCCTTGGTTCTCCTCAGGCAGAAATAAGAGTGAGATGGAGGAAGAGCGTGACAGAGAGAGAGCGAGAAAGAGGGTGAGTGAGAGAGAGAGAGAGAGCGAGAGCACATTATAGCTCCTGGTCTTCCTCGAGGCGTTCCATTGATCAGCACCACAGAGGACTGACGTTTTTGGAATCCATATTTTATACATGAAGAAGCAGCACCAAGCTAACTGAGAAGAACAGTGTAAAGACACTTCTCCAGTACTCTCGCATTTTCAATTTCTCTCTCTACTGCCATAATAACAATAATAATGATAGTGCATTTTATTTACAAAGTGCTCTCTCTCCACCTCATTTTCTCTCTTCCCCATCTCCCTCCCAATCTTTCTCTCAGCACAGTGACACTGCACAGTCACCTCTGACTCTCTCTGACCTCCAGTGTACTGTAGGAGATGTGAGTCCCCTGCTATGGAGGCATTTGTCAGTCTCTACTGTTCACTGCACAAACTATTGTATACCAGGTAAATAAATGGCAAAAGGTCCTGATTCTGACATAAACAAAGCATAATAGAGGAAGACTAAGGGCCTGTCCCAAGTGGCACACTATTCCCTTTAGAGTGCACTACTTTTGATCAGAGCCCTATAAGCCCTGGTCAAAAGTAGTGCACAATAGGGAATAGGGTGCCATTTGGGACACACAGAAGTCTCACTGCAGTGCATTCAATAATAATGCGTGAGTAATCTATCAATCTACACAGACGCCATTTAAATTAACCATTGATTTTGAATAGAAGAATCAAGGATGAGCATTGGGTTAATATGAGGGCAACAACAGTGTCATAACATCAAAGTGTCTGTGTCATGGCGATAAACAGTCCTTTGTGTGACACAATCCTGTCCCCTAACAACAATAGTACAGTAACAATACAAAGACCATATGAACTGAGAAAATATCGCTTTGTAGAAGAAGAAAAAACCTCTACCAGAGAGGAGAGACGTCATCCGATGTCAGATATGAAAGGTGTCATTGGTTGTTCTTCTATTCCAATCTGAGTTCAGAGCTTTCAAACGGCAGGGGGCAACCATTAGTCCAGAGAGGAGAGAGAGAGGAGAAGATAGAGGGAGGGGAGGAAGGAAAGAAAGGAGAGAGAGGGGGAAGAGTGGCGAGAGACAGAAAGAGGGAGGGAGATAAAGGAGAACACAGAGAGAGAGAGAGAGAGAGAGAGAGAGAGAGAGAGAGAGAGAGAGAGAGAGAGAGAGAGAGAGGATGGGGAGAGAGTACGCCCTCTTCCCTCACACTCCCTTATCCTCCGTTAGCAATGCAATCACTCATCTGTACTCAACAACACTGGCGATAGATGCCTCACACAAGAACACACACAAACACAACATCTCCACTGCAGGCAGAGGAGTGAACTGTGAACAAGCAGGCTTGAATAATGAAACATTATTTTACAAAAATATAAATAAAGTAGAGAACACAGTATGTGACTGCCAGCTTGTAAACCACTGCCAAAACAATCACTTTACCCAATAATTTAAGAAGATATATATTTGAGAGGATATGACTTGGCAATTACCCCAGGAAGAGTAGCTGCTGCTTCTGCAAAAAGCTAATGTGAATCCAAATAAGCAAATAAAGAAAGAAAAAATTATAGTTACCTTAAATGGATTAGCACTCCTGTTCTTCCTGAAAACACACAGAATGTGTAAACATTCTTTCTGTCTGGCATGACTGGTAGCCTATAGTCTGAATCTAAGGGTGGGTTTGGATAAGGGGGGTACATCCAGAGTGTCTGTTCTACTCTGCACTGGGCATTTTGTAAAGTCTGAATCTGAGGGTGTGTGTGTTGGGTGTGTGTGTGTTCGTGTGTGTGTTCGTTGGGTTGTGTGTGTGCATGTGTGCGTGTGTCCACTCTGCCTCTCCCCAACGCATTAGCCCTGAGAGGGAGGGAGGGAGGGAGGGAGGGAGGGAGGGAGGGAGGGAGGGAGGGAGGGAGGGAGGGAGGGAGGAGGAAGACAGGGCTAGGCTAGCCTAGGCGAATTTGACAGTCACAGGCAGCAAAGTGCAAGCAGGTTGGCTGCTAGGCAATGTGTTAAAACCTTACAGCATATCAATTAATATTTGGTGTTTTAGATCACTTGCACTTCTAGAGACCTTAACAAAGGCTCCCAAACTGGCATCAACTACAGGGCAAAATGCTCAACCATTAAAAGTTTAAGAGATAGCTGCCACTCCAGTCTGCCCCCTATACATTTTAAATTGATGGGGCACTATAACCACATATGAGTTAAAGCCCCCATAAAGTCTTGTTAATTGTATTTTTAAATCACAGTATGCCTACTAAATCATTGTTTGTTTTTATTTCATGTCTATCTGCAAATATATTTTTTATAATTTTACCTCTTTTTGCTCAGTCTGATCATGTGGGCGTGATAGGTTTGGGCTACCGAGTGGCGCAGCGGTCGAAGGCCCTGCATCTCAGTAGTACAAGAGGCGTCCCTACAGTACCTAGTTCGAATCCAGGCTGTATCACATCTGGCCGTGATTGGTAGTCCCATAGAGCGGTGCACAATTTGCCCAGCGTCGTCCGGGTTTTGCCCGGAGTAGGCCGTCATTATAAATAAGAATTTGTTCTTAACTGACTTGCCTAGTTAAATAAAGGTTAGACTCTAGTCTAGAGCCTACCCCGCTTACCCCTTCAAAGTAGGAGGATACATGCAGTGCCTTCAGAAAGTATTCAATTGATTACATTTAGATTGTGTCACTGGCCTACACACAATACCCCTTAATGTCAAAGTGGAAGTATGTTTTTAGATTTTTTTTTACAAATGAATTAAAAATTAAAAGCTGAGTATTCAACACCTTTTTTATGGCAAGCCTAAATTAGTTCAGGAGCAAAGATTTGATTCACAAGTCTAAGTTGCATGGACTCGCTCTGTGTGCAATAATATTCTTAAACATTTTTTTTTTTAATGATTACCTCCTCTCTGTACCCCACACATACAATTAGAGTGCCTTCGGAAAGTATTCAGGTCACAGCCTTATTCTAAAATGTATTACATAAAAAATTTTCCCACATCAATCTACACACAATACCCCATAATAACAAAGCAAAAACAGGTTTTTAGAAATGTTTGCAAATTTATTAAAAAAAAAAATTGGAAAAATCACATTTACATAAGTATTCAGACCCTTTACTCAGTACTTTGTTGAAGCACCTTTGGCAGCGATTACAGCCTCGAGTCTTCTTGGGTATGACGCTACAAGCTTGCCACATCTGTATTTGGGAAGTTTCTCCCATTCTTATCTGCAGATCCTCTCAGCTCTGTCAGGTTGGATGGGGAGCGTTGCTGCACAGCTATTTTCAGGTCTCTCCAGAGATATTAGATCGGGTTCAAGTCCGGGCTCTGGCTGGGCCACTCAAGGACATTCAGAGACTTGTCACGAAGCCACTCCTGCATTGTCTTGGCTGTGTGCTTAGGGTTGTTGTCCTGTTGGAAGGTGAACCTTTGCCCCAGTATGAGGTCCTGAGTGCTCTGGAGCAGGTTTTCATCAAGGATCTCTCTGTACTTTGCTCCGTTCATATTTGCTTCGATCCTGACTAGTCTCCCAGTCCCTGCCGCTGAAAAACATCCCCACAGCATGATGCTGCCACCACCATGCTTCACCCTAGGGATGGTGCCAGGTTTCCTCCAGACGTGATGCTTGGAATTCAGGACCAGAGAATCTTGTTTCTCATGGTCTGAGAGTCCTTTAGGTGTCTTTTGGCAAACTCAAAGTGGGCTGTCATGTGCCTTTTACTGAGGAGTGGCTTCAGTCTGGCCACTCTACCATAAAGGCCTGATTGGTGGTGCTGCAGAGATGTTGTCCTTCTGGAAGGTTCTCCCATCTCCACAGAGGAACTCTGGAGCTCTGTCAGAGTGACCATCGGGTTCTTGGTCACCTTCCTGACCAAAGCCCTTCTTCCCCGTTTGCTCAGTTTGGCCAGGCGGCCATCTCTAGTAAGAGTCTAGGTGGTTCCAAACGTCTCCCTTTTAAAAATTATGTTCTTGGGGACCTTCAATGCTGCAGAAACATTTTGGTACCCTTCCCCAGATCTGTGCCTCGACACAATCCTGTCTCGGAGCTCTACGGACAAGTCCTTCGACCTTATGGCTTGGTTTTTGTTCAGACATGCACTTTCAACTGTGGGACCTTATATAGACAGGTGTGTGCCTTTCCAAATCATGTCAAATCAATTGAATTTACCACAGGTGGACTCCAATCATGTTGTAGAAACATCTGAAGGATGAGCAATGGAAACCAGATGCATCTGAGCGTAGTTTTGAGTCTCATAGCTAAGGGTTTGAATACTTATGTAAATAAGTTTTTTTTTTTTTTTTTTTTGCAAAATATTCCACAAAGCTGTTTTCGCTTTGTCATTATGGGTTATTGCATGTAGATTGATATAGATGTAATACATTTTAGAATAAGGCTGTAACGTAACAAAATGTGGAAAAAGTGAAGGGGTCTGAATACTTTCCAAAGGCACTGTATCTGTAAGGTCCTTCAGTCTAGCAGCAAAATTAAAACACAGATTCAACCACATAGACCAGGGAGGTTTTCCAAAGCCTCACAAAGAAGGGAACCTACTGATAGATTGGTAACAAAAAGGCTGACATTTAGTATCCCTTTGAGCATGGTGAAGTTATTAATTACACTTTGGATGGTGTATCAATACACCCAGTCACTACAAAGATATAGGTGTCCTTCTTAACTTTGCCCGAGAGAAAGGAAACCAATCAGGGATTTCACCATGAGGCCGATGGTGACTTTAAAACAGTTACAGAGTTTAATGGCTGTGATAGGAATGACAAGAGTGAAAAGAAGGAAGCCAGTTCAAAATAAAAATATTACAATACATGCATGCAGTAAAACTGCAGAAAATGTGGCAAAGAAATTACATTTATGTCCTGAAATCAAAGTGTTATGTTTAGGGCAAATCTAACACATCACTGAGTACCACTCTTCATATTTTGAAACATGGTGGTGGCTGCATCATGTTATGGGTATGCTTGTTCTCGGCAACGACTACAGTATGGAGTTGTTTAGGATAAAAAGAACCGGAATAGAGCTAAGCACAGGCAAAATCCTAGAGGAAAACCTGGTTCAGTCAGACACAGAGACAAATTCACCTTTCAGCATGACAATAACCTAAAACACAAAGCCAAATATACACTGGAGTTAATTACCAAGACGACATTGAATGTTCCTGAGTGGACTAGTTACAGTTTTGACTTAAATCAGCTTGGAAATCTATAGCAAACACTTAAAAATACCTGTCTAGCAATGATCAACAACCAACTTGACAGAGCTTGAAGAATTTTTAAAAGTTGAATGTGTCCAGGTGTGCAAAACTCTTAGAGACTTAACCATAAAGACTCAGCTGAAATCACTGCCAAAGGTGATTCCAACATGTATTTACTAGGAATGTGAATACTTATGCAAATTAGATATTTCTGTATTTAATTTTCAATACATTTGAACATTTTTTCACTTTGTCATTATGGGATATTGTGTGTAGATGAGTAAGAAAAATATATATTTAATCAAAATGTGTAATATGTCAAAGGGTATGAATACTTTCTGAAGGCAATGCATGCAAATAAAAGATGACTGGTAATTGGTCAAAATAATCAAATCAGATTGTGATGTCATGATATGGGAAAAAAAACTCCATCCCACATGAACAGGCTGAAATTTCAGGCATAACATTTTTTCCAAACAGCTCTTACACCAAAAGGGCATTATCATAATTTTCACAATTTCAGAGTGTTATTTCGACCATGGAAAAATGGTAGACGTGTGTCACTTACTCAGGTACTGTAAGTAACTCAATTAAAGGTAAGTATCTTCAGGTAAGTACAATTACTTCTACAGGGATAACAAAAATGAGGACACCGTATGACTCCACAGCAAAATTACAATTGACAAAAAGTGACAATTACAACTAGCAGTCTAGAACGTAAAATAAAAACCCATAAGCCCAAATAGAGTGGACATGAGCTGCTGTATGATCTCTTAAAGAGACAGTATCCCATAACAAAAAAGCATGACACAACTGAAACAATGAGACAACATGAAACAACTGAAACAAATAATGAAACATGAAGTAGATCAATAAATATTTCAAATGTAGGCAAAATCCTAAATTGGCTACCACACCATGTACCCACTAGTGGTCAAAAGGTTTTTGACACTCCAAAAATACTGTATGGTACTGTTATTTCCCCGCCAACAACATTTTCCCACAATGCACCATAATTGACAGTATTCTGCAGTATAATGCTTTCACAGTATTTCATTGTTGATAATAGCCAAAATTACTGTACAAATTACAGTTTTACAGTGTAATAGCATACACACACACAAACACATGTACATGCTCAATGAGTTAATAATATGTACATATCTTCATAATAACCGCATTTAAGGTAAGGTGAAATAAAGAACAATGCTGATGCCCATGTATTCAGGATTTTGGCAGCTACCTATTTACACAGTATGTATTTTCCTACCCTCAGCTTTCAATAATAACAATATACCTGCACACACAGCAAGGGCACTTCCTCCTATTTAAACCTCACAGCGCTCCACAGTAATGAGCCCATCCACATCAAGAGGGAACATGAAAGAGAGTTCCTCGACTGGCAAAATCAACAAGATGCTACTGCAGACGTGGGGGGAGAGACAGTGTGGGGCAAAGTCCTACAGCATCAACATTTAAAGGGACAATATTTTACATTGCTCAGTTCACAAGCTAATGCTTGTCTAGACCTAGCAGGCTTTCACAATCTGGAGCTGGAGGGTGTGGTGTGTGTTGGGGGGGTGCATGACGTAAAGGTAGACTCTATGGAGGATGAGAGAGGAATCGAGAAGAGAATACAGATAGGAAAGATGGGTGTGGAGGAGACAGCATGGGGTGAATATGAGGAAAGATTGGGGAGCGAGAGAGGGGACTTGAGATGAGAGGGGGATGGGGAGACAGGGAGGTGGCTGACAGACAAGGTATACGACCAGCGTAAATGGATAGACAGAGGGGGGATGACGGGGAGGAGGGGAGAAAGATGGAGTTGCGAGGACCCTCATTAGCCCACGAAAGGCTAGAGCATTTAGCTCCCTGCTCTCCTATCTTCCTCTCTTCCCGCTCTCCTCTCTTCCCTCTCTCCTCTCATATCTCTTCTTTTCTTCTCCAGAAATATCCCAGGGTGAGCTGAGTGGGTGGGTGAGAGATGGAGAGAGAGAGAGAGAGAGAGAGAGAGAGAGAGAGAGAGAGGGAGGTGAGAGAGAGGGAGAGGATGTGAGAGAGAGAGGGTGTGAGATAGTGTGAGAAAGAGAGAGAGATTGAGACAGAGAGAGCGAGAGAGAGATTGAGAGAGACAGCATGGATGGTCAAAGTGGGTGAGAGATGGCCATGATAACACTAGGTCCTGGAGGAGAAGTATGGGTGCTGCTCAATGATGCATCTCCCATAGATAGAAGCACAACGATATAACATTAGAATCCCTCAATCAACAACAAGAGGGATATGAGCATTCAGTATGTATGTACAACCTGCATTATTATGAAGAAAATCAGCGAACACACAAGAACAGAGCTGAGGGCACCCCGCCTCACACACACTGCTAAGGGGTGGGAACTGGTGTGACTCAGAACCTGATTGGTGTGAAGGCCCCATACCTGGGCCAAGGTGACACAACAGGAACAGCAACAGAGCCACAGCAACAGAGAACAGAGGAAAACAGACATCTGCTACACAGGTCCAAAACATAAATAATATAAATAAAAACAGTCCATTCCCTCCCCTATTCTCCACACAGACCTTCAGTCCAGACTCTAAGAGTTCCCTGTATCCAGCTCACCTTTGTCAGTCCAACGACTCGGCTTCCCAGGCAATTAAATAATCCTGCACCATAGTAAGGAAGATCCAAAACAAAAGAAAGTGAGAAGGAGACTGAGGAGGAAGGAATGCTGAAATGGTGAAAGAGGGGTGAAAAAGAGGTAGGGAAAAGAGGGAAAGAGAGCAGGAGAGGTAAAGCGTGGCCCAGACAAGGAGAGAGCTCTCCTCAGTGTGAGCAGGCAGCGAGGAAAGAAAGCACCAGGTGTCAGCACACACACACACAGAGGCGTGCTGTGCACATGTACACACACACACATATTGGGGCGCATCGCGTGCATATACACACACACTCAACGGCAGACAGGCACTCTCTCCCTCCTCCCCCTTTCGCATCCTGCTCTCTGCTAGCAGCAATAACTCCCTCTCATCCTGCCTCTTTATATTAGTACATTTTTGGAAAAATAACAGATTAATGATCATTTAGAAATACAAAGACAACCAAGCGATATGCAGTATGGAGAGAGAGAGGCTTTAGCCGTACCCTCATCCTACTCCTCCTCTGTCCCTCGGGTGATGTGGAGGTTAACCCAGGCCCTGCGTGTCCCCAGGCACTCTCATTTGTTGACTTCTGTAATCGAAAAAGCCTTGGTTTCATGCATGTTAACATCAGAAGCCTCCTCCCTAAGTTTGTTTTACTCACTGCTTTAGCACACTCTGCCACCCTGATGTCCTAGCCGTGTCTGAATCCTGGCTTAGGAAGGCCACCAAAAATTCTGAGATTTCCATACCCAACTACAACATTTTCCGTCAAGATAGAACTGCCAAAGGGGGAGGAGTTGCACCCCGGTAGTCCTAACACCCCGGTAGTCCTACAATCTAAGCTAGATGCCCTCAATCTCACACAAATCATCAAGGAACCCACCAGGTACAACCCTAAATCCGTAAACATGGGCACCCTCATAGATATTATCCTGAATTTTTTTTTACAGTGTGATATGCTGTGAGGATCAACACTTTTCACATTTTTTATTCTTCGAATGTAAAGTCCATGGAGAACAAGAGCTCCTCCTCCTCTCAGCTGCCCACTGCACTGAGGCTAGGTAACACGGTCACCACCGATAAATCCATGATAATCGAAAATTTCAACAAGCATTTCTCTACGGCTGGCCATGCTTTCCTGGCTAACCCAACCCCGGCCAAAAGCTTTTCTCTGTATACATCAATGATGTCGCTCTTGCTGCAGGTGATTCTCTGATCCACCTCTACGCGGACAACACCATTATGTATACTTCTGGCCCTTCTTTGGACACTGTGTTAACTAACCTCCAAACGAGCTTCAATGCCATACAGCACTCCTTCCGTGGCCTCCAACTGCTCCTAAACGTTAGTAAAACCAAATGCATGCTTTTCAACCGTTCGCTGCCCGCACCAGCCCGCCTGACTAGCATCACTACCATGGACGGTTCTGACCTAGAATATGTGGACAACTACAAATACCTAGGTGTCTGGCTAGACAGTAAACTCTCCTTCCAGACTCATATTAAACATCTCCAATCCAAAATCAAATCTAGAATCGTCTTTCTATTATTTTGCAACAAAGCCTCCTTCACTCATGCTGCCAAACAAACTGAATATCCTATCGATCCTCGACTTCGGCGATGTCATCTACAAAATAGCTTCCAATACTCTACTCAGCAAACCGGATGCAGTCTATCACAGTGTCATCCGTTTCATTACCAAAGCCCCTTATACCACCCACCACTGCGACCTGTATGCTCTAGTCGGCTGGCCCTCGCTACATATCTGTATATCAGGTCATCTATAAGTCTATGCTAGGTAAAGCTCCGCCTTATCTCAGCTCACTGGTCACGATAACAACACCCACCCGTAGCACACGCTCCAGCAGGTATATCTCACTGGTCATCCCCAAAGCCAACACCTCCTTTGGCCGCCTTTCCTTCCAGTTTTCTGCTGCCAGTGACTGGAACGAATTGCAAAAATCGCTGAATCTGGAGACTTATATCTCCCTCACTAACTTTAAACATCAGTTATCTGAGCAGCTAACTGATCGCTGCAGCTGTACATAGTCCATCTGTAAATAGCTCACCCAATCTAACTACCTCATCCCCATACTGTTTTTATTTACTTTTCTGCTCTTTTGCACACCAGTATCTCTACTTGCACATCATCATCTGCTAAATTGTAATTACTTCGCTACTATGGCTTATTAATTGCCTACCTCCTCACGCCATTTGCACACACTGTATATAGACTTTCTTTTTTTTCTATTGTGTTATTGAGTGTACGCTTGTTTATTCAATGTGTAACTCTGTGTTGTTGTTTGTGTCGCACTGCTTTGCTTTATCTTGGCCAGGTCGCAGTTGTTCTCAACTAGCTTACCTGGTGAAATAAAAACGAAATAAAAAAAGTATGTGTATGTGTGCTGTAATTCATTCTCATTATTAACACAACTATTCTGAAAGAAAGGTGCTGAATATGTATGGACATACTGTATGTTATGTGTGTGTGCATAGGCCTACTCGTGTGTAGTATCCTAAAATGTCTGCGCATCATATGAACAAGCAACCCCTCTGCATCAAATCAGCTAGTGTTTCCTACTATGTCTACCTTCTCCTGGGAGAGACCTCCCTAGCTACTCTTCTCTTATTGCACTTTCTATCTTAGGGCACTCAGATATAAACAAAAAGAAATAAAAAAAACAAGGACGGAGCCACAGTATTTTATTAAGTGTCGGTTTCAGAACTTATCTCAATAGAGGATAAACTCATGCACATTGAATAGAATAAAAAATTTATAAAATTACAAACCAACCAACCAATCATCACCCAGACATCATCATTATTGGTCTGTTGGTGGATCAGGATCTATTTCTGGGACTCTGACACCAGCAGCAGTCTTATCAGTGCTCAGGTGTTGTCAGAATGAGGCATTCATGCTACTGTGACTATCTGACTGCTCCATATCACACACACGTCCACACATCAGGCTATGAACACCTGAAGGCTATGAAGGCCTCTAATCAATATGTCAACATGGCACATGAAATAAGGGCAGAACACAACGCAGAATGCAACACGAGGTAACATGCTAACAGCCAACACAATAATAGGTTTCACATTTCCACTGTGCCTTTGGTAGAGACACTGGAGAGAGAGAGGGAGAGATGACAAGAGGGGGGGAGAGATGGCAGAGAGAGTTTTGTTTGTTGTTCTGGAGTGATAGAGAGAGAAGAGAGGAGGGAAGTGAAGAGGAGAGGAGATAGATGGAAAAGAGGAGGCAGAGTTACACTGTTCTTCTGGAGTGATATAGAGAAGAGGAGAGAGCATAGGAAGAGGTTAGACCAGAGCTGTTTTACCCACGCACTGACTGCCCACTGTACTGCTGGAACTAGAACGTTCCATTCTAACTGAACAGACCCTTTGTTATAGTCCACCTTTGTTACAACGATGAGTGTTTCCTATCCATCTTGAAGGACGATGAAACTTGAAGGACCGTGAAAAATAACATTATAGGTGGGGAGCAACAGACCCATTATGACTGGTGGGGAGCAACAGACCCATTATGACTAGTGGGGAGCAACATTATGACTGGTGGGGAGCAACAGACCCATTATGACTAGTGGGGAGCAACAGACCCATTATGACTGGTGGGGAGCAACATTATGACTGGTGGGGAGCAACATTATGACTGGTGGGGAGCAACATTATGACTGGTGGGGAGCAACATTATGACTGGTGGGGAGAAACAGACCCATTATGACTGGTGGGGAGCAACAGACCCATTATGACTAGTGGGGAGCAACAGACCCATTATGACTGGTGGGGAGCAACAGACCCATTATGACTGGTGGGGAGAAACAGACCCATTATGACTGGTGGGGAGCAACATTATGACTGGTGGGGAGCAACATTATGACTGGTGGGGAGCAACATTATGACTGGTGGGGAGCAACATTATGACTGGTGGGGAGAAACAGACCCATTATGACTGGTGGGGAGCAACAGACCCATTATGACTAGTGGGGAGCAACAGACCCATTATGACTGGTGGGGAGCAACAGACCCATTATGACTGGTGGGGAGAAACAGACCCATTATGACTGGTGGGGAGAAACAGACCCATTATGACTGGTGGGGAGCAACATTATGACTGGTGGGGAGCAACATTATGACTGGTGGGGAGCAACATTATGACTGGTGGGGAGCAACATTATGACTGGTGGGGAGCAACATTATGACTGGTGGGGAGCAACATTATGACTGGTGGGGAGCAACATTATGACTGGTGGGGGGCAACATTATGACTGATGGGGAGCAACATTGACTGGTGGGGAGCAACATTATGACTGGTGGGGGGCAACAGACCCATTATGACTGGTGGGGAGCAACATTATGACTGGTGGGGAGCAACATTACGACTGGTGGGGAGCAACATTATGACTGGTGGGGGGCAACAGACCCATTATGACTGGTGGGGGCAACATTATGACTGGTGGAGAGCAACATTATGACTGGTGGGGAGCAACATTATGACTGGTGGGGAGAAACACTATGACTGGTGGGGAGCAACATTATGACTGGTGGGGGGCAACATTATGACTGGTGGGGAGCAACATTATGACTGGTGGGGAGCAACATTATGACTGGTGGGGGGCAACATTATGACTGGTGGGGAGCAACATTATGACTGGTGGGGAGCAACATTATGACTGGTGGGGAGAAACATTATGAGTGGTGGGGGCAACATTATGACTGGTGGGGGCAACATTATGACTGGTGGGGAGAAACATTATGACTGGTGGGGGCAACATTATGACTGGTGGGGAGCAACATTATGACTGGTGGGGGGCAACATTATGACTGGTGGGGGGCAACATTATGACTGGTGGGGGGCAACATTATGACTGGTGGGGGGCAACATTATGACTGGTGGGGAGAAACATTATGACTGATGGGGAGCAACATTGACTGGTGGGGAGCAACATTATGACTGATGGGGAGCAACATTGACTGGTGGGGAGCAACATTATGACTGGTGGGGTGCAACATTATGACTGGTGGGAGGCAACATTATGACTGGTGGGGAGAAACATTATGACTGATGGGGAGCAACATTAACTGGTGGGGAGCAACATTATGACTGATGGGGAGCAACATTGACTGGTGGGGAGCAACATTATGACTGGTGGGGGGCAACATTATGACTGGTGGGGAGCAACATTATGACTGGTGGGGAGCAACATTATGACTGGTGGGGAGCAACATTATGACTGGTGGGGAGCAACATTATGACTGGTGGGGAGCAACATTATGACTGGTGGGGGGCAACAGACCCATTATGACTGGTGGGGGGCTACAGACCCATTATGACTGGTGGGGAGCAACAGACCCATTATGACTGGTGGGGGGCAACAGACCCATTATGACTGATGGGGAGCAACAGACCCATTATGACTGGTGGGGAGCAACAGACCCATTATGACTGGTGGGGAGCAACAGACCCATTATGACTGGTGGGGAGCAATAGACCCATTATTACTGGTGGGGAGCAACAGACCCATTATGACTGGTGGGGGGCAACAGACCCATTATGACTGGTGGGGGGCAACAGACCCATTATGACTGGTGGGGAGCAACAGACCCATTATGACTGGTGGGGGGCAACAGACCCATTATGACTGATGGGGAGCAACAGACCCATTATGACTGGTGGGGAGCAACATACCCATTATGACTGGTGGGGAGCAATAGACCCATTATTACTGGTGGGGAGCAACAGACCCATTATGACTGGTGGGGGGCAACAGACCCATTATGACTGATGGGGGGCAACAGACCCATTATGACTGGTGGGGAGCAACAGACCCATTATGACTGGTGGGGGCAACAGACCCATTATGACTGATGGGGGGCAACAGACCCATTATGACTGGTGGGGAGCAACAGACCCATTATGACTGGTGGGGAGCAATAGACCCATTATGGCTGGTGGGGGGCAACATTATGACTGGTGGGGAGCAACAGACACATTATGACTGGTGGGGATCAATTTGATTTGATTTGACATTATGACTGGTGGGGAGCAACAGACCCATTATGACTGGTGGGGAGCAACAGACCCATTATGACTGGTGGGGGGCAACAGACCCATTATGACTGGTGGGGGGCAACAGACCCATTATGACTGGTGGGGGGCAACAGACCCATTATGACTGGTGGGGAGCAACAGACACATTATGACTGGTGGGGAGCAACAGACACATTATGACTGGTGGGGAGCAACAGACCCATTATGACTGGTGGGGAGCAATAGACCCATTATGACTGGTGGGGGGCAACATACCCATTATGACTGATGGGGGGCAACAGACCCATTATGACTGGTGGGGAGCAACAGACCCATTATGACTGGTGGGGAGCAACAGACCCATTATGACTGGTGGGGAGCAACAGACACATTATGACTGGTGGGGAGCAACAGACCCATTATGACTGGTGGGGGGCAACAGACCCATTATGACTGGTAGGGAGCAACAGACCCATTATGACTGGTGGGGGGCAACAGACCCATTATGACTGGTGGGGGGCAACAGACCCATTATGACTGGTGGGGGGCAACTGACCCATTATGACTGATGGGGAGCAACAGACCCATTATGACTGGTGGGGAGCAACAGACCCATTATGAGTGGTGGGGAGCAATAGACCCATTATTACTAGTGGGGGCAACAGACCCATTATGGCTGGTGGGGGGCAACAGACCCATTATGGCTGGTGGGGGCAACATTATGACTGGTGGGGAGCAACAGACCCATTATGACTGGTGGGGAGCAACAGACCCATTATGACTAGTGGGGGGCAACAGACCCATTATGGCTGGTGGGGGGCAACAGACCCATTATGGCTGGTGGGGGCAACATTATGACTGGTGGGGAGCAACAGACCCATTATGACTGGTGGGGGGCAACAGACCCATTATGGCTGGTGGGGGGCAACATTATGACTGGTGGGGAGCAACAGACACATTATGATTGGTGGGGAGCAACAGACACATTATGACTGGTCGGGAGCAACAGACCCATTATGGCTGGTGGGGAGCAACAGACAAATTATGGCTGGTGGGGAGCAACAGACCCATTATGACTGGTGGGGAGCAACTTTAGAACAAGGCTGTAACGTAACAAAATGTGGAAAAAGTCTAGGGGTCTGAATACTTTCCGAAGGCACTGTATCTCGCCACCCTCTCTGCTGACGTTTCTGACCTTCAGAGGACATTCTGTTTCCAGCTGCTTTGTTGACATGGTTGCCCGGTGATGAGGCCAGATGAGGTTACAGGTGCCTAGTGATGAGGGCATCACTAGGCGCATGTTTCCACCAAAAGAGACGGGGTCGATTGTTTTATACCTTCGGAGGGCAGCAGCGTCACCTGTGTTTTATCACCTTGGGTACCCAGTGATGAGGTCATCGGCGACCAATGAGGAGGTTACACGGTGGAGTCCACACTGCTGTCACTGACTGCTCTTTCAGGAGTGCTAGATTACACCTGTGGACCGCCCACACAATAGCATATTGATGGTGGATGGTGTGCTTAAACCGAAATAGAACTCTAGCTTTAGAAGATAATAAATATTAATATTGTGATACTGAGAAGAGCTTTTTTTTTAAGTACAAAAACTAGTGGTCTACGACAAAGGGCATTATAAACATGGCTAATCTCCTTCTTTCATCTGATGACAACAGAACAACCCTGTGCATCCTGGACCAACAACAAGACTAGCTTCAGTAAGGCAGGGCTGTGGCAGTTCACTGCCTCTGTCTATACAGCCCCCTCACACTACTGAATGCAGATGAATTGTCAACAGCAGACAAAGGTTGTCCCCCAAATGGCACCCTATTAGGGATGTGACAAATGGACAAATGTTCTTAACGTTTAAATTGGCATTTAAATATTTTTTTTGGTTTTCTGTTAAAACAAAGAAAAAAATATATAAAAAAAAAACACTTTTTTCAGCTAGGGATTTTTCTTAACGTTAAGAATCCCATCTTTGTTTAAGCGTTCACACCCCTATTCCCTAGATAGTGCACTAGGCCTATTCAAAAGTAGTGCACTCCATGGCGTATAGGATGATTTGGGACTGAAATAAAGCTTAACAACATGCTTTAACCCAGCCTACTGTAGGAGAAGATCTAGTACATTAGACAGACAAGGCATTGCTGTCGTCCTTAGTTACAAATGTCAGTGTTTCCCTTTCCACGGCTGTGCTGCACCATATTGTCTCATTATTTAGTTTCCCCTTCACTGGCTACAGACACTGTCTGCATCCCAAATGGAACCCTATATGCCATTTGGGATACACCCATAGTTTATAATTCACTAGCTACAGAGTACAGATGCTGTTTACATACCAGTTTAATGTACATGTTTATGGCCATTAGATGAAAGTAACTCATGCATACTGCAAGATAAGGAACATGATAGGAGAGCTACTGTAGGGTATGTCTGAGTCCCAAATGACACCCTATTCTGTTTAAAGTGTACTACTTTTGACCATGAGCCCTGGCCAAAAGCAGTGCTCTATAAAGGGAATGGTTTGCCATTTGGACACTGAATATTTTTTATACCAGATCTGCTTACTAACAATAATATAAGTGTTCATGGAGAGGCCAGTGTCTGAAAGACTGATGATCTAATGCTGTTGGGTCTTTTCAAACCAAAATCATAGGATCAGCTAGGGAGTGGAACACAATGCTCCCAGTGTCATAGGGCTGTTTCTGGACTTTACAACAACACTGTGTTTGGAGAAGCACACAAAAGTAATGTGTATGATTCAATCAATGTCTGTCTTATTGTCTTTATGTTGCACAGAGAACTTCTTCATGTTATTTCACCTTTATTTACCCAGGGAAGTCACATTGAGAACCTGGTCTCTTTTTCAAGTGAGCCCTGCATAATGTATTATCCTTCATTAGAGGATAAAACATATTTCAAAGCTAATCTAGAAAACAGAGGATTTAATGGGGTTTTAAGGATAACACTGATAGCCCTACGTGTGGTGTGGCTGATCCTCTTGTATCCTCTCACTGTATCCAACATCACCAGGTCTCTGTGGTGACTCTACTTTAATTCCACCATTCATTTTTATGACGTTGTTAATACAGGAAGGGGACGTTATTGTGTGCACGTCCCAAATGCCACCCTATTCCCTTTATAGTGCACTATTTTTGACCAGGGCCCATAGAGCTCTGGTCAAAAGTAGTCTACTATATAGGGAATAGGGGGCCATTTTGGACACACACTGTGTGGAGCAGGACAAGCCAATCAGGAGCAGCCAATATTTTACATTAATTCAAGTGGCCCGCCCACAGACTGAAGGCATGTCTGAGTGTTCATTAAGGGCCTCCATCAATAATACAGCATAGACAGAGCAGAAGGCTACTGTAGCCTGCTGGAGGGTATGACTGAGTCCCAATTGACACCATATTCTGTTTAAAGGGTACTACTTTTGACCATGGTCCCTGTCCAAAAGCAGTGGACTATAAAGGGAATAGTTTGCCATTTGCTGTATTCTAAAACTGAACCCCATTTTGGTCTCAAAGCTGCAGAGTTGTCACTGCGCATTCCAAATGGACTTACTCTTAGTCCCTATAGGTCTAACCCCTATTCCCTACCCACTCCTGTAGATCTGAGAGTATTGGAGAGACAGAGACAGGGCAAGATTAAGATATTACCATAATGTTGTGATATCTATCCAATCCTCTCAGTCACTCGCCGTCAATTCCTTTCCATCTCTCCCTCGTGACCTCTCACCATCTCAACCTGAGCTCCCTTTCTCCATCTCTCCCCTCCATCCCTCTCTCTCTCTGGGCTCCAAATCTCTCTCTATCCATCCCTCTCCCACTCTTCACCCCTCTCACCCTGGGTGCCAGTCAGCACAGGCCCATGTCTCAGATGCCAGCAGCAGGGATGGACCCTCCAATCTTGGGCTACGTTCCAATATCCCCACTCACACACCACCTAGAATGCATGCCCAATACATTGCTTCATTCTTCTACATAGTATGTTATTGGGGATGTAGGAGTCTTAAGATCTGATCTTTTGCTAATCGTATGGCAGTGTACTAGTCAGACGCCTCACAATATCCATATCATCATCTGAACTAAGAGGTTATTCAAAGCCTATCTGATGTCTGAAGATTACACTGCATCAAGTGATGCTAGTAACACTTGCCTTTTACTGAGATCTAATGAGACTACTTGTGTTCAGTGAAAGACAATTGTGTGTATTGTGTAGATAGAAGAGCAGGAAATCTGTCAGTCTACTCAGTAATAACATTGAAAATAGCATACAGTGTATGATATTTCATAGACTCTTGTTGATATTTCAATTACAATCAAGTGTAGTTTGCCTATGTGATTTGATAGAATAACATTTACATTATTGACTGACTGAGTGACTGACTGAGTGACTGACTGAGTAGCATAAGGTTTGCACTGTTTATTGTGTGTATTTGACAGGCAGACTAACTGCGTTGTTTTCCCTCATTATGGAAAGAGCTCCTGGCACACACAGACAGACACACACACAGATAGACACACACACACAGACACACACAGACACACACACAGACACACACACACACAGCAGAACGACGGTGGTTGGAGAGCAGAGCTGAGTGAAATTGGCTAATTGCAAAGGGATTACAGGCAGCAACAGTGCAGTTAACATGACTGGCATACAGAATAGGGTTATTATGACGTGCTATCTCAAGACAGACACACAGCTGATTGGTTCTACTGGTGCGTGTGTGGTGTGTGGCTTGGTATGTTGTTGGATTCATATCACAGCACTGCAATGGAATGTAAAGATGGACCTTAAAATCTTATGCTGGCCTCAAGGATGAGTGGAAATAAGCAAGAACACTACATTCTCTCAGAGCAGGAGTTGTGTTGTCACCACATTAAATAGAGCTTTACAGCACCCCCTGTCTGTTGTAGTCTGCTATGAAACTCCTTGGGCTGTCCTTGGGAGGCAGGGAGAGCAGCAGGACCTCCCTTGTGTGTGTGTGTGTGTGTGTGTGTGTGTGTGTGTGTGTGTGTGTGTGTGTGTGTGTGTGTGTGTGTGTGTGTGTGTGTGTGTGTGTGTGTAGCAAAACTAATACAAACAAACACCATCTGACTGAGATGCAGTTAAAGGACATAGTCATATCTTTAAGCAGAGAGAGAGTGGTAGAGAAAGAAAGAGGGGTAGAGAGAGAGTCCCAGTATAACTGACTCACATCACATTCCCTAAAGACTACAGGAGAGAGTTACCTAATGGTGACTCCCAGCTTCACAACACACTGTATGAGGCACTCCATACTGCAGTGCTGGAGACTCCATCTACATCCCAACTGACATAGGGTGCCATTTGGGACTCTCACTGTATGAGGCATTCCATAGTCTCCATATAATATAACATGTACTTGTTGATTGGTGTAAACCAAATAGTTTACATGCACACCACTCAAACCTTATTAGTGGGTGTGTAATGTTATAACCACAAAGTAGGATTAAATCAGTGATGTGAAGCGACATGGTCCTTAACACATCTTCATATACACAGAGTAAAAAAGCATCTGTCTGATAACAATGTTTGGGCTATTTGGTGTGATTGATTATTCCAAGTTAAAGCAGCAAAAGGTTCTGGAACACTCCAAAGCGTTACGTTAGTCATTTGATCTAGTCAATAGGGTGGGTGTGACTGACGATGTGTGACACAAGATATCCCAGCCTTTCTGTTCAACATTTCAGCTGTAATTCACATGCAGGACATGACAAGATTCATTTATTCGCAGAAAATCGTTAGCCTGCACATTTCTCCTCTGTAATACAGACCCTGGCTGCATCCCAAATGGCATCCTATTCCAGTGCACTACTTTTGACCAGAGCGCTATGGGTAGGGCGCTAAACAGGGAATAGAATACCATTTGGGATGTAGCCCTGCATGCCTAGGGGAACTGTTGAGGGCGTCTGTTACACTTCCTAGATATAAACCCCAAACTTATTACATTCAAATAAGATCTACTGCACATCTCCCATCTATGCAGCTGCAGAGCAGAGTAGCTGAAGCGTTCAGAAAGTGTTGCTCTTGGCTTTGGCTGAACAGCCACATCAAAGTTTTCTCTCCTTCTGAATGAGAGCATTAAGCGTTGAGTGACATAAATGAGTGCATAGAGTAGGCTAAAGTGTACTATAGGAACAAAGAGCACTGTGTGGCTGTTAAGCATGAGGGTTTAGGATAATATGCCTTGTGTTGAAGTGTCATCAGCCAAGAATCAACTCTACAAAATGGATTAAATCTGTAATCTCAATGGGTTTCTGCGAGGCCTCTCATTGTTTTCAACAAGGTGTACATATAGATGAGCCTGATGTCTGGTGACTATTTTGAGCACTACTTACTGAACACCACTGTTCTTCTTATAGGGGTGTTGTGAAACATTGTTTGCTGAGATCAGACAGAGGTCAGAGGTTAGGGGTCAGAGGTTAAAGGTCAGGGGTCAGACTCACCACTGTTGCGTTTCTTGCGGTTGGCCTTGCCGCCCGTCAGCAGCATCTTCAAGCTGTTCCTAAACATGGCTACAGCAGCAGCAGATCGCCACGGCTACCACACAGAAATCTAAAGAAACGAGAAAAGAGGCATGTCATGAAGATTTCTTCAAAAGATGTTAGGGACAATAGACATCTTACAAGAAGTCACAATCCCCTCAAGTCCCTGTACTGCTGTCCTTGGTTCTGAGAGCTATAAACAGGAAGCTAAAGTCTTCTGTTCCTTTCTCCATCTTCTAGCTATAACGAGTGATTTTCTGTGAATACAGAAATGGTACTCTGTACACTGCACTGCCAAGTGATTGCCAAGTCAGCTGTCTGTATGTCTATCTGTGTGAGAAAAAGAGGCTGAAGCTACAGGAGTCTAGCTACCTGAATGGCTGGTGATGATGTGGCATGTTATGTTGGACTTGGAGACCAGGGGCCAGGGTTAGGAGTGGGAGAGTGTACAGTGGTTCTTCCTTTAAAAGTTTTGAGCTCATGCCGCAACTGTTTGTGGTAGATGGTGGCAGATTGTGGTAAATTGCATCATTCTGGCAACAATAGCTGACACTTAAATAACGTGCCATAGAATTCTGCGGCACCCCGCAAGCTGTGCTGCAGTACGCCTCAACTTTTAAAGGAAGAACCACAGTATAGTACGTAGGCAGAGAGCTCACACTGACAATATACTGCAGCAGCAGGTGGAGGACAGTAGATCAGCAATATACCGAATAGCTGGTGATAAGATCAAACTCTCTCTCTCCATCCGTATGCTCCCATAGCTCTCTCCATTCCTCTCTACCCCTCATCTATCCAGATCTCCCCCCTCATCTCTCCATCCCTCTCCCCCTATCTCCAGGTATCACCATCCCTCTCTCCCACCCTGTGTCTTTCCCCATCCCTATCCCCAGTCTCTCTCAAATCCTTCTCTCCCCCTCTCTCTACCTCCCCCCGTCTCCCACTCCATCCCTAATCTATCTTTCCATCCCTCCCTCAGCATTGTCTTCCTCTCCATCCCTCCTCTCCCTCCCTCATCTCCCTCTCTGTACACTGAGCTGAGCCCTGGGTACACAGTAGATTGAGTGAGAGTGCAGATGTTCTCTGTTCAACCCAAGATGACTCAGCAGCTTACAGCCTCATAGACAGGCTCTGAGTAGAGAGAGAAAGAGAGAGAGAGAGAGAGAGAGAGAGAGAGAGAGAGAGAGAGAGAGAGAGAGAGACAGAACTTATGTGAGTGTAATGTTAACTGTAAGTTTTTGTTTAGTTCACTTTTGTTTATTATATACTTCACTTGCTTGCAATGTTAATTAACATATGTTTCCCATGCCAATAAAGCCCTTGAATTGAATGAGACAGTGAGGAGGGAGTGAAAGACAGCGAGGATAGAGTGAGGGGGACAGAGGGAGAGAGATACAAAGAGAGAGTGAGAATGAGAGAGAGAGAGAACTGAACCACCTCTCTGGATCCATACAAAAACATAATCAAAGGAGAGGAACATGAAAAGCTCTCAACTACCCCACTCAATTCTCCCTCTCCTAAACCCTCTAGGCACTGGGGCCTCCCTCTACTTCCAGGAACATTCTGGTAAAGAGCACCTAAACACCACTTATATTGCATGGCACAATTTAAGAAGATACTTCTGAAGAAAGTAGTGACGTCAGGGTTTGGGACTCCTCTGTGGCTTTGGTTTTCTAGGAAAGCATTTGGTTTTCGAGTAAAGTAAGCTGTCCCTTTTGCTGTATCATCATTGTACCGTTTCTCATGTTATCCAACATCTAGTCTGTTTCCCAAAGAGTAGCCTATTCCTTATCGGCCATGGTCATAAGTAGAACACTATGTAAGAATTAGGGTGCCATTTGAGATGCATCCCTAGAGGTACTGTGACTGAGTGCTGTACCTTCTAACAGTCAATAACAGTACATGTACAGTGGGGCAAAAAAGTATTTAGTCAGCCACCAATTGTGCAAGTTCTCTCACTTAAAAAGATGAGAGAGGCCTGTAATTTTCATCATAGGTACACTTCAACTATGACAGACAAAATGAGGAAAAAAAATCCAGAAAATCACATTGTAGGATTTTTAATACATTTATTTGCAAATTATGGTGGAAAATAAGTATTTGGTCACATACAAACAAGCTACATTTCTGGCTCTCACAGACCTGTAACTTCTTCTTTAAGAGGCTCCTCTGTCCTCCACTCGTTACCTGTATTAATGGCACCTGTTTGAACTTGTTATCAGTATAAAAGACACCTGTCCACAACCTCAAACAGTCACACTCCAAACTCCACTATGGCCAAGACCAAAGAGCTGTCAAAGGACACCAGAAACAAAATTGTAGACCTGCACCAGGTTGGGAAGACTGAATCTGCAATAGGTAAGCAGCTTGGTTTGAAGAAATCAACTGTGGGAGCAATTATTAGGAAATGGAAGACATACAAGACCACTGATAATCTTCCTCGATCTGGGGCTCCACGCAAGATCTCACCCGTGGGGTCAAAATGATCACAAGAACGGTGAGCAAAAATCCCAGAACCACACGGGGACCTAGTGAATGACCTGCAGAGAGCTGGGACCAAAGTAACAAAGCCTACCATCAGTAACACACTACGCCGCCAGGGACTCAAATCCTGCAGTGCCAGACGTGTCCCCCTGCTTAAGCCAGTACATGTTCAGGCCCGTCTGAAGTTTGCTAGAGAGCATTTGGATGATCCAGATGAGGATTGGGAGAATGTCATATGGTCAGATGAAACCAAAATATAACTTTTTGGTAAAAACTCAACTCGTCGTGTTTGGAGGACAAAGATTGCTGAGTTGCATCCAAAGAACACCATACCTACTGTGAAGCATGGGGGTGGAAACATCATGCTTTGGGGCTGTTTTTCTGCAATGGGACCAGGACGACTGATCCGTGTAAAGGAAAGAATGAATGGGGCCATGTATCGTGAGATTTTGAGTAAAAACCTCCTTCCATCAGCAAGGGCATTGAAGATGAAACGTGGCTGGGTCTTTCAGCATGACAATGATCCCAAACACACCGCCGGCAACGAAGGAGTGGCTGTAAGAAGCATTTCAAGGTCCTGGAGTGGCCTAGCCAGTCTCCAGATCTCAACCCCATAGAAAATCTTTGGAGGGAGTTGAAAGTCCGTTGCCCAGCGACAGCCCCAAAACATCACTGCTCTAGAGGAGATCTGCATGGAGGAATGGGCCAAAATACCAGCAACAGTGTGTGAAAACCTTGTGAAGACTTACAGAAAACGTTTGACCTCTGTCATTGCCAACAAAGGGTATATAACAAAGTATTGAGATAAACTTTTGTTATTGACCAAATACTTATTTTCCACCATAATTTGCAAATAAATAAATTAAAAATCCTACAATGTGATTTTCTGGATTTCTTTTTCTCATTGCGTCTGTCATAGTTGAAGTGTACTTATGATGAAAATTACAGGCCTCTCTCATCTTTTTAAGTTGGAGAACTTGCACAATTGGTGGCTGACTAAATACTTCTTTGCCCCACTGTAAATGCCCTAGCAAGAAGCACATACCAGCTCAGACCAAGGCCAGTGCTAGTGAAACCTTCACAATGTTATAACCACAATGGTTTGTCTTGGTATACAGTTAACAGTGTAGAGAGATAGTGAATTTATTCTCAAATATATGCCCTGTGCACATGTATACCCCATTCATCTTTTCTAACTATGAATATTCTTCTAATCCTCAAATTTTCAAATACTTCTCTTCCAAAATAAGACAAGATATACTGTACTTTATTTTCCATTTTCATTGCAGATCACTGACATCTGTCTACATGTAATCCAGTATTTTCTAACCATTCATATTCCTAAACCCCCACCTTATTTAGCATGTACAGTCTAACCCAGACAGCACGGCTCGGCTGGTGTGTAGCCTAAATAAATTATTAGGTTTGGTCTGAGTGGAACGGACTCTGTGACGACTAGAGGTTGACAACTGATGATAAAATGTTACCATTAGGATGTGATATTCAGATGTGATCAGTTAGTAAGTTAATGTGATAATATCTTGTATATCTTGAGGTATATTTGAGGTCATTTCGGTGTTTCTTTGGTTGGATATTTGGGTGGGGCATTTGATTTGTGAGATGACTGATGATCGCTTGACTGAACTCTGTTAGTGTTTCACCAGAGCTGACTGATCTCTCCCATCAATCACTCAGTAAAATCATGCTAGCTAAACAATCAAACAGCAGTGCAGACATAACCTTAGTCGAAGAATTACCTTGTTAAGAAGCTGTATTAAAGTTGACTGGCGAGACCATCGCTGCCTCACTGTATAGTCTTCCAGGCTGATAAAGCCAATTCAGTAAATATACCTTTTTAAAGTTTAATTATGTTCTCCCCAAGAAAATTTCAAGCTACTTTAATGGCCTCATCATAACTGACTGTGTGATTAGATGTAGTGTTCTCTCTCTTCTCTCTAAATCACCCACGGCTAGACTAGACTCAAGTGACATTTCTGCTATAAAAACAACTCATTTAAAACCAACACTCCTCTTTAATCACCACAGTCATTAGAACTGCTGGTGTCTGATACACCAGCCAGGACAATAACATTAAACATCCTGTTAGGTTGAGGCAGAGAGATGTGGTTAAAGAGCATATTCAGATGAAACCAGATAATACTCCTGCTCCCAGACAAACTAAACAACTTCTTTGCTCGCTTTGAGAACAATACAGTGCCACCGACACGGCCGCTACCAAAACCTGCGGGCTCTCCTTCACCGCAGCCAACGTGAGAAAAACATTTAAATGTGTTAACCCTCGCAAGGCTGCCGGCCCAGATGGCATCCCTGGCCGGGTCCTCAGAGCATGCGCAGACCAGCTGGCTGGTGTGTTTATTTAATCAATCCTTATCCCAGTCTGCTGTTCCCACATGCTTCAAGAGGGCCACCATTGTTCCTGTTCCCAAGAAAGCTAAGGTAACTGAGCTAAATGACTATCGCCCCGTAGCACTCACTTTCGTCATCATGAAGTGCTTTGAGAGACTAGTCAAGGATCATATCACCTCCTTCCTGCCAGACACCCTGGACCCACTCCAATTTGCTTACCGTCCCAATAGGTCCACAGACGACGCAATCGCAATCACACAGCATACTGCCCTAACCCATCTGGACAAGAGGAATACCTATGTAAGAATGCTGTTCATCGACTACAGCTCAGCATTTAACACCATAGTACCCTCCAAGCTCGTCATTAAGCTCGAGACCCTAGGTCTCGACCCAGCCCTGTGCAACTGGGTCCTGGACTTCCTGACGGTCCGGCCCCGGGTGGTGAGGTCCCTCCAGTCCCTCCTGCAGCAAAGCACCCCCACAACATGATGCTGCCACCCCCGTCCTTCACAGTTGGGATGGTGTTCTTCGGCTTGCAGCCTCCCCCTTTTTCCTCCAAACATAACAATGGTCATTATGGCTAAACAGTTCTATTTTTGTTTCATCAGACCAGAGGACATTTCTCCAAAAAGTACGAACTTTGTTCCCATGTGCAGTTGCAAACCGTAGTCTGGCTTTTTTATGGCGGTTTTGGAGCAGTGGCTTCTTCCTTGCTGAGCGGCCTTTCAGGTTATGTCGATATAGGACTCGTGGACTGTGGATATAGATAATTTTGTACCTGTTTCCTCCAGCATCTTCACAAGGTCCTTTGCTGTTGTTCTGGGATTGATTTGCACTTTTCGCACCAAAGTACGTTCATCTCCTTCCTGAGCAGTATGACGGCTGCGTGGTCCCATGGTGTTTATACTTGCGTACTATTGTTTGTGCAGATGAATGTGGTACCTTCAGGCATTTGGAAATTGCTCCCAAGGATGAACCAGACTTGTGGAGGTCTACAATGTTTTTTGAGGTCTTGGCTGATTTCTTTAGATTTTTACATGATGTCAAGCAAAGAAGCACTGAGTTTGAAGGTAGGCCTTGAAATACATCCACAGGTACACCTCCAATTGACTCAAATTATGTATTTCAATTTTATGTTAATTTAATGGACAACATTTTTTATTTTCTTTCAAAAACAAGGACATTTCTAAGTGACCACAAACTTTTGAACGGTAGAGTAGGTAGAGTTTTTAAAGTGACTATGCAGGGGTTGGGGGGGGAGGGCAATGCAAATAGTCTGGGTAGCCATTTGATTAGATGTTCAGGAGTCTTATGCCTTGGGGGGTAGAAGCTGTTTAGAAGCCTCTGTAGCGCCTTGCGGTTGGAGGCCGAGCAGTTGCCATACCAGGCAGTGATGCAACCAGTCAGGATGCTCTCGATGGTGCAGCTGTAGAACCTTTTGAGGATCTGAGGACCCACGCCAAATCTTTTCAGTCGCCTGAGGGGGAATAGGTGACCTCGTCATTGTCGGTGATCAGGCCTACCACTGTTGAGCTTTGAGGGCACTATGGTGTTGAATGCTGAGCTGTAGTCAATGAATAGAATTCTGTTTGTCCAGGTGGGAAAGGACAGTGTGGAGTGCAACAGAGATCTGTGGATCTGTTAGGGCTTCATGCAAATTGGAGTAGGTCTAGGGTTTCTGGGATAATGGTGTTGATGTGAGTCATGACCAGCCTTTCAAAGCACTTCATGGCTACAAACGTGAGCGCTACGGGTTGTGGAGTGCAACAGAGTCATTTAGGCAGGTTACCTTAGTGTTCTTAATTAAGGGTTTGAATACTTACTGACTCAAGACATTTCAGATTTTCCTTTTTTAATTCATAAGTAAACATTTCTAAAAACATAATTCCAATTTGACAAAATCTCAAGCTGTAAAACAACAAAATGTGGAAAAAGTCAAGGGGGTGTGAAAAGTTTCTGAAGGCACTGTATCGCATCGTTTTGACAATATTATTTTTGCGTTATTTTTCTTTCATTGTTTGTTCTCCATCTTCTTTTTAAATAGGGAGCAAATATGTTTTTCAGCAGTTTTATTTCCATGAACGATCAAAACTCGTTTTCTCATGGCTCGCTCTTGTCTCTCTGCAGCCGACATTTGGTGAGCAATATCTTTGGAACATATCTTTGAAAATCGTGAGAATCGCAATACATGTCATATTAGCACCAAAGTTGTGATAATATTGTATCATGAGGTCCCTGGCAATTCCCAGCACAGTACTGTAAATACTGTGGATACGGTACTACTGTAGCTACAGTATAGCTAGGACAACTACCATAGTCCATGAAACCCATTGATTGATATGGAGAGTGCGTTTCCTATGATCAAATGTAGACTGTGGTAGGTCACTGTAAAGGGCTGAGGAGGTCACAGGTCAGATCCATTGACATGCAGCACATCTGAGGTGTAGACAACTGCCTGCAGGGAAATGGCTGACTGTGTCGAGTTCTAACTGCATACAAAAAGCCAGAGTTATCCTGTGAAGCCTGCCAATGGAAAACTCTGTCGGCTGACCACCATGCTACGCTATATGCCTTGAATCTCAGCCTAATAATACACTACAACCACATCTAAAATATAGCTAGTCTAAAACCACCTGCTGGAACTCTGTTCCACTGTATTGCTGGCAAGATCTGATAGATATCGGGAAATTTACAGAACTCTCAACTCTCACTTACTCTCATAAATCAATATGCATAGAAATGAAGAACCGCAGGGCAATGTCTTCACCCACTGACAAGGGAAACAGAGAATGTGGAAGATGCCGTGTCTGACTGTTTCTAACGGTGAGAATCCAAACTGTACCACAAGATCCATAGACAGAGCTCTGGATGAGAGCGATAGGCTATTAATGGGCATGAAAATACACACACAAACACACACACACACACACACTGAATGCAGTGCGATCTACTGTATGCAGCATCTGAGAGTGGTATATGTACACATCACTGATTCCCACACAGTGACCCTGTGTACTGGCCCTGAGTGATGCTGTGCGTAAGCGGATCCAGGATAACTCCAGCTCCTCCACAGGCTTGCTCATAACGCTCCTCCTCCGGTGGGTTAGAAACCACTTCAATGCACCTTATATGGCCATGTCTCAAATGGCAACCTATTCCCCATATAGTGCACTACTTTTGACCAGAACCATATGGGCCCTGGTCAAAAATAATGCACTATATAGGGAATAGGGTGCCATTTGGGAGACAAGATGTACCTCTCCATGACGAGGCACTTTAATCCCCTCCGCTCTGCTCTCAAAGCTAGGCACCCTGGTTTGATCAGGAGGAGCCACACAATGCCCAGAGCAAGCAACTAGATATTAACTTCTGAAGAAACTAATGCTAGTGTAAATACTAAACATACCTTCAAGTGTAAAGGTAAGGCATTCTTAACAGAAGCAAACGATTCATACCGCTCTTTAGCATTGCCATGAATACACCTTACCTACCCTTTCTGTTAATTACCTACAACATACAAACAATCCAGTAACACGTTTCATTCTGCAGTCTGCCTGTGTGTAGAGCTGTGCCTAAGACACCACCATGACCCTCCATTAATGTAATCAGTCCAGAGATGGCAGAGGCTCCCGGTGTAGGCCAACCAATGGCATTTATCTGAGGCCCAATTAAAACCCTACCTGGATCTGTGAGAAACACACACACATGCAATTACAGAATTACACAAGTGAGGTCACAGCTTCCCATGAGAGAGGTCACTTAACACTGATGTAACGCTGGTTGGTGAAATAAACATATAGCTGCATCTGAAATGGCACCCTTTCCCCTATATAATGCACTATTTTTGACCAGGGCCCATAGGACCAGAAGTAAACTCTACTGTTTGACCACGACCTCTGCTGCAGCTATTGACATTAAACTTCTATTTAATTGATTCATATAGGTCATGAACAGTGAAAATAATGGTTTTCATTCAACTTGATATGGTGTATGATGGCCAAAGTGTGAAAAATTACTGTTGCTTCTACATTGATGAAGTTTGATCATAAAGTTACTGTTCCCCTCCCACATGTAACACAATTGGATTCAGGAGGTGGGATTATTAAGTGGATATGGTGACATCACCCTCACTCTCATTTTAATACACCAATGGTAAAATGCTATTCCTATACCTAATTTAAATATGTACCGTCTTGTAACCAACATCGGAGAAGAGGGACATGGTTTATATAGCTAGATAGCTACTCTACTGATGCCAAAAATATGACTGTAGGGTGTCGGCAAATTATTATTAAAAGTTTACACTGTTCATCTGTGGAAAAAATACTTATAAGTCTCCCCTTTCATCTGTGTCTGGTGTTAGGTAGTTACTGGATAGCTAGGTCTTCAGCCAGCAGTTGTCATGTCAACACATCCGTCAGTGCTGCAGTGAACCACATCACAAGAGACATGCCAAACGGGAGATGTATAAAAATAATTTATGTAATTTCCATGTTGTTTGAGTTGTTTTTTAATATCACCAAATTTGCTTAAGATGATTTTACTGCAACACTTCTCACTGCCTCCAAGTATTTTGACATACGTGTTTCAAAGAGCTGTCAGTCAAGGCGAGCCTGTCTTGTCTGGTAGTAAGCCGTGAGAGAAAAACACATTTTTCTAAAATGTTGAGCATTTCTATCCCCCAAAAATATTATGGGTGATATTTGAGTCACACAAAAGGCTATTTTACACAGAAATCAGAATGACTATTTGGGACCTTTAATTAATTGATTGGATTTATATAGGGCATCCAGATGCTCAAAGTGCTTACATAGTAAAAGGGGAAACTCACCTCATCCCCCTCCAATAGACCAAATACTATTTCCAGTAAGTTTGAGGTTTTCCTACTGTAGGATTAGGAGTTACCCCCTGTCAGAGGAAGACTGAGAGAATAATTCACCACACATCGTCCATTCAACAATTACTAAAGTCGTGAACTATCCTAAAACACTTTGTACATCAGAGCCAAAGACGGCCATTATCCAAGCTGACTTTGAGGAGCAGTAATATCCTGGAGTAATCAGGTTTATGATAATACTTTTTGGTTTGTATGAGAAACAACACGGATGTCCGATTCTAATAAAATAAGAAACAGTAAAAGCAGAGAAGAGAAAACATTGTTTTATAAAGTGTTGTTTGTCCTGAGCAGGCAGCCTATTAATTTCAGGCGAGGAGTCAGGAGTCATTCCACAATGCATTGACTCTTAATTTGTTCTCTCCTGACACAATACGTACTGTGTGAGCTGGTGTGTGTACGGTGTGAGGGTGAGGGTGAGAGGGTTGCTCGGAGGGAGAATACAGTTCGCTCATTAAGAAGGGAACATTCTGCTGCAGAGGCACGTCTACTGTCGCGAACAGTCTGGAATAAGAAGAAAAATAACTCATATACAGTCAAGGTGAGATTAACCTGGTCCACCAGCCGTCTCTGTCCAACTATCTACATGAGGAAGCAAGTGAACCTGGGGACAAGGTTAAGGGCCAGAAACATAGATTGGGAATATGTACTTTATGGCTCTAAGTCAGTCTGGTCAGGGCCTTTGCCTGAAATCCAAACTTATTATAGTTAAGTTTCTTCACTGTGGAGTGAAACAATGATATTCGATTTAGATTCCAGGCTAGGCTACCCTCGTCTAGATGGTTGCTGGTCTGTGTGTGTCTGTGTCTGTGTGTGTGTCTATGTGTTAGACAGGGATAACTCACAAAGTGGTCTCAAGCTTAGGGAAGGCCAGCCAGGGGAGCAAGGGAACATAAATCATACTGATATCAATAAGGGGAAGTGTCTTCCCAAACCCAGGATGCGTCCCAAATGGCACTATTTACTATTTAGCCATTTGGGACCCATCCTGGGCTCAGATCCAGGACGACAGGGTGAGCTATACGAGAGGAGCAACGCTGAAACCACTTATAGTGTCACCACCAGCAGTAACAATGTTTCACGACAGCCTGCCTTCCCTGCTGCTACTACTGTATATTGATTATTAACCTATGAACACCGCTCCACTCACCATCCATCCCAGGGAACATGATGATATCTGTTTTGCCCCATCCTACAACAATATGTAGGCTATGGTGAGGTAGATGTACTTTTTATAATGTTTTTTTTATTTAGGTAGCAGCATTCCAACACTCCTGATACATAAGTATATTAAAGTGATTATATTTGAAACTCAGTATTTTCATGATAAATGTCACTGCACATCACTATACTGTGATATTGCCAATAACCAGCCAAAACCAATTACAATTCTGCTCTGATGTGATACTCACATGTGAAAAACATACCCTTAGACCTGGTCCAGAGGTCTGGGTCAAATACCAAAGTCAAACATCAGTTTAACATCTTGTGTTGGCTTAGCACATTTGAATCTTCAAAGGTGGTGGTGCCAAGGTCCAGTACAACAATGGATATCCCGTGTGCTGGCTACGTAACATGAAGTCCATTCGTCCAAACTCCCTAACATTGTCCCTTCCACCACTACAAATGTGTATCTGTTCTATGGGAGCCCTATGGGCGCTGGTCCAAAGTAGGACACTACATACAGTATAGGGAGTCGGGTGCCATTTGGGACGCAGCCTTCATATCCACCACAACATCAGCCCACGCAGCTGTAGCTGTACCTTAGTGAACTCTCCTCGTCTTTCGCTGTGTCATCACCCTGTAAGGATGTAGGGAAACATAACAGTACTCATACAGCAGCCAGGCCAATAGGCATACAGTTTCACTACCAAAACCTCTCTCAGTTTAAAACTACTCTGCCCCCTCCATCCCTATTTATCAGTGTTATTCAAAGGAACCTACTGAAACAACATGTCAACCTTTATCAGACGGGAAACAGAGGCAGATGAAAAGAAACATCATGTATTGCCTTTACTTGTCTTGTTTGATTTAGAGGGGACGTCTGGGAAAGCACTATAATAACGTGATGAAATACTGGGCTCTGCAGAGCAATGGAGGCAGGTGTACAACATTCCCCTGGCTAGACGGGAAGGAAATAAGTAATCTCCATACAGGCGGACCTATTTATCCTCAGAGTTAGATACATACAGGGTACGAAAGTTCCCAGGCTGCTTTCACTCCCATTTCTCAGTATCCCGTCATAGTAGACTTGAAATTAATGACCACTAGGAGTAAAAAACAGGAGTGTCTGTTGTTGATTAACAAAAGGGAGTTTTGCTAGGAAATCAAAACGACAGCAGTAGCCCTGATTTTAATTTGTTTTGAATGTGCTGCATTAGTGCCCCCTTCCTCTTTGTTCGGCTGTTGCTGTGAATTACAATAGCAGGCAGCCAGAGACTGTCTGTGGGGATGCGTAGAGACAGAGAGACTATTGTTGGCATCACACCAAACCCTGCCGGGGAGGAGAGCGAAAGAGAGGAGGATGGAAGCTAGGAGAGGGGCCTGAGCACTGTTGCAAGGGAAATAAACATAGCAATAATGAGCTGAAGGATGGGGATAAATACAAACAAAACACAACTATTGTAAAATAATTGTAAAATGTATATAGTATGTATAAGCTGGAAGTAGAAGCCTAAGAGTTGTTGTCAATTAGTTTACTCCAATTAGGGCAGGGATGGTAGGGTTAGGGGAAAATGAAAGGAATATATATATTTACAAAAATATATATTGGGGTTTGAAAATTATGCAGACAATTACATTGATGGAAGCCACAATCTCCAATATTAAGAGGGTGGCGAGATACAGTGCCTTCAGAAAGTATTCAGATCCCTTGACTTTTTCCACATTTTGTTACATTACAGCCTTATTCTTAAATGGATTTTTTTTTTTTTTTAAATCCTCAATCTACACACAATACCCCATAATGACAAAGTGAAAACAGTTTAAGAAATTTTTGCACATTTATAAAAAAAAACGTATTTACATAAGTATTCAGACCCTTTGCTATGAGACTTGAAATTGAGCACAGGTGCATCCTGTTTCCATTGATCATTCTTGAGATGATTCTACAACGTGATTGGAGTCCACCTGTGGTAAATTCAATTGATTGGACATGATTTGGAAAGGCACAAAATTCTGCAGCAGGGAAGGTCCCCAAGAACACAGTGGCCTCCATCATTTTAAAATTGAAGAAGTTTGTAACCACCAAGACTCTTCCTAGAGCTGTCCGCCCGGCCAAACTGAGCAATCAGGGGAGAAGCAGCTTGGTCAGGGAGGTGACCAAGAACCCGATGGTCATTCTGACAGAGCTCCAGAGTTCCTCTGTGGAGATGGGAGAACCTTCCAGAAGGACAACCATCTCTGCAACACTCCACCAATCAAGCCTTTATGGTAGAGTGGCCTGACAGAAGCCACTCCTCAGTAAAAGGCACATGACAGCCCACTTGGAGTTTGCCAAAAGGCACCTAAAGGACTCAGACCATGAGAAACAAGATTATCTGGTCTGATGAAACCAGGATTGAACTTAATGCCAAGCGTCACGTCTGGAGGAAACCTGGCACCATCCCGGTGAAGCATGGCAGTGGCAGCATCATGCTGTAGGGATGTTTTCAGTGGCAGGGACTGGGGGACTAGTCAGGATCGAGGGATAGATTAACGGAGCAAAGTACAGAGAGATCCTTGATAAACACCTGCTCCAGAGTGCTCAGGACCTTCTCTGAAGTCACAGGACCTTCGGGACAAGTCTCTGAATGTTCTTGAGTGACCAAGCCAGAGCCCGGACATGAACCCAATCGAACATCTGTGGAGAAACCTGACAATAGCTGTGCTGCGTCGCTCTCCCATCCAACTTGACAGAGCTTGAGAGGATCTGCAGAGAAGAATGGGACAAACTCCCCAAATACAGGTGTAAAGGGTCTGAATACTTCTGTAAATGTGGTATCATCATTTAATTTTTTATTATCGACATTTTCTAAAAACCAGTTTTTGCTTTGTCATAATGGGATATTGTGCGTAGATTGAGGGGGAACATTTTTACTTTTTTTTAAATCCAATTTAGAATAAGGCTGTAACGTAACAAAATGTGGAAAACGTCAAGGGGTCTGAATACTTTCCGAATATGAAGCGACAGTATATTTTATGTGTTAATACATTGACAGTCAAATGTATTAATACATTGACAGTCAAATGGCCAAAACGGCCCACAGTGAAATGCAATTAGGTGGACAGAACACAGCTGACGACACAGGCTGAAAGTCAAGCAGAACAGAGCCTGATGAAAAAGCATAGCAGGAATTAAATAAGAGACAGCTAGAATCAGCCACAGAATATAACTCATCTGACAACTACAGGCACTTCTCCCTCCCACTCCATCCTCTCATCCCTCCATCTGAAATAAGATGTCACTGCTACACCTACTGGTCATTCTGAGGAGCTGTCTCCAACTAACCACCGCAACTGTTGAAATTAATAACACAATAATAATGATAAATCCCACATCCAATTCCCTAATCTAAATGATAGCCCGTTATCAAATGATTCAGATGTAGGAATGATGACATGGGCCATGTCAATCACCAGAACACAAAGAAATGGTGTTATGCATAAATACCAACAGAAAGAGGGTGTGTCCCGAATGGAACCCTATTCCCTACATAGTGCCCTGGTAGTAAACTATATAAGGAATAGGTTGCTATTTTGGACACATACTGAGACTCAGTTCGTATGCCCTGCAGTGGCCGGGTGGCCGTCCCTGTTCAAACAAATGGGCCGTGGCCGTGGGAAGGAGAATGGATCAGTGTTTGACAGGCAGTTTAAAGGTGTAAATAGAGTGCTGACACGGGGAGGGAAGGTCACGACGCACTGGGACATTAATGGCAGGTAATCAACCTTGGCAGGAGAGAGTAGCACATTTGCATTGAGATGGAGGCATTTAAAGTGTCAAGTCAATGACTCCGGCCTGGTCGAGCGTTCAAATTTAATTCCTACTGAATTAAATACTTGAGGATCCTGTAGTCTGGTCTCACTTCCCTTTATCCACTGCTTATCTGATTTTCAATGGGATTTTCTTTGGATTTGTCCTCAAATGGCACCCTATTCCCTTAATAGTGCACTACTTTTGACAAGGGCCCATAGGGAATAGGGTGCCATTTGGGAAGCACACACACTGTTACTGTAGCTGGCGCTTTTGACTGACGTCAAGGGATCATCATTCACAGGCTTCATCCATCCAGGTTTCATCAAAATACATAAAAGAAGGCCAGTAGCGAGGGAAAACAAATCTTTCTGTATGAGAGAGAGAAAGTGGAGGGAGCCTGACGGTAACTAAAAATTGACTTTTATTACAGCAGAAAAGAGTCACATTTTAAAGAAATCCTGGCTTGTCTTCCTTGCTCTGGGCTCAAATGCCACATGGAGGCTACATGGTGCCAACCTGAAGCAGTGAGGGCACACACACACGGTCACACTCACACACACACACACACACACACACACACACACACACACACACCTGATGGTCACCAGCACCACACAGCCAGCCTGTCAGAAGTGGGTCTGGCTGTGTGACACAGCTCTGCCTCAGATAATACCCTGCTGGCTTTAGTGTGCCAGTTGGAATGCACTGATATTGGCTCTATAAACCTTGGCTATACCAGTGCTGTCTGGCTCATTTTGATTCAATATGTAAAGTCAAAATTTGATTTGATCTTGTTTGAGAGTATTTGACCATGTTTCTCTCATAAAGCTCAAAGTGACTTTGTATGTCTGAGCTACAGATTGAAACAAATGTAGTGTAATGCCCCTTTTGCCCAGGGTTGTCTACATACTACAAGCTTCACTTTTACTGTAATCTTTATCAACTGACTGGGAAAAGAGTGTATACTCTTTTACCTCAATCATTAGACAAGGACACAGGGTAACGTGGGGTGACTAGCCCCCCAGGGTGAATTCTGTAATTCTCACAAAAAAAGCTTTGTCAATCATATTTTTACAACACATTCCCTAGCTGCCACTACTCTTGCCCAACTAAAAATGTTCTGTATCATCAAAATGTTTTAAGTCACTAACAAAATGAGTAAGTTAATTAATATAGAACTTAGAAAAAGTTATATTTATATATAAATCTAATTAAGTTACATCTATAAACACATACATACAGTGAGGGAAAAAAGTATACGATCCCCTGCTGATTTTGTACGTAATGGTAGGTTTATTTGAACAGTGAGAGACAGAATAACAACAAAAAAATCCAGAAAAACGCATGTGAAAATGTTTATAAATTGATTTGCATTTTAATGAGGGAAATAAGTATTTGACCCCCTCACAATCAGAAAGATTTCTGTCTCCCAGGTGTCTTTTATACAGGTAACGAGCTGAGACTCTTAAAGGGAGTGCTCCTAATCTCAGCTTGTTACCTCTATAAAAGACACCTGTCCACAGAAGCAATCAATCAATCAGATTCCAAACTCTCCACCATGGCCAAGACCAAAGAGCTCTCCAAGGATGTCAGGAACAGGATTGTAGACCTACACAAGGCTGGAATGGGCTACAAGACCATCGCCAAGCAGCTTGATGAGAAGGTGACAACAGTTGGTGCGATTATTCGCAAATGGAAGAAACACAAAAGAACTGTCAATCTCCCTCGGCCTGGGGCTCCATGCAAGATCTCACCTCGTGGAGTTGCAATGATCATGAGAATGGTGAGGAATCAGCCCAGAACTACACGGGAGGATCTTGTCAATGATCTCAAGGCAGCTGGGACCATAGTCACCAAGAAAACAATTGGTAACACACTACGCCGTGAAGGACTGAAATCCTGCAGCGCCCGCAAGGTCCCCCTGCTCAAGAAAGCACATATACATGCCCGTCTGAAGTTTGCCAATGAACATCTGAATGATTCACAGGACAACTGGGTGAAAGTGTTGGAGGTCTTTGGCATCAACTCAACTCGCCGTGTTTGGCGGAGGAGGAATGCTGCCTATGACCCCAAGAACACCATCCCCACCGTCAAACATGGAGGTGGAAACATTATGCTTTGGGGGTGTTTTTCTGCTAAGGGGACAGGACAACTTCACCGCATCAAAGGGACGATGGACGGGGCCATGTACCGTCAAATCTTGGGTGAGAACCTCCTTCCCTCAGCCAGGGCATTGAAAATGGGTCGTGGATGGGTATTCCAGCATGACAATGACCCAAAACACACGGCCAAGGCAACAAAAGAGTGGCTCAAGAAGAAGGACATTAAGGTCCTGGAGTGGCCTAGCCAGTCTCCAGACCTTAATCCCATAGAAAATCTGTGGAGGGAGCTGAAGGTTCGAGTTGCCAAACATCAGCCTCGAATCCTTAATGACTTGGAGAAGATCTGCAAAGAGGAGTGGGACAAAATACTAAGTACTAAGTCATGTTTTGCAGAGGGGTCAAATACTTATTTCCCTCATTAAAATGCATATCAATTTATAACATTTTTCACGTGCGTTTTTCTGGATTTTTTTGTTGTTATTCTGTCTCTCACTGTTCAGTAAACCTACAATTAAAATTATAGACTGATCATTTCTTTGTCAGTGGGCAAACGTACAAAATCAGCAGGGGATCAAATAATTTTTTCCTCACTGTACTTACATACATACATACAGTTGAAGTTGGAGGTTTACATACACCTTAGCCAAATACATTTAAACTCAGTTTTTCCACAATTCCTGACATTTAATCCAAGCAATGCCCTGTCTTAGGTCAGTTAGGATCACCATTTTATTTTAAGAATGTGAAATGTCAGAATAATAATAGAGAGAATTATTTATTTCAGCTTTCATTTCTTTCATCACATTCCCAGTGGGTCAGAAGTTTACATACACTCAATTGGTATTTGGTAGTATTGCCTTTAAATTGTTAACTTGGGTCAAACGTTTCCGGGTAGCCTTCCACAAATCCCACAATAAGTTCGGTAAATTTTGGCCCATTCCTCCTGACAGAGCTGGTGTAACTGAGTCAGGTTTGTAGGCCTCCTTGCTCGCACACGCCTTTTCAGTTCTGCCCATACATTTTCTATAGGATTGAGGTCAGGGCCTTGTGATGGCCACTCCAATACCTTGACTTTGTTGTCCTTAAGCAATTTTGCCACATTTGGAAGGACCATTGGCGACCAAACTTCCTGACTGATGTCTTGAGATGTTTCTTCAATATATCCACATAATTTCCCTTCCTCATGATGCCATCTATTTTGTGAAGCATCCCCCCTTTTCCTCCAACCATAACAATGGTCATTATGGCCAAACAGTTCTATTTTTGTTTCATCAGACCAGAGGACATTTCTCCAAAAAGTATGATCTTTGTCCCCATGTGCAGTTGCAAACCGTAGTCTGGCTTTTTTATGGCGGTTTTGGAGCAGTGGCTTCTTCCTTGCAGGCGGCCTTTCAGGTTATGTCGATATAGGACTCGTTTTACTGTAGATATAGATACTTTTGTACCTGTTTCCTCCAGCATCTTCACAAGGTCCTTTGCTGTTGTTCTGGGATTGATTTGCACTTTTCGCACCAAAGTACGTTCATCTCTAGGAGACAGAACGTGTCTCCTTACTGAGCGGTATGACGGCTGCGTGGTCCCATGGTGTTTATACTTGCGTACTATTGTTTGTGCAGATGAATGTGGTACCTTCAGGCATTTGGAAATTGCTCCCAAGGATGAACCAGACTTGTGGAGGTCTACAATGTTTTTTGAGGTCTTGGCTGATTTCTTTAGATTTTTACATGATGTCAAGCAAAGAAGCACACGTTTGAAGGTAGGCCTTGAAATACATCCACAGGTACACCTCCAATTGACTCAAATGATGTCACTTAGCCTATCAGAAGCTTCTAAAGCCATGACATCATTTTCTGGAATTTTCCAAGCTGTTTAAAGGCACAGTCAACTTAAACTTCTGACCCACTGGAATTGTGATACAGTGAATTATAAGTGAAATAATCTTTCTGTAAACAATTGTTGGAAAAATTACTTGTGTCATGCACAAAGTAGATGTCCTAACCGATTGGCCAAAACTATAGTTTGTTAACAAGAAATTTGTGGAGTGGTTGAAAAACGAGTTTCAATAACTCCAACCTAAGTGTATGTAAACTTTCGACTTCAACTGTACATACAAACATACATACATACATACATACAGTACCATCCCAAACCATCTCAATTGGGTTGAGGTTGGGTGATTGTGGAGGCCAGTTCAATCCCTTGCAGCACTCCATCACTCATATTTTGGTGAAATAGCCCTTACACAAGCTGGAGGTGTGTTTGGTCATTGTCCTGTTGAAAAACAAATGATAGTCCCACTAAGCCCAAACCAGATGGGATGACGTATCGCTGCAGAATGCTGTGGTAGCCATGCTGGTTAAGTGTGCCTTGAATTCTAAATAAATCAGAGACGGTGTGGGGATTTTCTGCTGGTGACACTATCACACCTCCTCCTCCATGCTTCACGGTGGGACAACACATGCAGAGATCATCCGTTCACCTACACTGAGTCTCACAAAGACATGGCGGTTGGAACCAGAAATCTCAAATTCTGACTCCAGACCAAAGGGACAGATTTCCACCGGTCTAATGTCCATTGCTCGTGTTTCTTGGCCCAAGCAAGCCTTTTCTTTTTATTGGCATCTTTTAGTAGTGGTTTCTTTGCAGCAATTCGACCATGAAGGCCTGATTCACACAGTCTCCTCTGAACAGTTGATGTTGAGATGTGTCTGTTACTTGAACTCTGTGAAGCATTTATTTGGGCTGCAATCTGAGGTGCAGTTAACTCTAATGAACTTATCCTCTGCAGAAGAGGTAACTCTGGGTCTTCATTTTCTGTGGCGTACCTCATGAGAGCCAGTTTCATCATAGCGCTTGATGGTTGTTGCGACTGCACTTGAATAAACTTTCAAAGTTCTTGAAATGTTCCGTATTGACTGACCTTCATGTCTTAAATTAAAGATGGACTGTCGTTTCTCTTTGCTTATTTGAGCTGTTCTTGCCATAATATGGACTTGGTATTTTACCAAATAGGGCTATCTTCTGTATATCACCCCTACCTTGTACCAACACAACTGACTGGTTCAAACACATTAAGAAGGAAAGAAATTCCACAAATTAACTTTTCACAAGGCACACCTGTTAATTGAAATGCATTCCAGGTGACGACCTCATGAAGCTGGTTGAGAGAATGCCGAGAGTGTGCAAAGCTGTCATCAAGGCAAAGAGTAGCTACTATGAAGAAACTCAAATCTAAAATATATTTTGATTTGTTTAACTCTTTTTTGGTTACTACATGATTCCATATGTGTTATTTAATAGTTGCCCCACGTTACCCTACTGGCTGCAACAACAGTACAGTGAGTGGAGACAAGCATCTGTGGCTTTGTGATGTTATTGTCTGGTGAAGGTGACAGAGATGCAGTATCCTTAATCGTTTCCTGTTTCTATTCCACAGGGACTTCATCAGGCTTCACAATGACATTGTAGTCTATTTATGACATCGCAAGGGTGTGCCAGTGATGTCAGTAAGCAGTAGGTTGCGTCCCAAATGGCACACTATTCCCTTTAAAGTGAACTTCTTTTGACCAGGGCCCGTAGTGCACTATTTAGGAAATAGGGTGCCATTTGAGACGCACCCCTGGTCGCAAGAAGCATATCCACCACACAGACCACAGGGCTTGACGGCACAGGCCTATCAAATATAGAGGGGGTATGGATCTAAAAGCCGCAGGACGAGAATGGCCCGGATCAATAGGTATTCCAGTTGCACCAAATAGCATCAAGAGCATCCTGACCGGTTGCATCACCGCTACAGAGGGTAGTGCATCCGGCCCAGTATATCACTGGGGCCAAGCTACCTGCCATCCAGGACCTATATACTAGGCGGAGGAAGGCCCAAAAAAATTGTCAAAGACGTCATCCAAGTCATAGACTGTTCTCTCTGCTACCGGACGGCAAGTGGTACCGGAGTGCCAAGTCTAGGTCCAAAAGGCTCCTTAACAGCTTCTACCCAAGCCTTAAGACTGCTGAACAATTAATCAAATGACCTCCCAGACTATTTACATTGACACCCCCCTCTTTGTTTTTACACTGCTGCTACTTGCTGTTTATTATCTATGCATAGACTCTTTACCCCTACCTACACGTACAAATGACCTCGACTAACCTGTACCCCCTCACATTGACTCAGTACTGGTACCCCCTGTATATAGCCTCGTTATTGTTATTTTGTGTTACTTTTTACTTACATTTTTTACTTTAGTTTATTTAATAAATATTTTCTTAACTCTTTCTTGAACTGCATTGTTGGTTAAGGGCTTGTAAGTAAGCATTTCACGGTAAGGTATACACCTGTTCGGCGCATGTGACAAATAACATTTGATGTGATTGGTTTGATGTGTCAAAATGGCTCTGATAATAAAAGCAAACAAATCAGCTTCTGCCAACAAGTTGCTGTGCCTCTTGGTACTGAACAAAGAACAAAAAACAGGTCCAATTGTCAAAGTGATTTGTTTATGATGGGTTCTTTGAATTTCTATTTCAGCCAACAGTCATACAATACCTGGGAAAATAATAATGTATGCCAAATAAGTACGTGGATTGCAGCCTCAGAATAGCTCTGGGCTTGAATATGAAGGAGAGCTAGCTGTGCGTAGCAAGAGGAAGGAAAGGAGAGATGAATCATGTCTCACTGTTTGGGATGAATAATACATCCTTTAGGCTAGTCTTGCAGCACTATGTAGCCTAAGCTGCATCCCCCTATATGCCCTGGTCAAAAGTAGTGCACTGTATAAGGAATAGGGTGCCATTTGGGACAAAACCTATTCTACCTCTACATCACTTTAACATTCACTCAGTACGATAACTTCCCTGCTTTGTGAATCAGCAGGAACTATCACCTAGCTTCTCTTTCATCTGACAATTTGTAGTAGAGTGAAAGAGTAAGATAACTTCTTGTAGAGGCAGCGTCCAAAATGGCACCCTATTCCCTATATAGTGGACTATGTAAGGAATAGTAGTACACTATGTAGGGAATGGGGTGCCATTTGGGGGACAGAGTTTTGTGTCATGAGGTTCCCTTTAACATGTAAATACATTCATGTTAAACAGTGAATAATGAGGTGACAGAGAGAGAGAGTTACTGGGGAATAAAAGCTGGTTTTACTGTGTAATTAGTCTTGTGTGTGCCGCACAGAAAAATATTTATAACCAACTTCCCCCCAGCTTTGTGATAAATGACTATGGGTCTTTTTATTTGTGTTTATTGAGACAAATTCCATACTTTAACATTGCAATACTCCTCTCTCCATTGTCACAACACCGTAAAAGGGACAATTATACATGGATCAACCTGTAATATCTTTCTCTGTTTAACAGAGAAGGGTACAGATAGGGCTGTGGTGGTCATGAAACTGTCAGCCGGTGACTGTCAAGCAAGTAACTGCCGGTCTCACAGTAGTTGGCCGTTAAATAACAAACACAAATAGCATATCCTGCATTTAATATTTAGTCTACACCATCACAATAAATCCATTATTTATTTTAGACAGGTCTAAAGAAAATGTAGTATATTTCAGAAGAACAGAATAGCATAGTTGGAGTGGTCCTTATGTTAGTCCCTGATCTGGCTATGTTGAGCGGTTAGGAAAGAAACAGGTCTTCCTGTATGCTACATTTAAAGTTATTTATGCAACTTTAGTTGGGATACAAATGTTGGGCAATATGTTAAGATGTTTAAGACATTCTATGATGCAACTTTAATGATGATTTGAAAAAAGTTGCATTAAAGGCATGAGCTCTGCTTTGTTTCTTTCACAGGTTGCACACACACTTCATCAGTCGCTCATTCACAATTTGACAAGCAACTGATAATGCCTCGAATTTCCCAGCGCCATCCCGCCAGCCGTAATGCCCCATAAAAGAATGCATGCATTTTGCGGCCAGTGGTCGATGTGACATTGGGCTGAATATAACAATTATAATTCCCTTCTTCCAGCTGCGTGTTCCGAAGCACCTCTCACTCACATGGCTCTCTCAGATGTCTCAATTCTTATTAGCCAATGCCCATCACGTGATCGGGTTCTTCTCACAGGCATCTATCTCAGCTCCAAAGTAGGCTACAAGTGAAGACAGACACATCGGGGATGCAACTGCCCACATCCTTCTTATTGAATTCCGAGGCACATATTGAAGATGTTAGAAGAACTGTCCACATTTACTTTTTGACAGCCAACAAGGTGAGTAGGCCCAACGAACTGCAAAAGCACTAGCCTATGTCAATCTATCATCTCCCATAGTACAAAAGTTAACCTATTCTATTGGTCAACTTATCCTTCTGTGTGAGAAAGAAATATTCCAAACAGTCTGGGACAGTTGTGGGATGTGAGAGATCCCAAATTAATACAACCACTAGCATAAAAAAAACTTTTAAAAGCAATGAGACTGATGCAACAGATCAGAATGTTTAGCTTAAAATGTTGATAAACTATTAGGTTATTTCTTCACATTATAAGTGCAGCAATGCGCAGACAGCAGTAGGCTATAAGCGTGAATCAATTTGCGGGAAAACACTATTCTCAAAAGTGGCCATAAATGCGATTATGCATGTAATGCTTTATTATAAAGGTACATCAAAAACATATAGACCTACTGGCTAGGCTACATGAGGTGGGGGACTATGATTTGAAAAAGTCGCAAAAAAAGGCATGCGCCATTTCTTGCCAAGTCTTGACAAGTGATAGGCTAATATTGTCACCTATTACACTAGTCTTGATTTAATATTGTCTTTACATATACTAAATGATATATGTGTGAAATTAGTTTTGATTTAGAATGGACTATTATCATGCACCTGTCTCGGAACAGGGGGAAAAAATACATGTCATCTATGCACTTAAATAGCGAATGGAGGACGCTTCTCATTTGCATTGATGTCAGAGTGATTAGAGGGACAATAGAGTGCTGAGTACCAGGCAGTTAGCAAGTTTGGTAGGCTACTAATGACCATCAGCAGCATCAGAGCTTGGAGAATCCTAGTTACCGTGACTAAATGGTAACATGGAATTTGACTGCAGTCATGACTCGTGACAGCCGGTATGGCGGTAATACGGTCACTGTAACAGCCCTAGGTACAGCTCCTGGGCTGTGTTCAGAGATGCTGTTAATGGTTTGTAAGTCGGCCACAATAAGCACTGCATTGTAAAGGAGTGTGAGCGCAAACCTCCATCACTCCATGTGATTGAGACATAGGGAGAAGGTTGCTGTAATCTAACAGACATATATTGATATAATGGGCTCTGGCATAGAAACACGATCAGAGAGAGCGGGCCCGGCTCCACGAGGGGGCAAAAGGGGGCTCAGTTGAAACTTGTGCCACCTCAGATTTAGTTTTATGTCAAATGATTGCGTGAGGTTAGCGCAAAATCTGTATCTCCGCTGAGCTGTATCAGCACCATGGAAAGAGAGCGCTGCGGAGTGAGTGTGTGTGTAGCTGCGGAGTGAGTGTGTGTGTAGGGGGCTATGGAAAGCCACTGGGCGGTTAGGTATGACTCCTTTGATGATGCTGCAGAGCTCCAGCTAGCTCCGCGTGAAGAGCTTACGCCGCATTCCACCGCTAGGATTATGGCTCCTCAGCCCCCTCCACCTCTGACTGTCCCTGACGATCTTGAAACAGAGACGCCAGCCCATGTTAGCTTAAAATCTTACCCTAGCCGCAGGTTTTCTGGTTCATAGGAAGAGAGTAGCTGGAATACTCGATTACTGCAGATGCTGCATTTTGGTTCATATGTCGAAAGTTCTGTATTGGGGACAGTAGGCTTGGGTGGTATACCGTACACCGGTGTATTTGGAAAAAGCCACAGGATGGTTTTTCAATACATTTTTTATTTTGTAGCTACTTTTTATGTTAATACCGTCAGTCAACTTGTACAATATGTTAGGAAATAAAGCAGATTGCGTTCTTCATTTCTCCTGTCAAGTTATTTTACATTATGAAGCTTACCAAAGTTCCCCAGAACAGTTGAGGCTGTCACGTGTTTGGGACACGGCGGGTGCTGGTGAGTTCATAGCGTTCTATATCTATCGGCGAGTCTCTGTTGTGCGGTGCACATGAGGTGATGAAGTTACACTCGTATGCAATTCACTACTAAATGTTTGCCATCAAATATCTTACAACGGCATTCTACCGGAAGTCAAAGAGCTCTGGATGAGTTATTTTCCCTCTGTTCTTCTTGTAAATGTCCACACTCACCGAAAATGACATTTGGTAGCTACTAGCTATGCTTGTATAACTTTATAAGCTGGATTTGCCTGTCTTTGCAATTAGTTTGTTGTTTTTGATCATTAGCATTTAGCTACCAGCGTCTGTGATTTCGTTATTAGTTTGTGCTAATTTTGTTAGCATTCTGGTAATAGAGACCCAATGGGCTTTTCTTGTATTTTTAGCCCGATCGTGTGCTATGCTGGTAATACCGTAAATTCCAGGATAAGAGAAGGACAATGTGAAATATGAATACCGCCCCAAGTGTAATTGATAGAACCAAAGGATTCGCTAGGCTGGCATCAAGCAAGGAGCATTTAAAATTGTTGTTAATGACAGGCCGCTGGCAAGAACTCATTATTCACTTTGACAAACGTGTTCATTCAGCACAGACGAAGCCTGCTACACTCGAGGCGAGGAAAGCTCAACTAATCCAATGGGCATTTGAGGTCAGTCTTACACGGAGTGATAGATTACTCAGGAAGTTCAACAGGATATCAAGGAGGCTGCAACTCTTCTGAAAAGGTAAGAAACAATCTAGCTAGTTGGTTTTGATCAAAATCTATATTGGTGAGATAGCCAGTGGCAGCATTTTCAGCAAAAACCTAGTGTCTGGAATGGCAAAATGACTTCTTTGGCCAGCCAATATTTTCATTGCAAAAATGGCCTTAGTGTGTAGGGCTCTGTCCATGGTGTTGATAGAGCGCAACAGAGATTTCATGCCAACCTGTCTCTTATTAGTCAAAAGCACTCAATGGTCTAGGCATTTGAACTTTGTTTATATTGGTATAACCTGATATAAGCAGAATTCAATATAATTCCAATGCAAGAACCCAAATGACGCACCTGGGTATATCTACATATTGGTATGTTTCATCATCGAAATAGACTGCCTACATTCTATTTCTATGGTGTTCTTGGTAGCCTATTGCTTTTGATGTTGTAAATGGAACTGTACGTATTGGAAACGTGTTTATGGCAGGCAGGCATTGCTTCATTAATTACGTAGGTAGGTCGAATTTGATCCACAGAGGTGTATTGTGCCATATCACAAGGTGTTGCTAAACTCATGAGCGGCATGATTTTCCATGTTTGAAGCTGGCCTATAGGCCTATTTATTTGGCAAGACGGCTGTGCATTGCTGCATCTTACTGTAGGCTGAAATTTTGGTTATTTGCATTTTGTTTACTGCATTTGTTTACTGTTAATTAAACTAGCCTAAATATACACTGAATAAAAATATAAACGCAACATGCAAAGTCCCATGTTTCATGAGCTGAAATGAAAGATCCCAGAAATGTCATACGCACAAAAAGCATCACTGTTGGTGAGCATTTCTCCTTTGCCAAGATAATCAATCCACCTGACAGGTGTGGCATATCAAGTAGCTGATTAAACAGCATGATCACTACCCAACACAATCCCACAGATGCTGACTGCAGGAATGTCCACCAGAGCTGTTGCCAGAGAATGTAATGTTTATTTCTCTACCATAAGCCTCCAATGACAATTTGAATGCACAGAGATACCGTGACGAGATCCTGAGGCCCATTATTGTGCCATTTATCCGCCGCCATCACCTCATGTTTCAGAATTATAATGCACGGTCCCATGTCACAAGGATCAGTACACAATTCCTGGAAGCTGAAAATGTCCCTGTTCTTCCATGGCCTGAATACTCACCAGACATGTCACCCATTGAGCCTATTTGGGATGCTTTGGATCAACGTGTATGACAGCGTGTTCCAGTTCCCGTCAATATCCAGCAACTTCGCACAGCCATTGAGGAGGAGTGGGACAACATTCCACAGACCACAATCAACAGCCTGACCAACTCTATGCAAAGGAGATGTGTTGCATGAGGCAAATGGTGGTCACACAAGATACTGACTGTTTTTTTATACTGGTATCTGTGACCAACAGATGCATATCTGTATTCCCAGTCAGGTGAAATCCATAGATTATGGTCTAATTAATGTATATTTCAATTGACTGATTTCCTTATTTGAACTGTAACTTTTAAATTGTTGAATGTTGAGTTCATACATTTTTTTCAGTATAGACTGTGTCATGATGTGATATTTTGTTTATAGGCCTATAGTACAGTCGTGGCCAAAAGTTTTGAGAATGACACAAATATTAATTTCCACAAAGTTTGCTGCTTCAGTGTCATTAGATATTTTTGTCAGATGTTACTATGGAATACTGAAGTATAATTACAAGCATTTCATAAGTTTCAAAGGCTTTTATTGACAATTACATGAAGTTGATGCAAAGAATTAATATTTGCAGTGTTGACCCTTCTTTTTCAAGACCTCTGCAATCTGCCATGGCATTCTGTCAATTAACTTCTGGGCCACATCCTGACTGATGGCAGCCCATTCTTGCATAATCAATGCTTGGAGTTCGTCAGAATTTGTGGGTTATTGTTTGTCCACCCGCCTCTTGAGGATTGACCACAAGTTCTCAATGAGATTAAGGTCTGGGGAGTTTCCTGGCCATGGACCCAAAATATCGATGTTTTGTTCCTAGAGCCACTTAGTTTCACTTTTGCCTTATGGCAAGGTGCTCCATCATGCTGGAAAAGGCATTGTGCGTCACCAAACTGTTCCTTGATGGTTGGGAGAAGTTGCTCTCGGAGGATGTGTTGGTACCATTCTTTATTCATGGCTGTGTTCTTAGGCAAAATTGTGAGTGAGCCCACTCCCTTGGCTGAGAAGCAACCCCACACATGAATGGTCTCAGGATGCTTTACTGTTGGCATGACAGAGGAATGATGGTAGCGCTCACCTTGTCTTCTCCGGACAAGCTTTATTCCGGATGCCCCAAACAATCGGAAAGGGGATTCATTAGAGAAAATGACTTTACCTTAGTCCTCAGCAGTCCAATCCCTGTACCTTTTGCAGAATATCAGTCTGTCCCTGATGTTTTTCCTAGAGAGAAGTGGCTTCTTTGCTGCCCTTCTTGACACCAGGCCATCCTCCAAAAGTCTTCACCTCACTGTGCATGCAGATGCACTCACACCTGCCTGCTGCCATTCCTGAGCAAGCTCTGTACTGGTGGTGATTTAGGTGCAATCTTACTGGCAGCAATATCTTTGCCTGTGAAGCCCTTTTTGTGCAAAGCAATGATGACAGCACGTGTTTCCTTGAAGGTAACCATGGTTGACAGAGGAAGAACAATGATTCCAAGCACCACCCTCCTTTTGAAGCTTCCAATCTGTTATTCGAACTCAATAAGCATGACAGAGTGATCTCCAGCCTTGTCCTCATCAACACTCACACCTGTGTTAACGAGAGAATCACTGACATGATGTCAGCTGGTCCTTTTGTGGCAGAGCTGAAATGCAGTGGAAATGCTTTTGGGGGATTCAGTTCATTTGCATGGCAACGGGGGACTTTGCAATGAATTGCAATTCATCTGGTCACTCTTCATGACATTCTGGAGTATATGCAAATTACCATCATACAAACTGAGGCAGCAGACTTTGTGAAAATTAATATTTGTGTCATTCTCAAAACTTTTGGCCACGAATGTAGGTAGGCCTACCTCTGTTCTGTTCGCAATCATTAGTTGGCATTCACAGTTGTGTCAGTATTCCAAAGTCAAACTGCTGATTAACTAGGCTACTACTTTCAGCATTTAGCATTATTTTGGTAAGACTGCTGTGTGTCCGGCTGCATTTACATTGGGTAATTCAACTATTACAAACTACCGATCACATCAAATGTATTTATAAAACCCCTTTTACATTAGCAGATGTCACAAAGTGCTTATACAGAAATGTAGCCCATCTATCTTGTAGCCTATATTCATTGCCAAATAGGCCTTGCTTTAGTGTGCCATTGTGCTGAGAGAGAGAGAGAGAGAGAGAGAGAGAGAGAGAGAGAGAGAGAGAGAGAGAGAGAGAGGTCAGTGGGCGGTTATTAACAGCATAATTGGGTGTCTCTCTAGTAGGCTTTAATTTGGCCACAGCTTTCCATCACAGTCAGTCAGTCTGTCCATTGAAATAGAATCTATGAGTTAGTCAGTCCAGCCTGTCAGGAGTTGGAGAGTGACAAAAAGGCAGCACTGAGAGAACAAGTTATTATTTCTCTCTTCTTCTAACCCAGGGACCAAATCCTCATCCCAGATGGCACCCCATTCCCTACATAGTGCACTACTTTTGACCAGTTGGGGATGCAGCCCAAAAACCTGTGAAGAATTGAGGGACTGGGACTCTCGTAGATACAAGCAGTAATTTTGTGCATTATTTGCTCTTTAGTGACTCATTTAGCAGGCAAAAACCCGAGAAAAAAACCCATCCGGAAATCAGTTTCTGGTGACCTTTGGCTCTGTTAGACACACTCCCTATTGAATCCATTTGTTACCAGGACTGAGACTGCAGTACCTATGGCTTCCACTAGATGTCAGCAGTCTATATACAAAGACTCAGAGAGATTGGAGTAAACACAATGAATAGGTACAGGAAATGGCATGGGGACCTGAAATGTCAACAAGGTTTCTGGGGGCGCGAGTCTGGCTGGAGCGCCCCACTTTATAAGGTATAGGTGACCATCCGAGTGAAATATTATCGCTAATATTCATAAAAGGATAGCTAAGGATGCATTTTAACTGGTATTTGATTTGTTTAGGAAAAGTGTATAGGTATATTTGAACGCGTTCTCTTCGACGGTGGATGTTCTGAACATAACGTACCAACCAAACGGAGATTTATGGATATAATAAATGACTTTTTCTAACAAAAGAACCATTGGATGTCTTCGTTGGACACTTGGGAAGCCCTCAGCAGAAGTTCTTCAAACGGTAAGGGATTTGTTTTCGCTGTGAAATGTGTTTTGTGTGAACCCGCGATGGTTTATGAATTTATGCTAATGCAGAAATATTGGAGGTGCTACCCTCAAACAATCAAATGTCGTGCTTTTGCCATAAAGCCTTTTTGAAATCTGACAACGCTGTGATATTGCCAAGAAGCATAGCTTTTGATGACTATGCAACACTTGTATATTGATGAATGTTTCTAATTGACATAATTTGAGTCAATTGGAGGTGTACCTGTGGATGTATTTCAAGGCATACCTTCAAACTCAGTGCCTCTTTGCTTGACATCATGGGTAAATCAAAAGAAATCAGGCAAGACCTCAGAAAAAAAAATTGTAGACCTCCACAAGTCTGGTTCATCCTTCTAGCAATTTCCAAACGCCTGAAGGTACCACATTCATCTGTACAAACAATAGTATGCAAGTATAAACACCATGGGACCCCGCAGCCGTCATACTGCTCAGGAAGGAGACACGTTCTGTCTCGTAGAGATGAACGTACTTTAGTGCGAAAGGTGCAAATCAATCCCAGAACAACAGCAAAGGACCTTGTGAAGATGCTGGAGGAAACAGGTACAAAAGTATCTATATCCACAGTAAAACGAGTCCTATATCGACATAACCTGAAAGGCCGCTCAGCAAGGTAGAAGCCACTGCTCCAAAACCGCCATAAAAAAGCCAGACGGCGGATTGCAACTGCACATGTGGACAAAGATCGTACTTTTTGGAGAAATGTCCTCTAGTCTGATGAAACAAGAATAGAACTGTTTGGCCATAATGACCATTGTTATGTTTGGAGGAAAAAGAGGGATGCTTGCAAGCCGAAGAACATTATCCCAACGTGAAGCACGCAGGTGGCAGCATCATGTTGTGGGGGGTGCTTTGCTGCAGGAGGGACTGGTGCACTTCACAAAATTGATGGCATCATGAGGTAGGAAAATTATGTGGATATATTGAAGCAACATCTCAAGACATCAGTCAGGAAGTTAAAGCTTGGTCGCAAATGGGTCTTCCAAATGGACAATGACACCAAGCATACTTCCAAAGTTGTGGCAAAATGGCTTAAGGACAACAAAGTCAAGGTATTGGAGTGGTCAGCACAAAGCCCTGACTTCAAGCCTATAGAAAATTTGTGGGCAGAACTAAAAAGCGTGTGTGAGCAAGGAGGCCTACAAACCTGATTCAGTTACACCAGCTCTATTAGGAGGAATGGGCCAAAATTCACCCAACTTATTGTGGGAAGCTTGTGGAAGGCTACCCGAAACATTCGACCCAAGTTAAACAATCTAAGGTGTATGTAAACCTCCGACTTCAACTGTAACTCGCATGGCACCCGGACGCCCCAAAAGAAAACACTTCTCTTTTCCCACTAACACGGACATTCCTCATTAAATACTTTGTTGAGGGAAAATGTACTTGATATGATTGTGATGTGTTGTTGTTTCAACTAGAGGTCTTAAGATGAATCCACTAATTGTAAGCCGCTCTGTATAAGAGTGTCTCTCAGCCCTACCCAGCAGCACAGTAAAGGAAGTTGTCATTAGCTGTGCAGGCGGGGTGCAGGGTCAGACATTATGTAGCTAGCTAGAGACGTGCAGGGCTGCCAGAGCAGGGACGGCTGCCATTGCACTTCCCCCTAACAGAAGGTCAAAGGGAGATGGAGGTGTGTCTGCAGGCTGCAGACCATGACGGATCCACGACACACTGCCTTCCACATAGGAGAGGAGAGGCTATGTTGCTCTCTTCAGACAGACTGTATCAGCCTCCACCTCAGTCTAACACGTGTCTGCACCAAGACGGAAGGAGGGGGAGACAGACAGACAGAGTGAGCGCAGAGGGAATAGAAGGGGAGGGTGTAAGAGACAGATAGAGAGAGAGGGAGAGAGAGAGAGAGAGAGAGAGAGACAGGAAGACAGAGACAAGAGGGGGGAAGAGAGAGAGCAGAGGGGAAAGAAGCAGAGGGTGAGTGAATCAGCAGAGGAAAATACTCAAAAGCCTAACCCATCAGCGACCCTCGGATTCCAATACTGATAAGAGAGCAGGAGAGCATGCAAATCTGAATAAAGTACACTTTACAGAGAAAGGAAGATTAATTCAGAAGGATTAGCCAAAGAGGCTGTAGCACCACAAATACAGCTGATCAAATATATTTGGCACTATGCCTGCTTGAGTCCCAAATGGCCCTCTACTCCTTTTGTAGTGCGCTGCTTTTGACCAGAGCAGTACTTTCCACCTTAGTGTTTCCCCTTGAATATGTTCCATTCGTTCCAGGCGTGGCACAATGGACCCCAACATCAACAATGTCTATTTTAAGCAGTGGAAAGCTAGGGGAAAGGCCCACCTGTACAATGGTAGGGGAAACACTGATCCAATGAGGCAAATACCACACCAACAAACAAGGCGATATTCCTCCCTTATCACCAGGCAATCGTCCATCCATCCCACTGTTGTTTGGATCATTTGACTGTCACTAATGTGTAGAGAGAGAGCTAAATGTACCAACTAGCAATTTCACTGGACTACAGATCAATTACTCACTGTCCAGACTGGCCAATGTTGTGTTAACCGATGCTGGTAGAGAATACATGGAGACGATAAAGATGTGCATGTGCCATCATGCAGACAGGACATGGCAGAACCATCATGCAGACAGGACAGGGCAGAACCATCAGGCAGACAGGACATGGCAGAACCATCAGGCAGACAGGACATGGCAGAACCATCATGCAGACAGGACATGGCAGAACCATCATGCAGACAGGACAGGGCAGAACCGTCAGGCAAACAGGACATGGCAGAACCATCAGGCAGAGGACATAGCTGGTGAAGTTGACGGTTAAGCAATATAAAGAACCATCAGCCATTCTACTTGTGATCGTCATGCTATCAACATATTTTCCAGTTTCTCACCCTAGGACATTAGTAGATACAGATAGACTGGTCTCTTCAACCACAATAAAAAACTTTATAAATTAATAGATGGACAACAGGCTATCATGGACTGTACATCATTATTTATAGCAGGGATCATCAACTAGATACAGCCGTGGAACGATTTGTTTCTTGAGCAGATAGTCAGGGGTCCGCAACAAGCAGGGTCGGCAGGTAGCCTAGCGGTTAAGAGCTTGGGCCAGTAATAGAAAAGTCACTGGTTCGAATCCCCAAGCAGACTAGGTGAAACATCTGTAGATGTTCCCTTGAGCTAGGCACTTAACGCTAACTGCTCATGTTAGTCGCTCTGTGTAAAACATAAATACAAATACATTTTTGACTCCAAATAAAATTCAAGAAGCCCAAACAGATATAGTATTCCCACACATAATAATTTTAAAACTTGCTTATATTTATATACGATCACTTGTCTATCTATTATGTGTGGGAATACTTGGGAACAGAGTTCTTAAATTAAAATCACTTAAAGCTGATTTCCTGGTATTTTTACAGCCTATTATGTCCCCCCACAAACAAACAATGTACCCCCCCCCCAAAAAAAGAAAATTCTCAGGAAACTTGGGGGGCCACATAAAACCACCCACGGGCCAAATTCGGCCCACGGCCCGCCAGTTGGGAAACCCTGATTTATAGTGTTCTACAAGTTGACCCTATTGTAAGCACCATCAAGAGGTCAAACACAATGCCTTCGAATCATATAATTATATAAGGTCGCATGATATGTATGATGAAAGGAGATCCCTTGCCCTTCTACACAAAACAGTGTGCGTGCTATTATTAGGTCACATGCTTCTTTAAAAGGAAAGTGTCTTAATGTCGTCTGCTTTCTGCCTAGTCTCATTACTGGGCTTTGAGTCAGGCTTCCCGAGAGAGAGCGAGTCCTCCTACTGCCCCTCTGCAGGGCGTTGTGTCCACAAGGCAATAATCAAGGGGCCACCAAGTGTGACACACACACTGGGGGAGGGGGGGGGCATGTCACATTTCAAAACCACACGTGTATCTTTTATCATTACAAAGTGTGCTTGAACGAGTGAGCGAGCAAGGGGAGGGAGGGAGCAAGCTTGTGATCGCAGGCAACGTCTGTCTGTTTTTAATAAATTTATTTGAATCTGAGGAGAGGAAAGAAGAGGGCCAGCTGCTGATGGGGTACAGCTGGCAATGACGGCTGGCACGGGAACAGGATAGGAGAGGATCTGAACAAACCTGTGCATCCATTCTGGTTCCCAATGGAATCATCTCCATCTGCTTGAAGACTTCCCTCAAAAGCCCTGGATGGCCAATCTGATGTCTGTGTTTACCTTTCGCATCTGTGACAGCTAGCTACCTCTCCATCAAACCTGGCTGTGATGACGTGAGTTGAACAGAAGGTACTATGATGAGCCTTCTGTTGGTTCTACCAAATCAAGCGGTTTCTACTCTAGTCCAAACTTTGGCAAAAAAGCCTTCAAGCAAACTAATCACCAGACACTTACAGAATAGATAATGACGTCCATTGATAGTAGAGACACAGATAAATCAAATGTTATTTATCACATGTGCCGAATACAACAGGTGGGGACCTTACCGATAATGTGTGATTATTAGTGTAGGTTCTGTAAATAGGTGCTTACACTCCAATACTGTACAGTAATTGAAGGGGACTCAGGTCTGGCCAACTTCAACTGCTTTAATGTATAACTCCTGTATTTGCATTCAGTATATTAAATATACTGCTTAGTATTAAGGACACTATACTGTGGTACACTGCTACATGAGGTAAACAGTACCATTTCCTATTACAGCCTATGTGATTGACCCATTGCATGAGGACATTGCGGCATAAAAACCACTGAACCCAAACATCTACCTGACAAGACGTAGGGAGACAGGAGGCAGCAGCTCTCCCAACAAAAAAATGAATTAAAAACAATCTCTCGCCAACTCATATCTCACACCCCTGTTGACAATTATGCGCAATGTCTGAGATTCACAGGAAATGAAAAATGTAGCAGAATAGAGAAAAGCACTCAGTCTAATGTAGAAGAGATGAACTAGGCTCAACGCTTCTCATGATCAGTTACTGTGTCCCAATTGGCACCCTATTCACTATAAAGGAATTAGGGTGCCATTTGGGACAAATGCAGTGCCTCACACGCCCAGACAGCTATTTTTCAAAGGCTAGCAGAGAGAGACAGGTTTCAGTGCTGTGCTCTTGATTTCTGCTGTTTTATTTGACCAATTCATAGTCAAACTATTTTACATAATGACAACCTAACACAGTCTTGGTATTTGACATTGCACCGGCTCAATCTAATTTGTGTGTATTGTCTCATCCAATAATGTTGGATGAATATTCATGTATTAACTCCAAAAGGTTAACAAAAGCAACATCAATTCAAAAAGGTACAATGATCCATACTATAACTAATCTAAAAGATATTTTATTCGATTTTGAATGAAAGCCTTTCGAAGTAAGACCCTGGGAGAGCTTCAAAGTAAGTACCATTTTCTGTGGTGTTCGCAAAAAACACTGCAATCAAAAATAAAAAGGCAATGTATGTGTCCCAAATTGCTCCCTATTCCCCTTATTGTGCACTACTGTTGACCGGGGTACAGTGACAAGTAGTGCACTATAATGGGAATAGGGAGCCACTTGGGACGTAACAACATTACAGGTGTCCTCTACCCCGCTCTATCTACTTGGCAAAAGGCACAAAGCTGTCATTGAATGAGAACTACACATCGGCAGCCATCAAATGATGGTGACGGCCTACTTCCAAATGGCCGCTTCCAGTCTTTTACATTTGTAGTTTGTAACCCAACCAAAAAAATAACGACTAAATAGTAGCAGTGAAAGGGCTTTTTTGGCACACACAGGACTACTCAGAGAGTCAAGGAGGGACATGAAAAGCTACTGGTGTCCTTTCATGTGCTTCTTTGATTGAATTCCCCCTGAGCGACTGAGAAGAGGAGCTGCTGCAGCTGTGGCATGGAGTGTGTCCCAAATTATACCCTATTACCTATATAGTGCACTACTTTTGACCTGGGCCCATAGTTGGCCTCTGGTCAAAATTACTGAACTACATAGGGAATAGGGTGCCATTAAATTTGGGGATGCAGACTTAACCATCCAATAGAATACCGTCATTAATGAATACTGATGCAGACCTGGGCAGAAAATATAACTTTTCAAATACTCAAGGCAATGATTTCCTTTGATATTTAAATACAGGCCTCAGAAAAAATATATAATATTTGAAAGTATTTTGAATAACTCTCAGAAAAACAAATAATTTTGAAGGTATTTGAATATATGCAAGTTATTTGAAAACAAAATATTGGATGGCTGCCAAATATTTGATAAAGAATTAAAAACTACAACAGTTTGTTTCATTTGTCTAAATATATGATCATTAGAATTGAGGCATTTAACTGGATCTACACAACAAAAGGCCTGGGACATCGACAAAATGATACATGTCACTTTCAGGCATTAATCTAGATCTAGGAAACAGTTTGAGAGAGACATGGGCAGTGTCCGAATACCCATACTAGCGTACTATATATTTAAACTGCATACTATTTACTCATCGTCACATACTATTTAGTAAACAGTATGCCACGGCCTCAACGCAGTAGATTGGCTGAGTAGGTGGGGCGGGGCTTTTTACAAACTCAACTGAAATTGATCGCATTAACCAGACTGATAATACCTCATTTCCAATTTGCTTAATTCCTCTAAACTGAATGGAATTATAGGCCTACTCAAGCTGGTCATAGACAGACTACCAGATTCTACCTATACCATAGTAGACCATATAGCCCATCTATCCTATTTAAAAAGGACTTGAAACAGATCATTTGGTTCCATTTCAACATATTTATTAGTGAAAACAAAGTGCTGTAAAATATATAAATTAAATTAAATAGCCTAGTACCCACACCAAAACTTTTCAAATGTTCAAATCAAAAGGTTATTGCACAGAAAAACGTGGATGGTCGAGTGCATCGCAAGTTCAGAACCGCTGGACAGCAACATAATAAACTAAGGCACTGATCATTGGGAACAAGATCTAAATGACTGCTGAGGCTTGATCCATAAATTAAATAGGTAGCCTAGCCTACAAAACTAAAACAATCAGTTAAAATCAAATCTCCTGTTCAGGAGAATAGAAATGTATAGAATGTTCAGATAGAATTGTATTGTGTAGATCCCCTGTTAGATGGATTGAAATATTATAGGAAATTATGTGTGCTCTATTCATTCTATTTCTGCAACATGCAGTTCCAGATACAGCGCTGCAATTAGTTGAAGGCATCCAATCCAATCATTTCTGAAAATTTGTCAGTCACTTCCTGAGATATTTTTTAAGTAGTTCCTTTGTCAGCTCTGTATTCAAATAGTTTTGAAAAAGTAGTCACTTGCTGAGATCTGTATTCAAATAGTTGTACTCAACGTAACTACCTGTTCTTCCCAAAAAATTGTTTTTTAGAAAAAAGCCAGGTCTGTACTGATGCTCATTGCAACAACGAATAAGATCCTCAGAAGCCCCAGACAGCCTTCTTTCGCGTTTTGCATCTGTGACAGCTAATTAGCTCACCATCCAATACAGTCATTACTGATACGCATTGTTGCAAAGACGAAACTGCGCTGTGATGTCTTGAGAAGAAGAAACTATGAGTTCTACCAAATAAAAGGTTAAAATGAAGTCCAAGTTCTCCAAGTCCAAATTGAGGCAACATACAGTGTCTTCAGAAAGTATTCATACACCTTGACTTATTCCACATTTTGTTGTTTTTTTTCTCACCCATCTACACACAATACTGTATAATGACAATGTGAAAACATGTTTTTAGAATTTTTTTCACATTTATTGAAAATGAAATACAGAAATCTCTCATTTACATAAGTATTCACACCCCTGAGTCAATACTTTGTAGAAGCACCTTTGGCAGCAATTACAGCTGTGAGTCTTTCTGGGTAAGTCTAAGAGCTTTCCACACCTGGATTGTGCAAAATGTTCCCATTATTCTTTAAAAAAATATTCAAGCTCTGTCAAATTGGTTGTTCAGACAACCATTTTCAGGTCTTGCCAAAGATCTTCAAGTATATTTAAGTCAAAACTGTACTCTAAGTTGGACACTCAGGAACATTCACTGTCTTCTTGGTAAGCAACTCCAGCAGTGGAGGCTGCTGAGGGGGAGGATGGCTCATAATAATAGCTGGAATATGGACTTCATGTGGTTGATACCATTTCATTGACTCCATTCCAGACATTACTATGAGCCGTCCTCCCCTCAGCAGCTTCCACTGAACTCTAGTGTATATTTGGCCTTGTGTTTTAGGTTATTGTCCTGCTGAAAGGTGAATTAATCTCCCAGTGTGTGGTGGAAAGCAGACAACCAGGTTTTCCTCTAGGATTTTGCCTGTGCTTAGCTCCATTCCGTTTATTTTTTATCCTGAAAAACTCCCCAGTCCTTAACGATTACATGCATACCGATTATATGATGCAACTACCACTACGCTTGAAAACATGAGAGCGGTACTCAGTAATGTGTTGTATTGGATTTACCCCAAACAAAAAGAGAATTTCTTTGCCACATTTTTAGCAGTATTACTTTAGTGCCTTGTTGCAAACAGGATGCATGTTTCGGAATATTTTTATTCTGTACAGGCTTCCTTCTTTTCACTCTGTCTATTAGGTTATAACTACAATGTTGTTGATCCATCCTCAGTCTTCTCTTATCACAGCCATTGAACTCTGTAACTGTTTTAAAGTCACCATTGGTTTTAGGAAGGATGCCTGTATCTTTGTAGTGAATGGGTGTATTGGATACACCATCTAAAGTGTAATTAATAATTTCACCATGCTCAAAGGGATATTCAATGACTGCTTTTTCCTATTTTTACCCATCTACCAATAGGTGCCCTTCTTTGCGAGGCATTGGAAAACCTCCTTTGTCTTTGTGGTTGAATCTGTTTTGAAATTCACTGCTCTACTGAGGGTCCTTACAGCTAATTGTGTGTGTGGGGTACAGAGATGAAGTAGTCATTCAAAAATCATGTTAAACACTGTTATTGTACAACTTATTATCTGACTTAAGCAAATTCTTAATCCTGAACTTATTTAGGCTTGCCATAACAAAGGGGTTAAATACTTATTGTCTCAAGACATTTCAGCGTTTCATTTTTAACTAATTTGTAAAAACATAATTCCACTTTGACATTATGGGTACTCAATTGTCATACTTGAGTATAAGTAAAGACACCTTAATAGAAAATGTCTCAAGTAAAAGTAAGTCACCCAGTGACATACTACTTGAGTAAAAGTCTAAAAGTATCTGGTTTTAAATGTACTTTAGTACAGTGGTTGAAAAAGTACTCAATTCTCATACTTTATTAAAAGTAAATGCTATACATAAAATGTCTTATATTAAGCAAATCAGACAGCCTGATGTTCTTGTTCTTCTTGTCTATGGACAGACAGGGGCACATTCCAGCACTCAAACATAATTTACAAATGCTGTTTTTGTGTATAGTGATTCCACCAGATCAGTGCCAGTAGGGATGACAACATCTTATATTGATAGGTGCGTGAATTGGACCATATTGCTGTCCTGCCTGAGCATTCTTGTCACGACTTCCACCGAAGTCGGTCCCTCTCCTTGCTCGGGCGGCGTTTGGCGGTCGACGTCACCGGTTTTCTAGCCATCACCGATCCACTTTTTATTTTTCCATTGTTTTTGTCTTGTTTTACACAGCTGGTTTCAATCCCACAATTACTTGTTATTATTTAACCCTCTGTTCCCCCATGGTTGTTTGTGAGTAATTGTTTGTTGGTGAATACGGTCCGTTATTGTGTGCTCGTTATATTGAGTTGTATTTGTATTCTATTTGAGTAAATACATTCATTACTCATATCTGCTGTCCTGCGCCTGACTCCTCTACACCAGCTACACACAGGATCTTTCACAATTATAAATGTAAGGAGTACTTTTTGGTGTCAGGAAAAATGTACGGGAGTAAAATGTACTTATTTTCTTTAGGAATGTAGTGGAGTAAAATTAAAAGTTGTCAAAAATATAAAGAGTAAAGTACAGATACCCCCAAAAATGACTTAAGTAGTACTTTAAAGTATTTTTACTTAAGTACTTTACACCACTGTGGGTTATTGTGTGTAGGCCACTGACAACAACCCTTTACAAATAGATATGTACAGTGGCTTGCGAAAGTATTCACCCCCTTTGTAATTTTTCCTATTTTGTTGCCTTACAACCTGGAATTAAAATCGATTTTTTGGGGGGGTGTTTGTATCATTTGATTTACACAACATGCCTACCACTTTGAAGATGGAAAATATTTATATATATATTTTTTTGTAAAACAAACAAGAAACAAGACAAAAAAAACAGAAAACTTGAGTGTGCATAACTATTCACCCCCCCAAAGTCAATACTTTGTTTCATGGAATCGTGGCATCCTATGTTTCACGGAATCGTGGCTGAATGACGACATGGATATTCAGCTAGCGGGATGCACGCTGCACCGGCAAGATAGAACAGCACACTCGAGGGGGAGCGGTCTGTGCATATTTGTAAACAACATCTGGTGCAGAAAATCTAAGGAAGTCTCTAGTAGAGTATATTGCGATAAATTGCGGGCCACACTACTTGCCTAGAGAGTTTTCAGCTATACTTTGTGGCTGTTTATTTACCACCACAGGCAGATGCTGGCACTAAGACTGCACTCATTCAGCTGTATAAGGAAATAAGAAAACAGGAAACTACTCACCCAGAGGCGGCGCTCCTAGTGGCTGGAGACTTTAATGCAGGGAAACTTAAATCTGTTCTACCAAACCTCCATCAACATGTTAAATGTGCAAAGAAAATCTAGAAAACCTGTACTCCACACACAGAGACGCGTACAAAGCTCTGCCTCGCCCTCCATTTGGTAAATCCGACCATAATTCTATCCTCCTGATTCCAGCTTACAAGCAAAAATTTAAGCAGGAAGCACCAGTGACTCGTTCTATAAAAAAGTGGTCAGATGAAGCAGATGCTAAACTACAAGACTGTTTTGCTAGCACAGACTGGAACATGTTCCGGGATTCCTCCGATGGCATTGAGGAGTACACCACATCAGTCACTGGCTTTATCAATAAGTGCATCGAGGAAGTCGTCTCCACAGTGACTGTACGTACATACCCCAACCAGAAGCCATGGATTGCAGGCAACATTCGCACTGAGCTAAAGGGTAGAGATGCTGCGGGGCTCTAACCCGGTAGCTTACAAGAAATTCTGCTATGCCCTGCGACGAACCATCAAACAGGCAAAGCGTCAATACAGGGCTAAGATTGAATCATACTACACCGGCTCTGACGCTCGTCTTATGTGGCAGGGCTTGCAAACTATTACAGACTACAAAGGGAAGCACAGCCGAGAGCTGCCCAGTGACACGAGCCTACCAGACGAGCTAAATCACTTCTATGCTCGCTTCGAGGCAAGCAACACCGAGGCATGCATGAGAGCATCAGCTGTTCCAGACAACTGTGTGATCACGCTCTCCGTAGCTGACGTCAGTAAGACCTTTAAACAAGTCAACATACACAAGGCTGCGGGGCCAGACTGATTACCAGGACGTGTGCTCCGGGCATGTGCTGACCAACTGGCAGGTGTCTTCACTGACATTTTCAACATGTCCCTGATTGAGTCTGTAATACCAACATGCTTCAAGCAGACCACCATAGTCCCTGTGCCCAAGAACACAAAGGCAACCTGCCTAAACGACTACAGACCCGTAGCACTCACGTCCGTAGCCATGAAGTGCTTTGAAAGGTTGGTAATGGCTCACATCAACAACATTATCCCAGAAACCCTGTACCCCCTCCAATTTGCATACCGCCCAAACAGATCCACAGATGATGCAATCTCTATTGCACTCCACACTGCCCTTTCCCACCTGGACAAAAGGAACACTTATGTGAGAATGCTATTCATTGACTACAGCTCAGAATTCAACACCATAGTACTCTCAAAGCTCATCCCTAAGCTAAGGATCCTGGGACTAAACACCTCCCTCTGCAACTGGATCCTGGACTTCCTGACGGGCCGCCCCCAGGTGGTGAGGGTAGGTAGCAACACATCTGCCACGCTGATCCTCAACACTGGAGCTCCCCAGGGGTGCGTGCTCAGTCCCCTCCTGTACTCCCTGTTCACCCACGACTGCATGGCCAGGCACGACTCAAACACCATCATTAGGTTTGCAGACGACACAACAGTGGTAGGCCTGATCACCAACAATGACGAGACAGCCTATAGGGAGGAGGTCAGACCTGGCCATGTGGTGCCAGGACAACAACCTCTCCCTCAACGTAACCAAGACTAAGGAGATGATTGTGGACTACAGGAAAAGGAGGACCGAGCACGCGGGGCTCATCGACAGGGCTGTAGTGGAGCAGGTTGAGAGCTTCAAGTTCCTTGGTGTCCACATCAACAACAAGCTAGAATGGTCCAAACACACCAAGACAGTCGTGAAGAGGGCACGACAAAGCCCATTCCACCTCAGGAGACTAAAAAGATTTGGCATGGGTCCTGAGATCCTCAAAATGTTCTACAGCTGCAACATCGAGAGCATCCTGACTGGTTGCATCACTGCCTGGTACGGCAATTGCGCCGCCTCTGACCGCAAGGCACTACAGAGGGTAGTGCGTACGGCCCAGTACATCACTGGGGCTAAGCTGCCTGCCATCCAGGACCTCTACACCAGGCAGTGTCAGAGGAAGGCCCTAAAAATTGTCAAAGACCCCAGCCACCCCAGTCATAGACTGTTCTCTCTACTACCACATGGCAAGTGGTACCGGAGTGCCAAGTCTAGGACAAAAAGGCTTCTCAACTGTTTTTACCCCCAAGCCATAAGACTCCTGAACAGGTAATCAAATAGCTACCTGGACTTTTTGCATTGCAATTCCCTCAAGAATTTAGCACCATCCATCATTCCTTCAATTCTGACCAGTTTCCCAGTCCCTGCCGATAAAAAACATCCCCACAGCATGATGCTGCCACCACCAGGATGGTGTTCTCGGGTTGATGAGAGGTGTTGGGTTTGCACCAGACATAACGTTTTCCTTGATGGCCAAAAAGCTGCATTTTAGTCTCATCTGGCCAGATTACCTTCTTCCATATGTTTGGGAGTCTCCCACATGCCTTCTGGCGAACAACAAACGTGCTTGATTATTATTTTCTTTAAGCAATGTCTTTTTTTCTGGCCACTCTTCCGTAAAGCCCAGCTCTGTGGAGTGTACAACTTAAAGTGGTCCTATAGACAAGATACTCCAATCTCCACTGTGGAGCTTTGCAGCTCCTTCAGGGTTATCTTTGGTCTCTTTGTTGCCTCTCTGATTAATGCCTGGTCCGTGAGTTTTGGTGGGCGGTCCTCTCTTGGCAGGTTTGTTGTGGTGCCATATTCTTTCAATTTTTTAATAATGGATTTAATGGTGCTCCGTGGGATGTTAAAAGTTTCGTATATTTTTTTATAACCCAACCCTGATCTGTACTTCTCCACAACTTTGTCCCTGACCTGTTTGGAGAGCTCCTTGGTCTTCATGGTGCAGCTTGCTTGGTGGTGCCCCTTGCTTAGTGGTGTTGCAGACTCTGGGGCCTTTCAGAACAGGTGTATATATACTGAGATCATGTGACACTTAGATTGCCTCTTAGGGAGTGGCAGCCGAGGTGTCGGTTTTGGAGAGTCTGGCGTTCCCAAAGTAAAATATCTGCCACTCAGGCCCAGAAACCAGGATATGCACATAATTAGTACTATTGAATAGGAAACACTCCGAAGTTTCTAAAACCGTTAAAATAATGTCTGTGAGTATAACAGAACTGATATAGCAGGCGAAAACCTGAGGAAAATCCATTAGGATTTTTTTTTTAATGACCTTTTTCTCCTGGCTGCCTATGGGATTTGCTGTTATCTAGGACTTAGACTGCAGTACCTATGGCTTCCACTGGATGTCAACAGTCTTTAGACAGTGTTTAAAGACGTTAGGTTGAATTAGAAGCGAATAGAATAAGAATTTAGACGTGGACCCAGGAAGTAAATAGAATGACATGCGCATTCACGGTCTCGCGCGCTCTTTGGTTTTTTTCCTTTCCTATCGTTCAGGTTATCATCCGGTTGAAATATTATAGTAAATATACATAAAAGTGTACCTAATATATAATGTATCCTTGGGCGACTCGACGGTGGATTTTATGAACATAACGTGGCAACCAAACTGAGATTTATGGATATAATAATTTACTTTTTCTAACAAAAGAACCATTGGATGTCTTCCTTGGACACTTGGGATGCCCTCAGCAGAAGTTCTTCGAAAGGTAAGTGATTTATTTTAGCTCTTATATGGGTTTTGTGTGACCCGCGCTGGATATGAATTTATGCTAATGTGGATAGCACCTCACATATGAGGTGCTATCCTCAAACAATCAAATGTTGTGCTTTCGCCGTTAAGCCTTTTTGAAATCTGACAACACTGTGATATTGCCAAGAATCAGAGCTTTTGATGACTATGCAACACTTGTATATTGATGAATGTTTAATAATTCAGGTTTTGGATTTTGAATTTGGCGCCTTACATTTCACCGGGTAGTGTCGGGAACGGGGTGCAACCCCCCCGCGCACCTTAATGATGCTTAACTTATTAGGGAGCGGTGGTGCGCTAGCGCCCCACTCCCGACACTACCAGGTAGCAGGGGCACCACATCTGTGGGGGCACTTCCTTATTCCTCTTCTTCTCTGCTCTAAAAGCATCTAAAATGAATCTGAACACTTTCTCGAGACTGTTGACATCCAGAGGAAGCAATAGGTACTGCATTCATATGCCCTTATATGGGCATTTTCATAAGGGAGGGGTTCCCAATGAGGCACTCTGTCAAAACCACTTTTTCCAGGACAGAAATTCCTCGGGGTTTCGCCTGCCATATCCGTTCTGTTTTACTCACAGACAAAATGTTAACACTTTTAGAAAATGCAGAGTGTTTCCTATCCAATGGCAAATATGTGCATATCCTATTTTCTGGGCCTGAATGGGAGGCATTTTACTTTGGGCACACCAGGGTCTCCAAAACGGTCACTTCGTGCGCTGCTCCCAAAGAAGTTAAGAGGCACATTATGTGACTTCTGAAGGTAATTGGTTGCACCAGATCTTATTTAGGGGTTTCATAGCAAAGGGGGTGAATACATATGCACGCACCACTTTTCCGTTTCTTTAAACAAGTTGGTTTTTTTTCATTTCACTTCACCAATTTGGACTATTTGTGTATGTCAATTATATGAAATCCAAATAAAAATCCATCTAAATTACAGGTTGTAATGCAAAAAAAAAAGAAGAAAAACGCCAAGGGGGATGAATACTTTTGCACTGTAGCCTAGCTGTCTTCCCTCCCCTTCACTCCGCTACCACTGAGGCCTAGGCTACCCCACCCAATGAGGTCTAGCAGCTTCAGAGCCACCAGTCTCTAATGTTTTAATGAGCTGCTGCATGACAGTTAGATGATCTTAGCGAGAGAGAGACTCAAAAGAGCCTGGTCGGTTTCATTTCTCACTCAGTCCAGATCATTAGGGGGTTAGTAAAACGAGCAGTCTTACCTCCGGCCAAGGGCTGTCTTACACTAGACTAGACAGACAGCAGGACTCACATGTCCCATGTGGTAATAGTGCTGTTCTGAAGTTCCGTTCAGAAGTTCTTTCCAACATTCTGAAGCAAACTCTGATTTAGCATTTGACATTTCCCATTCGTGAATAGTAGGCTTGGGCGCTATACCGTATATATCGTATACAGGGGTATTTTGAAATACCCACAGTATGTAGTGTGAAAATATTTGTAGCGTGTTCTTGCAAACATTTTAATATTTGTTATTATATTTGTTATACCTGCAGTCAACTTGTGCACTAGGTTAATAGATAAAACAGATCACATTCTTCATTTCGTCTGTTACATAATATTTTCATTATGAAGCCGTTCCCCAAAGCAGCTAATTGAGCCAGTCACATGGTATGTTGTTCTTAACTGACTTGCCTAGTTAAATAAAGGTAAAATCTAAAATAAACCCAAAAAAACGTTATTTACAAAGGGTACACAAAGCACTGTTGTGCAGCACAAGAGGTGATCAATTTACATACTTTCACTACTACTGTTTGCCAACTAAACATCTTATAACTAGAAGTTTAACCATCTAAGATGTGCCAAATCAATTCTCTCCAGCTCAGGGCTTTTTTACCTTTGGCAAGAAATGGCGCCCCTTGTGTGCACTGCCGGTAATACTGTATACACCATATACATATAATACAGGAACATTGCGCAAATCTGGATATCACCTATCCCTATTGAATAAATCAAATAAAATCTAAATTTTATTGGCCACATACACATGATTAGGAGATGTTATTGCGGGTGTAGTGAAATTATTGTGCTTCTAGCTCCGACAGTGCAGTTATATCTAACAAGTAATACCTAACAAATTACACAACATATACCCAATACACACAAATCTAAGTAGGAATGAATTAAGACTATATACATATATGGACGAGTGACGTCTGAGCGGAACAGACTAAGATACAGTAGAATAGTATAGAATACAGTATATACATATGAGATGAGTAATGCCAGATATGTAAACATTAAAGTAACTAGTGTTCCATTCCTTAAAGTAGCCAGTGATTTCTAGTCTATGCCTATAGGCAGCAGCCTCTAATGTGCTAGTGATGGCTGTTTAACAGTCTGATGGATAGAAGCTGTTCTTCAGTCTCTCGGTCCCAGCTTTGATGCACCTGTACTGACCTCACCTTCTGGATGATAGCGGGGTGAACAGACAGTTGCTTTTTTTGGCCTTCCTTCCTGTGACATTGGGTGCTATAGGTCTCCTAGAGGGCGGGTAGTTTGCACCCAGTAATGGGTTGGGCAGACCGCACCACCCTCTGGAGAGCCTTGCGGTTGCGAGGGTGCAGTTTCCGTAACAGGCGGTGATACAGCCCGACAGGATGCTTTCAATTGTGCATCTGTAAACGTTTGTGAGGGTTTTAGGTGACAAGCCAAATTACTTTAGCCTTCTGAGGTTGAAGAGGCTCTGTTGCGCCTTCTTCACCACACTGTCTGTGTGGGTGGTACATTTCAGTTTGTCAGTGATGTGTACGCCAAGGAACTTGAAGCTTTCCACCTTCTCCACTGCAGTCCCGTCGACGTAGATAGGGGGGTGCACCCTCTGCTGTTTCCTGAAGTCCACGATCATCTCCTTTGTTTTGTTGACGTTGAGTGAGAGGTTGTTTTCCAGGCACCACACTCCCAGAGCCCTCACCTCCTATAGCAGATGACAATGAGCAAAGTAGACATATAACCACTGTCTGCCATTCAAGGTTTCCATTCCTTGAATCCTTTCATGAATTATAACCAGATCTTACTGATACTTCACTTGCATCACATTCTTTGAACAGCCGTGACATGTCACAAAAGAGCGAGAGCGAAAAAGTCCCAGCTGATTTGTGGCCTCGAGTCGTACTGAACCCAAAGTCACTACAAACTCAGATGAATGAAACAGGCAAAGATCAAAAGGACTACATCTATAAAACAAGACCAGGTAAGGGGCAGGACTTGTTCATCATAACTCAACTGGATTGTCTTCCTTGCGAATTGGGGTTAGCCTTCGCTGGTTGTCATTTGTGAGCTTGACGTGCATTTGACACACACACACACACACACACACACCTACCTGCAGCTACTGCGGCTCCACACACTCCCATCAACAGGGATGAACGTTGTTCCTAAGATCCCATGCATCAACCTGGCAAAAGTCATCATCATCTTCATCCTCTCTATAGCTGAGCAGCAAGCAGTAGTGTCCAGTATCTAAATAACTGGTATTCACAAAAGTACATACATTCTCAAGTGCTGATTGGAATCTTTCACATTGATAAAGAAAATTAAGATTCATTCACCAAGCCCACGCTTTACAGGCCAACATTGACACCTACAGCCTTTTACAGAACAGTGGCAGTGGTTAACTCTTGCAGGTTTTGACATTACCCATTTGCTTTAATGTCAAAAAGCACAATGCACATCACTGCAGAGAACATTTTGAAAGTGGTTGATAAACATTCCTCAGAGTGACCTCCATGTCATTTACTACATTTTGAACTTTAATGTCTACTACCCCCAGAATACTGTCTAACAGTGCTTCCGTTGTTGTAGCCTGCTCTGCGGCCCCATAATCTCACAAGGAACAAAAGAGCCAGTGTCACAGGGTCAGAAGACATTTAGTCAGACAAAAGTTTGTGTCAGCGCTTTCCTGTGAAGGAATGAGAGCCGTGCGGGGCAAGCCCAGAGAGCGAGAGAGAGAGAGAGAGAGAGTGAGAGCAGGAGAGAGAGGAGAGGAGAGAGAAGGAGAAGAGAGAAGGAGAGGAGAGAAGCCAAGAGAGAGAGAAGGTGAGAGAGAGGGCGACAGAGAGAGAGAAGGCGAGAGAGGGGGAGCTGTTGGCCTCTGTCGTCTCTCTGAGGAGAGCTACGGTTTAATGGGCCTACACTTCCACTCCATTTGCTGCTCTGCTGCAGTATGTCTTAGGGGCAACACTGCGTAGCAGCGTACCATGTGCGCCAGGCTTCTGTCACTACAGATACGGCTCTGCAGTGGCACCACGGCAACAGCTCTACACCCCTTAAACAGCTGTCAGAAGCTATTCAGACAGAGGCAGACCCTGTTCAAAACAACACACACACACGGCCCAGTCATAACGTTGCACTACTGAGTCAGACACACTGTTCAAAACAAAATAGTAGAGCAGCCCAGTCATGACGCATCAGAGCAGAAACTACAGCGAGGGGGAAAAAGTATTTGATCCCCTGCTGATTTTGTATGTTTGCCCACTGACAAAGAAATGATCAGTCTATAATTTTAATGGTAGGTGTATTTGAACAGTGAGAGACAGAATAACAACAAAAAAATCCAGAAAAACGTGAAAAATTGTATAAATTGATTTGCATTTTAATGAGGGAAATAAGTATTTGACCCCTTCTCAATCAGAAAGATTTCTGGCTCCCTGGTGTCTTTTATACAGGTAACGAGCTGAGATTAGGAGCACACTCTTAAAGGGAGTGCTCATAATCTCAGTTTGTTACCTGTATAAAAGACACCTGTTCACAGAAGCAATCAATCAATCAGATTCCAAACTCTCCACCATGGCCAAGACCAAAGAGTTCTCCAAGGATGTCAGGGTCAGGGACAAGATTGTAGACCTACACAAGGCTGGAATGGGCTACAAGACCATCGCCAAGCAGCTTGATGAGAAGATGACAACAGTTGGTGCGATTATTCGCAAATGGAAGAAACACAAAATAACTGTCAATCTCCCTCGGCCTGGGGCTCCATGCAAGATCTCACCTTGTGGAGTTGCAATGATCATGAGAACGGTGAGGAATCAGCCCAGAACTACACGGGAGGATCTTGTCAATGATCTCAAGGCAGCTGGGACCATAGTCACCAAGAAAACAATTGGTAACACACTACGCCGTGAAGGACTGAAATCCTGCAGCGCCTGCAAGGTCCCCCTGCTCAAGAAAGCACATATACATGTCCATCTGAAGTTTGCCAAAGAACATCTGAATGATTCAGAGGACAACTGGGTGAAAGTGTTGTGGTCAGATGAGACCAAAATGGAGCTCTTTGGCATCAACTCAACTCGCCGTGTTTGGAGGAGGAGGAATGCTGCCTATGACCCCAAGAACACCATCCCCACCGTCAAACATGGAGGTGGAAACATTATGCTTTGGGGGTGTTTTTCTGCTAAGGGGACAGGACAACTTCACCGCATCAAAGGGACGATGGACGGGGCCATGTACCGTCAAATCTTGGGTGAGAACCTCCTTCCCTCAGCCAGGGCATTGAAAATGGGTCGTGGATGGGTATTCCAGCATGACAATTAACCAAAACACACGGCCAAGGCAACAAAGGAGTGGCTCAAGAAGAACCACATTAAGGTCCTGGAATGGCCTAGCCAGTCTCCAGACCTTAATCCCATAGAAAATCTGTGGAGGGAGCTGAAGGTTCGAGTTGCCAAACGTCAGCCTCGAAACCTTAATGACTTGGAGAAGATCTGCAAAGAGGAGTGGGACAAAATCCCTCCTGAGATGTGTGCAAACCTGGTGGCCAACTACAAGAAACATCTGATTGCCAACAAGGGTTTTGCCACCAAGTACTAAGTCATGTTTTGCAGAGGGGTCAAATACTTATTTCCCTCATTAAAATGCAAATCAATTTATAAAAATTTTCACATGCGTTTTCCTGGATTTTTTTGTTGTTATTCTGTCTCTCACTGTTTAAATAAACCTACCATTAAAATTATGGACTGATCATTTCTTTGTCAGTGGGCAAACGTACAAAAACAGCAGGGGATCAAATACTTTTTCCCCTCACTGTATGGAGGCTACTTTAAAGCCTGGTACTGGTAACTTTCCTTCTAACAGAGAGAAACTACTGGCAGAGACTTTTCTTCTTGACTTCAACCTTATTTGCTAGCCTTTTGGGGGCCCTAAGTGAAATTGTGTTGGGGGGCCACACCACCTTGAGAGCAAAACATTTCAGTGGCCCCCGTCTTGACAGCGGAGAGAAAAAGCAATTCTCCACATTTTGCCATGGGGCGTAGAGAAACTGTTACCATTTCAAAGCAAGTTTGTTGCAATTCTCCACATTTTGCCATGGGGTGGAGAGAAAATGTTACCGTTTCAAAGCAAGTTTGCTGCAATTCTCCACATTTTGCCATGGGACGTAGAGACAATGTTACCATTTCAAAGCAAGTTTGCTGCAATTCTCCACATTTTGCCATGGGGCAGAGAGAAGATCATGCAATTTTATAAATAATTTCCTGCAATTCTAAACGTTGCCATAGGGTGGAGAGAAATGTTTGCAGTTTTTAAATATGATATCGGAGTGAGAGTGACTAACAAAATCAATGGGGGCCCCGGCCCCCAGTCGGTAATTCGGCCATGATTATTACCCGTTTGGATAACTGGCTTTCAGTTATTTAGATGTTTGCCTCAGGAAGACCCCATCACCCACCCCCCACAGGAATAACCCCCCCGGCAATCGCAGCTGAAAGAAATCCTAAGGGAAACACTGAACTCTCTCGCCTTCTCAGTCTTTCTATATTTCTCTCTCCCTCTCGCTCGCTCCCCTTCTTTCTCTCACTTTATCGCTCTCCCTCGCTCAGAAGGCCTTGCACAGTGAAACCTGTACTCACTAAATTATTTTGGGTCCATTTGAAATCATATCAAAGTTTATCGGTCGCATACACAGTTTTGCACTTCGAAGCCAAACAACAATTTCATGGCTGGGCAGTTGCAGAATAATTACATGAAGCCCCCAAGCAGACACATCGATCAGCACTCAGTACTTCTTCCGAAATAATAGCCCATTTTTTTATAGTGATATTCATTTCTTTTGTGAGAGGCTGCCTATCTGCCACTGCTAGTCTTTGATGACAAGCCTTTGAAAAAAGGACAATAGAAGAATACATTATTATTCTTTGATGGGCTCTCCATCTCTGCCTTGGTAAACAACATCAAATCTATTCTGAGGCAGTGGCTCCCAACCTCCTCTCACTACCAAATAAAACTGGGTAGTTGCTAGACATTACTACAAGGGCTGTATCCTTACTAGTCTCCTATGGAAAAAAACTAAATAGCAAACATCACTGCTAAAGGGCTAACCAAGATCAAAGCTTGGAATGTATTTAAATTTAGCAGAATAGCTTGAAATAGCAATATGTTTTCCACCCTGATTAGAAAAGCACTGTATTCAGTTAAAGCTAGCTACATTATACCCTCGAAATACATTTCCTGACTGACAGAACCACTATTCATTCAGTATATGCCAAAACAGATACATCTGATTGATGTGTTAAACACCTCTGAACACTTTGTGCTTGCCTTTTCTTAACCAGGTATGTCATTGAGAACACATTCTCTTTTACACTAACAGCCTGTTTCTGTAGAGAGCTGCTGAGCATGAGTAACATCGGTTTAGACCAGAATGACTGTAGAGCCAGCCAGACAGGTGTAGTCTTAGTTGTGTGAAACCTGAGAGAAGATGACTCACCATGAGTAGACAGCAGGCTAGGCAGGTGTTCGGAGGTGTTCAGGTGTCTGGAGGTGTCCAGATGTCCAGATACTGAGGCAGTGAGGCAGTGAGGTGCTACATGTCTCTATGATGAACACGAACCATAGTCCTGATCCTGATCCCACTACAAAGGGGGCAGACACCCAGCACAGCTCTCTATGGAGGGAAACCCATACAAGGATGATTAAACACTATGGAAAGATGTAAAGAGAGAGAGGAGAAGAGAGAGAAAGGGGGGAAGACAGAGAAAGAGAGGGGGGAGAAAGGGAGAATTATTGGCAAACAGTGGAAAAGAATGTTCAACGGCATACAAATCCACAGGTGGTGATACATGACAGAGAATAATTTAGCCTTCAGAAACCACAACAGTATTTAATGTAATGGTGCAGTTACTCAGTCTGCATTGTAGTGTGGGATGTCTGAAAGAGTCTGTTGTCAAAGTGTTCGCAGGCAGGCAAGATCCCACGTGTTAATGGAAAACTGGCACCCTATTCAATATATAGTGAACTACTTTTGACTAGATCCCTATGGGGGAATAGGGTACCATTTTAGATGCAAACATAGTGTTGCACCAAGAAGAACTGTGATGTACACTGAACAAAAATATAAACACAACATGCAACAATTTCAAAGATTTTACTGAGTTACAGTTCATATAATGAAATCAGTCAATTGAAATAACTTAATTAGGCCCGAATCTATGGATTTCACATGACTGGGAAAACCAGTCAGTCTCTGGTGTGACCACCATTTGCCTCAAGCAGCGCAACATCTTCTTCGCATAGAGTTGACCAGGCTGTTCATTGTGGCCTGTAGAATGTTGTCCCACTCCTCTTCAATGGCTGTGCGAAGTTGCTGGATATTGGCGTGATCTGGAATATGCTGTTGTGCACGTCGATCCAGAGCATCCAAAAATGCTCAATGGGTGACATGTCTGATGAGTATGCAGGCCATGGACTGGGACATTTTCAGCTTCCAGGAATTGTTTACAGATCCTTGCGACATGGGGCCGTGCATTATCATGCTGAAACATGAGGTGATGGCGGCGGATGAATGGCACGACAATGGGCTTCAGGATCTCGTCACGGTATCTCTGTGCATTCAAATTGTCATTGATAAAATGCAATTGTGTTTGTTTTGTCCGTAGCTTATGCCTGCCCATACCATAACCCCACAGCCACCATGGGGCACTCTGTTCACAACGTTGAGCTCAGCAAACTGCTCGCCATCACAAGGCCATACACGCTCTCTGCCATCATACAGTTGAAACCGTGATTCATCCGTCAAGAGCACACTTCTCCAGCATGCCAGTAGTGAGCATTTGCATTTGCCCACTGAAGTCGGTTACGATGCAGAACTGCAGTCAGGTCAAGACCCTGGTGAGGACATCAAGCATGCCCGATGAGCTTGCAGAAATTCTTTGGTTGTGCAAACCCACATTTTCATCAGCTGTCCGGGTGGCTGGTCACATACGATCCCGCAGGTGAAGAAGCCGGATGTGAGGCCAGTTGGATGTACTGCCACATTTTCTAAAACGACGATGGAGGCGACTTATGGTGGACAAATTAACATTCAATTCTTTGGCAACAGCTCTGGTGGACATTCCTGCAGTCAGCATGACAATTGCTCACTCCCTCAAAACTTGAGACATCTGTGGCATTGTGTTGTGTGACAAAACTACACATTTTAGAGTGGCCTGTGTAATGATCATGCGGTTCTTGATATGCTACACCTGTCAGGTGGATGGATTATCTTGGCAAAGGAGAAATGCTCACTAACAGGGATGTAAACAAATTTGTGCACAACATTTTTTTGAAATTATTTCAGCTCAAGAAACATGGGACCAATACTTGACATGTTGCATTTATATTTTTGTTCAGTGTAGTTCGATTAAAACGTTTACATGCTTTCCAATAATAACTATTTCACGTTTACATAGTTCACGTTTACTAGTTAAATAAAGGTTACACACACACACACACCAAAAAGTTATTTTGTTGGCACTTACGTATGTCCCCATTACCAGTAAAACATAATCAAAACCTATTTCTTTCACTTACTTGCTGTGCTGTTTCGTTGTTCATTTGTTCAGTCATTTCATTCTCAACCAGGATTTCTATCGAACGCCGTTTGGGTCTTTGTGTGTCAAAAAGGATACACATCAAATAACACGACATCTGCTTCAGTAGCTATAGTTAGCTAGCTAACTATATAGCTAGGTGTCATCATCTAAAATAACCCTAATTTATAAGACAGTTCTTATTTGATTAATGGTGAGCGGACCAATCTATGTGAAGCTAGCCACAATAAGGATTAGCCACAATAGTGGACTTTGCGGTTAGCCTTCAAAATAAAAGTATGGAATAATTCTACTATTTGTATTCATTTGCATAACTGTCAATGACATTCTTTTATTTTGAAGGAAAACCGCAAATTCCACTATTGTGCCTAATCCTTATTGTGGCTTGCTTCACAACACATAACCCGGTGCGGTCGAGCCTCACTAGCCAGATGACGCTAGCTGACTGCTTATAACGTTAGCTTTGGGCAACAGTGCTAATTTGCTGACTAGCTATTTATTTTCATGAACTGAAGTTCAATTTCAATAGGCGAACAACAACTGGCAACATAGGTAATACTTACTCACAACAATACCTAAATCATTGCTAAGAATAATGAAAATGACTGCAGGTTCTAATGGTTATTGTTTTCAGGCTGGTTGTATTGGTGCTAGCTAGGTACCAAGCTAAAGCTAGCTAAGTTGCGGTCGTACAAATTATGCTTTATTACCAATGCGGTATTGTAAACACATCGTTCGTGGCCGGTGTTTGCAGACTTTTTTTGTACAGCTTTGACTGTGCTACTGTATCTTTTTTGACACGCAAAGATCCAAACGGCGTTCCATAGTATGTATGTCGTGAAGCTAATAGCAGTGACGCTATTACAAAGTAACTCCGGTAGGACAACATCTGAAAAATAGCGCACTTGGTAGTGTGTACCGGTGCTCGACCAGTCGGCAAAAGCCAACATCACACACGACAGAGAACGGTTGATTGTCAAGGGCAATGAGTTCCATTATCTTGGCTTTAATGGATTTCGCCTTTAAGAAACTTCCAGCGAGACAACTCACTCTTTCAAATGACTGCTCGACTTGTAGACTGCTCAATCCACACAGCAGACATTGTGGGCTAGTTTAGGAATGCTGTGTTGCACATATAGCGCAAAAATGTACGTGTCATCATTACGTCATGTACCTACATTATATAGGTATGCACGTCAGCTTTGACATCGGTTTTGCACATTGGGGCGTTAAACTAGACATCGGCCGATACCGATGTTGCCATTTTTAGCTAATATCGTCCAATTCCGATATGCTCACCGATATATCGTGCATCCCTAATAAGCATTTTTGATTCCGAGTTCGGAAATATAGTCTGTACGTGAAAACTACTTCTAAGACGCTTACATTCAGTTTTGTGCGTGTAACTGTTCTCATTATGACATTACAACAGAGAGCTAGAAAGACAGACAGACAACTGTTTGACAACATTCTGCTTGTCAAGTTGCACTGTTTTTGTTTGGTTTCTGTGAGAGCACAGGATGACCTAAACATGATCACTTGAAAAAGGTACAAGCCTCAATTGAACAGACCGAGAACACAAGAAAAGCACAACATGAATAATGCAGTGACAAACATAAATTATTTATTTACAAAGAATTATAGGAGCACAGAAGGGGGGGGATTTCAGAACTTTGAGAACTGACAGAGGTATTTGTTTACCCAGAGATCAGTCAGCAGCTAAGATTTCATCAAAACTGACTTAAGGAAACATTGCCAACATCTCAAATTGAATTCCAACTCAGTCTGGCTTCAGAGAGCCCCTTCTTCACCATAGCTCACCACTGAGCTCCTCCAGTCTAGTCCACTACCTAATGCAGTTGTCTGTCTGCTTTACGCCCTCTTCAAACACAGGCCACAATTAGATTTGGTATGCATCCCAAATGGCACCCTATTCATTATATAGTACACTACTTTTGACCAGGGCCTATAGGGAATAGGGTGCCATTTGGGACATAAAAAAATGCATTCATGAGGATAGAATGCCACTGGCATACAATAGGCCTCTTCAGACTAACAAACAGTCAGAGTCACAATAATTTGATTTCCTCAAGGGTGTCACATGGACTCTGAGTCATTTTCAGATTTCCTAATTATTTGTACATTTTTACCCCTGCAGGAAACATTTTGTAGTGCTTTATCTATGAGTTTTCATGCATGAGTTATTGGCTCTACAACTAATGTTTTTGAACAAATGTTTTGGATGTGTCTGAACAAGTAACAAGCATCATTCTGAGATATCTGTGTAGAAGTGAGAGATGTAAACTGGAAACATTATGGTCTTTGTCATGAAACACCTTATTACATGACAAAACATACAGCCTAGACGTGGTCTGTGTTGCCCTCTCATGAGAGTACACTGGCTGAGAGGGCAGTGATTAGAGTTAAAATAAATGGCAAAGCAACGATTTATGGGTGGGGGAAAAAGGAGGGGGAGGTCTCCTGAGGTTGATACACCAGTCTAGACACACAGGAAGACTAGGGGTCAGGCAGTAGACAGGGGTCAGGTGAGGCAGCCCACCTGTCCCCCAGGTCCCATTGGACACATGCTGATTAGAAAGGAGACGAGGAAGTAGATGAAAACCTCTCTGTCTTCATCCATTCAGATCAGCTGATATTAGACTACCACAGTCCTGTTTCACAACAAGTCTATGGAATGTATCTGAATGTTTTAAATTGCTGTTTCAAGTGCTGATACTACCAGGCTATCATTCAATTAAGTTCATAGGGTATGATTTCCCTATAAATTACTGCATTCATCTGTATCCCGAAATGACACTTAGTGTCTCCATTTTATTGATAAATTGCTGAAGGTAAATATGTGCATTCACATCCTGCCTCTCCTCTCTTCTGCTATTCTGCTATAATGCTCTTGCCTTTATGTCTCACAGCTCTCCCTAACGTCATTATACAGCTCTCCCTAACGTCATTATACAGCTCTCCCTAACGTCTTTATACAGCTCTCCCTAACGTCTTTATACAGCTCTCCCTAACGTCTTTATACAGCTCTCCCTAACGTCTTTATACAGCTCTCCCTAACGTCTTTATACAGCTCTCCCTAACGTCATTATACAGCTCTCCCTAACGTCATTATACAGCTCTCCCTAATGTCTTTATACAGCTCTCCCTAACGTCTTTATACAGCTCTCCCTAACGTCTTTATACAGCTCTCCCTAACATCTTTATACAGCTCTCCCTAACGTCTTTATACAGCTCTCCCTAACGTCTTTATACAGCTCTCCCTAACGTCTTTATACAGCTCTCCCTAACGTCTTTATACAGCTCTCCCTAACGTCTTTATACAGCTCTCCCTAACGTCTTTATACAGCTCTCCCTAACGTCTTCATCCAGCTCTGTGGCACCGTGATATGCCCATGCCTAACTGTGGCTGAAGAATGCCCAGTTCAGCAACATGGACAGAGCCACCTACCTCCGCACAGGAGACAGGTGCACTCACTTCAGCACCATGGACAGCGGCACTGACTGCAACAAAGTGGACAGCAACACTCAGTTCAGCACCTGGCCAGCGGAAGACAGCACCACAGCGCTGCTCACCCAACACACCTGTGCAGGATTACTAATCAGCACAACTGCAAGGCATTCGCTAATCAACTGACTGGCACAAGAGTGCAAGCTGGACCTCACTCAATGGGAGCAGTAAGGAAGACACAGCATGCCTACGCTTCCATTGTGGTTCTCTCGCCGTCTACAGACTCCTCAGAAGGAGAGTTACGGACTCTGCCAGTGAAGCCACGCCACCGCCTGAGACTACAGGTGGCCGCCATCATTAACCACCCTCTTGCCTCAACGGTTTTGTGGACTAAAACTCCAGAGATGCTATAATCTTAGCAAGTAAGAGCTTTAAGACAAAGTAAAAGCATCTGAAACTAATTATTTTGTGGTGTGCCCGACTGCCACTTGTGTAGTCCGGCACACTTCCTGACAAGCTCTTTCTAATATATTTATACACCTCTTCCTAATGTCTTTATTAGGCTTGAGCGGTATACCATATACTGGAGTATTTGGAAATGGCCATGGGCTGTTTTTTCAATACCGTCAACACAATTTTTTATTATGAAGCTTACAGGTAGTCCACACTCAGTGGGGTGTTTGTTTACAAGCACACAATGATGAAAGACCGGAGCCTTGCGAATCACTGCTGTGCAGCACACACACCAGGTGATCTAGTTATAGTATGGAATTCATAACTAAATGTTTGCCAGCTAGATATCTTAACTATTAAATGAACGGTCTAAAATATGCGTAATCCGCCTCTACCATCAGTCCTATTAGCCAACAAGCAATCATTGAATAATAAAATGGATGCGCTCCGATCAAGACTATCCTACCAACGGGACATTAACTGTAATATCTTGTTTCACCGAGTTCTGGCTGAATGACGACATGGATAACATACAGCTGGCTGGGTTCTGTGCATTAGCAAGATCGAACAGCTGCCTCTGGTAAGACAAGGGGTGGCGGTCTGTGTCTTTGTCAATAACAGCTGGTGCACGAAATCTAATATTAAGGATTTCTCCAGGTTTTCCTCACCTGAGGTGGAGTATCTCATGATAATCTGTAGACTACACTATTTACCAAGAGAGTTCATCTATATTTTTCATAGCTGTTTATTTGCTGACACTAAGGCCACACTCAACGAGCTGTATAAGGCCATAAGCAAACAAGAAAATGCTCTTTCAGAGGCGGCGCACCTAGTGGCCAGGGACTTTAATGCAGGCAAACTTAAATACATTTTACCTAATTTCTACCAGCATGTTCATGTGCAACCAGAGGAATAAAAAACTTTAGACCCCCTTTAATCCACACACAGAGACGCATACAAAGCTCTCCCTTACCCTCAATTTGACAAATCTGACGATAACTTGATCCTCCGGATTCCTGATTACAAGCAAAAACTAAAGCAGGAAGTGACAGTGACTCGCTCAATATGGAAGTGGTCAGATGACGCAGATGCTAAGCTACAGGACTGTTTTGCTAACAAAGACTGGAATATGTTCCAGGATTCTTCTGATGGCATTGAGGAGTACACCACATCAGTCACTGGCTTCATCAAGAAGTGCATTGATGACGTTGTCTCCACAGTGCCTGGACGTACATACCAGAAGCCATGGATTACAGGCAACATCCGCACTGAGCTAAAGGGTAGAGTTGCCGCTTTCAAGGAGCGGGACTCTAAACCGGACGCTTATAAGAAATCCCGCTGTGCCCTCCGACGAACCATCAAACAGGCAAAGCGTCAATACAAGACTAAGATCGAATCCTACTACACCGGCTATGAAGCTCGTCGGATGTGGCAGGGCTTGCAAACTATTACTGACTACAAATGAAATCACAGCCGAGAGCTACCCAGTAACACGAGCCTACCAGACAAACTAAATTACTTCTATGCTCGCTTCGAGGCAAACAACACTGAAGCATGCATGAGAGCATCATCTGTTCTTGACGAATGTGTGATCACGCTCTCCGTAGCCGATGTGAGTAAGACCTTTAACCAGGTCAACATTCACAAGGCCGCAGGACCAGACGGATTACCAGGACGTGTACTCCAAGCATGCGCTGACCAACTGGCAAGTGTCTTCACTGACATTTGCAACCTCTCCCTGACCGAGTCTGTAATACCTACATGTTTCAAGCAGACCACCATCGTCCCTGTGCCCAAGAACACCAAGGTAACCTGCCTGATTCTATTTAGATTTTCTGTCTGGCTTTAAATGTGGGCTAGAATATATTTCTGCTAAACTTGAGAAAACCATTGCGGTGCCCATTGACTCTAACAGGTGTTTGATATAGGTCCAGTAATGGCAGTAAGAGAAATACAGGAGCAGTCAAAAGTTTCAACACACCTAATTCAAGGGTTTTTCTTTATTTTCTAAATTGTAGATAAATAGAAGGCATCAAAACTATGAAATAACACATGGAATCATGTAGAAACCAAAAAAGTTTTAAACAAATAAAAAATGAGATTCTTCAAAGTAGCCACCCTTTGCCTTGATGACAGCTTTGCACACTTTTGGCATTCCCTCAACCAGCTTCACCTGGAATGCATTTCAATTAACAGGTGTGCCTTGGTAAGTTAATTTGTGTAATTTCTTTCCTTAATGCGTTTGAGCCAATGCGTTTGAGCCAAAACTTTGTTGTGACAAGGTAGCATATTAATAGCAAGAACGGCTCAAATAAGCAAAAAGAAATGATAGTCCATCAATACTTTGAGACATGAAGGTCAGTCAATGCAGAAAATTAAGAACTTTGAGTTTCTTCAAGTGCAGTCGCAAAAACCATCAAGCGCTGTGATGAAACTGGCTCTCATGAGAACCGCCACAGAATTACCTCTGCTGCAGAGAATAAGTTTATTAGAGTTACCAGCCTCAGAAATTGCAGCCCAAATAAATGCTTCAAAGTTCAAATATCAGACACATCTCAACATCAACTGTTCAGAGGAGACTGTGTGAATCAGGCCTTCATGGTCAAATTGCTGCAAAAAAAACACTACTAAAAGGACATCAATAATAAGAAGAGACTTGCTTGGGCCAAGAAACATGAGCAATGGACATTAGACCGGTGGAAATCTGTCCTTTGGTCTGATGAGTCCAAATTTGATGTTTTTGGTTCCAACCGCCGTTTCTTTGTGAGACGCAGAATAGGTGAATGGATGATCTCCGCATGTGGTTCCCACCGTGTGATGGTGTGGGGTGCTTTGCTGGTGATACTGTCTGATTTATTTATTTATTTAGAATTCAAGGCACACTTAACCCGCATGGCTACCACAGCATTCTGCAGCGATACGCCATCCCATCTGGTTTGCGCTTATCATTTGTTTTTCAACAGGAAAATGACCCAACACACCTCCTGGTTGTGTAAGGGCTATTTGACCAAGGAGAGTGAAGTGCTGCATCAGATGACCTGGCCTCCAATCACCCAACCTAAACCCATTTTTGATAGTTTGGGATGAGTTGAACCGCAGAGGGAAGGAAAAGCAGCCAACAAGTGCTCAGCATATGTGGGAACTCATATGCTGTTGGAAAAGCATTCCAGGTGGAGCTGGTTGAGAGAATGCCAAAAGTGTGCAAAGCTGTCATCAAGGCAAAGGGTGGATACTTTGAAGAATCCAAAATATATTTTGATTTGTTTAACACTTTTTTGGTTACTACTTGATTCCATATGTGCTATTTCATATTTTTCATATTCACTATTATTCTACAAAAAAAAATAAAACCCCTTGAATGAGTAGGTGTCCAAACTTTTGACTGGTACTGTAGGTTCTCGGATAAAGTGGTTGACATAGCTCTGTGCACTATTGGAAGCTTTGGGACTCCCTAACCGACACCTGCTCTCACTCTCTATAATAACAGAAACAAAGACATACAACTCCGCAGGGGTTGCCCCAAGGTGCAGACAAAAACTTTAATCTGAAAATGTTGCATGGGGAGTAGGTATAATAGATGCTTTAGAACAGGGCAATTATTCCAGCTATAGTCTATCAGCATCTCCTTCCAACACTTTGTTATATCTCCTAAACAGCCGAAACAGGGTAGTTTGTCGGTTCAGATCCGCTTTGTGGCTTAACTACAGCACACTCAAGGGAAATAAGAATGGCTTCCTTTTGAATGGAGCAGAAGCCTGAGTGCAAGGCAAGCGAGACGCTTTTCCCATTACTCTCTAAGTCAGGACTGTAATCAGATTTCTAACGTCTCCTATGTCTGACTTCTCCTGAAGAACATGAGGCAATGCGCCAGGTTTTTCCTGCTCTTAACCTATTGCTTGTCTTTACTAAGACGGGATGCTTCAGTCTCTACATCAACAAGTACAAGTTCTACTGGCCAAGCAACGAGTGGTATTACTAGAGGTGTTTGCCAGGGCACTAACTAATCCACAGTGTGTCCCACTCCCAACGCAAACAACCTCAACAACACAAAGGACTTTGTGACAAATGCAGATGTAAAAAGGGCTTAAAATAAAATAAATGTGATTGAAATGGATCGCAGTAGAGACCTGTTAGTAACAATTAGATGGATCCACATGGAGTACTCTCTCCTAAATAGTTCTGTCCTCACAGTGGAAATACAGAACTGACAGTATCGCATTGTATGGCATCAAATTTTATTTGTCACATACACATGGTTAGCAGACGTTAATGCGAGTGTAGCGAAATGCTTGTGCTTCTAGTTCCGACCATGCAGTAGTATCTAACAAGTAATCTCACAATTTCACAACAACTACCTTATACACACAGTGTAAAGGAATGAATACGAGTATGTACATATAAATATATGGATGAGCGATGGCTGACCGGCGTAGGCAAGAATCAGAATCAATTTTCTATTATTTAAAGTGGCTAGAGATTTAAGTCAGTATGTTGGCAGCAGCCACTCAATGTTAGTGGTGGCTGTTTTAACAGTCTGATGGCCTTGAGGTGGCCTGTTTTTCAGTCCCTCGGTCCCAGCTTTGATGCACCTGTACTGACCTCGACTTCTGGATGACAGCGGGGTGAACAGGCAGTGGCTCGGGTGGTTGAGGTCCTTGATGATCTTGTTGGCCTTCCTGTGACATCGGGTGGTGTAGGTGTCCTGGAGGGCAGGTAGTTTACCCCCGGTGAAGCATTGTGCAGTCCTCACTACCCTCTGGAGAGCCTTTGGAGCAGTTGCCGTACCAGGCAGTGATACAGCCCGACAGGATGCTCTCGATTGTGCATCTGTAGAAGTTTGCGTTTTTGGTGACAAGCCGAATTTCTTCAGCCTCCTGAGGTTGAAGAGGCGCTGTTGCGCCTTCTTCACCACGCTGTCTGTGTGGGTGGACCATTTCAGTTTGTCCGTGATGTGTACGCCGAGGAACTTAACTTTCCACCTTCTCCACTACTGTCCCGTCGATGTGGATAGGGGGGTGCTCCCTCTCCTGAAGTCCACGATCATCTCCTTAGTTTTGTTGACGTTGAGTGAGAGGTTATTTTCCTGACACCACACTCCGAGGGCCCTCACCTCCTCCCTGTAGGCCGTCTCGTCGTTGTTGGTAATCAAGCCTACCACTGTAGTGTCATCAGCAAACTTGATGATTGAGTTGGAGGCATGCTTGGCCACGCAGTCATGGGTGAACAGGGAGTACAGGAGAGGGCTGAGAACGCACCCTTGTGGGGCCCCAGTGTTGAGGATCAGCGGGGTAGAGATGTTGTTTCCTACCCTCACCACCTGGGGCCGTCCCGTCAGGAAGTCCAGGACCCAGTTGCACAGGGCTGGGTCGAGACCTAGGGTCTTGAGCTTAATGACGAGCTTGGAGGGTACTATGGTGTTAAATGCTGAGCTGTAGTCGATGAACAGCATTCTTACATAGGTATTCCTCTTGTCCAGATGGGTTAGGGCAGTATGCAGTGTGATTGCGATTGCGTCGTCTGTGGACCTATTGGGACGGTAAGCAAATTGGAGTGGGTCTAGGGTGTCTGGTAGGATGGAGGTGATATGATCCTTGACTAGTCTCTCAAAGCACTTCATGATGACGGAAGTTAGTGCTACGGGGGCGATAGTCATTTAGCTCAGTTACCTTAGCCTTCTTGGGAACAGGAACAATGGTGGCCCTCTTGAAGCATGTGGGAACAGCAGACTGGGATAAGGCTTGATTAAATATGTCCGTAAACACACCAGCCAGCTGGTCTGCGCATGCTCTGAGGACACGGCCAGGGATGCCATCTGGGCCGGCAGCCTTGCGAGGGTTAACACGCTTAACTTCTTAGGGAGCGGCTCCCGAGGTGACGGTTTTGGAGAGTCTGGCGTGCCCAAAGTAAAATGCATGCCACTCAGGCCCAGAAAATAAGATATGCACATAATTAGTACTATTGGATAGCGCCCCCCACTGCTCCCTAAGTAGTTAAATGTTTTTCTCGCGTTGGCTGCGGTGAAGGTGAGCCCGCAGGTTTTGGTAGCGGGCCGTGTCGGTGGCACTGTATTGTCCTCAAAGCGAGCAAAGAAGTTGTTTAGTTTGTCTGGGAGCAGGACATCGTGGTCCATGACAGGTCTGGTTTTCCTTTTATAGTCCGTGATTGACTGTAGACCCTGCCACATTCCTCTCGTGTCTGAGCCGTTGAATTGTGACTCTACTTTGTCTCTATACTGACGCTTAGCTTGTTTGATTGCCTTGCGGAGGGAATACAGTGTTTGTATTCAGTCATGTTTCCGGTCACCTTACCCTGGTTAAAAGCAGTGGGTTGCGCTTTCAGTTTTGCGCGAATGCTGCCATCAATCCACAGTTTCTGGTTGGGGAAGTTTTAATAGTTGCTAATGGGGTACAACATCACTGATGCACTTGCTAATAAACTCGCTCACCGAATCAGCGTATACATCAATGTTGTTGTATGATGCTGTACGGAACATATCCCAGTCCACGTGCTCAAAGCAATCTTGCAGCGTGGAATCAGATTGGTCGGACCAGCATGGAACAGACCTGAGAACGGGCGTTTCCTGTTTTAGTTTTTGTCTGTAGGCTGGGAGCAACAAAATGGAGTCATGGTCAGACTTGCCGAAAGGAGGGCGGAGAATGGCTTTGTATGCATCACGGAAGTTAGAATAACAATGATCCAGGGTTTTACCAGCCCGGGGTCGCACATTCGATATGCTGATAAAATTTAGGGAGCCTTGTTTTCAAATTAGCCTTGTTAAAATCCCCAGCCAAAAAAAATGCAGCCTCAGGATATGTGGTTTCCAGTTTACATAGAGTCCAATGAATTTCTTTGTGCCGTCGAGGTGTCAGCTTGAGGGGGGATATATGCGACTGTGATTATAATCGAGGAGAATTCTCTTGGTAGATAATGCGGTCGGCATTTGATTGTAAGGAATTCTATGTCAGGTGAACAAAAGGATAAACCCACTCACTAAAGTAAAACAAGGGACTCCTAGGGGCGTTCCTCTCAAAAGGTATATTTTCTCTTCCATGGAATTCCCAGTGAGATTCTTAATGGGGTGTACTGTTGGATATCAATTAGCAGCTCATTAGAACAGCAACAGTCCCCTTCCCCGTGGCTTCCTGTAGCCCACAGAGAATCATTGACCCTGTAGCCCGAGGCTCTCTCTCTCGCTCTCCTGTAGCTGGTCTCAAATCTCATTTGAGGGAAACACATGTCCCAGGTTGAGGCTGTGGGAGATAGCAGCCGAAAGATAACCACCTGACTTCAAAGGGTCAGGTACAGAATGTCCATCCTGCAAATGGGATGTCTGAGAGACCATTAAGACTTGGCTATATCAAATAAAAGCACTGAGGGAAGGCAGGAAGAGACTTCCTGAAAGCAGCTTACTGTTCAGTACATAGCCATTGAGAGGGATAGCTAACATCCAGTTCACTCACAAATGTGTAGTCTATTGGAAAAGCCCAAGCCTATAACGTAATGACCTCAACTTCTCATTCATTGCTACTAGGACTTTGGTGTTGGAACCAGCATATCCATTTGCACTAGCTTGTGTATTTTGGGACAGAAATGCTAGGGTATTTATAGCTGGCTTCAGAAGGCCATCGGTCTGTGCGAACTGTTAACACAATGAACAGCCATGCCTGAACAAGGACACAATTTTGGTAATTGGACTGGAGGCAGCTAACTACGTCTGGACGTTTTGGTAACTGGACTGGAGGCAGCTGACTACGCCAGTGTCCCAAATGGCACCCTATTTTCCTATGGGCCCTGGTCAAAAGTAGTGCACTATATAGGGAATAGTGTGCCATTTGAGACGTAACCTACTACTCACTTCCCTTTTGGATAATAATCCTGGCAAAGAGCAGTTCACTTAGTAGGCTTGTTGCCATTCCATTTCCCATGTCCCTTGTGCTCAACCAGCAGCACAATTCTATTTGCACTCCACAACTTATTATAAATTGGATTCCCATTTCTCAAAAACCAGAGTATTTCCCTTAACAATCACAATCCACAACTCAATGTTCTTTTTATTATCTCAATCAATAATTTTGTAGGAAAATAGTATTTGATGTGTGAATATTTGCTGGATAGTTCAAGCAGGAGTGGTTTCGACGCTTGTCCCCCAGCCTAGATTCCTCCTACACTAGTTCAAGCAGGAGTGGTTTCAACGCTTGTCCCCCAGCCTAGATTCCTCCTACACTAGTTCAAGCAGGAGTGGTTTCAACGCTTGTCCCCCAGCCTAGATTCCTCCTACACTCACTGTCACACCTTTTATTTCCATCCTCACAGCTCATCATAACACAAGCTGTGTGAATGACAATACATCCCCTTCATACAAACACAGGTGTGTCAGCCAAAACACCATACCAATGAAGTTAGCCTGATGATAAAATACTTAAATGGATTAAACCAGTTTCAGAAACTCTTGGGAAGACAATTGAAGTTCACTTCAAAAACAATTGTTAATTGTTAAAACCATTAGTTTCGGTGTATGGCTTCATCGGGGTATTTCAATAAAACACTGTACAAGAATATCAGAGCCCCAGGCTGCATCCCAAATTACATTCCCTACATATTGACCAGAGTAGTGCACTACCAAAAAGGGTGCCATTTGGGATGCACTCCTCCTGCTACTAAGCCCAGTGTAAGCATAAAGGTCAGATACTAGCCTGCTTATTTATATAACGGACTGTAACTGTCTAAGTGTCAACTTCACGGCACGCTGGCCTGCTGCTGCAGAGCACATAAAACAGCTAAGGCAGCACTTCCTCTGTACGATCAGATGTCACTATGCGTCTACTCAACGCAAACATTTAGTATACAGTACCGGCTGACACCACTCTTCTTAGTCCCCTCTATAACACTGTATGATTACTATCTGACAACAATTGCAGTACTACTGGCTACGTTTTCTTTCTTTATCAGATGCTTTAAGACTGATGGCAATGTCCCCGGTAATGTGTCGACGATGGTAACAGATGTGAATGAGGAGAGGAAAAGAGGAGAGGACAATGGTTGGATGAGTTATGTCCCCTGTTGTGCGGAGATAGGAAGAGAAAAACAATGACAAACAGCCCAACAGAAGGCAGAGGGCTGAAATAACTGCTTCACCGGGAGGTCAGGTGGGGATGAGAGAGGGAGACCAGCCTTGGGGATTGGGAAACAGAAAAGATAGAGAGGAAGCGTCCCAAAGGTGTCCCTGGGCTCTGGTCAAAAATATTGCACTAAATAGGGAATAGGTTGCCATTTGGGACGCAGACAGAAAGTCATAGCTCTCAGCTCTGATGAATCCAGTCTGCTATTTATCTGCTGTCAGCAGCTGGAGCTAGCAGACGCAGCAGCCTAATTGGCTAACAAGGGTCCCAGGTCCCCCAGAAGAGGCTTTGGAGCAGCAGATTGATTGGCTACGGAAGCTCCTCTTTGTTTACACAACAACATCCTGGCTGTATAGCCATCTACTTCAGAATCAGAGCTCCATCATGTTGAGGCACAGAGATACAGACACACACAGTGACAAACACAGTATAAACTGACACACATTTAGGCTTGTCCAGGGGAAAGATTAATTCAATTTCATTAGAGCAGGATGCAGCAACTCCGGCCCTGCTCCAATCACATCAGCCACTGACTGACTGGAAATCTAACTGCTATCACTGGTTGTCTATTTTAGGGATATGGCCTACTGGCTACATTGTACTATGCTGCACATCTAAAACGGACTCTACTGAGAGCAGAAGTCTATATTGTGCCGCAGCACTGAAGTGACGTCTGGCTGTCTGAAGCGATTAGGGGACTGGGCTGGCAGCCTCTATAGATGTCTGCAGGGTCGGTCTCGCCCTGGTGATGCTAGTGGACACACAGAGGGTGGAGGGGACAGTGGGACAAAGAGATAGGAGGCTGCTCTGGTGAAACTAGGAGGACACACAGAGCCCTAATGGAGGAGTGGAGGGGACAGGAGGCTGAGGGGGACAGGAGACAGAGTGTGAACGGAACACTGGACACGTCAGGCCAGGCATGAGGCATTGTCGAGATGTGCAGCACGCCACTCACACACACTCAGTCAGTCAATGCTGCATTTTACTGAGCTCTACTGTAGTATACAATCTCTACCCACATACTGTAGAAATACTAGCCTCAGTTATTCTACGATTAAAGGTACTATGGTCATATTTGTTACACAACACTAATTACATGTGTAAGGCCTCAGCTGTGTTTCAGGGATGAAACACTGAAGTGCTTTGATCATGTGTTGTAATATTTGTTTGTACTGCTGGATTCTCCCTTTAAGGTGTTGGGTTCACCTTGGGGTCATGATAGGGGCTGTACCAAATGTTTGATGTATTATAATAATTGATATGCTAATGTCATATTAATAGAAGGGGAAGGGTTAAGACCCCTCTCCCCTTAATTTATAGGGTCCTAGACTCAGGAGTAACAATATATATGCATTATAAGATTTAATATTGTTCCACAGTACTTTTCTAGTCTCTGCTTCGTATAAAAAGCGGTCTGAGAGATGTGTGAATTATGGCAGTAAAAACAGGGTGTCTGTGAGAAGAGCCTCAAAGATAAAAGAGATGCAGAGACATAGAACTCTGCAGGGGAGTGAAAGAGATAAGAGACTAGTCAGACATTCCAATATAAATCAACTTGGGGAGTGAACATTTACTGCTGAGCCTTTAGATAACACTAAAACTCTTGTTTGTATAGCTGTGTAGACATGGGCTTGGTCTCATGAGTAGAGGGTAATGACGTAGGCAGTGACATGACTGCAGGCATAAAAACAACTTGGACCCTTTTCTATTTTGCAGAACTTACTCAGAAACATGCGTGCTATGTTCCTGTTGTCAACTTCTGTCTGCAATTGCATTAATAAAGGTTTTTGATTGATTTACTTAAACTAAATGCATGCTATTCAATCGATCACTGCCCACACCTGCCCGCCCGTCCAGCATCACTACTCTAGACGGCTCTGACTTAGAATATGTGGACAACTACAAATACGTAGGTGTCTGGTTAGACTGTAAACTCATCCTCCAGACTCACATTAAGCATCTCCAATCCAAAATTAAATCTAGAATCGGCTTCCTATATTGCAACAAAGCATCCTTCACTCATGCTACCCAAACATACCCTCGTAAAACTGACCATCCTACCGATCCTCGACTTCGGATCTATAAAATAGCCTCCAACACTCTACTCAACAAATTGGATGCAGTCTATCACAGTGCCAACCCGCTTTGTCACCAAAGCCACATACACTACCCACCACTGCGACCTGTACGCTCTCGTTGGTTGGCCCTCGCTTCATACTCGTCGCCAAACCCACTGGCTACAGGTAATCTACAAGTCTATGCTAGGTAAAGCCCTGCTCTTATCTCAGCTCACTGGTCACCATAGCAGCACCCACTCGTAGCACGTGCTCCAGCAGGTACATCTCACTGGTCACCCCCAAAGCCAATTCCTCCTTTGGTCGGCTTTCCTTCCAGTTCTCTGCTGCCAATGACTGGAACAAACTGCAAAAATCACTGAAGCTGGAGACTCATATCTCCCTCACTAGCTTTAAGCACCAGCTGTCAGAGCAGCTCACAGATCATTGCACCTGTACATAGCCCATCTGTAAACAGCCTATCTATCTACCTCATCCCCATACTGTATTTTATTTATTTATCTTGCTCCTTTGCACCCCAGTATCTCTACTTGCACATTCATCTTCTGCACATCTACCATTCCAGTGTCTAATTGCTATATTGTAATCACTTCGCCACCATGGCCTATTTATTGCCTTACTCTCTTATCTTACCTCCTTTGCACACATTTGCACTCACTGTATATATACTTTTTGTTTTCTTTTTTTCTACTGTATTATTGACTATGTTTTGTTTATTCCATGTGTAACTGTGTGTTGTATGTGTCTAATTGCTATGCTTTATCTTGGCCAGGTCGCAGTTGCAAATGAGAACTTGTTCTCAACTAGCCTACCAGGTTAAATAAAGGTAAAATAAAAACATATTGTCTGAATGGTAATTTCACCAATGAGCCAATGATTAACAAGGAATGAACCCCAACAAAGGGTACAGAGCCTGATCCTTTGAAGAAAGATAAGCAACATATGTTCTCATACAAAACCATTCTGATGCCAGTAGCTGTCTCACAACTATTGAAACTACATGAGACGTTTACACATTAAAGGGAGACATACATTTTGTTCAAAGTTGAGATATGGGCGGGTTAGGACTGCAACCACTCAATTGCAGTCAAATAAATAAGATACTACAGCATGTACTATTTGTGATGAGGAGAATAGGTCCTTCAAGGTTAAACATAGAGACAGGATGCATCTCAAATGGCATCCTATTTCCTAAAGTTGCTACTTTTGACCAGAGAACTATGGGCTCTGGTCAAAAGTAGTGCACTATATAGGAAATAGGGTGCTCTTTGAGAAATAGAAAAAAACATTCTCAGATGCTCTGTGTGACCTCGGGTGTCTGGTTCACCTGGCCAAAGGCTCTAGAACTACAACGCAGCACTGTCACTGTCAGACCTGTTCCATCCATCAAGACTTAATAAAGGTCTCCAACTCCCGGGAGCAGTTGACAAAGGATAAGACAGCCCACAGCAGCAAGCCACTAACTCCTTTGAAAGACACACAACTCACAGAGGCTGAGCAAAAAGGCCTTGTTGTTTATCTCGTGTGTCCTAAATCGCATCTTATTACATATCTAGTGCACTACTTTTGACCAGAGCCCTATGGGCCCTGGTCGAAAGTAGTGCACCACTACATAGGGAATATGTGCCAATTGGGACGCACATAGATCTCTATAACAGGACGACGAAGGTGCTGTGAGAACACTTCATCTGCAGCACCATATTTACAGAATCAAAGCAGAACGTCAACGTGTGTGGTAAAGCCTGTGTAGAATCCTTAGTTAATTAAAGGAGTTCAGCTCAATGTCTAATCCACTACACACACGCAGGGCTATCATATCAGAAATCAAATTTTTATCTTCAGATTTTCCACCATGGATGCTCCATCTGATATAGTTTGTTTCCTTTCCGGATAGAGATTTACAATAAATGTTTAAGGGCAATTCCTGCTACCTCATATGAATCTATGACAGTAGTACTATTCCGCATGCCTGGCTTGCATATAAGAGATTGCTTTTGCATACAAATTAGTTTTTGGTCCGGGAGGGTGGAGTTGCGCAACAACAGAAAAGACATACAAAATTCCCTTGTAAAACTCATTTTTCTTTATATTAAAAAGACTCCAAACACACCCATCCTAACCAAAAATAATACTATAAAGCACCAATCTGACATTATTTCCATGACAGCGGACCGTGCTTGCTCTCTGATTTCCACGACTGCTCTTCCTGAATAATGGGGCATAGAGTTGCCATTTACCTCAGAGCTCAGGGAAATTAATCTACATCCCAGAGGACAACACCTTTAATACCTGGTCAGGAAAACTCCTCACATTTTCAATGCTGATAACATTCAGAGAGAGACAGAGAGAAAGATGGAGAGAGAAAGAGGAAGAGCGTGAAATAGAGTCCTGAATAACACCCTATTCCCTACATAGTGCACTACTTTAGCCATTTGGAATGCATCCAGAGAGACTCCCACCCAAAGCTCTCCTCTACGGCTGGTGGCTGATAATACGCAGCAGAAAGAGCCGCTTCGATGTGCCTAGACAACAGACAGTCAGTCTCAAACCTGAACCGAGCAATATTAGTACACTTCTTGTGTCGGCAGTAATCTCAAAATCCATTCTCACCACTCCAATTCAGACCTACTACTGGTAAAGCATGAAATATCCATTACTACCCTGTTGTGAAGCAAAGGTACTGTAAATTCCAATGCCTGGCAGCAAATAGTCACAGTTCCTGTCTAGTAAGATCTAGGAAGGCCGATCATGTGACTGAATAGGATTTTTTATAACAATATAAAGGGATTTACTGTTGTACTTAAAAAAAATCCATTCCAACACCCCGGGTCCATCCTAGACCTGTCTGTATACAGTGGGATAGTGTCTGGCTGGGATGATGGAAACTAACGCCTTGTGACTCCCTGTGGACAAAGATAGCGTAGTGAAAAGACAACAGTTTAACGCTGGACAGCAGAAAACATGACCTCATAATGGAAACCTATCCACATAACACGCTCACTGTCTCCAGCATACTAAATCACAGATGTGTGTGAGTGAGTTTGGGATGGAGGAGAGAGAGAGAGAGAGAGAGATGGGCAAAGCGAGATAATTAAATTACCCACCAAAATCTAAGTTTAAACATTTCGTGGCCAAAAGTTTTGAGAATGACACATATTAATTTCCACAAAGTTTGCTGCTTCAGTGTCTTTAGATATATTTTTGTCAGATGTTACTATGGAATACTGAAGTATAATTTCAAGTATAGTTTCAAAGGCTTTTATTGACAATTACATGAAGTTGATGCAAAGAGTCAATATTTGACCCTTCTTTTTCAAGACCTCTGCAATCTGCCATGGCATGTTGTCAATTAACTTCTGGGCCACATCCTGACTGATGGCAGCCCATTCTTGCATATGCTTGGAGTTCGTCAGAATTTGTGGGTTTTGTTTGTCCACCCGCCTCTTGAGGATTGACCACAAATTCTCAATGGGATTAAGGTCTGGGGAGTTTCCTGGCCATGGACCCAAAATATCAATGTTTTGTTCCCCGAGCCACTTAGTTATCACTTTTGCCTTATGGGAAGGTGCTCCATCATGCTGGAAAAGGCATTGTTCGTCACCAAACTGTTCCTGGATGGTTGGGAGAAGTTGCTCTCGGAGGATGTGTTGGTACCATTCTTTATTCATTGCTGTGTTCTTAGGCAAAATTGTGAGCCCACTCCCTTGGCTGAGAAGCAACCCCACATATGAATGGTCTCAGGATGCTTTACTGTTGGCATGACACAGGACTGATGGTAGCGCTCACCTTGTCTTCTCCGGACAATATTTTTTCCGGATGCCCCAAACAATCGGAAGGGGGATTCATCAGAGAAAATGACTTTACCCCAGTCCTCAGCAGTCCAATCCCTGTACCTTTTGCAGAATATCAGTCTGTCCCTGATGTTTTTCCTGGAGAGAAGTGGCTTCTTTGCTGCCCTTCTTGACACCAGGCCATCCTCCAAAAGTCTTCTCCTCACTGTGCGTGCAGATGCACTCACACCTGCCTGCTGCCATTCCTGAGCAAGCTCTGTACTGGTGGTGCCCCGATCCCACAGCTGAATCAACTTTAGGAGACGGTCCTGGCGCTTGCTGGACTTTCTTGGGCGCCATGAAGCCTTCTTGGTGAAATAGGTAGTGAGTGTACCCTTTAAGCCCATGGCTGTTCCAAATAAGCCTGCCTCTTAATTAAGTAATCAATTTTAATTAATTTACAAATGTTCAAAACCTACAAACTGACATTTCTTATGTAAAATTGGATATGAATCTCCCATAAAGTTATTAAAATAAACTGGTCATTGCTATTCATCATGAAAGTAGCACTTATAACAGGGGGTGTCCAATCGTATCCACAGAGATCAATGTGGACTTGGGCTTTTGTTCTTTCCGACCAGTACACACCTGATTCAACTAATCATAGACTTCAATCAAGACATGATTAGTTGAATCAGGTGTGTTATTGCTTGGTTGGAACAAAAACCTGCACGCACATTGGCCCTCTGTGGACAAGAAGCCATGCAACACAAACCTGTACCCACACTGGCCCTCTGTGGATAAGAAGCCATGCAACAGAGACCATAACACCACACAACTTTCATTGAATTACTGATGAAGTCAGAAGTTTACATACACTTAGGTAGGAGTCATTAAAACTTGTTTTTTTCAATCACTCCACAAATTTCTTGTTAACAAACTATAGTTTTGGCAAGTCGGTTAGGACATCTACTTTGTGCATGACAAGTACATTTTCCAACAATTGTTTAAAGACAGGTTATTTCACTTATAATTCACTGTATCACAATTCCAGTGGGTCAGAAGTTTACATACACTAAGTTGACTGTGCCTTTAAATAGCTTGGAAAATTCCAGAAAATTATGTCATGGCTTTAGAAGCTTCTAATAGGCTAATTTACATCATTTGAGTCAATTGGAGGTGTACCTGTGGATGTATTTCAAGGCCTATGTCACGTCCAGGCCTGAAAAGACAGGCTGGCGTGTTTTTGCTTTGGTTTTGGTGTAGGGTTTTTGTTCTAGGTGTTGTATTTCTATGTTGGGGTAATGGTTCCCAATTAGAGGCAGCTGTGTGTCGTTGTCTCTAATTGGGAACCATATATATATTTGGGGTTTTCATTTAGGTTTTGTGGGTGATTGTTTGGACATAGCTGTGTTTGTTTTGTCATGTTATGTCAACATCACGATCTTCGTTTAGTTTTTGTTATTTTTCCCAGTTACGTTTGTATTCAATAAAATGTATACTGGAAGCATCGCTGCGTCTTGGTCTGTCCCTATAGAAGATTGTGACAGAATTACCCACCACCAAGAGACCAAGCAGCGTGGCAAGAAGGAGAGGGGGTTCCTGACCATGGCGGAGATCAAGGCGGATTGGGAGGCCTTTCCTTGGCGGGAGCTCCTGGGGGGTTCGTGGCCACAGCAGCCCCAAAAATGTATTGGGGGCACATGGTGCTGGCTCCACGCATCGGGCCCCCTGTGCGCTTAGAGAGTCCAGCACGTCCTGTTCCGGCTCCGCACACCAGGCCCCCTGTGCGCTTAGAGAGTCCAGCACGTCCTGTTCCGGCTCCGCGCACCAGGCCCCTGTGCGCTTAGTGAGTCCAGCACGTCCTGTTCGGCTCCGCACCAGGCCCCCTGTGCGCTTAGAGAGTCCAGCACGTCCTGTTCCGGCTCCGCGCACCAGGCCCCCTGTGCGCTTAGAGAGTCCAGCACGTCCTGTTCCGGCTCCGCGCACCAGGCCCCCTGTGCGCTTAGAGAGTCCAGCACGTCCGGTTCCTGCTCCCCGCGCCAGAGTGCGCGTCACGAGCCCAGTACGGCCGGTTCCCGCTCCCCGCACCAGAGTGCGCGTCACGAGCCCAGTTCGGCCGGTTCCCGCTCCCCCCGCCAGAGTGCGCGTCACGAGCCCAGTACGGCCGGTTCCCTCTCCCCGCGCCAGAGTGCGCGTCACGAGCCCAGTACGGCCGGTTCCGCTCCCGCGCCAGAGTGCGCGTCACGAGCCCAGTACGGCGGTTCCGCTCCCGCACCAGAGTGCGCGTCACGAGCCCAGTTCGGCGGTTCCCGCTCCCGCACCAGAGTGCCAGTGAGGGTCCCCAGTCCGGCGCCGCCAGTGAGGGTCCCCAGTCCGGCGCCGCCAGAGAGGGTCCCCAGTCCGGGGCCGCCAGAGAGGGTCCCCAGCCCGGGGCCGCCAGAGAGGGTCCCCAGTCCTGCAAAGGGCCCAGGGCCTCCGGTGTGTGACTTCGGACCAGCACGGCCAGCACCGGAGCCGCCACCTGGGACAGAGAAACCCACCCGAAGACCCCCCCATGGACTTTTGGGTGGCGCGGTCGGAGTCTGCGCCTTTGGGAGGTACTGTCACGTCCAGGCCTGAAAAGACAGGCTGGCGTGTTTTTGCTTTGGTTTTGGTGTAGGGTTTTTGTTCTAGGTGTTGTATTTCTATGTTGGGGTAATGGTTCCCAATTAGAGGCAGCTGTGTGTCGTTGTCTCTAATTGGGAACCATATATATATTTGGGGTTTTCATTTAGGTTTTGTGGGTGATTGTTTGGACATAGCTGTGTTTGTTTTGTCATGTTATGTCAACATCACGATCTTCGTTTAGTTTTTGTTATTTTTCCCAGTTACGTTTGTATTCAATAAAATGTATACTGGAAGCATCGCTGCGTCTTGCGGTCTGTCCCGCTTGAAGATCGTGACAGCCTACCTTCAAACTCAGTGGCTCTTTGCTCCACAAGTCTGGTTCATCCTTGGGAGAAATTTCCAAACGCCTGAAGGTACCACGTTCATCTGTACAAACAATAGTACGCAAGTATAAACACCATGGGACCACGCAGCCATCATACCGTTCAGGAAGGAGAAGCGTTCTGTCTCCTAGAGATGAACATACAGTGGTGTGAAAAGTGCAAATCAATCCCAGAACCACAGCAAAGGACCTTGTTGGAGGAAACGGGTACAAAAGTATCTATATCCACAGTAAAACGAGTCCTATATCGACATAACCTGAAAGGCCGCTCAGCAAGTTAGAAGCCACTGCTCCAAAACCGCCATAAAAAAAGCCAGACTACGGTTTGCAACTGCACATGGGGACAAAGATCGTACTTTTTGGAGAAATGTCCTCTGGTATGTTTGGCAATAATAACCATCGTTATGTTTGGAGGAAAAAGGGGGACGCTTGCAAGCCGAAGAACACCATCCCGTGAAGCACAGGGGGTAGCAGCATCATGTTGTGAGGGTGCGTTGCTGCAGGAGGGAGTGGTGCACTTCACAAAATAGATGGCATCACGAGGAAGGAAAATTATGTGGATATATTGAAGCAACATCTCAAGGCATCAGTCAGGAAGTCAAAGCTTGGTCGCAAATGGGTCTTCCAAATGGACAATGACCCCAAGCATACTTCCAAAGTGGGACAAAATGTCTTAAGGACAACAAACTCAAGGTAATGGAGTGGCCATCACAAAGCCCTGACCTCAATCCTATAGAACATTTGTGGTTAGAACTGAAAAAGCGTGTGCAAGCAAGGAGGCCTACAAACCAGACTCAGTTACACCAGCTCTGTCAGGAGGAATGGGACAAAATTCACCCAACTTATTGTAGGAAGCTTCTGGAAGGCTACCCGGAACATTTGACCCAAGTTAAACAATTTAAAGGCAATGTTACCAAATACTAATTGAGTGTATGTAAACTTCTGACCCACTGGAAATGTGATGAAAGAAATAAAAGCTGAAATAAATTATTCTCTACTATTATTCTGACATTTCACATTCTTAAAATAAAGTTGGGATCCTAACTAACCTAAAACAGGGAATTTGTACTAGGATTAAATGTCAGGAATTGTAAAAAACTGAGTTTAAATGTATTTGGCTAAGGTGTATGTAAACTTTGACTTCAACAGTATCTGAAATCTGATTCAGATTTGCTGTTATTGTTAATTAGTTAAACTTGTCTCTTAAAGCTTATTTGAAGACCGTTTCAAACCTCTCTCAACTGTGTATTAAAAAAGTACAGGTGGTAGACCAAAAAACAGAATCACCTGGATGAATGAAAGACAACAATTATGACAATGCCCCCACCCAAAAGTGTATAAGTAGTCACCCATTAGTCAATTTTCTTGTCCCTCATTCGTCTGCATCACTTAGGTCTTCTATCCCTGACATCCCTCAACCCTGATCTTATTCTTCGCTCTCTGCATCAAACCTATTGGAGTGTACAGAGGTTTCTAATTCTTCTGAGTTGTTTCTAATCTTGGTAAAGGCACCATGGCTAGATACACAATATGAATAACTGTAGTTTTTTTGTGGTTTAATCAACTTAAATCTGAACCCAAAAATATATTTATGCTCCATGTTCATTGAATATTAGGGATATCAACACACTATCCACATGTGTTTCAATGCAAACCAGGCTTAATAGGAGCATACTGGGCTTAATAGGAACAACAGTGATTTATGGTGAAAAAGACAGAATAGCAAAGAATACTCATAAAATATTTAGAAACTAATGGTTTGGGGTAGAAATAGTTTTTATACACAGACTACAATATTATGCAAAGTTAGTATGGATCCTATTGAACAATATTGCTTTATTGTCATTTTTCATTCTGTATAGAGGGAGTGCTTTTTGTGCTTCCCTTTAAGCCTGGGATAAATGTCAAATTTACAAAAATGGCATCTATGTATTACAATGCAAGTTTCATTTAAAAGTAAAATAAGACAAAATGCATTTAAAAATGTAAGCTGTGAATGCCTGAAATCTATTATATTGTACTTCAACAAGTTATGTTGCTACTGTGAGACTGACATGCAGGCATGACTGCTAGCATGAAAAACTAATTTTCAATTGGCAAGAAATAGTAATGAACGCTCATGAAATATGCTATCATGTGCAAATATCAGCACATTCATCTTTTCATTTTAGATGAAGTAGTATCACTTATCTGAGAAGGTAAAAAAACATCTGGAAAATATGTTTATCTAAGTCCTCAACACCAAAGTTTTTTTGCAGCTTTGAAAATGGCCACTAGTTGGAAGTTACACATAATTGTCAATAACTTCATAAAACATCTGATTTACTTGTTTTTTTTGTTTTATTTTATTTGATTTCAAAGTTCGAAGTGGGCTTAGGGTACACTTACCGTAGTGCATGTCTCTGATAGTAATCTCCACAGCATTTCTCAAATCCTGTCTTTTATCTGCTGAGAGGGAGCTCAGCTGACAACGGAGAGAACACTATAAAGTGCAGCAGCCATTCTCATAGAATAACCATGTAATAAGAGCTCCACCATCTTATTTTACACGTTTGTATGTCTGAGGAATCTTATAGAATTGCAGCTTTGTAGGATCTTTGTTATATGTTGCACTTGAGACTGGAAGGAGTTGTTACCTGATAATGGGGAATATCTGGAAAATATTTTGTGGAGAATAAATCTCAGGACAAATGTAATAAACTATTTTGTTTTTAATCAGCTCCAGCACAGCAGGAAGCCACCAAATTCCTCTTTCAAAACATAACATATTTATTAAATCTCACACTACATTCCACAATTATTAGAGAACTATACAGTATTCATAACAATCACAGCCAATGTAAAACAACAGGCACTATAGCCTAATAGATGCCTCTGTTGAACCATTTCATTGCCACATAAGACCCTGTCAGGGGGAACCAACCAAATCAAATCACATTGTTTTTGTCACATGCGCCGAATACAACCTCACCGTGAAATTCTTACTTACAAGCCCTTAAGCAACAATGCAGTTCAAGAAATTGAGTTAAGAAAATATTTACTAAATAAACTAAAGTAAAAAAATAAATTAACATAAAATTACATAACAATCATGAGGCTTATACATGGGGTACTGGCACCGAGTCAATGTGTGGGGTACAGGTTAGTTGAGGTAGTTTGTACATGTAGGTTGGGGTAAAGTGACTATGCATAGATAATAAACAGAGAGTAGCAGCAGTGTAAAAAAACAAATGGGGCCTTCCTCTGACACCTCCTAGTATATAGGTCCTGGATGGCAGGAAGTAGGGCCCCAATGATGTATTGGGCCGTATGCACTACCCTTTGTAGCGCCTTACGGTCGGATGCCGAGCAGTTGCCATACCAGGCGGTGATGCAACCGGTCAGGATGCTCCCGATGGTGCAGCTGTAGAACTTTTTGAGGATCTGGGGACCCATGCCAAATCTTTTCAGTCTCCTGAGGGGAAAAAGGTGTTGTCGTGCCCTCTTGACGACTGTCTAGGTGTGTTTGGACCATGATAGTTTGTTGGTGATGTGGACACCAAGGAAATTGAAACTCTCAACCCGCTCACTCCACTACAGCCCCATCGATGTTAATGGGGGACTGTTCGGACCTCCTTTTCCTGTAGTCCACGATCAGCTCCTTTGTCTTGCTCACATTGATGAAGAGGTTGTTGTCCTGGCACCACACTGCCAGGTCTTTAACCTCCTCCCTATATGCTGTCTCATCGTTGTCGGTGATCAGGCCTACCACTGTTGTGTCGTCAGCAAATGTCAGAGGTCAGATAAGAGGCAGAATGAGGTAGGTGTTGACCTGAAGCCACACAGCAAGTAGGAACAGCTACTTACTTAACTACAGATTGTTACACCAGATAATGTGATTTAACCAAAGATTTTTGGTATCCATTACTGGGCGTTACAGATTTGTTACTGTTTTGTCGATAAATTCTCTGTGCCAATCTTCACTGCGATATCATCTTCGTTCACGATTTGGCCAAGCATGTATCTTCTAAAATGTCTGTGTCCAGTTGCAGATGGTGTGTTTGAATTTAGAAAATGCTCCGTTATTAAAATAAATAAATATTTTGCTCCATGAAGTAATACATCTTGTCTATTTCATATCTTCTCTCTATAAATAAGGACAACCCACCTGGTACTGACAAACCTGGAAGGTAAATTGCTGAGGTTGGTAATGGAATACATTGCGACTCCTGTTTGCCACATCTTTAATGTAAGCCTAGAAGACGGTGTGTGCCTTCAGGCCTGGAGGGAGGCAAAGGTCATTCTGCTGCCCAAGAATAGCAGAGCACCCTTTAATGCTTCAAACAGCCAACCAATCAGCCTGTTACCTGTGCTTAGCAACCTTTTGAAGTACAATGTTTGACCAAGTACAATGTTATTTTACAGAAAACTAATTTACAACAGACTTTCAGCATACTTATAGGGAAGGGCACTCCACATGCTCAGCACTGACACAAATGACTGATGATTGGCTGAAAGAAATTGATAGTAAAAAGATTGTGGGAGCTGTTTTGCTAGACTTTAGTGCAGCTTTTGATATCATTGATCATAACCTATTGTTCTAAATATGTAGGTGTTAGGGATTTGCATCCTCTGCCTTATCATGGATTGAGAGTTTATTTTTATTTAATATTTTTTTACCCCTTTTTCTCCCCAATTTCATGGTATCCAATTGGTAGTTACAGTCTTGTCCCATCGCTGCAACTCCCATACGGACTCGGGAGAGGCGAAGGTCGAGAGCCGTGTGTCCTCCGAAACACAACCCAGCCAATCCGCACTGCTTCTTGACACAATTCCCGCTTAACCCGGAAGCCTGCAGGGCAGCCAGCTTGGGCCATTATTGTACTGTTTTTACTAATGACCTTCCACTGACCTTGAATAAAGCCTGTGTCTATGTACACTGATGACTCAAAAGTATATACACGTCGGCTATGGCAGTAAAATAAATAAATGACATCCAGTCAGTTTTAGAATGGTTAACTAGCAAATAGGCTGGTGCTAAATATCTCAAACTAAAATAATATTTTTTGGAACAAATCACTCGCTCAACCCTAAACCTGATCTAGATATATTATTGAATAATGTGGCGATTGAGCAAGTAGAGACTAAACTGCTGGGTGTAACCCTAGATAGAAAGCTGTCATGGTCAAAACATATATAGACTCAATGCTTGCTAAAGAGGTCTGTCCATGTTAACGCTCTGCTTTCTTGACATCGCAGTTGAACCGAATGTCAGTAACATTCATGTAAATCTTTCCTGGCTCAATATTGACTGCATTACTATTGGTCTTTGTGCAAGGTGGTGATGTGTTGAAGGTATCGAACTGTCTGTTCAAGGACTTGGCACACAGTTCGGATCTGTATCACACAAGACTCGTACAATATTAAAATAGAGCCATGACAACATGGTTCTCTCTCTGCCACCCCAGCTAACTCAAGCTAGCAATAAAAACAGATTTAAAAAAAAACAGATCAAAAGAACCCCTTACGGGGACTGTGAAGAGACGTTTTTATATATTTTGTATTGTATTTGCACTGTATTATTTATTGTATTTTGTAGGTGGGTGGCCTTGCACGAATCCTTGGCTTGTGTAATCTGTAACGGCTCATAGGGCAAGAGCCATTTCCTGTTTCTGAAGCGCGAGGCAGAGGCAGGAGATTATGTAGTATGATGTAGTGTTATCTATATTATGTAAATTAAGTATTTTATTTGTTGTGTTTTGTTTCCTGTTTGGACCCCCAAAAATACAACTAAATACTAATACTACACATTGTTGGATTACTTCATGGAGCAAAACAAATATTTAATTTAATAATGGAGCATTTTCTAAATTCAAATGCACCACCCTCAAAGATACATGTTTGGCCAAATCCAGAAGATCGCTAAGGTTGGTTGAAAATTCTCTGTGCTACACCAAACAGTGCCTAACCTGTAGCTCCCAGTAATGGATACCAAAAATCTTTGGTTAAATCACATTATCTGGTGTAACAATCTATAACTACTCCTTACTATAAACTTGCCTACTGACATTATTATGCACAGCTCTTTGTCATGTTGTGATATATTTTTGTTTGGCTTATAGTCAAGTGCAGAGACAAGCAGTAGCTACTGAATAGAATATTACAGAATACATTTACTTTTCCTTTGTATCCAACTGTAACTACATCTCATATTAGTAGCTGCCTGTTGAAGTTAAGACAATCCAGTCCAGCAGTTTGACAATAACTGATAACTCCCATTGTTAGAACCAGAAGAGTGGTGTGGAATAATGCCAAGCATTGCACATGCAAATTGGGATTCTGTATCCATTTGTGGATGCAAACATGATACAATGTAACCTGTTGGCATTGACAACAATTTGCTTACACTGTACTGAACATTTGTTTTTGTAGGGGGTGGGGAGGGTGGCTACTGGCTAGCTTTGACAGGCAATTTCGATCAATTTCGATCAGGGTGGAGATATCATTTGTGTCCGTTTAAAAAAAAGGGGGATTTCACAAATATTTAATTTAGGTTAATGTCAAGCCTACTGCCTAAGTAAGACAGATAACCCCTACAGTAGCCTTACCTTGCTTGACTCTCTCTCCAGCCTCACGAGCCGCTTCGCATCAGTCGCAGCAAATAGCCTGCCGACACCGGTAGCCGCTGTAGAGAACTGCAGCCAGACGGTTTCTTTGGGATCTTCAAGCGAAATTGCTCGCTACAGCTGACGTTATCATAGCCTACTACCACAACAAAGCGAATAAATAAGCTACACCGCCTAGCCAAATATACTGAACTGAAATGTCTATGGACTTTCTATTTCCAATAGCCTAATTCGGCCATAATATAAGGATAAATAGGTCTAAAGGCCAAATAGAATACTGTCTACATGTTCACCCAGCACGCGCCGCTCGGAAGTAGCCAATCCCACCGCCGCAGGTAACTTCAACCGAGCAACTATAGTTGCCGGACCAATTCAGGACCGGACCGATTCACAACTAAAAGTAATATGTGCCACAACTGCAGTAGCCTATGTATGGATCGCTAGCACGCCTACCGGTGCAACCTCTGATTGACCAGAGCAGTGCACAGCAAGCTAGAAGCCAATGCATAAATCATGAGAATGGGATGCACTAATGTCTAAACCGGGCATAATTATTCAAGAGGGGACAAGGTCGTTGTCAATCAAAAACCTCGGCCCATTCCCCCCAGGATCAAAGCATTTGACATTTGATGTAAGGTAATTATGTTATAAAAATACAGAGTCTGCAGGAGATTTCACTCCAAGCTACCTGTTTTATTGCTAAACCTATAAGCAAGCCATAAGTCAATAAACTATAGCTTAATACATTTGCTATAGGGACATAATAGGTCCTATAAATCATAGCCTACTGGTTCTTGCATGTCAGGATGGAAATGTCCCTCTACATTTTATTGAGGAAAAACATATTTAGTAGGCCTATTCTCTGGGTGGGGGTCTACACATTGATCATTTTCTGCTTAAAGGCTTCTCTAGATAAAAACATAGCTTATTGAACTCTGTTGTTGTAAAAACATTGCATCAGCATGACATGATGCATATGCCTACGTACTGGTACTGTATGTCAAATAAATTATGTAGAAATTATTATTTTGTTGTAATTCCAAATGTGATCTGTAGGTGTAACTGGTGCACTAACTATACTGTGCACATACTATATAATGTGTCTGTGCTGTAGCGTACTATATTACAGTAGGATGGCTGAGGCTGCAGTATAGCAGTGATAAATTTCCCAGCCAGGTGTGTGCCCAGCCCAGGGCTGCCGGTTTCTGTGTATGGGTTTTGACAGAATCTATGTCCCAAATGGGACCCTATTCCCTAAATAGTGTACTACTTTTTGACCAGAGCCCTATAGACCCAGGTCAAAAGTAGTGCACTATAAAGGGTATAGGATGCCATTTGGGAAGCATCCAGAGAGAGGCAGGAGGAGAGATTAATTAGGGTTCAATTTGATTTGGTGCGATCAGCAGTCATGCAGAGCTGAAGCAGTGTTATGCCAGCGAGAGTGAAGTCTGGCCTCTGCATCCCCTACTAATCCACTGAAACTCCAGCACCTCTCACTGCATCCCAAATGGTACTCTCTTCCCTATTTAGTGCACTGTTTTTTAGCCCTGGTCAAAAGTAGTGTACTAAATAGAGAATAGGGTGCTATTGGGGATGAACCTCACTCTCTATGCCATAGCAAAGTCTACCTCGCACACAGGAGCTCCACTGCACACATCACACACCTTCCCTCAGGTGCTTCAGGCAGCTGTAATCCCTCACACCGCTCCGCTCTGCACTCAAATGTTGTGCTGCCTGTGAGACTCCTGAAGGATCATGGGGTGCAGATTTCTCTATTACCATGATCTCTCCATAGCAGATATACAATCTGCTACTGAAGTTGGGGTAGGCAAGCATATTCTAAAGCTGTAAGGTTAGCGCAACAACAATTTGACATGCAGTTAATATTCCATTAAATGGGCAATCAGCAGTAGCTACATGATATGTGCCCATTGATTCTAGAAGAATATAATTTATAAATGTCTCATGAGCTTAGTTCAACTGTAGTAGCCCATCAGAACCCAAAATATAAACTCCAATGTTTGTAAACATAGTAAATGTAAACAAACACTATACAGCCTCAAAACATGGTTAAAACTATAATTTTGATATCATGGATGGTCAGTCCTTGCACTCATATCTCTGTCTATGAATTTGAGAGTGGTTACATTTCTTTAGCCCCATCCCTCAGCTTTTTACCAGGGGCGGGGAGAAGCTAGTTGTTTCTACTGCTGATTGTAACTTAAATAATTTCAGTACTTTAGTTTTAGGCCTATTTGTGTTTGTATTGTATAAGGGTAAAGAGAAGGCCATCTTGAACTGGCAATGGTATTATTGAAGTAAGTAGAGATACGAGTAAAGATGTTTTTTTACATTCAGAAAATGTAAAAATGTTTTTCTTTCTGCCTCATAAGAAAACAGGGGGCAGGAAAAGCAGCATGCAGGGAACTACTTTGTGTATTACTTAGATTATTGTGTGAACTAGACTGTACTGTAGCCTATAGGTGTGAGTGACCAGGTTGATAAGGCCTATGAATCTCATACACTGCATCAACAAAATCATGGAAACAGTAGCAGCATAGCAACCAGTTGCTAGGAAGAAGCTAAATGCAGGCCCCTTAAGAGCTGACTTGCTTATTTGGCAAGTGAGCCATAAAAAATCAATCCCCCAATGACTACCTACCATGTTTCCATGGTGACCATATGGGAAGTGATGGAGCTGTAGTTTGGATGGACTATGGGTATCCTATATTTACCATCATGAATGCGCTCAGATCTGACCTGTTGTATAATTTTTGGGAGACAAATTTCCACGAAACAAAACCTGCATGCGCGCGACCGACATGCCCATACAACTCCACCTGAAGTTTTGTGAGCGTGCCTCATCTCTATGGAGACAAAGAGACGCGTCAGAGGGAAAAACACAGAAGTTGGGGAATTAGCTAGCTACATTAGCTATCTAGCAGCTCACTGACTGACTGAAAATGGATTCGATTAAATAGTAAGAGGAGATGATAATAATTTAGCTATTCTGTAATTAGTTAATAGGTTAACAGAATGGTAGGGCATTTGCTTAAGCATCTGCCACTAGAATTCGACCGATCCACCTGTCTTAGCCTACCTATTATATAACGTTAACTAGCTAATATATTAACGTTACATTATTATGTTCTACGAACACGCCAACGAGTTAGCTAAGTTAGCTAACTAGCTAATGCTTTGATATGTAAAATAGCTCAATTTTTAATCTTATAAATCAATCAACTTTACTTCAAATATGACCATCTGTAACGTTGTATGTCAGGAGTATTTGTCCACATAATGTACAGCTGGGAAAGACGCGCAGCTGAGAAGAGGATAGACCTTAAATATCAGGTAAGCTATGTTCCATAGAGGTAGGCCTAAATCTTGTACATTAGCAGTTCTCAAATAATTTCAATGACATGAAGGTTTACAGGGCATAGACAATTGTATGATGAATGTTGCTCAAGTATGACAGCAACAGATAACAGTGGTAGCCTATGGTGTAGAGATTATAGCTGAATGAACGTGATGATAATGATGGTGATAATTAAAGCAATTATATGGAAATGAAGGTAATTATGTTGCAGGACCACCTACGCAGGCGGGAACAGGAAAGGGCAGACTCAGAGGTGAGGAGGGAAGTACACAGAGTACGGCCGCCTTCACCAACACCTCAGACAAATAGGTTCAAAGCCCGCAGGTATGAAAGACCATGGGCACAGGGAGCGCCAGACACCAAGAAGGTATTAACTCTTCACACTTCTACAGTTTTACAAGTGCCACATAACATTGTCTGTACATGTCATTGAAACAACATTGGTCCTGTATAGCTCAGTTGGTAAAGCATGGTGCTTGCAAATCAAATCAAATTTTATTTATCACATACATATGGTTTGCAGATGTTAATGCGAGTGTAGCGAAATGCTTGTGCTTCTAGTTCAGACCATGCAGTAGTACCAGGGTTGTGGGTTTGATTCTCATGGGGGGCCAGTACAAAAAATGTTTGCACTAACTACTAAGAGAGTCTGCTAAATGACTAAAGTAAAATGTCAACATCTCTACAGTTCATTGGTTGAGACTGTAGCCTACTTTCCACTTTATCCACCCTCTAATAGTTTCTCTAAACCTTGTCTTGCTGCCTGCAGTCCTCCAGCTCTGTGAAATCCACCAGATCAGAGATGAGAAACTCACAGAACAAAGGCTCAGTGTCCCGCCTTCCTGCCATCTCCAGCGGAACCCAGAGCAGTGTAACCCAAAGTAGAACAGCAGAACTGGCAACCACATCAAAGACGTGGAGAAGAGCCACTGCCCCACTGGCATCCCACTGTAAGATTCTCACAATGCATTCTCTGCTGCATCCTCTTAGACCATGCCCCCCCCCTCCACGGGGTGCACATTTAGTTTTCTACTCTAGCACTACACAGCTGATTCAATAAGTCAAAGCTTGATGATGTAGTGCTAGGGAAAAAAACTAAACGTGCACCGGGGGGGCAGGATCGAGTTTGGAAAACCCTGTCTTAGACAACTGACTTCCCTCACCAGTGGTTATGGGGTCCAATGACCCCATTTACATGTTTTACCAAATTGATATACTTTCTTCTTTATGCTTTTTTGAAGGTAAGGAACAATCTCCACCATGTCACAAACACAGATCTGTGGCTATAAAAAACAGAGCCTGTAAGTTATCCACATGTGCAACTAAGTCAAACACTTTGAAACTAACACAAAGTCAAGACACACTGAGGGGGAAGAGCAAGATGGGGGCACCATCATGTGACCGTGCAGATAGTTCAAACATCTCTACAAGACATGTGCCGGTCAAGAGGCCATTAGACAGCTGCTCCCTCCCACAGCCCATGACCTCTTCTAGAAGGTCCTACACAGATTGGCCCTGTCTCCCCTCACTGCAGTACCACCGCTCCCCCAGCCCAGACGACCCAGAGCCCCATCCCTATCTCCAGCTGATCTCGGATCCCTTCCAGGGCTTCTCAGAGAGCAGTAGTATCTCAGAGGAGTACGTACGCAGTGAGGACACCTACAGGGCTGAGCTCTGCTCCAGGAGTTTAGCTGACACCAGTCCTTTGTCCGTACCGGAGTCCCTCCCCTTGCAGTGCCCCTCCAGCAGTGGCACCCTAGATAGCAGCTCTCTCAGCCTCAGTGACTCCTTCACCGGCCCTCTCAGCAGCCACTTCCGCACGCTGGGTGTTCTGTCCTCTGAGTCTGAGTCGGACGGGGAAGACGACAGCCATTCATGTCAGGATGCTGATAGAGAGAGTTACTACATCCCTGTGAGGTGGACTGCCTCTCAGTCTAGTTCACATGACATCCTCTGCCCGTCTCCCAGTGTCCGTACCGTCCGGAGTCCCAGGGGCCTGCAGTCCCAGCTGAGTTTGGAGACAACAAGCACCCCTGAAGAATCACCAAACAGTAGAGCTTCATACACTGGAGGAGGATATAGTCCCATGCCTTCACTGATGCAAGTAGGTCGACTGTCGATATCACCGTTGTCCATATCACCCTCTGTCACACAGCGAGCCAGCAGGAGGACTCTCACTACCCCGCAGCAGCTGAATGAACACTTCCCTCATCTCAGCCCCCTTAGCCCCAGGAGAGCTAACCCCATCTGGCTGGGCTCAGAGAGATGGCCGGGGCTGGAGGCCTCACCACCCAGGACCAGCTACACCCTGAGGCACTCCCAGCTGGTCAGCAGGATCCAGCAGGAGGAACCAGAGGAGGTCAGAGGAGAGGCCAGTAGTAGTGACAGTAGTACAGAGGACACTCCATCCTCCAGCGAAGCCTCGCGCCATGGGACCTCTGGGCTGATGGATCACCTGACCATGGCCCTGATGGCCCTCCGTGACATCCGCAGGGAGGTAGCTCACATTCAGATGAGCAACGCACAGCAGGGTAGTGGTGCTATGGCAGCTCAGGAGGCCCAATCAGCACCGTCTACCAACCCAGAGACGTTACGCAAAATCAAAGAACGGTGAGAAGAGCTGGAGAATGGGACAAGTACTCTGTCCTTCTGTTCTTGTCATTATGTCAGATGAGTATCCTCTCTAAATATAGTTACTGGTCCCTTCATAAAGTTTGGCATGCACATTTATTTTATACAGATGTAGGATCTTAATTTGACCTACACTGAGTGTAAAAAAACATTAAGAACAACTTTATGAAGTAGCATGAAATCATCCTATATTCTTCATCTCATTTGTAGTCTTCTAACCTCCACAGTCTGTTGGAGGAGTCGTCTGATGAGGAGGAAGGGGACCAGTGTCGTATCTGTCAGTGTGGTGCTGGCTCACCGACCAACCCCCTGCTCACCCCCTGTCTCTGCTCCGGCAGCCTGCAGTACATCCACCACGACTGCCTGAAGAGGTGGATCCAGACTAAAATACAGTCAGGTAAGTTTGAGTTTAATGACTGATTTAATTGTTGAAATTAATCATGATGGTCTGGCTCTGAACTGATCGAAGGAACGAAGTGTGTGTGTGTGTGTTACCATGTGTTTCCAGGGACCACACTGTCTGCGGTCAAAACCTGTGAGTTGTGTAAGGGGAGCCTAACACTGGATCTGGACGACTTTGACATGGAGGAGTTTTACCAAAGGCATGGCCAGACACAGGTACACATCCCTTCTTTTGCATATCCCTATAGCATATTACCCAGCTGTGCAATAACTGTATCAGTCTGTTGCTGTGACTTACAATATAAATGCTTATCTGTGCAGGTTGACGTTTACGGTTATGAATCTTGCCCTGGAGGCAGAACTGAGCAATTTCCGCTAGATGGGTCAGCTGCAAAGTCAAAATTGGCTATATTGTAAAGATTCATGAAAATCAAGATTTTCTTTTAGCTCATCATTTGACGTTAGGGTTAGGCATTTGGGTTAGCAGTGTGGTTAGGGTTAATGTTAGGGTTAGGTTTAAAATCAGATTTTATGACTTTGACCACTCTGCAGAGCTGCCTCCAGAACAAGATTCATGACGAAAAACGCCTTCTGTGTGATATGGCATGCTAGTAGGAGTAAATATTAGTAGGTTGTTTATCTCATCCATTTTCTATTTTCACCTCCTCTGACTTCCCTGCCGTCCCAGGTGGAGCAGACCAGTCCAGAGCTGTACATGTTGCTGATCCTTCAGCAGAGGTTCTCAGAGCTGCTGCAGGTGGCCCAGTCACGTAGCAACGCTGTCTCTAGGGTAGGGAGGAACTGTTTCATGGTGATGGTGCTCATGCAGTGAGGGACTAACGTCCTGTTCCCCAATGGTACAGACTACTCCACAGCTATCCATTTATACATACAGTATCACAAGTTAATGCTGTTGTTACTCCTTCAGAAAGTAGATAGCCTATATATAAGCCTGTACTTTTAAAGGTGAGGTATACAGTATAAGTGAGAGAGAGAGGGATTTAAAACAAGATGACTCACTAGGCTAACCATAAATAATGGAGTATAACTAATTGGTACATTCATGATTATCTGCTACAGTATGAGATATATTGAAGGTCAGAAATGTTTCTTTATCTTAGATGGCTACCAGACTGTACCTGATTCAGAGAACAGCAGGGGCCAACAGTAGGTGATGACAGTGTTGATCATTTGGTGACAGAAATACTGTACAAATCTAAAAGGGATCAACACTTGCTAGCCAGAGTTCTTATATTGAGATGTCTGCAATTTACTAAATAATTGTCTTCTTTGTAAAATGGATTTGAGGAGTAAATATGATTTTTGATTGTTAGGTTTAAAGGACAACTTTGATTGAAGAATGATTGATCAATGGAACTTGTTGTGTTTACGGGCCTTTTATTTAAAAATATATCAACAAATTAAGATGTTTTATTGTCACATATACCAGATAGGTGCAGTGAAATGTGTCACACTCTGAATAGCTATCTACAGTTGAAAAACAGCAGTTGACTGGATGTTGTCTTGATTCTCACTCAGGTTTGGAGGCTTCCTCTTCTTCCCCGCACACTGAGGATGAGAGCCAGCAGAGGGAGCCAGAGAGGCAATCACGCACCAGGGACACCTGACCCACCCAACTGACACCTTCACCCCTCTTCCTTCCTGTTTTAAAATCCTGGGTGAAGTGATGTTCATGGTGAATTTATTCTAATTTATTTCATGAAATGATTTTCACACACGATGCAGTGCATCTTATTCAATAGTACCATCTGGACAGAGGAGAAATAAACTTGACAGAGGTGGTGGGTATAACAAATATATTTATTCTTATCTATTTAAGTTAAATGAATTACTTATTACACTATTTATTACATTTCTATTATTAGGATTTTAACATCAGCTTTGCTTTTATATTGCACACTATGGCATTTAACATATATGACTTGATAGATGGAAGAAGGATCTTTAATGCTGCTAATTGTTGAATAGTAAACAGATAAACATCCAGAAAATATAAGTTAAATTCTTAAGGAAATCAACTAAAAGTCAAATTCAGGGAGCTATTTTTATATCAGATGTTTGGTGTGAACCTTTCAATCTTTTTACATACAGACACTGTAGTTTTACTGTAGTGTTTTACTGTACTGTCTGTCTCAATGGCTTTCTTTCTTTCATAACTTCCTGTAACCTGTAGCTGAAGAAACTTAGTTCATTATTAAGTTTCAAGCCAACTTAAAACAAATTAGCGTAAATAAAATCTTTCAATCGATGAGTGTTGTTCGGACTCGACTCAAGTTGCTGTGACCAAGGGAGAGTTGTTCTTGGTAATGTGCATCAGTGTAACATGTGTGAAATCGCTGATGCTCTTCACTGAGATCCCTGTGATGTGACTCAGCTCCTCCACTACCTGGTGATCAATGGTTGGGCCGTTACTAGTTCACTGAGCAGCATGCACTGTAGTAACCAAACACTAGTTTTCAGCTAAAGGTTCTAATCCAACTTCAACATAATAGCTTAAACCTTACTAAGTATGGAAGAAATAAAAGTAAATAATATGACTGTTTACAAGAAGGATATATTATAGTAGCTGATCACCTGTTCCCAGTTAGTGACATTGAAGATGTATGCACCCACAGCAATGACACCAACACCAAGAAGCATGCAGTCTTCAGTCACTGACACAAAAGTCCTTCTGTTGGTTTTCACAGGGGACACATGCTTATTTATGGCTACACTGCTGTTAACTAAAATCACACAGCGGCCTACTGCTACTAACATTGAGAGAGGAAAACTACGGCTGCCAATGGCCCTGGTCAAAAGTAGTGCACTATATGGAATAGGGTGCCTTTTGGGACGCAGCCTACCTCTGTTCGTCAGATGGGCTCAGGCACTGAGTGGTGGCCTTGAGCAAGGAGTCATAGATGGCTGTCCTCTGGAGGTAGGTGAACTGGAGCACGTGTCTGCTGAGGTGATGCAGGTGCTCCACAGGGATAGAAGAGTCATTGTGCCCTGTAGGATATGGTGGGTAGTGAATAAATAGTTAGTTAGATACCGGTAACACCAAGAGGGATTTATTTAAAAATTTTATTGAATATCCGAAACATACAATATACTTGCAGTGAAGCCGCTCAACAACTACATCATACCAGGCATCCAACAGACTCCCATTCAGAGCGACACACAGAAGCATCCAGGGTCAATGCCCTGCTCAAGGACACGTTGACAGATCTCCCACCAGGCCAAAAAACGTGAACCCGAACCCTCCAAGATCCCCCCACAGTTCTCTAATAGCTGTCCCTCAACCATTTGAGACTGTCTTCAGTAACGAGTTTCTGCAAATCATTTTTGTTAGTGTTCCTGTATTGGAGATTCAGGAAGAATTTGGTGCATTTTTCTCCATATTCCATCCAGTTTGCTTTATTTTTCTAATAGATTACATTAGATCGTTCTTGAATAAGTTCCTCAAGTTCTTTTTGTTTTTCATCTAACTTATTTGCATCTCTGTAGTATCTTTTTTATTGCTATCTACCTGTACTATTAGTTCATTGATTTCCCTTGTTAGTCTTGTCTCTTTAGCCAGAAACTGCTTTTTTATTATTGATGAATATTGAATTGTGAATGACCTCTGAAGGTACATTTAAAGGTATCCCAAACAATAAGGGGATTTGCTGAACCTATATTATACTGGGAAAATGCAGTTATAATTATTTTGTCTTAGTTAAAAATAAGATTACATTTCCAACATCCCCATCCACGTGGAAAATCTATAAGAGTTATGTGAATGCCAATTAGATGATAATCCGATCGCATTCTGTCTCCTAGTAAAACTTTTTTACCTTTGATGCAAGAGAGAAAGAGACAAGAAAGTAGTCAAGATGACTAGCTTGATTAAGTCTCCTCCATGTATATCTCACTAGGTCTGGGTTTTTTAGTCTCCAAATATCCACTATTTCTAATGTGTCCATAATATTTGTGATTTCCTTAAGGGCACGGTGATGATTGTTTGAAGAGTACCTTTACGGTCCATTGAGGTACTTAACACTGTGTTATAGTCTCCTACCATAATGATTTGTTGCCTGTAAGTTCAATATATTATCCTGATTTGGACCATATAGATTAATGAGCCAAGTCTCTTTTTCCATCCACTTTCATATTCAAAAAGATCCACCTTCCTTACGAATCATTCCTGACTATTTGCACATTCAGATCAACATTGTTGTTAATTAATATCATCACACCTTTTGAGTTCCTTTGTCCATGACAGAAAATTATTTCACCACCCCATTCCTTTTTCCACACAACTTCATCTAAGGATGTAGAGTGAGTTTCCTGTAAACAGTATATGTTATATTCCTTTTAGCCATGTAAAGACTGATCTTTTTTTATAATCTACTAAACTGTTACAATTATAACTGGATATACTTATTTCACCCCTTACCATAACTAGATACTATTCTCAGTCTAAATTGACCATAATTAGTGCTTGTAAAGTCACTGCCATCAGAGGTATTATGACAGTCCAAATTAGAGCTTTCAAATGTCTGATATTTAGAATTCAAGAAATAGGTTCTAGCAATATTTGTTTAATTCCCGTGCCTGTTTGCCTGTGAGCCAATGCCACAGATTTCAGAAAATTGAGACAAGATATTGTGTGTAGTAAATCTGAGTAGGTTGATGTGTATGATATTGGATGTGATTTAGTGAGAGTGTGTACGATGTCTGTATAAGAGTAAGACTATAATGTGTGCTGTCCAAATAAATAATAACTCCGCCAATTTGCATGGTTGAGTGTCTGTGTGTAACATGCGTTATAGCCTTAAAATTCATGATGATAATTGTAATCCATATCGTATCACCGTCATAGCTACATCATAATTAACTTCTACATCATTGAAAAACCCATCCCAGCATTTCCATAGCAATTGACGTTTCACATGATCATGAAAGAGACCTTGCATTACTCTTAAGACGGCTTCACTACAGTACAAATGTATTCCGTACAATATGTTATTATTCCCCAATGCCCCTATTCTGAAATCTTCCCTTGCTTGTTGTAAACATATATAAACTTATAGACAAATACATAAAAAAGATAGACAAACAAGAAACATATTAAATTATAAAACAGTTCTCGACAATAGAGAGAGAGAAGAGAAGAGAAAAGAGAGAAAGAGAGAGTGAGAAGAGAGCAAGATCAGGTGTGTATGTGTATGTATAAGTCTATGTGTAAGCGAGCATGTAATTGAGTACATGTGTTCATATCCACTTCATAGTGTTCAGTTCCCATACTTTCTTTTTTTCATAAACCTGAAGTCCCTGTAGAATTTAGTACAGCCATGGTGTTATGGAGCTGTCTCGGAATAGCTGTCCATCTATAAAGAGTTTGTCCACAATGAGAAAGGCACGCTTACCCTTCTCCTCCCTCTGTTGCCTTTGATTCCGGATACATTCTCTTACGACGTTTGTTTATCTCCCTTGGAAATTGGTCATTGAGACAGAATTTGGTCCCTTTAAGCTCCCTTCCCCTGCTTTTGATCAGCTCCTTTTGTTGGTAGTGTTCAAATTTTGCAATGATCGGTCAGGGAGCCTTGGTCTTGTCGCTCCGAGCTCAAAGTCTGTGTACTCGGTGGAAAGCCACCTTGTTTACAGTTTCTATAGGAAGTTTCAAGGCGGATTGCATGAATTCTCTGATCGTGCCCTCTGGATTATTGGATGCGTCCTCAGGAACCCCAGAAAACAATTGATTTTCGCGCATGCTACGACTTTGTATTTCTAGTAGCGACTTCATCACTGTTTCCCTTTTTCCCTGAATAGACAATCCATGTTGGAATCGTGGATTTTTACCTTGGCTGTGAGTGCCTTGTTCTCTCCTTGGAGCGTGAGAATTTCACTCTGGCTAAACTCCAAACTCCCCCTCAGCCCTGCTACCTCCTCACACCTTTCCAGAGGCATTGTACTGTATAAACCTTTTACTGCAGTGGGCTAAATCAGGGTCACAGAGTTATTCTTGGTAGTCTAAACAAATCTACTTTGAAACAGAGGTATACACCTCACACACTTGGTTATGTGATTTTTAAAAAAGAAGACCCCTGTACCATGTCAGATATAGAGTTGAAATGTATTCAATTGTGAGTTTCCATTCCAATATTACACATTATATACATTTGTATTTTTTACTTTTTTTATTTAACTAGGCAAGTCAGTTAAGAACAAATTCTTATTTACAATGACGGCCTACCCAGAAGACAGAGGTCTGAAATATAACAAAACTGTTTGACATAAACATTTAAAAAAATATATATATATCATATTTTTTTATTATATTAATAACATAATAACATAATTTTGGCGCTTTTGGTCACTGCCTGTAGGAAAGGGGTTCTACAGGCCTAAATAGGAATGTAGCATGTAATGTAGCACCTCATTACAGCAAAATGTCATGTCTCTTTTTATGGCTATCATAAGGACTACAGAATGTGAAATACTTACCAAGCACCTCCAGGAGTATCTCCACATAAGTCAGAGGGTTGGGGGTGTTTAGCCTGAAGTCAAGTGCTTTCAAGATCATCAGCTCCATGTCCATGATAGTTTGTTTGGAGATGCTGTGGCCCATCGAGTGAAGAAACTGCGCTGCTGTGTTGTTGTCAACCACCTGGTAAAGTAAAAGGTTAGAAACGTATTGTTGACATTATGAATGGTGATACAAATGGTGATCTACAGATTAGAGGTTGACCGATTAATCGACATGGCCAATTAATTAGGGACGATTTAAAGTTTTCACAACAATCGGTAATCTGCATTTTTGGACGCCGATTACATTGCATTCCGCGAGGAAACTGCGCTAGCATTAAACTTATCTTATAAAAAACAGTCAATCTTCACATAATCACTAGTTAACTAGACATGGTTGATGATATTACTAGGTTAACTAGCTTGTCCTGGATTGCATATAATCAATGTGGTGCCTGTTAATTTATCATCGAATCACAGCCTACTTCGCCAAATGATTTAACAAAAACGCATTCGCGAAAAAAGCACAATCGTTGCACGAATGTACCTAACCATAAACATCAATGCCTTTAAAATCAATACACAGAAGAATATTTTTAAACCTGTATATTTAGTTAAAATAAATTAATGTTAGCACTCTATATTAACTAGGGAAATTGTGTCACTTTTCTTGCGTTCATTGCACGCAGAGTCAGGGTATATGCAACAGTTTGGGCCGCCGGGCTCCTTGCGAACAAATTTGCCCGAATTTTACATAACATATGAAGGTTGTGCAATGTAACAAAAATATTTATACTTAGGGTTGCAACGGTTCCGTATTTCACTGAAAGAATAAACGTTTTGTTTTCTAAATGATCGTTTCCGGATTTGACCATATTAAAGTCACCATTATTAGTCAGTTGTACAACCGAATGCCTTCAACCGAAATGTGTCTTCCGCATTTAACCCAACCCCTCTGAATCAGAGAGGTGCGGGGGGCTGCCTTAATCGACATCCACGTCTTCGGCGCCCGGGGAACAGTGGGTTAACTGCCTTGTTCAGGGGCAGAATGACAGATTTTTTCCTTGTCAGCTCGGGAATTCGAACTTGCAACCCTCCGGTTACAAATCCAACACTAACCACTAGGCTACCTGCCGCCTGACCAAAGGCTCGTATTTCTGAACTGGGAGCTGGGAGCATTGAACCACCAACTCCTGAGATTAGGCTGGCAATACTAAAGTGCCTATTAGAACATCCAATAGTCAAAGGCATATGAAATACAAATGGTATAGAGAGAAATAGTAGACGCGTCATAATTCCTATAATAATTACAACCTCAAAGTTCTGGGAATATTGAAGAACTGGGAGAATTGAACTACCAGCTTTCATATGTTCTGAGCAAGGAACTTAAACATTAGCTTTTTTACATGGCACATATTGTACTTTTACTTTCTTCTCCAACACTGTGTTTTTGCATAATTTATACCAAATGGAGCATGTTTCATTATTTATTTGAGACTAAATCGATTTTATTTATGTATTATATTAAGTTAAAATAAGTGTTCATTGTTCATTCAGTATTGTTGTAATTGTCATTATTACAAATATATATATATATATAAAAGTTTTCATTGTTCATTCAGTATTGTTGTAATTGTCATTATTACAAATATATATATATATAAAAAATCCAATAATCGGTATCGGCATTGAAAAATCATAATCGGTCGAGCTCTACTACAGATGACAATGAAAAAGTTTCCCAAAACTCACAGCACTGTGCAACGACAGTTTGCTTGCTATTTGCACACAAGAGACGAGAATGAGATGGAACTTCTCACTCAGTTTCTCATAAACAAGGTCCTCGTAATTTCCTTTATGGACACCTGCTGCACCTGCAGGTGTGTGTGGTGTTGAAAACAGATCCTCCAGGTGCTTTATCATAAACCTGTTAGCAGAAGATACTCATTAAATTGGTCTTACTTTTAATAACATTGACAGATAACTGATAGTTCCTATTTGCAAATCATGAATCCTACCTTTCAAGTAATTCAACAGCATGATATCCAACCAAGGGGTCAAGTCTTAACTCTTCCGTGACAAGGAAAACACATTCTGTGGAAAACAGAGCCAGAGGTTTTAGGCCTATTCAGATTGGATTTCATGGCCTAGTCCTACGGTTGAAGTCTGTAAATGTTTTAGCTAGACAGTTTATTGTGGTAACTTTCAAGCATGGCAACGCCAGGGTCAAATCAAAATGTATTTGTCACATGCACCAAATACAACAGGTGAAATGCTTACTTACTACAAGCCCTTAACCAACAATGCTTAAGAAGTTAAGAAAAAAAAAGTGTTAAGTAAAAAAATAGAAAATAAGTAATTCAACTGTAGCAGTAAAATAACAATAGCGAGGCTATATGCAGGGGGTCCCAATACAGAGTCAATGTGTGGGGACACCGGTTAGTCGAGGTAATTAAGGTAATATGTAGGTAGAGTGGGTTAGATTCCCGTAAGTCGCTTTGGATAGGGCTCCTGAGTGGCGCAGCGGTCCAAGGCAGTACCTCTTAGTGCTAGAGGCGTCACTACAGACCCTGGTTTGATCCTGGGCATCAGGCGGTGACGGAGTGCCATAGGGTGGTGCACATTGGCCCTGCTTCATTCGGGTTTGGCCGTGGTAGGCTGTCATTGTAAGAATTTGTTCTTAACTGACTTGCCTAGTTAAATAATAATCGAACCAGGGTCTGTAGTGACACCTCTTGCACTGAGAGGTAGTGCCTTAGACCGCTGCACCACTCGGGAGCCCAAAATGTAATGTTACTTGCTACTGTGTAGCCGAATAACTTAGTCCAATCGAAGCTAATTTGAAAAATCCGACTTTCATCATCTCTTCTGTTTACGACGTGATTCAGTTTACCAGTCGATCAGAAAATCAACCAAATAATAGCACAGAACTTATAGCTAGTGGGTCCGTGTGCTTATGGATAATTCATATTTACTTTCGACAGTAGTGGCCTCAGTTTTTTAGATTTGATCGGTTTGGTCAACCTGACACAGGTCACCCGTGAAGCCAAAATAACGTAATGTAACGTAACTTTAACCTAAACAAATGTGGCGCCATTCGCCTTTCCGGTGGCGTGTTCTTGTAATGGCCGTTACCAAAGCACAGATTGAACAATGAGATAGTTGACCAAAGTCACGAACAACCGTTAGCCAGCAGCGAGCTAAAAACGTACCTATCAATCTTTTGTCTTTAAAATCCCCACTGTAACGTGATAAATTGCTCAGTTTATCTTTGTTTCTAATATTGAGATTTATGAGAAAGTCTGATAAAATCTCAAAAGAAGCTTCACCAAACTTTAGGTTTTTGCTTTGGCTCGGAGAGAATAGGAATCTCTTAGCCATAGCTAACGTTACTAGCTAGCCAGAAATAAAATGGCAAAAAAAAAACGTCTGATTTCGTTGTCCGCGGAGTTAATTTTTGGAAATGCAGAACTTTATTTTGCCATGAGATGACGGTTGACACACTATTTAAAAAAACGAACTTTTCGCGTCAAAACCGGAAATGTCTGGGGGACCTATTATACTGTTGCACAAGCAGATCACACTGTCGCAAAAATGGCTGACCAGAAACCGACAGTGGATCCCGAAGTCCCTTTTGCAAAGAGGATCGATCCAAACAAGGAGGATCTTACCAGGGACGAGTTCTACTTTATCAGACAAGTGGAGCTCGCGCAATGGAAGAAGAAATCGCAGCAACTCAGGGGCCGTAATATTGCAACAGGACTTGCTATCGGAGCCATTGTAATGGGTATTTGTATCCTTGCCAAACTCAGTCACAAAAGGTGGACTGCGTAACATATGAGCAAATTTGCCCTAAACTGCATGATATAACAATCCATTGTAATGTTGCCATAACTATTAGCGGTTAAAGTCAACCAGACATTATTCATGTATGTCCTTGAAGCTGTAAGTCATTGTAGATAGGTTATGAAATTCACGTTGTAGTGGTGAAGAACAGCATGACATGTGTTTGCATAACAGCCATGTAACTACTGTAGCAAGCGAGTTAGCTAATTTGATAACTAGGTAACGTTAGCTAGTAGCCAAGCAAGGATCTGACTAGAGTTAGCTAAGGAGCTCTCTCAGCATGCCACTTTATTGCAAGTTGCTACAGTGAAAGCTGGTGATGAGTGTAAAACATGTCTGCCATAAATGTATGTTGATGATGTTGAAAACGTTCATCCTTGTGCTTATGTAGCTAAACTCGATTATTGCTTCTTACCCAACACATACCTTGCCTCTGTCAGCACATTTGCCTTGACTTTGCTCCTCCTAGATGGCTACACGTTTTACTCAGTGAAACAGGAGAAGATTATGGATGAGCTGGATGAGGAGGCCAAGGTCGCGAGGATGAAGGGTGCAAAGACCAGTGCCAACTGACTTGGCGATCAGATGGACTGAGCTCAGATTAACTGTGGTCTGCCACCGACCCTATCGCCTGTAGGCCTACTTGCACTGGAAGGGACTAATGCTGACAAATGCTGGTGCTACATCTTATTCCACTGCTAGCCACTGTCAAGGCAGCATTGGACCCTGTTTTGCCCTGGATATGTAGACTTTTATGTGGTTGTGTTGCTGACTTAAGTGTCTTCATGGTGATTAAACATGCTTGTCAGTACCATTTCAGGATCCTGGGTCTTGTTCGTTAGGCACCAAGCAGACTGCAACAGGAGGGACATGTCAATTAAAAAAAATTATGTTTCTGTTAAGTGCCCCAATGAACATTACCCTATTCTCCTTCCTTTTCTTCCCAACGAGTTGGCACTTGTTTAGAATTATTTGTATTCCCTTCAAATCGGCATAAAATTATTTCTCCTGAAACTCTATAAAACTAATTCCACCTCATGTCTATCAGTAATGTTAATTCTACAGTGGCCTTGAAATAGGTGGGATAGAATTCCGAACTGCTCAACTGAGACAAAGAAACACATATTTATATTGAAATATATTTATGTTGATAAAGAATTGAGTTGCACATTTGTTATTATGTATTTGTTTTTTCACAACACAATAAATTACATCTTATTGCAAGGTCAGTGTAATGTTTCATACACTGATATTGCCACAATAGTACGGAAGCTGAGAGGAACACAATCATTATTTCAACTGTATTTATGTCAAAATATGATTTACAGAGTTTGTTGTAGCCACCAAACCTACAGAGTAAAAATATAAAACAAGACATTGCAAGGAAAAGGCACAGATTGAGCATGGCAGGACAGCAGCGTTGCATATCAAAGCAATACAATCAACCAACAATCATACATGCATTCAAAAATGTGGATTGTAATCACATTTTCTTTCTTTAAATATAAATCTTCTGAGTATCATCTGCAATAGAATTCAGTATGTGTATTTACGGCAATAGCTAATATGGGCTCACAGTTTAATCCATTTGTTAGGGAAGTCGTACTCTTCCCCACTTGTGCATATAAATATGCTACTTTACCAAAAAGTGTGATGAGTTACTACTAAAGTAGAATTTACTAAAGTGCATAGGGTGCCTGGTTTATTGCGCATTGCAACAAGGTTTATCGTTGTCATTGTGTTTGCACAAGAAAAGTAGCTTGCCAAAATGTCTTTGATTCATTTTTAAATGTAATTTACAAATGCATTATTTCATATTTACACATTTACAATCATGGTGAGAACCAGTATTCTAGACCTTTGTTTGATTATTTTTGGAGAAAATATTATCTCGGCTAAAAAGTCAGGAGAGTTGAAAATCATCAACCATAAATAGCCTAGTTTTTTTAAATCGATGTGGCTGATTTGGCAATACTTTCACTTGATTTGTTTTTAAAAGGAGTAGTTTGAGTCTTAGGTATTTATCATTTATAGAGCTGTATTGTGGCTAGCTTCCTACTGTATAACCTTTTTATATTTCATATTCTGGAAAGACTGACACCTAAATGATTTCAGTGTTGTAGGTCCACATATAGTACTGTATATGGTTGTTCGGAAAGCTACTTGTCTATAGTGTTGCATTTTATTGATAAATGCTCACTATAATGTATATAAGGTACAGCCTAACGTTAGAAAACAATGTTCACATCTTTCTACACGTTGACAACAGTCGTCCTTCATAATGCTGTTGAATTCATCAGAAATATTGTTGCATCACTATTGTACATTGGAAAACGGGGAGAACTATAACAACATATCTGGACTTCCGTAGTCAGACTCTAGAGGGCAGTAGCGAGCCACAGTCAGCATCAACAGATTGCAAACAGATGGTCAAATGTGCAAAGAGGAGAGTGAATAATCTGAAACACAGCAAGAGTTACTGAGCTTCATCTCACTCCACTGCTCACAATAAAAATGTGTGCGACAGTCAGATAAGCAGGAAAATAATGATCAACTGCCCCGGCCTCGATCCCATGATCCCAATATTGTAGCTGGAACAACCCTTACTGCTCCGTGGCTACAAGGCAGGACTACAGCTGATCAGTAAGGCTCTATGTAGTACAATGATCACACTAGCATTTGCATAGTATGAAGAATGATGGTGCACTACTTGGGCTAGTACTATTATGAGCCTTTTATACGCATTAGCTGAGGATTAGGCAGTTTTGAAACTTTTGACCATCTCACTTTAAACACTGTTCTGGTGGCGTCCTAGAACGGGTATGTTGCACTGAGCCGTTGAATCTGGAAAGCTTCTCTTGGGGGTGACTGACAGCGGATGACAAAGGTTCCGTTGTCCCTTCATAGCAGAGAGCTCAGCGACCTCTGACGGACCTGCGACCTATGATTAACCCTGTGACTATTGGATCAGCAGAGGAGCTTCCTGGTTTCTGGGGGATCTAGGTTACTCTCCTCCAATGGGGGTCCAGATAAAGGGTTTAGAGGTGATGTCAGTTCTTTCCTCTAGCAGGATGGGCATGATCATTTCAGTCCCATTTTAGATGAGGTAGTCTGGGCTTATTCTACAGCAAGCATGGCTGAAGATTCTTACTGGTGAGAGAGGAGACAAGGAGATGCAATGATTAAATGTGTAGAGCATCGTGCATTGCACATTATGTTTTCTAGATAAACTTTGATTTTAGATAGCAAAATAAATGTAAGATATGGGTCGTGATTCAATCAGAGGTGCGTTGTAGACAAGCACATATTTCACTATCGACAACGCACCTCTAATTGAATCATGGCCATGCTCTGTGTACAGTAAATAAAGACATAATGAGAGAACTAACCATTCTACTGACATCGGAAGCAAAGGTCACCCCTTTAGAGGGCTTCTCCAGAGAGCTGCTGCTGCTGTTGCTGCCACCCAGAGAGTTCCTCCTGATGATACCTTGGAGGGGGAGCATGTCCAGGCGCTGCAGGCTGTTTCTGCGGGAGGTGGAGGGGTAAGTCCTCTCCTTAGAGATACGGCGTTGGCGACTGGAGAGCATGGTGGCAGGCGAGACAATCCCCGCAGGGGGAACCTTCCCCATCCTCTCATACAGCTCCTCAATTTCCCTCTTCTGGGAGGCCTGGAGACTCTGTACCTGCACCAAGTGTCTGAGAGAGAGAGAAACAGATAGTTGAGAAATCTGAGGACTTGTTTAAGTGATTTGGAATAGTTGCGATGCAAGTTGAGTTCAAACCCTAAATCGATCTGGAATGAAAATGGGTAAATAACTGGAGAGACGCTGAAGGTGAAACACTCACTTCTCCCTCATCTCCTGCAGCTCCTCCCACATGTCCTCGTCCTCGCTCTCTGAGTCGTCACTGCTCATGTACGTGAAGTTGCGGCTGTAGCTCAGCCACAAGTGGTGCAGGGCCGAGTTGTAGGCAGGGCTCCCTACACCTCCCTCCCAGAGGCCACGCCCCTCTGAATCCACCGCCGTGACGGACAGGCCGCTGTCTGCAGACGTACCCATCAGACTGAGGCTACACACTCTCCTCCTCCTTCTTCTTACTGTCTGCTGCTCTTCCTTCTCCTCCTCCTGCTCCTCCTCATCTTCTTCTTCCTCCTCTTCCTGCTGTTGCTCTTTGGTCCCGGCCCACCCTACCTGGACCTCCCGGTCCTCCTCCACAGGGAGGTGTCGGTCTGGGGGGAAGAGAGTGAGGGTGGTGTTCAGGCTGGTTTCTGCCCCCCCCTGCTCCTCTGTGCTGCTCTCGGAGATGGTGGAGCTGCCCACTGACTTGGGCCTGTTAGAGCCTGGGGTGGAGCTACCCATTGACTTGGGCCTGGTGGGGCCTGGGGTGGAGCTGCCCACTGACTTGGGCCTGGTTGGGCCTGGGGAGGAGCTGCCCACTGACTTGGGCCTGGTTGGGCCTGGGGTGGAGCTGCCCACTGACTTGGGCCTGTTGGAGCCTGGGGTGGAGCTACCCACTGACTTGGGCCTGGTGGGGCCTGGGGAGGAGCTTCCCACTGACTTGGGCCTGGTTGGGCCTGGGGAGGAGCTGCCCACTGACTTGGGCCTGGTTGGGCCTGGGGAGGAGCAGCCCAATGACTTGGGCCTGGTGGGGTTAGAGCCCTGTCCATCTGGTGCATCAGGCACAGGGATCTCCATGCTAGGGGTGACCTGGAAACGACCCACTGTGACGGCAGCAGGCGGGGGATCTGTGGGGTGGAGGAGGTTTATGATTAATATCAATACAGTGATAATTATTATTTTTCACACTGCTGTTTGTGTTTACATTCTGTTCCAGTAGTGATATTATTTTCCATTGACATTGACTCGTACTTTCAAATTGATTCAAATGCATAATGTCGTCTCAATCCCGAATGTACTTTAAATGTCAAGCGTACTGTTACGCGGATCTACCACGGATTGGATAGAATCCTGGCCTTAGTTTCATAACTTTCTGTCAGAAAAACCAATCCAACTGCCATATCTACTGCCAACATCTGGTTGTGTTCATGGTGCCATAAATGGGTGGGAAGCAAGAGCTAGCGGAGGTCTGGCACTAGGTGACACTACTCTACACGGTTGGAAAACAGTTATTTTCTGCTGAATGTGGCCCTGGGATTTCTCAAAAACAGAGCTTGTTCTGTCTGTCTGTTAAGCGAAACAGGTTGGGTTGGGTTGCTCGGGTACTGGAGCTGGGCGAGGTGGGGGTGTGAACACAGACAGGTGGGGAGGATGTGGGAGGAGAGGCCTGTAACGAGCGTGGAAGCATTCTGATTGGTCAGTTCTGCTGGGCAAAGCTTCCCACTGGTTACACACTGGTTGAATCAATGTTTTTTCCACATAATTTCAATTAAATTACGTTCAACCAATGTGGAATAGACGTTGAATTGACGTCTCTACCCAGTGGGTTCTAACTGGTCAATACTGGTAGGCGGGAATAATCACACCTACCTATTGGTCTCTTATTCAATGGAACATTCCATCCAGACATGTGGTTACGCAACAGATCCCGAGGCACTGCTAGTGCTTATAGGTGATAATGTCACCAAACACTGATGTGGACAGGATAAAACACAAAACAGAACTGAAAACAACGGGAAGGGCCAATTGGCCCTAACAGTCATCTGGCCTTATTTAGACCAAATACAACATAAAACACTAGAGAAAGGGCCTCGTTGAGTGTCTGTGTATGTCTGGAGTGTGTGTGTTTTTGTATGTGTGTGTGTCTGGAGTGTGTACTCTGCGTTTGTTTAGTGTGCTAACAGATGCAACATTGGTCTGCCAGCGTCCTCCCCAACCCATCTCCTACCATCAACAGATCAACAGTAAGCTTAGGTAAGGGCCAGTACAATACAGAATACAGCTAGTGTAGAAGTAGAGAGGGGAAAGTCACTGTGAATCTTACCTGTGTAACTGGGAGATAGTGTGGGCTTGGGAGCACTGGCGTTCATCCCAGGCACCGTAGGTCTCGACATTGGTGTGGTTGATCTGAACGATGATAACTTGGGTAAAGAGAAGGGGAAGGGGGACATTACTTGTCAGAATGACATTACTTCTCACACTGTCAGACAGTCAGACAGTCATGTATGGGCTGGTTGGTAACTTACTGTGCTCTCCGGGCTGTCTGGGGACAAAGGGGACAGATCAGACCCTGACGCACAGCTGGACACATCAGACTGGTCCTGAGGAACCATGTAGGACCCCTGGGAACTATTCTGTAAATGGCTTAGGGGGCTGGATGCTGCTTGCTGTGATACCATCTGTGGGCTGTTGTAGCCCATCGTAGGGGGAGATATGTGATTATTCTGCCAGCCGGGGTGCCCATTTTGAGAGTACACAGACACTGAGCCATCCCTCTGCATCTGTGGTGGAGTGTCTGGGCCCTGGTAGACACTGTGTTGCTGCCCTTGGCCAGGCGTCCCACCCTTGGTGTAAGGGAGCTCCACTGGAGCAGTCTGGTAGTGGGGGGGGAGTAGACGGACGAGTAGACCGACTGGGGGTGGGTTAGCTGGGGGTGGAAGCCTGCTATGGAGGGCATCCCCTGGTTAGCCAGGCTGTTGGCAGGGATGAAGGAGTGAGCCATGCTCATCGCCATGGAGATTACGTTGGCCAGGGAGAAGAGGGGCTGTGTGTGGGAGGGCCACATGTTGGGGTTCTGGGGGTGAGGAGGGAGAGTCAGGGGGTTCACCTCTCCGCTGTACTCAGAGGGGCTCGGAGCATCAGAGTGGGGGCCGCCGGGGGAGCCTGGGGCTGGGGAGGGGGCGGAGGGGAATGTGGGGTTGCTGGCGACCCGTGTGAGGGGAGGATGGGACCCCGCTGGTTTGGGGGCGCCGGGGTTCACTGGGTAGGGGAAGGGGAAGTGTGTGTGGCCCATGAAGGGGGGCATGTGGTAGTACTGCTGGTGTTGCTGCTGCTGGGGGGGGGCTCTGAGTAGTACATGGAGGCTGGGAGGTGGTGGTGGTAGTGAGGAGAACCTGGTACATAGAAACAAAACAGAATAATACATGTTAGTTATTATTATTACATTCAAAACTTTTATTTCCTGAGAGGGAACTTCATTGGTAGACACAAAACAACATAACATTACCTAACTCAGAAACACCACTTATGTAAAAGGAACGCCTTACAAAACCTCAATGGGTTCTTTACAGTGTCCTCACACAAACCCTTATGCCAACGTCTCGAGAGACATTTACTAGCAGAATCCCCTCGGTTGTAAAAGAGTAAATTATATTATTGCTCCATCTCTCTCTCAGATTTTGGATTGTCTTGTCGTTCCTTCCGCCCCACTGCCAAGTGACATCAGACATTTAGAAAATAAATCCCTCATGTGCGGTATGAAGATGGTTTCCATTGTTTAAGTGAGCTAGGATGATGATTTCATTGCATAAAGGCCCTGATAGCCGGAGCAGTTGGTTGTATGTAGGGGCATGCGCTGTTATGTACGCATCCCAAATGGTACCCTATTGGCCCTGGTCAAAGTATTGCACTATTAAGGGAATAGGGTGCCATTTGGAACTCATCCTTATCTTGGCAGAGAAGAACACAAACCGGGCCCGACACCATCGTAAAACCCCTCCCTTCTCAGACCCCTTTCTTGGTATTGTCAGGAGATTTGCATGGCTCCGACTAACCATCCCTGCACCTCACACCCCGGGTCTGTGCCTCAGTGGTGCGGCGCCGGCCTTGCCCCAGGGCCTCTTGGGTAATTACTTCACTTGAAGAGCGCTTTTAGCCTCTTTTTTGAGATGTGAATGCTCTCACTGTGAAGCATAAGCTTTCCTGGCCTAGCTTGTACTACAGTATGATTCTCTGCAACATCTGTTTGCCAGCACACACACGCACACACACACACACTTTTCAAGAAAGCCTCCTCCAAAACTCCCACCGCAAGAGAGGGAAGCATTTGAATTCAATTAAAGAACATACAACTGCCCCTCCACCCCCACTAGCTAAAGACTTGGTGGCCATTTGAAGTATATCTTCCTCCATCCACAGTCTCTATTCTCTGCTGGACACAGCCACAGCACAGTCCGGTTTCGCAATTCCTTTTGGCTCTCCGCCTCATTTATAGTTGCCTAACCTACAGTATATTTCCATCTGCATTGACATGTTAGTGGCTTGTTAACTTCAGTGTTGGGAGTCGTGTTGGTTCATAACTGTAGAGCCATTGTTGAATTAAATGTCAAATCAATGAATGAAGAAGTATTATGGCGTCCGGAAAAGTCCCTGAAGAGTTATCAATATCTCTGGCTAAAGTCTCCACTGTAGGGTTCTCAACTAGACTCAAGACTTGTGATGAATACACACGTGTTCAATTTCAGACTCTTCAAATGTTAAAACTAGTCCTTCCTCACTCCCTTTATGTTCTAATTCCAAACAAATCCTTGTTGCATCCCAAATGGCACCCTCTTCCCATAATAGTGCACTACTTTTGACCAGGATCTGGTAGTAGTGCCTTATAGGAAACAGGGTACCATTTGGGAAGGAACCTCAGTCTGCAACAGTTTTCTCTCTGTGAAGAGTAAACAATGCCTCTTCACATGGGACCGTGGGGAGGGGGAAGAGGAGGAGAGGTGTGTCGTTACAATACAGTACCTGGGGCATTTTGGAAAGACTGGGAGCGTAATAGAGGTCTCCCTGCAGTTGAAGTCATGTCTGCTGGGCTGAAGAAGTCTCCTCCACCAGTGGGCCCTGAGGGAGAGTCACATACCCCCACACTGGGGCCAGCCATGCTGAAGTCTGGGAGAACAGACAGACAAAGACAAACACAGTCAGTCTCAGTCATTGAAATGGACATGCTCACCGGCAACAAAATGAAGGAAACTTATAGAGATAGACACATGCAGGTCTATTTGCCATGCAAACCCAATATAACATACATAGACCAAGTGAAGCCCAGAAATATAACAAAGACCAAGCAGCAGAAGAGGAAGTTTAGAAGATTAAGGTTTAGGCATTTTACCAGGTAGAGAGGAGGAAGAGTGTGTCCGCTCCAGAATGTGACTGTGAAGATTAGGCTGGAATAGAGGACACAGATATACACCGTTATTATATTCATGATACAGTATTAATTCATACACTACATTTATCATTGGTCTTCCCAAGGGGTTTGTTGTCAGAAGTCAGTTGCATTTAGCCAGGGTATTTTTAATAATAAGATCCATTTAAATAAGGACCCATTAAGGCAACCATTAACATCTATTTAGTGTTCTACTTCACTTTGGTCTAAATCTTTTAACCAGCATAATCTGAACGAAAAACGAACTCTAAACCCTCCTAAACAGGAAACAAACTCTCTAGAGTCACAGCTCTATTTTGTTTCTTTGAATTACTGCAGTGTAATGACTGGTCACGCGAACATGCAGTAACAACTAGGCAAAGACATAAATGTCCAGGGGTCCACTACGGTTCTTGTCTTCCATGAGGAGTTTTCTATCAACAAATAACTTCTCAGAACCCAACTGAGATTTTGTTAAGAATAGAATCATAGAAGCAGATATGCCTCTAACCTAAACCATAACCCTAGTACACAATCAAGACAGAGACAGACAAGTTTCAGAGCTGTGGTTACATTCTCTCAGACGGAACCCATTTTCTATGTTTTTTAAGGGGAAGAGGCCCGGGGTCTACGTGGGACACAATTAGCCCAGAAACGTATAAGGCCATAGGGGTTCTCAGTTAGAGATGTGGTCGGGTTAGCAGCCTGTTTTCAATCAGGTCCTGGTCCGGAGCCAGGAAGGAGAAATTTCCAGGACAGCCTGAGGTAATTATGTACCTAGGGGGTAGTGTGTGTATGTATGTATGTATGTGTGTGTGTGTGTGGCATGCGTGCGTGTGTGTGTGTTTTTGTCTGTGTGTGTGTGGGGGGTGTAGGAGGAGTTACCGGTCCTCCCGACCCACATGAAACAACACATTGTTCTTCACTGTTCTCCTAGATCCGTTTACTGGAAGGCTCAGCACAGCAGGCAGGTTGTGTTCTGAGGATAGGAACATGTCCTGGCAGTACAGACTCTTCTCTCCTGGCTGCCCCTATCTAGGTACCTGTGCGCCCTAAATGGCACCCTATTCCCATTATAGTGCACTACTTTTGACCAGGACCGATACACCCTTTCTCAGTAAACCACTCTGAACCTAAATAATGGTCTAGTTATATTATCTAGAGCTGGACTCTAGTTATAGACTACCACACGGCAAGCAGTACCATTGCACCAAGTCTGAAACCAACAGGACCCTGAACAGCTTCTACCCTCAAGCCATAAGACTGCTGAATAGTTAGTTAAATAGTTAACCAAATAGCTACCTGAACTATCTGCATTGACCCTCCCTTGCACTAACTCTTTGAGTCATCACATACGCTGCTGCTACTGCTTATTATCTATCCTGTTGCCTATTCACTTTACCCCGACCTACATGCACATATATACCTCAATTACCTCGTACCCCTGCACATCGACTCGGTACTGGTACCCTGTGTATGTAGCCAAGTTATCGTTACTTATTGTGTATTTTATTCCTTGTGTTTTTATCTTTATATTCTTTTTACATTTTTCTTTCTGCGTTGTTGGTAAGTAAGCATTTCACTGTTACTCTATACCTGTTGTTTACGAAGCATGTGACAAATAACATTTGATTTGATTTAGTGTACACACCGTAGGGTGGGAGAAGAAAGAGGGAGGCATGGTGGTGCACTTCCACTAATGATGTCATAGGATTTATATGGGGGTTTAAGAGCTTTTTAGTACAGTATTACTCCAGTTGCTTTTGTTCTTAGCACACCTTCTCCATAACTCCTTAACTCACATCTGTCTCTTAGGAATTTCCCCCACTTGGCCCCTACTAAACACACTCTTCTACTATATTTATGACCTGCCCAGGATAAGCACAGCTGGGGGCATTGTATTTAAACTAATGTAATGTATACTGTACAAATGCTCCCTCACTGTATGTCTTTATTATTTAGCCTTAGCTCCCTATAGCTCCCTATAGCTCCATAAAGCTCCCTATAGCTCCATAAAGCTCCCTATAACTCCCCAAAGCTCCCTATAGCTCCCTAAAGCTCGTTATAGCTCTCTATAGTTCCCTATAACTCTCTAAAGCCCCCATAGTTCCCCATAGCTCCCCAAAGCTCCCTATAGTTCCCTAAAGCTCCCTAAAGCTCTATATAACTCCCTATAGCTCCCCATAGCTCCCCATAGCTCCTTGAAGCTCCCTATAGCTCCCTAAATCTCCCTAAAGCTCCCCATAGCTCCCAAAAGCTCCTTAAAGCTCCCTATAGCTCCCTAAATCTCCCTAAAGCTCCCTATAGCTCGCTAATGCTCCCTATAGCTCCCTAAATCTCCCTAAAGCTCCCCATAGCTCCCCATAGCTCCCAAAAGCTCCTTAAAGCTCCCTATAGCTCCCTAAATCTCCCTAAAGCTCCCTATAGCTCCACATAGCTCCCCAAAGCTCCTTAAAGCTCCCTATAGCTCGCTAATGCTCCATATATCACCCTAAAGCTCCCCATAGCTCCACATAGCTGCCCGAAGCTCCTTAAAGCTCCCTATAGCTCACTATAGCTCCTTAAAAGCTCCCTATAGCTCACTATAGCTCCTTAAAGTTCCCTATAGCTCCCTAAATCTCCCTAAAGCTCCCTAAAGCTCCCTATAGCTCCCTATGCATTGACCGCAAAAGGAAATTAAAAGATGTATGCATTCACACCTAATCCACAAGAGGATTCACACCCAATTCACATACAATTCCTCCTCAATATATAATTACATAGCTAGTAGTACATACCATGATGACACTGTGTCTGTGAACATTTGAACATTTGAAAGTCAGTGAAATGGTTTTGATGATGTGGAAACCCAGAGCTGGTATTGGTACTGGTACTGTTACTGGTATTGGTACGGATACTGTTACTGGTATTGGTACTGGTACTAGTAGTGGTACTTACCTGGGATGCGGACAGTGAGTTGACCCCGTTGTGGTGTTGTGGGCGTGGTGCTCCGTTGCCGCCACCCACGTGGACCATGTGCTCCTTCATCAGAGCCTCTGCCCTCTTGATGATGTCACCTATGCGCTGGATAAACCCCTCCTTCTCTGCTGGCAGGATGAACTCATTGTGAACCTGGAAAATACAGAAGCAATTAACATATTAATAACACATGAATAACACCATTTTTACAACATTAATAATCTAATAATAACACATTGATAACATATGTCTGTTTGTCTGCCTGCCTGTCTGCCTGCCTGTCTGTCTATTTGTCCATCCTTCCGTCCATCCATCCATCTGTCCTTCCATCTTCAGTTATTGTGTATTTGCGTCATAAGTGGCTTCTTGTCCAACCTTCATAGTATGCTAATTTGTTGAAGCAGTCTGAGTCTATGTTGTGCAGATTCTGTGAATTGTGGGTTGGTTGGTTGGGTGGTGGGGTGGTTGGGTGGTGGGGTGGTTTGGTGGTGGGGTGTGGTGAATGGGCTGGCTCTCCTGTCAGTATGTCTTGATTCAGCTCGTATAGTGCTGGTGTGCTGCACTAATAGGGGCATTTATGAGACCTGACCAGCTCTGTGCCAAGACTGGCCTAAACAAAAGCTCACTGTGTTTCATTCAGAATCGGAATAAACAGAACACTCAGTGAACACAAAGTTCTGGAATCAACCCCCCAACAGAAGCTGAAAATACCACTACCTCATCATGCCTACGTGCTTTGTGTATCCCTACGCCAGAACCTCCCCAAGTTCGTAATTAAAATTAAATGAGACACACATGTAAACTAAAATATCTTCTTATCTTCTTGCCTTACAACCCCCTAACCAAGATAAATCTATATGACACAGAAACACAGAGACAAGAGGGTTTTAACTGGAAGTGGGATGTAGAGTCTGTGCTGCTGTGTGAGATATATGTAGATAGGAGTATCATTAAGATAAGCTGATAGTGCTTAATATCTCCTGCGTTTATAGGCTCTTCCTTCAGCATAATGAGTCTGTCACACGGAGATAATAATATGACTGTCATTAAATAAATCCCTAAATGACCTAAGGCTATTCACACCCTAGAGGTGACAACAAACCATGACAGCTGCAATGTCCTCTGGGTTGTCTCCATCCAGGTCGAACTTGAAGGTAACCATCTTGTCGTTGTGAGTCTGCAGCTGACACTCCACCACCCGGTCGTCTTTGTCAGAGAGCTGCACATAGAGACACCATCCACCAGTTACTTTGTTTATGTTCTGTACAATATAAAGACACTGGGGTAGCAGTAGAACAACCATAAAGCACTCTCAGTGTGTGTGTGTGTGTGTGCGTGTGCGTGTGCATGTGCGTGTTTGTATGCATACGTGTACCTACAAGCATTTCGCTACACTCGCATTAACATCTGCTAACCATGAGTATGTGACAAATAAAATTTGATTTGATTTGTATGTGTATGAGGGTGAGCATGGTCTGTGTGGCTCAGTTAGTAGAGCATGGTGCTTGCATCACCAGGGTTGTGGGTTTGATTCTCACAGCGGACCAGTACAAAAGTGTATGCACTCACTATTGTAAGTCACTCTGTATAAGAGCGTCTGTTAAATGACTAAAATGTAAATGTTTGTTTCTGCTTCCCCAGGTGTTCTAGTCACAAGAGACATGGCAGGTGGAGGAAGAGCATACTGTACCACCAACATAACCTCTAAGAGGATTACACAAACTGAATAACCACGCTTTTTTTGTATAATGACTGTGATAATGTCATTCTGGTTACTTTTTAAAGGACATTCTACCCCAAAATGAATGAAAATTGAATTATGTTGACACCATCTGAAATACAATTTTCCCTTTAAAAGCATTACAACCTGTAGCCCAACTGATGCGGCATAGAGGCTTTGAATAAATAGGCTGAATCATTGAGGAAGAAAAAAAAAATCATAAAATGCTTAAAAGCGTGTCTCGGCAGAATATCCCCCCAAAATAAAGAAATGTAATCATATTCTTTTGAGCAGCGGCGACAATTTATGGGGTGCCGCTGCTAAATTATTATAGGGGAAACACTGCAAAGTATGCATATCCAAATGGCACCCTATTGGTACCCTATTCTTCCACTATATAGGGAATAGGGTGCCATTTGTGGACTTGACAATCAGTTGTATAGAATAGTCTTGATTGATTAATGGATTGATTTGTTTTACCCCAGTGATGCGCAGTCTTGAACGGGCCCTCCTCCGGAACAGCTTTCCAGCCGTGCGCCTGGCAGCAGTCTTGCCGCTCCTCTCTGATAGGCCCTCATAGCCGTCACTCAAACCCGAGATCATGTCTGAGGCGTAGCTGTGAAGATGATTGGTGTGTTAGTGAATTTGTGTCATAACCGCCGTAACACTACTGGTGCATTTTGTGTTGCAGCCATTTATGAGTTAATACATGCTATTAGGAAGAAATAGAAATAACCACCTGTCAAGTTTTAGGTCAGAAACAGAGCTAGACCGTTATACATGCCAAATAAAGCCCAATGTGAGGATATATTAAACATCAGTCTGCTGTAATATAGGCCTACAGCAATTGGGACAAATCTCCTATAGAAAACAAGTACACAGTCATAGTAAAGGAACAACAAATCCACATATTCTGTTCAGCAGTGTAGTATTTATATTATTAAAAAAGTGAAAGTTGCACAGCCTGGGACATGCAGTACATTTTAAAAAGCTTAAATTCAGTCCTCTGGGTCTCTTAGTGCCATGGTCCCTGATTTACTCCTCCCTCCATCCACTACTTCAGCAAAGATTTACAGACAGACGCTCTACTGGTTGGCAGGTTCCACTGAGCTTTCTAACCATCCTCTAAAATCTGAAGTACTTTTGGATTAACTTCAGTTCACGGTGGACAAATCTGGTTGTTCACACACTCAGGATGGAGGTAATGGGGAAATAGAAATGTTTTTGTTTACGTTCTTCTTGTTTATGACATACTTGTTTGGTCTTATGTGTTGGGTTTCAGTTTTTAAGTAGTGTTTGTGCTGACTAACTGTAAAAATGTATTTCCCACTTGGGAACTGAAGTAGCATCTTTCTAATTGCATAGAATCATAAGTAGTGCCTGCTGAAGATGTTTTGGAACACAAAATACCTTAGACAGAATGGGCACCAGATGACAACACACACAGGCACACACACGCACGCATTCACGCACGCACGCACACACAAACACCCCCTAGCCAGAAACATCCGATACTAAAGTAAAACAGACAGAAACCTCAAAGTCCATTGTGCTTCAATCACTAGACTGGGGAGAGGCTGTTGTTTCCCTCAGATCAGTCTACTATTCGGACACACAGATGTGTACAGAGGCATATGAAGCCTAGAGGTTAGAGGGTCCAGTAGGAACTTGGCGACTGGGGGTCTGTTTGTCTATTCCACTGCTGTTGGAAGCACACCCAGAAACAGATCAAGGAACGTGGCACTGACTGACCCTGTGCTTCTCAGCAAGTGTGTGTATGTGTGTGCGTATGGGGGTGATGGGAATGGCAGGAGATGAATGTCTCTTTCTAATAAAGATAGACAATAAAGTATTTATTCTAGGGAAGAGGCTGAGGAGAGTACCTGTCCACAGGTGAGGTGAAGCCGCTGGGAGGGTGTCCTCCAGAGTGTCCATGCTCCGTATTACCCAATACTGCAATACTCTACAAACGGGAAAAGGAGAGGGCACAATTAAACATAAGGCAACAGTCACAGAAACATAGTGAATAACGTTCATTCAAAAATAAGCAGGGACAGTTCAGGTAGAGTTGCTAGTCATCCCCTCTCTACTACTCTTACACTTGGATAACTTGCTCACTATTTGTCCCATTCACTCACAGAGGGAAAGCGAAGGGCTGGGATGGGGTGGAAGTGAGGGTGTCCGTTGAGGGCGGTAGTCCCAGTCCCGTTGAGGGTTGACCCGTTGAGGCTGACCGCTGTCTCTAGGGGGTCCTGGAGGCCAGAGGAGCTGAGATAGCCGTCTGTCTCACAGTCAGCTGTTACAACAAACACATGAAACATGAGCATGTGACTGACCAGGCAGGGCCGCATCACTGACTGACTGACACACACAGACACACACACACACACAGACACATGCACACTTTAAAAAATGCTGGGTTGTTTGGATGACCCAACTGCTGGGTTGCAGGCATAGGGTCACTTATTGAATTGTTCTCTTCTAAAACAGAAAGGTTGGGTTGTTGATGGTGGGTAAAAAGCTGAGGGATGGGGCTGGTGAAATGTAACCACTCTCAAATTCTGGTAAAAAATGTTGATATCATGGATGGTCAGTCCTTACATTCAGACCACATGTAACTAGCCCAGGACCTTCACATCTGTCAGGATCCGTGTGTGTAGCTGGTGCGTGAGAGTGATGGTGAACGAAAGCACTTTACTGTGTCACAGTACAAACACTGACCATCCATGATATCAAAAGTTTTAACCAGTGTTTGTTTACATTTACTTTGTTTACAAACATTGTAGTAAAACAAGCTTATATTTTGGGTTCTGATGGGGTACAACAGCTGAACTAAGCTCATGAGGCATTTCTAAGTTATATTCTTCAAGAATCAATGGGTACATATCATTCATCATTCATCGTCCAAAAGTGGATGTAGCAACTGCTGATTGCCCCTTTAAGAACAACTGGCACTTTTGTAGTGTTAATGAGGCTTTCATAAGTGTATGAGTTCCACAAAAGCCTATGCATATCCCAGTGTTGGGCTAGTTACCACTTTGTTACAATACATACATAATAATGTTTAATTATTTTACACTGAACAAAAATATAAATGCAATATGTAAAATGTTGGTCCCATGTTTCATGAGCTGAAATAAAAGATCCCAGAAATGTTCCATATGCACAAAAAGCTTATTTCTCTCAAATGTTGTGCACAAATTTGTTTAAATCCCTGTTAGTGAGCATTTCTTCTTTGCCAAGATAATCCATCCACCTGACAGGTGTGGCATATCAAGAAGCTGATTAAACAGCATGCTCATTACACAGGTGCACCTTGTGCTGGGCACAATAAAAGGCCACTTTAAAACGTGAAGTTTTGTTACACAACACAATGCCACAGATGTCTCAGGTTTTGAGGGAGCGTGCAATTGGCATGCTGACTGCAGGAATGTCCACCAGAGCTGTTGCCAGAGAATGTAATGTTAATTTCTCCACCATGAGCCACCTCCAATGTCGTTTTAGAGAATTTGGCAGTACGTCCAACCGGCCTCACAACCTCAGACCACGTGTAACCAGCCCAGGACCTTCACATCCAGCTTCTTCACCTGAGTCTGAGACCAGCCATCCGGACAGCTGTTGAAACTATGGCTTTCCACAACCGAAGAACCCAGCCAACAGCCTGATCAACTATTTGCGAAGGAGATGTGTCGCGCTGCATGAGGCAAATAGTGGTCACACAAGATACTGACTGTTTTTCTGGTCCACACCCCTACCATTTTTTAAGGTATCTGTGACCAAGTCATGTGAAATCCATAGATTAGGGCCTAATTAATTTTATTCAGTTGACTGATTTATTTATTTGAACTGTAACTCAGTAAAATCTTTGAAATTGTTGCATGTTGTGTTTATATTTTTGTTCAGTGTACAAACTTAACATGATTAACAGGAATTACATTTACTCTCATGGCTGGCCAAAAATAACTACATGAAAGCCACGCCACTTATGGGCCAGGCCTCCTGAAAATAACCTATGGATTACATTCATCCCAGAATGAAAGTGATTAAAAACCCAATTGATGGTAATCCCAACAACCCAACATGTTGGGTTATTCATGCAACCCAACTGGCTGAGTCAAAATAACCCAGCTTGTGTTCTGTCCAATATTTACCCACCGCTGGTTTACCAAATATTGTTTTTAACCCAACATTTTTGATTAGTGTGCACACACGGAGAGGACTCAGAGGATTCACTATTGATTAACACCATGGTGAGTACACAATGATAAATGTGGAAGAATGCAGCTCCAATATTTAAACTAGATTAACGTGAATTATTTGGGACCTGCAGTCAAAGAGAGTTTTAATTCCTGCTGGTCACTAGAAAACATTTGAGGACAATCACACACACGCACACACACACGCACACACACTCGACTGGAGAGGTAAGACCATCTAGGACTGAATAATGAAGTTATCCTCAGGCTCACATTTCGTTCTCTCAGGGCCTAGTCAGGGCCATTCAGCACAACAACAGTTATGAAATCAACAAATACTGCCAAATACTGCCATTTTGGACATTGCTTTCATAACCTCAGAGGGCTATTAAAATTCCACACCCGGTGTCAAGGTTGACAATAGATCTTGTTGACCAGTGAGACTGTGACATGTGATACAGTCTAAATCTGTGTCTCAAATGGCACCCTATTCCCTATATAGTCCACTTCTATGGCCCCTGGTCAAAAGTAGTGCACTATATAGGGACTATGGTGCCATTAGGGACGAAGACACAGCCTAAATCAGCTGAAGGTTAAGTTAAGTGTTCTCACAGTTGGCCGAGGAGCAGCTGGTGTGGTGGACCTGGAAGTGCTGATGCTGGTCTGCCTCTGGTTCCTCTGGTTCCTCTGGTTCAGGGATGAAGCTGGCATTGATGCCCAAGTTCAGATAGCTGTTGACGGGGGACAGGGTGTGGGTCAGAGGGTTCGGGGGGGTCTGACCCTGGCTCTGGGCAGGGGTGGGGGTTGGGGTGGGGACGAGGATGGGGCACTGAGGAGTCTCCAACATTGATGGAGACCTGTTGATTTTCGGGGAGGGCGGCTGCAGTGCAGGCTCAGGCTCCTCCTCAATGGCCTCCTTCTTCTTCTCTGCAAGGCGGCGCAGTTTCTCCCGCTGGCGCTTGATGGCGTTGACACGGTCTCGGATGGCCTTGGCCACCAGCTTGAAGTCGGCCTCGCACACGAAGCCCAGCACCACCTGGGAGACAGACAAGGAAGGGACAATAGTGTGACAAACAAGGAACAGTAACTGAAAGGACGCTGGTTCGAAAACCTGACCGACTAGATGAAAAATCTGCTGATGTTCCCTTGAGCAAAGCACGAGTGTCGGCGGGTTTTTGCTCCACCTTTCTATTTGATTTACTCAAATGTAAATTTAGAAAGGCTCATAGGCCAGGAGCCTACCTCCTGTTTCTGTAGCATGAGACAGCTTGATGTACATAAGTACACATAAACGTATGCTATCTTAATTTGACCTGTTTCTCACAGCAGGAAAATAATCCTGCAGCAACAGGCCATGTGAATTATTATGTGGATTATAATAAATTGACATTCTTGCAGGGTTGATACCTTTTTTTGTTCAAGTCTGACAATTTAAAGGGGAAATTACAAACTTCATTTTTAAAGCTTGAATACACTACAAGTTTGCATTTCCTGCTGTGCAGGAACATTCTCTGCAACAACAGTGATAAAATTAGTAGACCTGTACACCCCCTGGACAGGATGCTAGTCTTGTCATTTGCTGTGTAGATAATCAATATGTATTGAGCAGATGCTGTCTATGTATGGAGGGGCTGATCTGAGGCCCTTTGATATTCTTCAAGAATCAATGGAAAAGATACAGCTGTAAATCACAAAGTGGACCTTTAACGGATGGTGTTACATCCAAACCTGTCCCACTAAGAACACAGTGTTCCAGTCTCAGACCGGCCCGCAGACACTCGGCCCTCCATGGAATGAGTTTGGACCCCTATTACAGGGAATAGGGTGCCATTTGGGATGTACCGAAAGTTGGTCATTTGCCTCCCTCCTCTCTCTACACCCTCGCTCAACACCTAGTCAGATTACCCAGATGATATGTCCTGGAGCAGGGTTTCCCAAACTCGGTCCTGCCCAACACCCCTGGATGCACGTTTTGGGTTTTGCCCTAGCACTACACAGCTGATTCAAATAATCAAAGCTTGATGATGAGTTGGTTATTTGAATCAGCAGTGTAGTGCTAGGGTAAAACACGTGCACCCATGGGGGGCCCCAGGACCGAGTTAGGAAAACACAGTTCTGGATGATAATAAATGGGATCTTGATGAAAAGGCTACAGGTATGGAATTGTGGCTGGTGGCCAGGCCGGGTCCTTCTCATTAAAAGTGACCTCTGCTAAAGGGGCTGGAGGACACAAGTGCTACATCCCAAATAGCACCCTAGTGTGTGGGCCTGGTAAAAAGTTGTGCACTATACAGGGAATAGGGTGCCATTTGGGACTCAAACAAGGAGAAGTTGTTTCGTAATGCGTCCTGTACGAGAGACAGCTATTATATTATTAAAGCCCTGACCTCCGCTATCTTCCTGAGCCACGCTCTCCTCTCACATTTCTACCGCTGATAATTAAACGCTGACCTGTGCCCTTGACAGACTGTCTGCAGCCGGATCCACTTCACTTTATGGGCTAAGCATAAGTCAGTGTGTGTCCACGATTGTAATCGAATCATAAACTATGTTGTATTAGATTCCTTGTGTTTGTTGGTTGGGGTCTGTTGCAAATAGCAGTGGTGTAAAGTACTTAAGAAAAAAATACCTTAAAGTACTATTTAAGTAGTTTTTTGGGGTATCTGTACTCCTAAAGAAAAGAATGTACTTTTTACTCTATACATTTTCCCTGACACCCAAACTACTCGTTACATTTTTAATGCTTAGCAGGATAGGAAAATGGTCAAATTCACACACTTATCAAGAGAACATCCCCGGTCATCCCTCTGATCTGGCGGAGTCACTAAACACAAATGCTTCATTTGTAAATATGTCTTACACCTAAGTTGTTTCCACTGGTCCTTAGCTTGTGAGAGCCACAACTAGAAACTCTTATTTTAATCATTAATGTAGGGGAAGTAAAGGTGAAAGAGGCCATGATGTTAGGTAACTGCAAAGGTCAAGTGTTGTGGGAATATACCCAGCCTACAACGGTAGGTCATATAGCTTTCCCACACAGTCTATTACTGAAGCAGAGATCAACTCATGAGTTGTACCAAAGGGAGTGGATACAGTATACCAATCTTACCATATATAAGTCTCAGATGTATCATTTAATGCCTTTCTTATTGTTTTCAATGCTCTGCTGAGGGCTCTGCTCTGAGTAAGACTTAGAACATATGTATTACATAGAGTATGGCAAATAAAACGTGAGCTGCTCACCATCTCCTGCGCCACCTCCTCTGGCACGTCGTTGTAGAGTTCGAACAGGAACTCAATGGCGTTGTTGTCCTTGTACTTCCCATGGAGTTTCTTGGTGTAGTCCATGCGGAGCCACAGCTTCAGGCCTGACTTCACCATGTCGTCCTCTTCAGCCAACTCAACATGGACGCCATTGTTTTCCTGGAGGAACGTGTGCTCCAGCAGGTCCTGGATGGTGTACCTGAGGTAAAGGAATAATACAACTATTAAATTCATTCATTTCCTTTTAATTTGACACATTAATTGAACACCAAAGGATTTGATATATAGTTTTCTTATCAGAAGGACCAGAATTTCATTTCACCATTTGTGTAATGTCTCATATGTTTTATGTAATGTAAGGATATTACGAGAAGCCCAGTAGCCCAATACCTTTCATCTTTGTCCATCCGGATACATCCTTCGATGATCTCTTTGAGCTCTGGGACCTTGACTTTGTAAAAACTGTCTGGTTTCATTCCCTGTGAGGAGAAGCAATCTGGTTAACATTGGTTATTTATCTGCTTGGTTTAAAATGGAAGGTAACATATGGTAACCAATGGTAACCTAGGGGACATAGGAGTAACATAGGAGAATGCATAGATAGGGTCAAAGTATGTGCTTTCTCAGATGTTGCCTTACAGAAACATGTAAGACATTCCTCCCTCATGATAAGTGAACTCACAACAGGTATTGGGGAGAGAGAGAGAGAGAGAGAGAGAGGGAGAGAGGGGGGGAGGAAATGGGAAAGACCAAAGAGTCTGTTATCTGTTCGTGTTAGTGTTGTCCTTTTAAAGGGCAGTGTGGCTTGTAGAGGCTGTACAGAAAGAATGCAGACCTCTGTCTCTCATCAGTGCAGCGCAGAGAGCAGTCCATTATGGGTCTGCAACTGTTTCAATCTCCCTGAGACAACGCTGATAAGAGAATGGAGCAAATCCCCTCGTGTTTTAAACAGCCAAGGTTAACATCACAGCTGTCCTAATGTTACCCCATGTCTATTCTAACTTTAAAATAAAACCGTTGGGTAAATAAAGGTTGTTGGTTGGTTAGCTGGTATACATTGTTGTAATTGTGCAACAATGTTGACTTGTTATGTTTGCCTTCTGAGTTTGTGATTTGCCAAGGGGCAGACACAGGCCTGCGTTTTCCTTGATAGCCTATTTATTCTGAGACAGAGGATCGAGCTGTAAAGGACCCTTTTCTCTACATCGCTTCAACTGTTCCAAACACTTGATAACAAGAAAGGACCACAAAGGACACTGCCCTTCAATTGGCCTCCACTATAATTACAATATCCCTTTGGCTTATCAATTTAACAAAGGAACAGACAGTAATACAAGCAAGCAAACCAATTGAGTATTCTCTTTTGATCTGACTCTGTTTGAATGCACTGCATACTTGCACAGTGGTCATAATGTCTCTGCTTGTGAATCTAACCGTTTACTATGTTAAAACGTGACATTATATTTAAAACATGTTCAGGCTAGCAGCGGTAATCTGACAGGTAAAGGCCCCAGACTCCCCTGAGTAGGACCTTTTAGTTGTTTATGGAACATTGACTGGATGGATGGCGAGTGGCGACCGATCAGAGACGCCTACAGTAACCTGCACTTATGACCCATACACACTCACTCAGACCCACTCTACAGCCTCTACAAGGCTCTGTTTGCTCTGCTGTCTGTCTCAAGAGAGAGAGAGAGAGAGAGAGAGAGAGAGAGAGAGAGAGAGAGAGAGAGAGAGAGAGAGAGAGAGAGAAAGGTACTGTTTGTGTAGAATGCAGACGTCATTTTCAAAACACATCATTCTACCATCGCCTGCCCAAACCCACTGTGGCGTCACCACCTTGTATGCTCCAGCCCAAAGCCCAAGAACACAGCTCTCAATGTAGAGGTTCCTGTCATTACTGACTCCCTCTCTGAGTAGTAAACACCTCTGTCAGGGAGAAGCTTGGCCTTTCATCGAGTTACTTACTTCTGGATTACTTTAATAAGGTTTTGAGAGTAGTATGCGCCCAAATGGCACCCTATTCCCTATACACTGCACTACCTTTGACCGGACCCATATAGGGAATAGGGTGTCATTTGAGGCGTAGCCACAGAGTTTGCGCCAGTTCAGGGAACAGAACCGAAAACTGGAAAATAACTACATTTTTCTTGGAATGGAATCAGAACCGGGAACGAAACTGATCTATACTGTTCCGGAACAGAACCGTTATTTTTAAAGCATGGAAACCGTTTAATAACGTTATTTTATGTTCCAGGTATTTTTTTACAGTCCCACAAAAAAACGCAACAAAGCACCTATGCAAAGCCCTCACTCAGAAATGTATTCCAGTGTTTGCCTGCCAGCTGGAAATCTTTGGCAGTCTGTGTGCGCTCAGACCATCCCGGACAGTCCTAGCAAAATTCTTGCTTGAAAAATTGCTCTTTCCTAAGAAGCTATTTTTGTTTATTTTTGACCATTTTAATTGAAAAAAATCATAGCAAGGTACTTAATTGTTACCCAAAAATTATTTGATATCGAGATAAAAACGGCTGCATTGGATCTTTAACAGAAACATAACAAATTTTGCTTTCATAATTTCACGTGGGGCCCCTTTGTTTCTGGAGAGTGAGCCTAACATCAAAACTTAATCCAGAAAACTACAGATGTAGGATCTTAATTTGATCACTATTTTGTTGCTGCAGATGAGCTTTGTTATTTACATAAATTAACTGAAAACCTACACTAACACACAGTTATATTAAAAGTATTCCACTTTTCATGTAACCTCATTTTGACCAGGTAATAGCCTAACCACCGATCAAGCAACATTATGGACTAAACGTTCAAATCCTGTTGATGGAGGATTATTTTGTTGCGACAATACAGGCCAAATTAAGATCCTACATCTGCAGGACATCCAGAAGGTTGTTTTGTCTCTTCCATTGTGCAAGGGAAGGAAAGCAAACGTGTGCACAATTATGCTATTGAAGAACACTGCAAGGAGAGAGGAGAGTCCCACTCTGTATGGGACTATGGTCCTGTGTGGTTCAGTTGGTAGAGCATGCCGTTTGCATTTGCACCACCAGGGTTTTGAGTTTTGAGCCCGCATACAAAAATGTATACATGCACTACTTACTGTAAGTTGCTTTGGATAGATGGGTCTGCCTAATTGCATATATTCCCACTTACGCTGGTGACTTTACGGTAGATCTGTGCTGCATTCTGGCACTCAGAGTAGGGGTACTCTGAGGTGGCCATCTCCAGGATACACATCCCAAAGGCATAGACATCCACAGCCTCATCATACTTCTCCTCATACATCTCTGGAGCCATGAACTCTGGGGTACCTGGAGGAAAGGAGAGAGACAAGTCAATACCAATCACAAGAAAACATACACACACACCGACAAACAGATTTACACAAACAAATCTTCTGTAGGGGACAGCCATTTCATTACACAGGACATGCATCATAGGGTTGGAATCTGTGGCAGAGTGATCTAATAATGAGTATCTAGAAAGGGCACTCAAAGGCAATGGTCCTAAACTAGAAACAACTAAAACTTTAAATGAATCCCTAAAACTAGATGACCCCAGTTGGGTGAACCCCGTAGCGACAACACCTGACCTTAAACACTCCCCAACATAGAATTATATATAGAACTAAATAAAATGATAGGCTCTCTGTGCTCACCAATGACACTTTTAGCGAAGGAGGCTCTTTTGAGTGTGGCCAGGCCCAGGTCTCCAATCTTGACGGAGCCGGTAGGGCCGGTGATGAAGATGTTGTCACACTTGAGGTCCCTGTGGATGATGGGAGGGGTTCGGGTGTGGAGGAAGTGGAGCCCCTTCAGGATCTGACGGCTCCAGCGCTGCAGTAGCTTCAGCTTCATCTCCTTAAACCTCTTCAGGTACCTACAGGTAAACACAGGCTATTAGGATGCATCACCTAAAGAGGCTCATATACTAACTGTTTTCCTTCCTTACCTACAGTACAGGCCAGACCAGATAGGACTATTAGGAACCCACCTTTGAGTCTACATGGAAAATCAATCCTTGTTTTCTATGATAAAAGATAGAAAATATTAAAACGCTAGGGATTTGTGAGAAGGAATTTGTAGAGGAAATGGGGCAAAACAGGCACAACAGTCTCCTCTACTACAACGAGTATTGAGGCCAGGTTGGGGCAGGAAGGACAAGCTCACGTTTTGAGGGTGCCTGAGGTCATGAGCTCGGTGACCAAAAGAATGCATTTGAGGCCCTTGGAGTTGTCCTTCCAGGAGTCGTAGAAGCGGACGATGTTTGGGTGCTGCAGACCCTTCAGCATCTCCACCTCCTCGCTGAACCTCTGCCGCTCCACCTTGGTCAGCTTACGCGTCTGCACGTTACACAAAATAGATATATTCTAGAATGATTACAAACACAGTCAGAATTCCATTCTATTGGCAGAGCATATTGCAGGGAACACACACAACACACACTCCATCCATCAGGCATGACTTTGTGACTATAGTTTATTATCAAGACTCAATACAGAATTAATAAGCTTATCAAGCTGTGTTGAAAAATATGAAAATGTGTGTGTCCTAGAGCTAGAGGAAAAGTAAAACAGAACCACTGACATTTTTACTGCAGTTGGTTGTTCATCTTGCTGAACCAGATTCCAGTGTTACATAATTATATTTTTCCATAGAGACTTGAACTGTGACTCCTGCACATTTTAAGAGGTTTCCAAAAGCTGTGGGAAATTGAACCAAACCCAGTGAAATCACAGTGGGTAGGTGGGTGAATAAAGTCATTTTTGTGCAGAGTGAGGTACACTGTTAAAATAGAAAGACTCAAAACTCTGTCATTGTGTACTGAAACCATGAAACGTAGTACACCTAAGCTGAGATCTGGTGTTTCTGGAGGGTGTTTGAATGTAAACCCAAGGTAACTATTATGATACACTGAATAGATTTCAAAACAGAATGGAAGTACACTGAAACACCCAAAGTGGCTCTTCAATCTGAATAATTGTGTTTTTAAGAGAGCGTTCTGAAAACACTTGTTGATGTTTCAGTGCATGTAAAAGGCAGCAACAAAACACAAAAAAAATTGTTTTAGCAGACTGTGTCTCTCATATAATCAAATGGTTTTAAATTGCAAATGGTTTATAGCATAAACATTGATTGATTATAAATAATTATTTAATTTTCGGTAAAAAAAAAAATTTAAACACTGGGAATTGAATCATTTTCTTAGAGCAGACTGGCAGTAATTATAGGCTACAGCTGCCAGGAAACTTGGTGAGATTATAAATAATGTTACAATCAAAATGTTTAGCGCTATGTTGGTTATAGCAGAGGTAAAATTAGTTATAAAGTGGGCCTTCATCACTGGTATTCATGTGAGGTGGATGTGAACATTTTAGTCATTTAGCAAAGCAATTAAGGTTAAGTGCATTGCTCAAGGTTACATTTTTCACCTAGTCAGCTCTGGGATTCAAACCAGCAACCTGCCTGTACTAGCCCAATACTCTTAACCACTAGGCTACCTGCCACCCTGAACCCAGGTCTACTGCTTGTCTACACACTGCCTTGGTCCACTCAGCCAGTCTTCAGTCAATGAATACGTGAGTATACAATGTTATCACATTGAAGAAGGAAACCAAAAAGGAATTCACTCAATAAGAACATTTGTTTTGTGTAGCTAATGCTAATAGTCCAAGGAAAACAGTCCTTTTGATTCATTGATCAGCTTTCTTGATGCCTCATGAAGTTGTTAATTGACACGTCATTGTTTGCACCTTTCGTGCACTTGTGTTTTATGCAAATGAAGGCCTGCTTTTTAGTTAATACTGCTGGCTTGTTTGCCCACTAGATTTACGAGTTTTATCTACTCTGATGTATACCCTACATGCTACACTACATAGCCACGGCCATTTTAGCCTGCTCTAGCTTTGGCCTACCACAACACATGTTATTGCATTCCACTTTTGACATTAATATTGTCATCTTGTTGCTATATTTGCATAGCTTAATCACTTATTCTATCCACTGGCTGGCCAATCCTAACTAAAGCCAATGAAGACTAATGCCAACTGAACTGTCAACTGTCAATCATATCATCTAACTCAACTGTATTGTGATTCAATTCATCTGAACAACCTTCCATGCCATTCAACATCATCTGAATATAAAGACTCAGGTCAGAAACATTAGCATAATGGATGAACGGTGGATCGCATTATAAGTATTTCACTGTAAGGTCTACTACACCTGTTGTATTCGGCGCGTGTGAAATTTGATTTTTTTGAGCCCTTGGCTGAAGTTTTGTATGTGTGCTACTGCTAACATTAGCAGTCATTTCCTGAATTATTGTTTTTATGGATGTGAAATATAATGGCATATCAGTTGAATTTGAGGAATAATATGAGAAATACCTTTGTCACGTCCAGGCCAGAGTTTAGGCTGGCGTGTGTTTGTTTCATTTTGGTGTAGGGTTATTTTGGTTCTAGTTTGTCTATTTCTATGTTGGGGTAATGGTTCCCAATTAGAGGCAGCTGTGTGTCGTTGTCTCTAATTGGGAACCATATATATGGTTGGGGTTTTCTATAGTATTTGGTGGGTTATTGTTTGTACATAGCTTGGTTAGTTCACGATCTTCGTTGCGTTCGTTTTGTCCCAGTTACGTTGTTAAATAAACATGTATACTGGATACCTCGCTGCGCCTTGGTCTGTCATTTCCGAGGATCGTGACAGAATAACCCACCACAAAAAAGACCAAGCGGCGAGAGACCCGGGAGTTCAGGACTTGGGAGGAAGAACTGGAGGATGATGGACCCTGGGATCAGCCTGGAGAATATCGCCGTCCAAGAAAGGAGCTGGAAGCAGCAAGAGCGGAGCGGCGATATTACGAAGATGTATATGGAGTATGGAACCCGGAGAGAGAGAAGTTTATTGGAACTCGCCTGGCTAGGAAGCCCGAGAGGCAGCCCCCCAAAACTTTTTTTGGGGGGGCACACGAGGAGGTTGGCCGGTTCAGGAGGGACTCCTGAGCCAACTCCTTGTGCTCTTTGGAGGGAGCGTCGGAGGGAGCGTAGCACTGGTAAGACGCTGTTCTATGCGATCTTGCGCATGGTGTCTCCAGTGCGCATTCACAGCCCGGTGCGAGAGATTCCAGCGCCACTCATCTGTCAGGGGGGAGGGTGAGTGTGCAGCCTGGAGGAGTGGTGCCGGCTCAGCGCTCCTGGTCTCCGTGCGCCTACTTGGACCAGGATATCCTGCACCGGTTTTGCGTACTGTGTCTCCGGTGCGCGTCCACAGCCCTGTGCGAGAGATTCCAGCTCCACTCATCTGTCAGGCTACGGTGAGTGTGCTACCTGGTAGAGTGGTGCCGGCTCTGCGCGCTAGGTCGCCAGTACACCTTCTGGGACCGAGATATCCTGCACCGGTTCCTGCTCCCCGCACCAGAGTGCCAGTATGCGTAATGAGCCCAGTACGGCCGGTTCCTGCTCCACGCACCAGAAGGCCAGTGCGCGTCCCCTGTCTGGGACCTCCAGAGAAGGTCCCCAGTCCGGGGCCGCCAGTGAGGGTCCCCAGTCCGGCTAATTGCCCAGGGCCTCCGGTGCGTGACCTATTACCAGCACGGGACCAAAAGACCCACCCGAAGACCCCCCCCATGGACTGTTGGCGGTCGGAGTCCGCGCCTTTGGGGTACTGTCACGTCCAGGCCAGAGTTTAGGCTGGCGTGTGTTTGTTTCATTTTGGTGTAGGGTTATTTTGGTTCTAGTTTGTCTATTTCTATGTTGGGGTAATGGTTCCCAATTAGAGGCAGCTGTGTGTCGTTGTCTCTAATTGGGAACCATATACAGTGGGGAAAAAAAGTATTTAGTCAGCCACCAATTGTGCAAGTTCTCTCACTTAAAAAGATGAGAGAGGCCTGTAATTTTCATCATAGGTACACTTCAACTATGACAGACAAAATGAGGAAAAAAAATCCAGAAAATCACATTGTAGGATTTTTTATGAATTTATTTGCAAATTATGGTGGAAAATAAGTATTTGGTCAATAACAAAAGTTTATCTCAATACTTTGTTATATACCCTTTGTTGGCAATGACAGAGGTCAAATGTTTTCTGTAAGTCTTCACAAGGTTTTCACACACTGTTGCTGGTATTTTGTCCCATTCCTCCATGCAGATCTCCTCTAGAGCAGTGATGTTTTGGGGCTGTCGCTGGGCAACACGGACTTTCAAAGATTTTCTATGGGGTTGAGATCTGGAGACTGGCTAGGCCACTCCAGGACCTTGAAATGCTTCTTACGAAGCCACTCCTTAGTTGCCGGCGGTGTGTTTGGGATCATTGTCATGCTGAAAGACCCAGCCACGTTTCATCTTCAATGCCCTTGCTGATGGAAGGAGGTTTTCACTCAAAATCTCACGATACATGGCCCCATTCATTCTTTCCTTTACACGGATCAGTCGTCCTGGTCCCTTTGCAGAAAAACAGCCCCAAAGCATGATGTTTCCACCCCCATGCTTCACAGTAGGTATGGTGTTCTTTGGATGCAACTCAGCATTCTTTGTCCTCCAAACACGACGAGTTGAGTTTTTACCAAAAAGTTCTATTTTGGTTTCATCTGACATTCTCCCAATCCTCATCTGGATCATCCAAATGCTCTCTAGCAAACTTTAGACGGGCCTGAACATGTACTGGCTTAAGCAGGGGGACACGTCTGGCACTGCAGGATTTGAGTCCCTGGCGGCATAGTGTGTTACTGATGGTAGGCTTTGTTACTTTGGTCCCAGCTCTCTGCAGGTCATTCACTAGGTCCCCCCGTGTGGTTCTGGGATTTCTGCTCACCGTTCTTGTGATCATTTTGACCCCACGGGTGAGATCTTGCGTGGAGCCCCAGATCGAGGAAGATTATCAGTGGTCTTGTATGTCTTCCATTTCCTAATAATTGCTCCCACAGTTGATTTCTTCAAACCAAGCTGCTTACCTATTGCAGATTCAGTCTTCCCAACCTGGTGCAGGTCTACAATTTTGTTTCTGGTGTCCTTTGACAGCTCTTTGGTCTTGGCCATAGTGGAGTTTGGAGTGTGACTGTTTGAGGTTGTGGATAGGTGTCTTTTATACTGATAACAAGTTCAAACAGGTGCCATTAATACAGGTAATGAGTGGAGGACAGAGGAGCCTCTTAAAGAAGAAGTTACAGGTCTGTGAGAGCCAGAAATCTTGCTTGTTTGTATGTGACCAAATACTTATTTTCCACCATAATTTGCAAATAAATTCATTAAAAATCCTACAATGTGATTTTCTGGATTTTTTTTCCTCATTTTGTCTGTCATAGTTGAAGTGTACCTATGATGAAAATTACAGGCCTCTCTCATCTTTTTAAGTGAGAGAACTTGCACAATTGGTGGCTGACTAAATACTTTTTTTCCCCACTGTATATGGTTGGTTTTCTATAGTATTTGGTGGGTTATTGTTTGTACATAGCTTGGTTAGTTCACATGTTATGTTCAGCTTCACGATCTTCGTTACGTTCGTTTTGTTACTTTTGTCCCAGTTACGTTGTTAAATAAACATGTATACTGGATACCTCGCTGCGCCTTGATCTGTCATTTCCGAGGATCGTGACAACCTTACAGATCTTTGAACTGTCTTTCTTTATCAATATGAACATGCGAAAGACCTGTTCATGTTTTGTCATTTGATAATTAGCAAATAAAAGATACAACTTTTGAAGCTTCAATCATGTCTCTCAAAAATACTTTTTTCTCATGAATTATCCTGGACCAACTTTTGTATTTTCGTGTGCTTTGTTTTTGCATAAAACTTTTGACCTTTTGGAATTACCAATGAGGAGTTTACCAGTACACGATATGAGAGCAGGGAATATACAATAAGAGGGACTCCCATTTACAGTATTTGGAAACTGCAATTTTATCTAATTCTGCACTAGACAGGATTCGAAACACAATCAGTGTTTGGGAGCTTTAGGGAGAGGAAACAACACCAAAAGAGGAGGGACCTAATTATGCACTATCCAGGACTCTAAACACCATTGGGTTTTCAACCTTTTCTGGGTCTTATGTGGTGTTACAACACATCATGTCATGTTTCAGAACACCTCAGGATGAATGTTTCAGTACATCTTAAATCTGTTCAAAAAACCATGTGTTTCAATACTCCAGCAAAGTTAAGATTTTGTCTCCTTTAAGTTGGTGGCAGCTCAGTTGCCACTAGTTTTAGTGTTACAAAGCACTTCATTTTTAAAGTGTATGAATGGTTTGATTGAGTCTCTAGTGTAGTGCTGCCGGGAGGCTGCAGTGGGTGGATAGCTGTTTGGAAAACACCAGAGAGACCTCTAGACTTCTACATCCATGAATCCTGCATTGAGGCTGTTCTGGGAAAAACTGAGGGTATGTTTATGTTTACAATTGACTGACCACGACTCCTTCCTCCCCTTTAGAGAAGGGGGCTGCCACTCACGTTACCAGGCCCTGTCTGCCTCCCAAATGGCACTGTATTCCCTTTATAGTGCACTACTTTTGACAAAAGCACAAGGTCCTGGTCAAAAGTAGTGCACTATATAAGGAATAGGGTGCCATTTGGGACGTAAACACTGGGAGCACACTATCTCAGAATCTCAGAGAGGGAGGCATGCAAGGGGAGCCCCAAAAAAGCTGTTCCCGTTCCCACACCAACCGACGTCCATCGATTGCCAAACACTAATTCAATTAGAAGATCGATTCCAACATGGTGCCTCTGTTTTCAACACAGACCACTTAGGACTTTTGACCAATGATTTTGTGTGTATTTATGTGGAGAATTGGTGTAACAGTGACAGGAGTATGATGCGACTATAGGTGATACATTCTGGGAATCGAATGTTAGGATTACAGTAATTGATGGGAGACAGCTTCAGTGTCCTTGATGGTAAATTCGGAGTAAACTGTGATAGCATTAAATAATGATCCCACTGATCTGATTAGGTGTTTCCCCTGCCTCTGTTTTTATACCGATGAGACCCACTGCATGGTACAGACTGAGTTGCAGCTGCAGAAGTCTGTGTGCATGCACCTTCATTTGTGTGTGCATACATGTGTGTATCTGTGTTAGGACAAGTGTGTTTAATCAGAACCCCAGAGCAGAGGACCATGTGTATCTCCTGTTGACTGAATACCTGACTGACAACCTGACTGGCCTGTTTATCTTGAAGACCCTCTACAGTACAGCCCACTGTAGTGTGTACCTGCATTTAGCCTCATGGCTAACAGACTGTCCACTTGGAAGCCTTAGCCGCTCCTTAAACCACTGAGTTTACCAGAGAGCTCACTCACTATACCACATGGCAAGCACAACACATTTAAATACAGAATACAGAGAATACATTTAGGCAACTTCAGAAGCTTTCCTGGAAGAGCCAATGTCTTGTTCAGGCCGTCCTAAACTAAAGCCTGCAAGACCCTGAAAAAATGTGCTGCTTGCTTCCAAATGCGTCCTGTAACGTGTGTCTGATTACGGACTGATTATTATTATGTTCCAAAAGCTGTATCCAGCTGTATCCAATGATCACCTATTGAATTTGGAATAGTTTTTTTCATAAACTGTGTTATAAATTAAATGTATTCATATTATTATTATTACTCACATAGAACAAATGTCAGGAATAATAATGAATACCAGAATGTGAAAACATCAATTGTGTTGACTTTCTGCTATCATTTTCTGGTATCACATGATAGGTTTGTTGTGTGATGGACTAATTTCACAGTGACGTAATGATACATTTTAAGCATAAACATATGTACACAAACTACAGATAATTATGTACGATGAGTTGATGTGCCTTGTGTGAAAGTAAGACAATTTATGTTGTCATAAACATGATGGGTCATCACATGCTTTCCAGATTCAGTAAATAGCACCTCTTTTATATGGTTGGATTTAACATTGATACAATACAATTGATACAATTAACTTGGTCTGAACGTAAAGAGAAACCAACAGGAAGTGATCACACATGCTATGTTGTCTTAGTAGTGAGCAACCTTGGCTGGTCTGGAACGCTGTAGTATAGTGGGGCCTCTGCTACTTCCTAGAAAGAGATTACAGCACTGACAGAGAATGCCACTTGGGTGGATATCATACAAGGTCTTATCCTGTTTTTCCACTGCTGTTCACTGCTGTATCAACTCAATGACAAAACACAGACAAACACCTCATAGATGTTTCACCTTAAGATATGCAACAGAACCAAATACATCATTTAAATTGTTGTGCCATATTTAACATTATAACATTAATCTAATCAAGTGTTTTTTTACTTTAGTTTATTTGGTAGATATTTCCTTAACTTTTTCTTGAACTGCACTGTTGGTTAAGGGCTTGTGATTAAGCATTTCACGCTAAGGTCTACACATGTTGTATGTGACAAATAAAGTTCGATTTGATTTGATCTGGTTAATTTTCTATCCTGAATACAGTAAGTCTACACATCTCCCAAAGGTATCGTTGTTGCACTGCAGGGTTGTAAAATTTGAATTGTGGTCGCTAAATGTCTCCTCTCTCTTTGCTTGGCTAGAGAATATCAGAGAAGAGGTGAAGCTACAGGGTCCACTCCCATCACAATCTGTCCATGCGGGAATAGAGCGTCATTCAATGCATTTCTATGGGCTTATTGGGCTTAATAAGCAGACCGCCTGCCTTTCCGCTTTGCGACAATGACTCCCATTGTTATCTCATCATTAAATACAGTGTCTCTGAGAATCTGTATTCATAGCCACTGAGAGGAGGGAGGAGAGGGAGGTGTGTGTATGTTGACTTGGGGTCTGGATAGATGGATGGAAGGGCTGCAGGAACTATTAAGGCCCTGTGTCAACTCCCTCCACAGTTACATAAGCAGTGTTGATGGTTGGACTGTTGGTATTAAGAACTCCCTGGCTGTCAGCAGCACCCATATTATGCAAACTGGGAGACGGATGGACAACAAGTGTCAGCCAACCCAGCACTAAAGGAGGCGTAGACTGTATGGCTTCACTTCAAAGGACAGGAAAGAAAGATCATGTAACACTGTCCTCATATAACATCCAAAATCCAAAACAAAGATGTTGTAACAGCACTGCTGTGATATCCATGCTGTGTGTGTGAGTGCAGTATATGGAAGATTAGGTTAGCATCAAGGGAGAGAGAGAAAGAGAGAGGAGGGAGAGAGAGAGCGACAGGAAGACGAAGAGAGAGAGCAAAAGCGAAACATCACAGCATGTTTGGTCTAGAATGAATGCAGTACCAGTGCTGTGGCTATCTTAAGAGGTTATCTTCTTTGCGTGTCTTTCACCCATTACTACAATATGTATAGGTTGTACATACTCCCCAGAGGCTCCTTTTTTTTTACCTTTATTTAACTAGGCATGTCAGTTAAGAACAAATTCTTATTTACTATGATGGCCTAGGAACAGTGGGTTAACAACCTTGTTCAGGGGCAGAACAACAGATTTTTGACTTGTCAGCTCGGGGATTCAATCTAGCAACCTTTCGGTTACTGGCCCAACGCTCTAACCGCTCTGTTACCTGGCACCCCATACAGATAGAGATTTCATACACGTTGATAACATCAGAAACAACAAAGTACCCTAACCATCAGGGGTTAAATGGCCTCTGTTCTGACTAGCACCCATCTTGAACGTTGGGTGACATCTGACATGTCAAGCTGGGGATTGAGGCTAAAGGGAGAGGAGAAGCTGGTTGACACGAGCTCACATGCCTTTGATAGCCCTGGTCAGGATACACACCGAGAGACAGACCGCGCAGTGTGAGGAACTGAGGTACCAGTGTACACTTTCCAAGAAAAACCTGACTTGCTCTCTGAATGTAGCGGGGGAGAGAGGGGAGGTTAGGTGGGTAGGGAGGTTAGCCATTAATCTAATAAGAAATCCGGATTCAGCCCACCCTCTCTCTCACCGGGCTAGCACTCTGAAAACCTGCTGCTTTAGTGGCGCCTAAAGCAATTAACTACACAAGCAAAAGACTAATGGACCCAGATTCAAGATTTCTGTCTTTATGTACATCCCGAATGACACCCTATTCCCTATAAAGTAGTACACTAAATAGGGAAAAGGGTGCCAGAGGGGAACTATTTAGGCTACCGTTGACCTGGACGTATGATAGTAGGCTAGTGTGTGAAAGGAAAAACTGCACTTGTGCCTGACTGACTGTGTTTGGAACTGGATAAATTGTGTCATAAAACACTATTATCTTTTAGAGCCTTCCATTCATTCTTCAAGACAAAGCCAGCAACTCCTATTCCCTCTGTAGGTCACTACTTTTGACCAAGGCCTCGGTCAAAAGTAGTGCACTATAAAGGGAATAGAGTGTCATTTGGGATGCAGTCATACAGATCTTAATTTGATCATCCTGTTGTGTTGAATAAGAACTTGTTTATTTGTGGGGCAAGAGTTGCTTAGATGTTTGTGCTGTAAGTCTCATGTAAGTCATGCTTCAAATAAATAGTGAGCAGTAAGTACACGAGTTAGTCATGTCTATCCTGGAACAAGTCAGGATTTCTCAGAGATGTGGAGACCATGTACAGGTATCTAGTGTGGAAGGATCCCTCAAGTATACTGTCTCTATATCCTCCTGGGTAAGTTCTGAGTGGGGCTGATGCTGCCCTGATGACCACTCTGACCTGTGAAGTAACTGGGTCGGCATCCAAAATAGAACCCTATTCCCAATATAATGTACTACTTTTGACCAGGACCCGCCCCGTAAGGCTCTGGTCAAAAGGAGTGCACTAAATAGGGAATAGGGTGCCATTTGGGGCACACCCTTTGTCTGACCTTAGAGTTACTATCTCTGATAGAAGTAAAGGGAGAGGACGTTCTGCATTCCATCTAGTCTGATAACGCTAAGAGGGGAGGAAGCTTGTAAAGTCCCAAAGGTAATTAATCTGGGTTTTATTTCCCCAAAAGACAGCAGGTTTCTGCTTGCTGAGTGAACATTCTTTAATTCTCTATTCATTTTGACCCTGCTTGACCCTGAATGAAATAGATCAGACAGCAAAAATGTTAACATTGTTGCTACTACCTTGTTTTTACAGGGTCAGACCAGGGTAGATAAAAGTGTTGTCTATAAATGTAATGCCATCCAAGGGGAAATGACCAGAGAGAACAAACACTTTGGCCGGAACTGCCATCCCATGAAACACAGATATATAGACAGACAGACCCGCAGACAGACAGACAAACAGACAGACAGACAGACAGGTGTAGATTTAATTTAGTTTAGTTTATTTTTATTTTTACAGGGACAGTGCACATTAATCAACGTTTCAGTAAAAGTGCCCGGTTTTAGCCAGCCGGCTAATTTTCAACCGCAGTCCCTGGGCAGGTTATTGATAGATAGATGTAGATAGATAGATGTAGATAGATAGATAGATGTAGATAGACGTAGATAGATGTAGATAGATAGATAGATAGATGTCAATAGATAGATAGATGTAGCTAGATACAGTTGAAGTCCCATCTATTGCTGTTCACTGGACCCTATGATCACTCGGCTACATGGCTGATGCCTGCTGGACTATTCATTAATCATGGTACTCCATTCTGTTTATTTTTGTTTATCTGTCGGCCCTAGCCGCTACTCAGGCCCTGTGTGTAGCTAACCAACCCTCTTTGCCCATTCATCGCCAGTTTACCTGTTGTTGTTATCTAAGCTGATTAGCCTTTGTGGTCTTACCCGTTGTGTCTTAGCTAGCTCTCCCAATCAACACCTGTGTTTGCTTTATGCCTCGCTTTATGTCTCTCTCAAATGTCAATATGCCCTGTTTACTGTTGTTTAGGATAGTTATCATTGTTTTAGTTTACAGTGGAGCCCCTAGGCCCACTCTACATGCCTCAGATTCCTCCTTTGACCTACCTCCCACACATGCGGTGACCTTACCCAGTACTACCAGCACGTCCAGAGATGCAACCACTCTCATCATCACTCGGTGCCTGGGCTTACCCCCACTGTACCCGCACCCACCATACCCCTGTCTGCACACTATGCCCTGAACTTATTCTACCACACCCAGAAATCTGCTCCTTTTATTCTCTGTTCCCAATGCACTAGACGACCTGTTCTGATAGCCTTTAGCCATACCCTCATCCTACTCCTCCTCTGTTCCTCGGGTGATGTGGAGGTAAACCCAGGCCCTGTGTGTCCCCAGGCACTCTCATTTGTTGACTTCTGTAATCAAAAAAGCCTTGGTTTCATGCATGTTAACATCAGAAGCCTCCTCCCTAAGTGTGTTTTACTCACTGCTTTAGCACACTCTGCCAACCCTGATGTCCTTGCCGTGTCTGAATCCTGGCTTAGGAAGGCCACCAAAAATTCTGAGATTTCCATACCCAACTACAACATTTTCCGCCAAGATAGAACTGTCAAAGGGGGAGGAGTTGCAATCTATTGCAGAGATAGCCTGCAAAGTTCTGTCATACTTTCCAGGTCTATGCCCAAACAGTTCGAACTTCTAATTCTAAAAATTAATCTCTCCAGATACAAGTCTCTCACTGTTGCCGCCTGCTATAGACCCCCCCAGCTGTGCCCTGGATACCACATGTAAATGTGGTATCCAGGGCACATGTGAATTGATTGCCCCCATCTATCTTCAGAGTTCCTTCTGTTAGGTGACCTAAACTGGGATATGCTTAACACCCCGGCAGTCCTACAATCTAAGCTAGATGCCCTCAATCTCACACAAATCATCAAGGAACCCACCAGGTACAATCCTAAATCTGTAAACATGGGCACCCTCATAGATATTATACTGACCAACTTGCCCTCCAAATACACCTCTGCTGTTTTCAAAAAGGATCTCAGCGACCACTGCCTCATTGCCTGCATCTGCTATTGGCCCGCTGTCAAACGACCACCCCTTATCACTGTCAAACGCTCCCTAAAACACTTCTGCGAGCAGGCCTTTCTAATCGACCTGGCCCGGGTATCCTGGCAAGATATTGACCTCATTCCGTCAGTCGAGGATGCCTGGTCGTTCTTTAAAAGCAACTTCCTCACCATCTTAAATAAGATTGCCCCATTCAAAAAATGTAGAACTAAGAACAGATTCAGCCCTTGGTTCTCTCCAGTCCTGACTGCCCTTGACCAGCACAAGAACATCCTGTGGCTCCGCTGCTACTTGTCCGAGCCTCCTCAGCTTTTCCTTCACCCAAATCCAGATAGCAGATGTTCTGAAAGAGCTGCAAAACCTGGGCCCGTACAAATCAGCTGGGCAAGACAATCTGGACCCTCTCTTTCTTAAACTATCTGCCGCCATTGTTGCAACTCCTATTACCAGTCTGCTCAACCTCTCTTTGGTGTCGACTGAGATCCCTAAAGATTGGAAAGCTGCCGCGGTCATCCCCCTCTTCAAAGGGGGTGACACCCTAGACCCAAATTGCTATAGACCTATATCCATCCTGCCCTGCCTCTCTAAAGTCTTCAAAAGCCTAGTTAATAAACAGATCATTGACCACTTCGAATCCCACCGTACCTTCTCCGCTGTGCAATCCGGTTTCCGAGCTGGTCACGGGTGCACCTCAGCCATGCTCAAGGTACTAAACAATATCATAACCGCCATCGATAAGAGACATTACTGTGCAGCCGTATTCATTGACATGGCCAAGGCTTTCGACTCTGTCAATCACCGCATCCTCATCGGCAGACTCAACAACCTTGGTTTCTCAAATGATTGCCTCGCCTGGTTCACCAACTACTTTGCAGACAGAGTTCAGTGTGTCAAATTGGAGGGCCTGTTGTCCGGGCCTCTGGCAGTCTCTATGGGGGTGCCACAGGGTTCAGTTCTCGGGCCGACTCTCTTCTCTGTATACATCAATGATGTCTCTCTTGCTGCTGGTGATTCTCTGATCCACCTCTATGCAGACGACACCATTCTGTATACTTCTGGCCCTTCTTTGGACACTGTGTTAACTAACCTCCAAACGAGCTTCAATGACATACAACACTCCTTCCGTGGCCTCCAACTGCCCTTAAACGCTAGTAAAACCAAATGCATGCTCTTCAACTGTTCGCTGCCTGCACCGCCATCACTACCCTGGACGGCTCTGACCTAGAATATGTGGACAACTACAAATACCTAGGTGTCTGGCTAGACTGTAAACTCTCCTTCCAGACTCACATTAAACATCTCCAATCCAAAATCAAATCTAGAATCAGCTTTCTATTTCGCAACAAAGCCTCCTTCACTCATGCTGCCAAACTTGCACTAGTAAAACTGACTATCCTACCGATCCTCGACTTCGGCAATGTCATCTACAAAACAGCTTCCAATACTCTACTCAGCAAACTGGATGCAGTCTATCACAGTGCCATCCGCTTTGTCACCAAAGCCCCTTATACCACCCACCACTGCGACCTGTATGTTCTAGTCGGCTGGCCCTCGCTACATACTCGTCGCCAGACCCACTGGCTCCAGGTCATCTACAAGTCCCTGCTAGGTAAAGCCCCGCCTTATCTCAGCTCGCTGGTAACCATAGCAGCACCCACACATAGCATGCGCTCCTGCAGGTATATCTCACTGGTCACCCCCAAAGCCAATTCCTCCTTTGGCTACCTTTCCTTCCAGTTCTCTGCTGCCAATGACTGGAACGAACTACCAAAATCACTGAAACTGGAGACACTTATCTCCCTCACTAGCTTTAAGCACCAGCTGTCAGAGCAGCTCACAGATCACTGCACCTGTACATAGCCCATCTGTTAATAGCCCAACCAACTACCTCCTCCCCTACTGTATTCATTTATTTATCTTGCTCCTTTGCACCCAAGTATTTTTACTTTGCACATTCATCTACTGCACATCTACCATTCCAGTGTTAAATTGCTAAATTGTAATTACTTCGCCACCATGGCCTACTTATTGCCTTACGTTTCTTATCTTACCTAATTTGCACACATTGTATATACACTGCTCAAAAAAATAAAGGGAACACTTAAACAACACAATGTAACTCCAAGTCAATCACACTTCTGTGAAATCAAACTGTCCACTTAGGAAGCAACACTGATTGACAATACATTTCACATGCTGTTGTGCAAATGGAATAGACAACAGGTGGAAATTATAGGCAATTAGCAAGACACCCCCAATAAAGGAGTGGTTCTGAAGGTGGTGACCACAGACCACTTCTCAGTTCCTATGCTTCCTGGCTGATGTTTTGGTCACTTTTGAATGCTGGCGGTGCTTTCACTCTAGTGGTAGCATGAGACGGAGTCTACAACCCACACAAGTGGCTCAGGTAGTGCAGCTCATCCAGGATGGCACATCAATACGAGCTGTGGCAAGAAGGTTTGCTGTGTCTGTCAGCGAAGTGTCCAGAGCATGGAGGCGCTACCAGGAGACAGGCCAGTACATCAGGAGACGTGGAGGAGGCCGTAGGAGGGCAACAACCCAGCAGCAGGACCACTACCTCCGCCTTTGTGCAAGGAGGAGCACTGCCAGAGCCCTGCAAAATGACCTCCAGCAGGCCACAAATGTGCATGTGTCTGCTCAAACAGTCAGAAACAGACTCCATGAGGGTGGTATGAGGGCCCAACGTCCACAGGTGGGGGTTGTGCTTACAGCCCAACACCGTGCAGGACGTTTGGCATTTGCCAGAGAACACCAAGATTGGCAAATTCGCCACTGGCGCCCTGTGCTCTTCACAGATGAAAGCAGGTTCACACTGAGCACGTGACAGACGTGACAGAGGCTGGAGACGCAGTGGAGAACGTTCTGCTGCCTGCAACATCCTCCAGCATGACCGGTTTGGCGGTGGGTCAGTCATGATGTGGGGTGGCATTTCTTTGGGGGGCCGCACAGCCCTCCATGTGCTCGCTAGAGGTAGCCTGACTGCCATTAGGTACCGAGATGAGATCCTCAGACCCCTTGTGAGACCATATGCTGGTGCGGTTGGCCCTGGGTTCCTCCTAATGCAAGACAATGCTAGACCTCATGTGGCTGGAGTGTGTCAGCAGTTCCTGCAAGAGGAAGGCATTGATGCTAAGGACTGGCCCGCCCGTTCCCCAGACCTGAATCCAATTGAGCACATCTGGGACATCATGTCTCGCTCCATCCACCAACGCCACGTTGCACCACAGACTGTCCAGGAGTTGGCGGATGCTTTAGTCCAGGTCTGGGAGGAGATCCCTCAGGAGACCATCCGCCACCTCATCAGGAGCATGCCCAGGCGTTGTAGGGAGGTCATTCAGGCACGTGGAGGCCACACACACTACTGAGCCTCATTTTGACTTGTTTTAAGGACATTACATCAAAGTTGGATCAGGCTGTAGTGTGGTTTTCCACTTTAATTTTGAGTGCGACTCCAAATCCAGACCTCCATGGGTTGATAAATTTGATTTCCATTGATAATTTTTGTGTGATTTTGTTGTCAACACATTCAACTATGTAAAGAAAAAAGTATTTAATAAGATTATTTCATTCATTCAGATCTATGATGTGTTATTTTAGTGTTCCCTTTATTTTTTTGAGCAGTGTAGATAAAAAAAAAATTATACTGTATTATTGACTGTATGTTTGTTTACTCCAATGTGTAACTCTGTGTTGTTGTATGTGTCAAACTGCTTTGCTTTATCTTGGCCAGGTCGCAGTTGTAAATGATAACTTGTTCTCAACTTGCCTACCTAGTTAAACAAAGGTGAAATATTATTGTTAATTTTTTTAAGTCGGAAGTTTACATACACCTTAGCCAAATACATTTAATCTCAGTTTTTCATAATTCTTGACATTTAATCCTAGTAAAAATTCCCTGTCTTAGGTCAGTTAGGATCACCACTTTATTTTAAGAATGTGAAATGTCAGAATAATAGCAGAGAGAATGATTTATTTCAGCTTTTATATCTTTCATCACATGCCCAATGGGTCAGATGTTACATACACTCAATTAGTATTTGGTAGCATTGCCTTTAAATTGTTTAATTTGGGTCAAACGTTTCAGGTAGCCTTCCACAAGCTTCCCACAATAAGTTGGGTGAATTTTGGCCCATTCCTCCTGACAGAGCTGGTGTAACTGAGTCAGGTTTGTAGGTCTCCTTGCTCACACACACTTTCTCAGTTCTGCCCACAGATTTTCTGTAGGATTGAGGTCAGGGCTTTGTGATGGCCACTCCAGTACCTTGACTTTGTTGTCCTTAAGCCATTTTGCCACAACTTTGGAAGTATGCTTGGGGTCATTGTGCATTTGGAAGACCCATTTGCGACCAAGCTTTAACTTCCTGACTGATGTCTTGAGATGTTGCTTCAATATATCCATATAATTTTCCTCCCTCATGATGCCATCTATTTTGTGAAGTGCACCAGTCCCTCCTGCAGCAATGCACCCCCACAACATGATGCTGCCACCCCTGTGCTCCCCCTTTTTCGTCCAAACATAACGATGGTCATTATGGCCAAACAGTTCTATTTTTCTTTCATCAGACCAGAGGGCATTTCCCCCAATAATACGATTTTTGTCACCATGTGCAGTTGCAAACCGTAGTCTGGCTTTTTTATGCCGGTTTTAGAGCAATGGCTTCTTCCTTGCTGAGCGGCCTTTCAGGTTATGTCGATATAGGACTTGTTTTACTGTGGATATAGATACTTTTGTACGTGTTTCCTCCAGCATCTTCACAAGGTCCATTGCTGTTTTTCTGGGATTGATTTGCATTTTTCGCACCAAAGTGCGTTCATCTCTAGGAGACAGAACGCGTCTCCTTCCTGAGCGGTATGACGGCTGCGTGGTCCCACAGTGTTTATACTTGCATACTATTGTTTGTACAGATGAACGTGGTACCTTCAGGCATTTGTAAATTGCTCCCTGTCATGCGGTGGGTGTAGCTGGTGTAGGTAGTCAGGCGCAGGAGAGCAGAGATGAGTGTACTAAGTACTTTACTGAGGCAAATGTACAAACAGAACGCAACCGCGTCACAAAAACAAATGCCCAAAACCAAGTAAGGCAGCACAAAGTACAAAATACACTTACAAATACCGGCTGCACAAAGCACGAGTGAAAACATACAAGCCTGACGTAAACCGGCATGCCGAACAAACAATTCCACACACAGACATGGGGAAACGGAGGGTTAAATAAACAACAGTAATGAGGGCAAATTAAAACCAGGTGTGATGGAAAACAAGACACAACAAATGGAAAATGAAAAGCGGATCGGCGATGGCTAGAAGACCGGTGACGTCGACCGCCGAACAACGCCCGAACAAGGAGAGGGACCGACTTCGGCGGAAGTCGTGACACTCCCAAGGATGAGTGAAATCTTGGCTGATTTCTTTTGATTTTACCATGATGTCAAGCAAAGAAGCCCTGAGTTTGAAGGTAGGCCTTGAAATACATCCACAGGTACACCTCCAATTGACTAAAATTATGACAATTAGCTGATTATAAGCTTCTAAAGCCATGACATCATTTTCTGGAATTTTCCAAGCTGTTTAAAATTTTCCAAGCTAGTCAACTCAGTGAATGTAAACTTCTGACCCACTGGAATTGTGATACAGTGAATTATAAGTGAAATAATCTGTCTGTAAACAATTGTTGGAAAAATTACTTGTGTCATGCACAGGTAATAGTAGATGTCCTAACCGACTTGCCAAAACTATAGTTTGTTAACAAGACATTTGTGGAGGGGTTGAAAAACAAGTTTTAATGACTCCAACCTAAGTGTGTGTGTGTAAATTTCCGACTTCAACTGTAGATCACAAGTACAGTCTGCAGAGGTTACTCTTAATAAACAGACTACAGTGCTGCAGCTATGTCCTCTGCAGCTATGTAACCTGATGAAAACAGAGTCTGTGTCCCTTAAACAGAGCCCTAAAGTAGTGCACTTTATAGGGAATAGGGTGCCATTTTGGACACACCCTGAGGGTGGAATGGAGTAGGTTGGTTATGCTTCATAGTAGACAATAGGCGTTATACATCACCCAATGACTCTTCTATCTGCTCCAGGACATGAAAAAACCTAATGATACACTTCAACATGATGATGTAATGCTATCGAACAGTTGAGAGAACAAATGACGGGCTTTACGCATAGTTGCATATTATCCTAAATAGTTACTGAGACCACATTCTCTTTTACAATAACAACCTGGAATTCACAGCCTTGTCTCCAGCCACATCCTTCCCTGTACAGTACTTCGCACAAACTTATGAAATCTGATGGAGCCCATACATACTTGGCAAACATACAATTATTTTCCATCCTCAAAAATACTGTGTATGTGTACCACTGATTGTTAGAAGCCTATTTCCACTGGCTTGAGAGACCGAATGTCACGAGGCTAATGTGTCAGAATTCAATAAACAGGTTACGTATTATGTTAGGTTTCTTACACCTCTAGAGCTCTGTAAGCAACACAGGTTTTGCTGTTCAGAGTATCGGAGCAGAAAACTTAACAGGCTGTCAAGTTCCTTCAAGGTTATGTCTTACACCAGTCGTAAAGGAACTGGGAGGAACACAGAGCTCTTAAACTGGACTTAAAGGAGTCTCTTACATTGCACTGGCCAGGTAACAGTGGGCCCGTATCAAATGGCACCCTATTCCCTATATAGGGCACTTCTTTTGACTAGAGCCCCATAGGCTCTAATCAAAAATAATGCACTATGTAGGGAATAGTAGGGTGCCATTTGGGATGCACCTCAGTCTCCTGCATGACACTGAGCCATTACTTCCAAAAGTAGTGAGTACTTGTTGTTTTGCCTGGTATAATGAATCCATTCTCTGTTCATATATAATGTGAGCAAGGTATATCCCAGTGATTACAGAGGGCTGAACAGCAGACACAGCATAGCCCAAAAATCAGGAAACTCAGTTTCTTTTTCCACGAAACAGTGTGATGTCTAATGTTGTACTAACCATTAGTAGTGCCCATTAGATTAGCAAGAGGCAAGTACATTTATTGTATAGCAAACCAGGAAAGCACACTGTGTGTACACAAAGATGCCCTACTAATGCTAATGCTACCAGGTTTACAGCAAGTAGTACCCTGTAATCAAATCAGAGGGGTTTGGTAAGAGGAGATACAGTATAGGAGGACGGGCTCACTATAATAGCTGGAATGTAATTAATGGAACGGAGTCAAACATGTGGTTTACATATGTTAAATCTGTTTGACCCAATTCCATTTAAGCTGGCAGGTAGCCTAGTGGTTAGAGCGTTGGTCCATTAACTGAAATGTTGCTGGCACGAATTCCTGAGCCGACAAGGTGAAAAATCTGTCAATGTGCCCTTGAGTAAGGCACTTGACCCTAATTGCTGCTGTACGTCACTCTGGAGCAGAGCGTCTGGTAAATGTATGTATGCCATTACAATAAGCTAGTCCTCCTATAGCTCCTCCCACCAGCCTCCTCTGAATCAAATATTATAACAAATGTATATATATTATATATTGGGTACTTTCTAAGAACAAGGATGTATGTATGTACAATATTTGTGAGGGACCAAGAAATAGTCTGAGAATAAGATTTAGAACCATGGTGTCTGGCATTCTTTAGTGCAGGTAATTCACCTTACCACATGTGGAAATGTCCATATTCCACAGTCAAGGAGATGTGGTACTCTACCGTACAGATGTAGAATCTTAATTTGAGCCAGTTTGCTACAGCAGGCAAATAATCATGCAGCAACTGGAAATGTGAATTATTATGTGGATTATAATTCATTGCTATTTTTGCAGGGGTTGATACATTCTCCGTAAGGGAAAATCAAGTCTGAAATTTCGAATGGAAATTCTACTCCAGAAGCCTTTTAAACATCAAATACACTGTTTAACAATGCAACAGGGTGATCAAATTAAGATCTGTATGTCAGCCTCCCAAAAGGCACTCTATCCCTACATAGTGCACTACTTTTGACCGAGGCATTAGGGAATAGGGTGCCATTTGGGACACTACCTCAGTTCTATTTATCACTTTTACTAAGGGGTAATGTTACAGAGAGAGGACAACACTGTATTGTCCGGTGCAAAGCTGGGATATAGTTAACGACATGATGGTATGCAAGAGGAGAGGAGAGCCCTTCATAGTGCCCTTCAGAGCCACAGGAAGGAAGCCAACCACCTGAATGATTAATAGACCAACACTGGATACCTTGATGCCTGGGGATTCAACTCTATTCAATGACGTCGCCATCCAATGAGATAGTGGCAATAACTATTAGCATTGTGTCAACATGGACATGATATATTTTACTTTGGGCAACATTTGTTTAGATGACCAGTTGTCCACCTTTCCACACTCTAGTTGGGTTGCTTTCTTTAAAAAGAGCAAGGTTGGGTTGTTGATGCTGGGTTATTTATGCTGGGTTATTGAGATATGACTCAGAGCGTCAGATCAGAAGACTGGCAGGGGTGTGGCTTTCAGATAGTGATTTTTGGCCACCCGTAAGAGTAAACATATTTCCGGTTAATCTGTTATGTTGTATTGTTATCACATGCTAAGGTTGAACACTGACACGTTTGTAACTTTAACGAGGCTTGTTGGGATAGTTACCCCTTTGTTACAATAGGTAATTTTATACATTTACATTAAAATATCTCATGTGCAAAAATATTCAAGGAAAATGTACATTTCCAGTGTAAAAACTTAACATGATGAACAGGAATTATATTTACTCTCACATGTGGTCAAAAATAACTATCTGAAATCCACATCCCTAATGATCCACATCTCCAAAACATAACCTAAAGATTGCATTAAAGAGCGACTGAACACGCCAATTGGCAAGTGTGCTTTTCTGTTGCTCATTAGAAAAACAAGGATTCAGTCTTGGAGGTGTGTTCCTGTCCGATTCCACATTTTGTTAACGATATTTGTCCCCAATGAGTCACTGTAGAAGCGGAAGCCTATTTCACTTCCTCAAAATCCCCAGAATGAATGTAAGATAATGTACAGTATCAGTCAAAAGTTTGGACACAACTACTCATTCAAGGGTTTTCTTTATTTTTACTACTTTCTACATTTTAGAATAATTGTGAAGACATCAAACCTATGAAATAACACATATGGAATCATGTAGTAACCAAAAAAGTGTTAACAAATCTAAATATATTTTAGATTTGAGATTCTTCAAATAGCCACCCTTTGCCTTGATGACAGCTTTACACAATCTTGGCATTCTCTCAACCAGCTTCACCTGGAATGCTTTTCCAACAGTCTTGAAGGAGTTCCCACATATGCTGAGCACTTGTTGGCTGCTTTTCCTTCACTCTGCGGTCCAACTCATCCCAAACCATCTCAACTGGGTTGAGGTCAGGTGATTGTGGAGGCCAGGCCATCTGATGCAGCACTCCATCACTGTCCTTGGTCAAATAGCCCTTACACAGCCTGGAGGTGTGTTTTGGGTCATTGTCCTGTTGAACTACAAATGATAGTCCCACTAAGTGCAAACCAGATGGGATTTGCTTATTTGAGCTGTCCTTGCCATAATATGGACCAAATAAGGTTATCTTCTGTATACCAACCCTACCTTGTCACAACACAACTGATTGGTTCAAATGCATTAAGGAAAGAAATTCCACAAATTAACTTTTAACAAGGCACACCTGTTCATTGAAATGCATTCCAGGTGACTACCTCATGAAGCTGGTTGAGAGATTGCCAAAATTGTGCACCTTTATTTAACCAGGTAGGCCAGCTGAGAACAAGTTCTCATTTACAACTGCGACCTGGCCAAGATAAAGCAAAGTAGTGCGACACAAACAACCCAGAGTTACACATGGGATAAACAAACGTACAGTCAATAATACAATAGAAGAATCTATATACAGTGTGTGCAAATGTAGTAAGATTAGGGAGGTAAGGCAATAAATAGGCCATAGTGGCGAAATAATTACAATTTAGCAATTAAACACTGGAGTGATAGATGTGCAGAAGATGAATGTGCAAGTAGAGATACTGGGGTGCAAAGGAGAAAAAAAATAATATGGGGTTGAGGTAGTTGGGTGGGCTATTTACCGATGGGCTGTGTACAGGTGCAATGATCGGTAAGCTGCTCTGACAGCTGATGCTTAAAGTTAGTGAGGGAGATATAAGACTCCAGCTTCAGTGATTTTTGCAATTGCAATTGGCAGCAGAGAACTGGAAGGAAAGGCGGCCAAAGGAGGAGTTGGCTTTGGGGATGACCAGTGAAATATACCTGCTGGAGCACGTGCTACGGGTGGGTGCTGCTATGGTGACCAGTGAGCTGAGATAAGGCGGGGCTTTACCTAGCAATGACTAATAGATGACCTGGAGCCAGTGGGTTTGGTGACGAATATGAAGCGAGGGCCAGCCAACGAGAGCCTACAGGTCGCAGTGGTGGGTAGCATATGGGGCTTTGGTGACAAAACGGATGGCACTGTGATATACTACATCCAATTTGCTGAGTAGAGTGTTGGAGGCTATTTTGTAAATGGCATTGCCGAAGTCAAGGATGGGTAGGATAGTCAGTTTTACGAGGGTATGTTTGGCAGCATGAGTGAAGGATGCTTTGTTGCGAAATAGGAAGCCAATTCTAGATTTAATTTTGGATTGGAGATGTTTAATGTGAGTCTGAAAGCAGAGTTTACAGTCTACCCAGACACCTAGGTATTTGTAGTTGTTCACATATTCTAAGTCAGAACTGTCCAGAGTAGTGATGCTGGACGGGCGGGCGGGTGCAGGCAGCGATCGGTTGAAGAGCATGCATTTAGTTTTACTTGCATTTAAGAGCAGTTGGAGACCACGGAAGGAGTGTTGTAAGGCAATGAAGCTCGTCTGGAGGTTTGATAACACAGTGTCCAAAGAATGGCCAGAAGTATACAGAATGGTGTCATCTGCGTAGATGTGTAACAGAGAATCACCAGCAGCAAGAGTGTCCTAATTGATGTAGACAGAGAGAAGAGTCGGCCCGAGAATTGAACCCTATGGTACCCCCATAGAGACTGCCAGAGGTCCGGCCAACAGGCCCTCCGATTTGACACACTGAACTCTATCAGAGAAGTAGTTAGTGAACCAGGCGAGGCAGTCATTTGAGAAACCAAGGCTGTTGAGTGTGGCGATAAGAATGCAGTGATTGACAGAGTCGAAAGCCTTGGACAGGTTGATAAAGACAACTGCACAGTATTGTCTTTTATTGATGGTGGTTATGATATTGTTTAGGACCTTGAGCGTGGCTGAGGTGCACCCATGACCCGCTCGGAAACCAGATTGCATAGCGGAGAAGGTACAGTGGGATTCGAAACAGTCGGTGATCTGTTTGTTAACTTGGCTTTCGAAGACTATAGAAAGGCAGGGTAGGATAGATATAGGTCTGTAACAGTTTGGGTCGAGAGTCTCTCCCTCTTTGAAGAGGGGGATGACTGCGGCAGCTTTCCGATCTTTAGGGATCTCAGACGATACAAAAGAGAGGTTGAACAGGCTAGTAATAGGGGCTGCAACAATTGCAGCAAATAATTTTAGAAAGAGAGGGTCCAGATTGTCTAGACCAGCTGATTTGTAGGGGTCCAGATTTTGCAACTCTTTCAGAACATCAGCTATTTGGATTTTGACTGGGGTAGGGGTAGCCAGGAGGAAAGCATGGCCAGCCGTAGAAAAATGCTTATTGAAATTCTTGATTATCGTAGATTTATCGGTGATGACAGTGTTCCCTAGCCTCAGTGCAGTGGGCAGCTGGGAGGAGGTGCTCTTATTCTCCATGGACCTTAAAGTGTCCCAGAACTTTTTGGAGTTTGTGCTACAGGATGCAAATGTCTGTTTGAAAAAGCTAGCCTTTGCTTTCCTAACTGCCTGTGTATATTGGTTCCTAACTTCCCCGAAAAGTTTCATATCGTGGGGGCTATTCGATGCTAATGCAGTATGCCACAGGATGTTTTTGTGTTGGTCAAGGGCAATCAAGTCTGGAGTGAAGCAAGGGCTATATCTGTTCTTAGTTCTACATTTTTTGAATGGGGCATGCTGATTTAAGATGGTGAGGAAAGCACTTTTAAAGAATAACCAGGCATCCTCTACTGACGGAATGAGGTCAATATCCTTCCAGGATACCCGGGCCACGCTGAAGTATTTTATGGAGCGTTTGACAGTGATGAGGGATGGTCATTTGGACGCGGACCCATTACAGACGCAGGCAATGAGGCAGAGATCGCTGAGATCCTGGTTGAAGACAGCAGAGGTGTATTTAGAGGGCAGGTTGGTCAGGATGATATCTATGAGAGTGCCCGTGTTTACGGAATTAGGGTTGTACCTGGTAGTTTCCTTGATATTTTGTGTGAGATTGAGGGCATCTAGCTTAGATTGTAGGACGGCCGGGGTGTTAAGCATCTCCACTATTTAGGTAACCTAACAGTACAAACTCTGAAGATGAATGGGGGGCAATTAATTCACATATGGTGTCCAGGGTACAGCTGGGGGGCTGAGGGGGGTCTATAACAAGTGGAAACAGGGAGAGACTTATTTCTGGAAAGGTGGATTTTTAAAAGTAGAAGCTCGAACTGTTTGGGCACAGACCTGGATAGCATGACAGAACTCTGCAGACTGCAGTAGATTGCAACTCCAGCCCCTTTGGCAGTTCTATCTTGGCGGAAAATGTTGTAGTTGGGGATGGAAATTTCAGAATTTTTGGTGGCCTTCCTAAGCCAGGATTCAAACATGGCTAGGACATCAGGGTTGGCGGAGTGTGCTAAATCAGTGAATAAAACAAACGTAGGGAGGAGGCTTCTGATGTTAACATCCATGAAATCAAGGCTTTCACGGTTACAGAAGTCAACAAATGATAGCGCCAGGGGAATAGGAGTGGAACTGGGGGCTACAGAGCGTTGGTTAACCTCTACATCACAAGAGGAACAGAGGAAGAGGAGGGTAAGGGTACGGCTAAAGGCTATAAGAATGGGTCGTCTAGTGTGTTGGGGACAGAGAATAAAAGGAGCAGATTTCTGGCCGTGGTAGAATAGATTCAGGGCATAATGTACAGACAATGGTATGGTAGGATGTGAGTACAGTGGAGTTAAACCTAGGCGTTGAGTGACGATGAGAGAGGTTTTGTCTCTGGAGGCACTAGTTAAGCCAGGTGAGGCCTCCGCATACGTGTGGGGTGGGACAAAAGACCTATCTAAGGCATTTTGAGCGAGACTGAGGGCTCTACAATGAAATAAAACTATCTCGAGGCTAGCTTAAGGCTAGCTGGTGCTTGCTTCGGGACAGAGGCATTAGCTAACAGTAGCCACTCGTTTGCAGCTAGCTAGCTGCGATGATCTGGTGTAATGATCCAGAGTGGTAGGAATACGGTGATTGGTAGAGAGAAGTAGTCCGATATGCTCTAGGTTGATATCGTGCTGAGCAGACAGGCAGGTGTCCGAGCTAAGGCTGGCTGGCTGGTGACCAAGAAAAAGGTGAAGACCGCTAGCCACAGCTAACAAAGACTAGTAGCTAGTTAGCTGGCTAGCTCCTGATGGAATTTCCAGTTATAAGGAATAAAAATAGCAGATCCGTACCACATTGGGTGAGGCGGGTTGCAGGAAAGTATATTTAGTTCGTAGATAGTTAGTGATTATGATATATACGAAGAAGACCATTTACACGGGAAAAGACAAGGGATAAGACAAGGACAAACACACACGTCCTACTGCTAAGCCATCTTGGATCAGATCATCAAGGCAAAGGGTGGCTACTTTGAAGAATCTCAAATATAAAATGTATTTTGATTTGTTTAACACTTTTTTGGTTGCTGCTTGATTCCATATGTGTTCTTTAATAGTTTTGATATCTTCATTATTATTCTACAATGTAGAAACTAGTAAAAAAAATAAGAAAGAAAAACCTTGGAATGAGTAGGTGTGTTCAAACTTTTGACTTGTACTGTAATTAATAAATGTTGAGGTTTTTGCAGAGGATGTTTTAGTTGCGCAATTTTACATCTAACTAATGTTTGGTGCAGTATATTTCAAGTTGCGCAACATTTTGTTTTATGTTAACAAAGTTGGAGATGCTGCTATTCACCACCTTTGTGGAAAAATGGACATTGTCAAATCAAAACCCAACCTTAATTTACATGCTGTGACACACGGATGTTCCAAACTTTGTTTTAGACGAGACTGACTATGGCCAAGATTATCCTATTTACACTTTGTAGCACATTTCGACACTAGAATAACTGTTTCTGACTCATATCGATGCCACATAAGGCGATTTCAAAGGCAGATGCATGGTTGCTTTTTAAAGGCAGTCGCTCAGACGCTGGGCCAACCCAGCATGATAGTGAATAAAAACCCAACTGATGGTTAAATTAACCCATGTTTGGGTATTCCCAACAACCCAACATGTTGGGTTCTTCATGCAACTCACCTGGCTGGGTCAAAATAGCCCAGCGTGTGGTCTGTCCAATATTTACCCAGTTGCTGGGTTACCAAATAACCCAAATTGGGTTGTTTTTAACCCAGCATTTTTTCGAGGAAAGTATGAGCAGGGGGTAACTTTAGTAACCCTAAGGGGTGTCTGCACTGTTAAAATACATACTATTAGCTGTTGACTGAGAAAACACATTTGAATGTTTGTTGTTCTGTTTGGCCATGCGGTGTGAGGTGTTGGTCCCAAAAAAGGTTATAGCCGTTAGTGTGTCCAACACTCATTATGCCATTAACCCATTCATCACTGTAGTCACAACATGTACTGCAAATTGACCGAGGGTTACCCGCAAGGTGGGGTTTTGCGGCACCCTTTCCCACTCGGCTGTGACTGAAGCACTGGATTTGTTTTGGAAAGGGTGACCTAGGCCCATCTAGTCCCCACCCTCTTCCTGAGTGAACACACATGACCGAACAATCTGGTCTCAGAGCATTTTGAATTATTCTGTATGTAAAACCGAAACACTCCATTTAGTCTGATCGGTCACGTTTTGTATGGTATGTATTAATTTGTGTATGTCCATGGTATGTTACGATTTACAATTCATATTATATGTTACAAATTTACTAAACGTACAATATGTTACGAATTTGCAAATGTACAATATGTTACGATTATCAAAACGTATGGTACAGTATGTTACGATTTCTAGCAATTGTGGCAAGGTGGCTAACGTTAGCTAGCTGTCTTACGTTAGCTAGCTGTCTTACGTTAGCTAGCTGTCTAACGTTAGCTAGGCTAGGGGTTTGGGTTAAGGTTGGGTTAAGTTTAGGAGTTAGGTTGAAGGATTAAGGTTAGGAGAGGGGTTAGCTAAAAGGGATAAGGTTAGGAGAATGGTTATCTAACATACTAAGTAGTTGCAAAGTAGCTAAAAAGTAGTAAGTAGTTTAAAAGTAGCTAATTAGTTAAAGTTGTACGTGGTGAGATTCAGATCGCAATCTTTGGGTTGGTAGATTTTTGCGTTATAGGCTACCCATCCATCCTGACCAACCACCCTACTTTCTTTTTTGCCTTAAGTAATCATCTGTCTTATGTAACCATATCAAACGTAACATATCATTCTAATATGAGTGTCCCGGTTTAGGATTACTATGTTACGTCTAGTCTATGAGACTGGGGTGGACCACATGTTTACCCCCCAAAACAGCACCTCTTCGCTCCAAAAAAGCCCATGGTACACAGGCGCCCACTGTCAAAACCATGGAGCTGTGTCGTGATGTTTTTTCCTAGAGCCTAAACCAGTTTAACCACTTATGTGGGCCTACAGCACCATGGCAGACGATGGATGGTTTTGATATGGATGGCCAGAAACTGAAGACAGGTCAAAATAATGAACATCAGTGATTTAAGTGGTAGGAGCAGGAGGGGGCAGCCAATCAAAAACCAGGATTAGGCCTATCTTTCAGAGATTGGGTAATAGGCACGGAACAAACCTTCCAAGACAGCTTAATTTGAAAAAGAGAGCAAAAGTAGAGCTAATCATCCATGGAAATGTGTGTCACCAAACCATTTTTATTCAAATTATTTTAAAGGCTGGAAAAGTTATGATATGGGTTCTGGCTCGTTGATGTGAATCCTAAAAAAATATGAGTCCCAATAAAGTATTAATACACAGAGAGGGGTTCTTATAATGGTGATGACTCAATAGGGACATGCCAATGCCAAGGCTACAGTCATGTGCGTAAAAGCAGTAAGAACAAAAGCTCAATCATTACTACTGGCAGATTAAGATATAATCTTGGTCTGTTATGTTCCACTGAGTTTTCTACGAGCGGTCTTTCTGGTCTCCCATTGGTCAGAGCCAGGTTCTACCTCCAGATGAGAGGAAAAGCAACAACATGTAGGGGGTAAAACACTTAGCTAACACTCAACACAGTCAAGTTCAAGTTTCAAGTTTTAATGTCACGTGCACATGTACAGTGAAATACCTTTCTTGCAAGCTCTAAACCCAACAATGCAGTGATCAATATCAATGTAGCACTAAAAAATAACATAAGGTAGAAAAAAAACTATAGAAATAAAAATAAGAAATAAGAAGAGCACAAGAAAGTAAGCATCTATATACAGGGTCAGTTCTAATACCATATTTATAATGTGCAGGGATACTGGAGTAGAGGTAGATATGTATAGGGGATAGATGACTTGACATCAGGATGTATGATAAACAGAGTAGCAGCAGCGTAAATTAAGATTGTATGTGAGTGTGTGTGAGTGTGCGTAGATTCAGTATAAGTGTGGATGTTATATGTGTTTTTTCGGTTAGAGTGGCGGAGGTGATGTTCCCTACCCTCATTACCTGGGGTTGAAAGTTGAGCTGTAGTCAATGAACAGCATTCTCACATAGGTATTCCTCGTATCTACGTGGGTGAGGACAGTGTGGAGTCGTCTATGGATCTGTTGGGGCGGTATGCAAATTGGAGTGGGTCTAGGGTGTCTGGGATGATGGAGTTGATGTGTGCCATAACTAGCCTTTCAAAGCACTTCATGATTACAGATGTGAGTGCTACAGGGCGGTAGCCATGAAGCCTTAGAGTTCTTGGGAACAGGAGTGATGGTAGTCATCTTAAACATGTGAGGAGCAGAACACTTAGCTAACACTCAACACAGCCATCAAGATGTTCTCTCCATTCGCTCATTCTCATCAACTGAAGCGGAACAATGACAGAAATTATAAAGGAAACGTTTAGAAATTATTTCCGAAAAAATATTATTTTCAATAGTCCTGTTTACCGGTATACTAGAAGGGATTAGGATAGGGAATAGGATTTACTGTAAATGACCTGAAGAGGAGGGACCATGACCATAGGAATATTGATTACTTGATAGCTGAGAAACTTCAATGATGAGCTTGCAGATGCAGTATGTCCATATCCTAACACTTACTGAAATACTAGCCACTATCTGATATTGCATTCTATTTTCAGTACCAATTGCAAATGCGGCTAGAACAGGGGTGTCAAACTCATTTTGCCCAATTGCCGCAATTCATCTTCACAGAGGCCCAGAGGGCTGCAATGAAAATTGGTTACATTTCCTAGCAGTAGAAATTTGCAAAAATAGTCCTCTATCCATTGTTTTTGGAATTGTCAATGCTCCCTGTTTAGCTTTCATCAAGGCAAAGGGTGGCTACTTTGAAGAATCTCAAATAGAAAATATATTTTTATTTGTTAACACGTGTTTGGTTACTATATGAGTCCATATGTGTTATTTCATAGTGTTGATGTCTTCACTATTATTCTACAATGTAGAAAATAGTAAAAATAAAGAAAAACCCTGGAATGAGTAGGTGTGTCCAAACTTTTGACTGGTGCTGTAAATATACTGTATATATTTATTTTTACTCAAACCACCCACTGGTCGGATTGGACCCCCTCTCACGAGTCCACGGGCCTTATGTCTGACACCCCTGGCATAGAATATCTCTCAAAACAAATTAAGCACATCTGAATAACCACAAGGTTTTTTTCACCCATCTGGAAAACATGAACTGATCAGCCCCTCCTTTTCTACTAAGTGCACACACACACACACACACGCACACACACACACATGTACAGGCACACACACGCGTCTTGTGCACCCTTTTCTCTGAACCATGTAAAGCTAACACAAACAAACAGAGCTCTTGACTCACGTCAACATGACGTGTTGACATCTACACTGCACCATTGTGGGCCCCCTCCACTTTCCCCAGTGAGTCAATGGGCCATGAGGTAGGTGCAGATAAGATGGATCCAGTCATATTGTGGGCTCTGAGAGGATAGACAGTGTTGATGTTGTCAGCAGCTAAACTAATAGGAGACACTCCGATATCCTGCCTCTGTTTTGACACTGAACTGAACATTTGACACTGAACATTAACCACTCTGTCAGAGATAATGGATGCACACACACACATGCAGGTGCACACACACACACACACAAACACACACACACTAATGCACACACAGATGCACACACACATTCGCAGGCTAGTGCCTGGATTACAATAGCATGATATAGAACAGAAGCAGAAATATGTAAACTAATGATTTGTATTTTGTTATTTTAACCATGATGCAACTCATCAAGATATTTTTAGCATTTCTTATACCAATAGACTATTCGAAGAGGGACGCAAGCTCTTTTGTACTGAATATTAAATACAGCAGCCCAATAGAACTCACGGGTAGTTTGAAAGAAGAGCGAACGCGCGATGGCAGTAGGCTATAGCAGTTATTATTCAGACCCATAACCATTCAATCTTCATGAAGAGAAGAGAAAGACTTCTGCATCTAATTCTAGTCCTATATTGTTCAAGGTTGTCATTAGAATGATGAAGATAAGGACAATGAAACTTATTTCAGTTAACTGTTGAAAGGGAGGAAGGATTGAAGCAACACTAGAGGGAGAAAGAGGAGGAAGGCTAATAACATTAGGGGAAATGTTATGAGAGGTATACATGCGTCAGCCTACTAATTATACAAATAGGCCCTATTATATTATACAATTAAAATTCGCTAGCCTATACTTGTAACTTTGTAGGCTGCATGTACTGCACCAGAATCGCATGTTCTCTTCTTCTTTATCATTGTTTGAATGATGTGTGTAATTCCAGTCCATAAAATACAGTATAATACAAGTTTCATGTATTTATGTAAGAGAGCATATAGCTAGCTACATCTATGGGCTTTTATGTTTTTCTGTTGTGCGTAATGTGCAGTAGTCTATATCACATAGCCTATGTATTGGAGGATGGCACAATAATTTGGGCTTTTTGGACTTGGGGTTATTAAATGTCATTAATATATTTAATATATGGCTCATCAGGCTCAGATAGCATCTGGTTTGTCGGTCCCTCTCCTTGATCGGGCGGCGTTTGGCGGTCGACGTCACCAGTCTTCTAGCCATCGCCGATCCACTTTTCATTTTCCATTTGTTTTGTCTTTGTTTTATACACACCTGCTTTCAATTCCCCAATTACATGTTCATTATTTAACCCTCTGTTTTCCCCATGTTTGTGTGCGTTATTATTCCTGATTTATGTCAGTCCATATAGGTGGGCTTGGTATTTGTGTCTCCTTTGCTTATTCATTGAGTAAACTACGTTGTGTTGCTCATCTCTGCTGTCCTGTGCCTGACTCTTTTGCACCAGCTACACCACGCATTCTGACAAATGCTTTTGAATGTCATTTATGGTTTTGGCGGGAAATACCTGGTTGCCCGGGAGAAAAGTGATTTATTCTCGGGATGGAACATTTGTAAAATACCGGGAAGATATTCAACCCTAACATGCACCAAAAAGCATAGCTTAAATGTTAACACCAGAGCTTCTAGCTCTTACTCCTTCCTGAGCCCACTTTCACTGCTCTGTTACTGGCTCCAGCAATGCCTACTGGAGCCTAGGTGATGTGATTCTTCCCTCTCACTCTCCTGCTTTTCTTCTGCTTCACTGTTACAAAAGACACACATATAGTACGTCTGAGCACATAGGCTACATGACGATAACTCTCTTGAGTCTGACAGTAAATGCTTTCCATATGCTTGGCAATGTTGTTTCGATTAGGGGAAGAATAATAAAGATGAATGATTTCACCCTTTCTTTTTCTTCACCATTTTTTGCATTACACACATGGCTTGCTTATAGGAGCCGTGGTAACTGTAGAGTACTGCCTCCAGTTCAGCACATGTCAGTCAGCTCTATACGCCCAAGCTATAGGCTTGAAATAGGTTCTTTGTATTTTTATTGATTAAGGATCCCCATTAGCTGCTGCCAAGGCACAGTTACTGTATATACAGTTAAAAATATTACATGACATTACAGTTCATAACACTTTACCCAATACATTTAGTGTGTTCCCTCAGGCCGCTACACCACTATCACATATTTACATTACAGTGTGTGTAGAGTGCGTATCTTATCATGTGTATGTGTGTCTGTGCCTGTGTGTGTCTCTTCACAGTCCCAGCTGTTCCATAAAGTGTATTTTTATCTGTTTTTTAAATCCAATTCTACTGCTTGCATCAGTTACCTGATGTAGAATTGAGTTCCATGTAGTCTGCCTCTATGTAGTACTGTGCACCTCCCATAGTCTGTTCTGGATTTTGAAGAGACCTTTGGTGGCATGTCTTGTGGTCTATGAATGGGTGTCCGAGCTGTAGAATGTTTATCAGTAGAAAGATAACAGCGTGGTACCACCCCTCTCTGGGGCTGTGTGTGACAAACAGCTGGAGAATACAAAACAGAATTCCAAGAAATAGTGCACTATTACCACTGTGTATGAAACAAAACATGAATTGCATTCATATACTAACAAATCTACACAGTTGCCTTAAAAGTTGCTAACTACAATTTTATGAAGCAGTACTTTTTCAGACAAAGGGCTCTTTATCGGCAACACCTTTAAATGTGCACAATGCCTTATTTCCTTGGTATGTGTTTGTTATTCAACACCGTTATTCAACACCGCATCTGCATTAATAGGCTCAACTCGAGTAAAATTTCAAACCTAATTTGTTTTGAGTACTATGTGCTGTGTTTTGTCGAACACACCCAAGTCAAGCCCTGTAAGTCTCTTTACACATGGCAAGGGAAGACAAGACAGTTAGATTCAGGCATTTGTTGTTTGTTCCCAAGCATCATTACTGAGTCTGTGATGAAGGATTCCTGGATACGTTTTTAAAGGTGGAACAGAAGAGTTTCAGTGCTGCCGCTCTTATTAATGTGTTATGAAGGGCAGAGGAACTGGACAGTGGGAGCGTATTCTTAAACAATAGCAGGTCTTACAGTCTGTTGTGCAATCATTTTACTGGGTCCCTATTAGTGCACCAGACTTGAGTGGTCGCATGATATTAACTGAGTTTCGTGGATGAAGCTGTAGTCGAGACTCAGCCTCTAAGGCTCCATAATAAACCAAAACCAGAAACATCATAGGCGTACTCATTGTAGAAATAAAGGTGCTCTGATTAAAATCCATCATTGCAAGCATAGCTTCGCCGCAGCTCTTTATTGAAATCAAAGGAAGTGAAAACCTAATTTTATAGTTCAGGACCCCATCAACGATAGGAAGCAGCTGGAACCATGGCAAACAAACAAAACTATGGAATAGGAGGTGAATGCAATGAAAACATTGTGGCCTGCTTAGTTTACACAGACTCTTTCTTCCCATGCAAAATGTGAGCCAACCTCTTCCTCTAGCAGTGAAAGGGACCATGTTAGGTGTCATGTCTTTTTCATTGGCCCGGCTGGCTGGCACACGGTTTCTTGAATCCCCAGTTGACACAGTAGTACAGTTTATTCTGGTTTAGCTGTGGGTGAGGGTTGCTAGGTGATAGCCCCCATGTGGTGCTTCTCCCCAAAGCCATATTAACCTACAAAGTGCCATGGTATAAAAGAGTTAATACCTACTTTACAGAAATAACACAAACAGGTCATCATAATATCATTCCCACATATCAAATTCACTGTTTATGCTACAAAACTAATAATTGTTTTAGACTGGAAAACTACAACCATACTGCCTGTATGGTCTACTAGATCATTCACCTACTTCAGCACTATTTAATTATTTATCTCAGTATAATTTTCACCCTTCATTATAACAACCATTTAATATTATCTTCACATTGTACAATTGGAATGTGTGCTGTAGTTCTAATAGTTCTAATCTTATTGTTGACATAAGCAAAATATATGAACCAGGTCAAGAAAGGTATGAAACCATGGCATGGGAGAGGAGGTGTGCATTTAGAACTGTGTTATTAATAGGGCTTTAGACTACTTCAACTGATGGTTTCTTACTTCGTAAGAGCTTTCCTGCTTTCTGTCAGCCGTTGCCACTAACAGTCATCTGACTCTTTTTTGGGGGTTGTCAATGACTTGTCCCCGCTGAGTAGCCATTGGAGAAGGAAGATGATGGGAGATACTGATAAAACTAAAGTAGTAATAAGAGGCGGAGCAATTAAGGTAGCTTCCCCCTGAGGTTAGTCTAACGTAGTGGTAACCACACCAACAACGGCCACCTTTAAAGCTCATTAGAGGTGATTAGGAGCCTTAACCCCTCTAAAGCCTCCCTCCTGTATAAAGAGAAAGAGGAGAAACCAAACTGAACCACTGAACATGGCAGCTAGCCAGAGGAAGGCAGGCAATATACTGGCCTCTAAACAAAAATAAACAAAATTATATTCTGAGTAGGTGAAGAGAGGGGAATAAGAATCAGGTAAAAAAAAAACTGTCTATAGTACATCCCAAATGGCAACCTTTTCCCTTTATAGTGCACTACATAGGGAATAGGGTGCCATTTTGGATGCACACCTTGGCTCCTGGACCTTTGCCTCCTGGGGGAGATCAGACTGTGTCCTGGCTATTGCTAACTATGCCTGGGGCTCTGTAGCTCTGTAGCCACCACTCTCCTCCTCAGTGGGAGATCTATTTTTATGGGATGTGTTTCAAACATAAACAACACCTGGCCGATCGGCATGCATTTCTATACAAACAACATTTTCAAAAACTTGATTTACCACAATACTTGGGAGTGGTACCAAGATGACTCGGTAGATGACTCGGTAGCGAGTCTCTCGATTTAAAACAAAGGAACATTCAGCTGAGATAAAGGGTGGCCACAACTTTTCCCTATAAGAAGTCTTCCCTGACCCACTTCCGCTCAACATTAGGCAGTACGCTAAGAGTTCATAAAGAACTTAAGAATACACATTTAAATCCTTGACTCAGCTTGCCACCACACTGGAAGCTTTAGCTAGTTGCTACCAAAGCGGAGCATTTCTATCTCATTGGCTCTGACTGCTGCTAATCCATCTGTTGGGAAGCTGCATGCCGTGTTGTATTAAACTGACAAACAGCCGCTTCTGCAAGTCATCATAATAGGGTTTTAAAACAGACTAGGAGGGAGAGGATAGTGGGAACTGGGAAGGGAAATCGCCCTCACTGATTTACCTAATCCCAGTATTTATAGTATAAATTATACCTGTGGCAAATGAGCTAATCCCATGTTGGGATACTGGGATGATGTGACTCATAACAACTCTAGCAATGGAGGAACTGCTCACAAAGCTACCCTTTCAAGAAGTGTGTGTGTGGAGTGGTTCAGACAGATACCATAAAAGGACCCTCAATACAAATGGTTCTTAGATAACAGTGAGTGAATAATCTGGAACAATAATCTAATCTGTCAGTCAGTAGGGGTCTCTTGTGGGATTGAGGATTTGTGGTTGAGAGAGGGAAGAATTCGTCATCTGTGACTTTCGGTAGTTAGCCCGCCTCAGTTCCTAGTTCACACGTGAGCGGGGCAGAGCGAGAGAGAGGCAGGGAGCTGGTGTGCTGGTATCACTGGTTGTTAATGAAAAACACAGCTTAGAGGGAATCATGGCAGACAGACAAGCAGACAGGCAGGCAGGCAGACTGGCTCAGTTGGAGCAGCAGACCGTTGACAGGTTGATATGCAAGAGTAGCCCTGACCCACAGGAGCCAGCTCAAAGTCACAGAGCATATGGATTACAACCAATTTTGTAGAATGCTCTGGACTGAAGCTTTCATCACAGTGAGACCCATGAGTTGTTGGGGGTTTGTGTACTGAGATTGTATGCCTATGAAGTATGAATTAGACCTATTCTTAAGTGAAGAGAGAACGTATAGGCCTAGGACTCTGAGGTGTCTATGTCCCACCTGGTTCACTGTCACCAAGACAGGAGAAGCTGGTGTCAGCAATGATCAAGCTAATTATCCCTAACCATATTAGCAATTCACCACGAGAAAAAGATCTGATGACATCATGATCACAATTGTTTCATGCACAGCAAATTCTCTAGTGTTAAATCAACAGTGAGAGTTTAAAATTAACAATGAAAGTGTGGACCCGTATAGACACTGGAAAGTGTTCAATTAACACACTGCTTGGTGTAAAGCTTTATTTCCCAGAGTGCCTTGCCTTTTGAGTGAATTGTAGAGTTACCACCCATGACCGTATTTCTTAGTGACAGACACATGGTTGTTGCTTATACAGTAGCTGCCATGGTGCCCTAGTAGCAGCCTAAGCACACAGCGCCAGTAAATCTGTACATACACTGAGTGGACAAAGCATTAGGAACACCTTCCTAATATTGAGTTGCACCCTCACTTGTAGAGTCTACAAGGTGTCTAAAGCACAGGGATGCTGGCCCATGTTGACTCCAATGCTTCCCACAGTTGTGTCAAGTTGGCTGGGCGTCCTTTGGGTGGTGGACCTTTCTTTATACACACGGGAAACTGTTGAGTGTGAAAAAAACAGCAGCGTTGCAGTTCTTTACACACTCAAACCGGTGCGCCTGGCACCTACCATACCCCGTTCAAAGGCACTTAAATCTTTTCTTTCCCATTCACCCTCTGAATGGCACACATACACAATCCATGTCTAAATTGTCTCAAGGTTTAAAAATCATTATTTAACCTGTCTCTTCCCCTTCATCTACACTGATTGAAGTGGATTTAACAGGTGACATCAATAAGAGATAATAGCTTTCCCCTGTTCAGTCTGTCATGGAAAGAGCAGAATGTTTTTGGCTTGCTAGCTAGCTAGCTAGCTAGCTGGCTAACGTTTTGTTTGAAAAATGCTTTTGGACACAGTACCAGCTTTTTTGTTTCACCTACCAATTCCTGATCTTTTGAGAACATCATTTGAGGAGTCGCTTGAAGCGTGAGAGGAATGGAAAATAAAGGAATACAGCAATGCCGAGGCAAAGGGCTCATAGTGACGACAACTGGCTACTATTATGAACTTTGTGTGGTGAGCTTTCTGGTGCCCAAAGCTGCTGAGGCGTCACCCAAGTCGGTGCTATACAGAGAGGAAGAGGAGAAGTCCAGTGGCTATAAGAGTCAGGCTGGTTCCCTGACTTGCCCTCTACAAGATCATCAGCAGACTCCATCACCATCATCTACTATCCTCTGACCAGCTCGCCTACACTCAAGCCATGAACTGACCCTCTATATCTTCGGAGAAAGCAGCTTTCATGATATATAGATTTTTTTTTTTAAGTGCTTGAAGATTCTATGAAAAGGGCTATAGAAATGTAATAAATTATTATTAATATTATTTTCAGTCCTATGGGCTTCACCAAGTGAGACCCTGAGCGAATATGTTATCATTCAAATGTAATTATTTAACCCAATACAATACATATTTCATAAGGCCTTATTTTGAGGGCCTACACTCCAAACCAGTGGAGGCTCCTCAGATGAGGAAGGGGAGGACACTCCTCCTCAGTGAATTTCATAAAAATTGTGTCATGTCCCCAAATAATTTATTAAAAAACACTGTTTTGCAATGAAGGTCTACAGTAGCCTCAACAGCACTCTATAGGGTAGCATCATGGTGTAGCCCGTCCTCTGGGGTACAACACAAAATGGTTCTTACCCCCTTCCATAGTAATTATGACTACTTCCAGAGAAGTCCTCCAACCTATCAGAGCTCTTGCAGCATGAACTGACATGTTATACACCCAATCAAAGGATCAGAGAATGAATCTATACTGAAAGCATAAGCTACAGCTTACTAGCAATGCAGTGCAAAAAATGTGGTGAGGGAGATAAAAACAATAGTCGAACAGTTCTGAACAAATAAAATGTATTTCTTTAATAATGAAGGAGAAGGCGAGAGAGAGAGAGAGAGAGAGAGAGAGAGAGAGAGAGAGAGAGAGAGAGAGATAGTTTAGCCTACTCAAACATCCGGTTCAAACAGAGAGGGATGCTATGTTAGCTAGCTGGCTATGGCTATCCAACACTGGAACTCTTCCAAGTCAAGGTAAGCTTTTGGTTTTATTAATTTATTGCCACCGGGGCCCACTGGTGTAACTGCTAAACTGCTTTCTGACTGTACAATGTACTGCATGATTGTAACGGGTTTACTAATGCGTTAGTTCTAGTAGCTATGTTGATTATGACGTTGGCTAATATGGTAACAACGATGTAGGCTGTGTGTAGCGGTTAGTGGCTATGATAGGAAAGTTTGGCTTGGAAAACATGTTTTCCCCTGGTCACAGACAGTCAATGTGTTGTGCACTGAAGTCCACAAGCAAAGGGAAAAGGTGACAGCGCGTAGATCATAGAAGGAATTATATATAAAACGAGCAAAATGTTCATGCTGTTTGTATGTGGCTGCCATGAAAGTGAACTGTGTTTGTGTGTGATCAGGGGTGTATTCATTCCGCCTAAATAAATGGAAGCAAACAGAATGAAACAGGGATAAACATACCTGAATTTGTCCAATAGAAACTCTCGATGCAGGCAAGAGTGTGCAAGGGGGTATTTAATGTGTCACTGTCTGTCACCTTGATTACTCAAATTCTTCTCTCGACCTGTGCACCTATGTTGTAGACTTTCATTCATAGGCTAGGATGTAGCAACCTCAAAATTTAGTATGAAATAGTAGCCTTAACCTATCGATGTTGCATTGACCTGGGTGAATGGAATAAGAATGACAGTCATCCAATATGCTGTAATAGAAATAAGGCCAAACTCATCTTAAACGTCACCGACCGCCACTGCTCTAAACATAACAATTAACTCTGAAAGTTAAACCAAAACCACGCCCATAATTATCATATTTCCCAGCATGCTCTATTGCAGGTTGATTTTAAGAATTGTTTGTTTCAATATCTATCACAGGAGGCTGCTGAGGGGAGGACGGCTCATAATAATGTCGGAGCAAATGGAATGGCATCATGTATTTGATACCATTCACCTTATTAACACAATTACCTCCCCAATTAATATGCCACTAACCTCCTGTGATATCTATGTACATGGATTGATTAATGAATGTTTCTTAAATACAAATGACATACATTTTCTAAACTAACCCAATGTACTTGCATTTATTGTGCCCGTTACTGAAATGGTTGTTCCAGTTTAGATGCTTTAGGTCGTCTCATATTTCAATCTTCCCAACCCTGGTAGTCATTCTGAATGAAGGTTGCAGGTGATAAAAAATTCTGAAGGTTGGATATCCCCACTCAGGCTGGATTTCAATAGGAATTAAATCAAATCAAATTACACATCACTTTGCAAGCCAGCATAACGTTACAGGTTGTGTGAATAACCCAACATGTTGGGTTGTTCAGATTACCCAAGCATGGGTTAATTTAACCATCAATTTCATTCTGGGTTGACCAAGCAGCTGGCCAAGCAGCTGTGATAACATTTCAACAGACAGATGCACCGGAATGACATTTACTCTCATGTGTGGCCAAACATTACTTACTGAAAGCCACGCCCCTACTAAGCCAAGCTTCCATTCTTCCTTTTTCTCCACAATTTCGTGATATTTTACGATCTTGTCTTATCGCTGCAACTCCCCAATGGGCTCGGGAGAGGCAAAGGTTGAGTCATGCATGCGTCCTCCAAAACATGATCCCCCAAACCGCACTTCTTAACACTCGCTCGCTTAACCAATGTCTCAGAGGAAACACTGTTCAACTGATGACCGAAGTCAGCCTGCAGGCGTCCCGGCCCGCCACAAGGAGTCACGAGAGCACAATGAGCCAAGTAAAGCCTCCCCAGTCAAACCCTCCCCTAACGACGCTGGGCCAATTGTGCACCACCCTTCGGGAATCCCGGTCACAGCCGGTTGTGACACAGCCGGGGATCAAAACCCAGGCTGTAGTGACACCGCAACACTGGGATGCTGTGCCTTAAACCACTGCGCCACTTGGGAGGCCCAAGCTTCCAGTTTTCTGATCACCTGGGTCATATCTTAATAACCCAGCATCAACAAACCAACCATGCTCTTTTTAAAAAAACAACCCAATTAAGTGATCCAATCCCTGCAACCCAGCAGTTGGGTCATACTAACCGTAACACAGTATTTATTTTAGCGTAAGCCCTGCCCTCAAAATAAGCCCTTATGAAATACATATTATATTGTGTTAAATTTGAATGATAACATATTTACTTAGCATCTCACTTGGTGAAGTCCATAGGACTGAAAATGGATGTATGTAACCATAGTCACAAGAAGGCCCAGTGCACTACTTTTGTGAAAAAGTAGTGCACTGGCTATGTATGTATGCAACAAGCATGTCTCTGTCACTAACAAATTCATTAATGAAAGGCAAGGCATTCTGGGAAATATGCAAATAAATCTTTACACTAAGCAACGTGTTAATTCAGTCCTGTTCAGTGCCTATACAGGTCCACATTTTCAGCAGCCTTTTGGGGGCCCTAAGTGGAGAGAAAAATGTACGTTTTAAAGTAAATTTCCTGCAATTGTACACATTTTGCCATGGGGCGGAGTGAATCTTTTACAATTTTATATCAAATTTCCTGCAAATCTACTAATTTTGCCATGGGACAGAAAAAAAAAGGGTTACAGCTAATTTCCTGCAATTCTACACATTTTCCCATGATTTATGCCATGTTAATGATATCTGAGTGAGAGTGACTAACAAAATCAATGGGAACTCCATGGAGGTCAGGGCTCCTGGGCACGTGCCCTGCGTTACCGGTCGGGAATCGGCCATGTTTACTACAAGTTTAGATAGCTGGCTAGACTAATTTAGCAAACTAAAAAATTGTTAACTGACATGGCCAACTGAGTGACTGCCAGTGACTAACATAACAAGATAAAGATTGCTGAAGGAAAACCAAATTTCGAACTTGCACCTTGTGTATTCTAATTTTCTAATTCTCAACAGTAAGTTTCACATATTATTATTATTTTTGTTTTTTGGGGGGGGTAGGGGCTCCCTAGCTGCCTGGTGCCCTAAGTAACTGTTTAGGTCCTCCTGAGTGGCGCAGTGGTCTAAGGCACTGCTTCTCAGTGTTAGAGGTGTCACTACAGACCATGGTTTGATTCCAGGCTGTATCACAACTGGCTGTGATTGGGAGTCCCATAGGGCAGCGCACAATTGGCCAAGCGTTGCCTGGGTTTGGCTGGGGTAGGCCGTCATTGTAAATAAGAATTTGTTCTTAACTGACTTCCCCAGTAAAATAAAAAAATATGCCTGGAACCGATCCTGCTTTCATTGTTAATTTAACACTGGGGAATTTGCTGTGTGACTCACCTGCAGCTCGCACCATGCCACTTCCACAGTAGTCTCTGTGTCCAGTCCTTTATAAACGGTCTTGAACGATCCCCTCCCAATCTCAATGTTGAATTTCAGGTATCTTCCATCAGGTGAGGTGGCCACCGCTTTGGTCTCAATGTCCTCCCTCTCCTCCTGTTCACATTTGCTTTCATACGGACTGCGTGACAACACTTTGTGTGCTTTATTTTGAACAAGCTCATTGTCTGAGTCCGAGCTGGCATCTTGTGTGTTGGGGCTCGGGACCGAGCTCCAGTTGTTGTCCAGCGGGGTGACGGGGTCCGAGACATGGGTACAGGTGGGCGTGCTTCCGGTGATGCTCGCGCCCGGGCTGGAGACTGGAGATGGAGACCCCGGTGGAGTATCCGTTTTGTCGTCCTCTTCTACTCTGGCCTCGGTTAACGTTAAAATATTCTCCGCTGACCAGGACAGAGTTTTTGAAAGCGCCCCGACATAAAGTTGTGGGTCAATGTCCATGTTAATTTTGTGAAGCCCATAAGAGTTTCTCCTGGTCCCCAAATTGTAGGTCAGTGGCATCGACGGGACTCGACCAGATAAGCAGTCATCGTTTAGGTCGACGGAGAGGCTTGGGAAGCCGCGTCCGGCTATTTCAACCTCCGCTTGTGACATTGTAGCGGTTCTTATTCCAATTTCTGAGGATAGAAAATATATATTTTTAAACCCGAAATAAGAATATTAAACCGGGCCGCTACTTTACTAAGACAGCATGCTTTTTTTACACGTCTTTCAGCAATTTATGCTATTTTACCTAGTTTAAACGTTGTAGACATTAGCCTAATTGTGGAAAATAATGGTAAAAATAACTTGTGGCGGCACGTAGTCTTTTAGAGTACACGACCTTTAAAAAAGTACTTGTGGCACATAGTTTACAAGACAATTTTAAAATAGGACACTGTTAAAAAAACGATTCTCAATTAAAATAGCCTACCTCAAAATGTGTTCAAATTCGGAAAATTCACATAATACTTATCAGATAATCCGGGAAAACCGGACCGTCCATCGCCCTTGTTCGTGTGAGTTGTCAACCGTATCTTCAGTAAAGAAGGCAAACCCGCTGTCTATATCAAGAGGGTTGTTCGGATCGTGCGCTCACAGACCCGTGCGCGCTTTCAACAACGCCCCCATAGACAGTCTTCTGTAGCCTACCTGGACAAGATCCTCTTCTTAAATAACTGACTTTATGAGATATAAATCCATTCGTGTGTATATAGCTTATTTTCTTTGGAATAGTTGATAACACTATTTTCTTGTTCTGAATTAGGAGAAGTGGACAATAAGCACGTCAATTACAAGACTGGTATCAATTCAATTTCAATTCAAGGGCTTTAAGGGCTATCTCTGTCTATGTACATTTAAGAGATTATGCTAAACAAGACATTTGACAAGTAAACACAGTTTGAATTGAATTCCTAACAGAAATTCCTAACAGACCCCAAACCTTAGCTCTTCTAACTGCTACTTTTAATTAGCTCCATACAGGAAACATGACTTGGATTATCTGGATTCGTGCACAGGCTCCCAGAGTCCACCACATAGGCACAGACAGTTTGTACTGGGCAAATTACAAGATGTGCTATTCTGTTAAGGTTGTTGTTGTTTTTGTTACAAACTGATGGCTCACATGACCAATTATGTATTCATAAACTTTGTTTGAGCTCTATTTTTAATAAGGAATGCATGAATGTGAGAGGGCACAACATGCTTCTGGCAACTCATTCTTCCCTCGTGCAGTTGTCCTTATTCAGTGAAAGAAAGTCAGAGTTATGGGATGTGTCCCAAACAGCAGTCTATTCCCTATAGTGCACTAATTTTGACCAGAGCACCACTATATAGAGAATACAGGGCCATTACGGATCCAGACAAAACATTGTGTGCCATGATGAGAGTGGAAGAGAGAGAGAGACAGAAAAGCGGGAAAGATAATAAGTGAGAGCCTGTAGAGGGAGCTTGACTCTAGTCGGCTGAAACAAGACACTTGTTATCACTAAGGCCACAGTTAGCCACACCTGTCACACAGAAATGCACTACAGGGAGTTATCAGCAAACACACACAACAAGACTCCCTCAGCTCAGCTGCACCAAGGACCAAGCCTATGGAGACATCCCACGTTTTTATATATTTTTTAATTGAACCTTTATTTAACTAGGCAAGTCCGTTAAGAACAAATTCTTATTTACAATGACGGCCTACCCCAGCCAAACCCTAACCCAGATGACGCTGGGCAATTGTGTGCCGCCCTAAAAATTGTTAGTGTGTGAACTGTCAGCTAAGCTTCCTGCCATCCAGGACCTCTTATACCGGGCGGTGTCAGAGAAAGGCCCTAAAAAATGTCAATGACTCCAGCCAACCTAGTCATAGACTGTTCTCTCTGCAACCGCACGGCAAGCGGTACCGGAGCGCCAAGTCTTGGTCCAAGAGGCTTCTAAATAGCTCCTACCCCTAAGCCATAAGATTCCTGAACATCTAAACAAATGGCCACCCAGACTATTTGCATTGCCCCCCCCCACTCCTCCTTTATGCTTCTGCTACTCTCTGTTATTATCTATGCACAGTCACTTCCATAACTCTATCTACATGTACATATTACCTCGACTAACCGGTGCCCCTGCACACTGACTCTGTACCGGTATTTCTTTTTTTTCCCGGTATTTTTCTTAACTGCATTGTTGGTTAAGGGCTTGTAAGAAAGCATTTCACTACACCTATTGTATTCGGCAGATGTGACAAATTTGATTTGTGAGGTTCTCCAACCCAGCTGGTGACTGTAATAAGTAGCTCACCAGAGTAACAGCCCAGTCAGCATGTCTGTCTAGTGATTCCTGGGAAATTGGTAGCAACATGGTTGTGTAGGCTATATCTTGCTTGCAATAGATTGGTTACCTAGTCTCTGGGCTTGTTCAACATTGCAGGTGACTGCCGACTAACTCTGATCTACAAATCACTGAGCATCATAAATAACCACTCATTATTATTTGTAGATCAGTCAGTCAGTCTCAAACACAACCTTTAGTAATGTTTTAACAAAATACTAACCTGTACCCCCGCACACTGACTCGGTACCAGTGCCCCCTGTATATAGGCTCATTATTGTTATTCTTATTGTGTTACTTTTTATTTTAGTCTACTTGGTATACTTTTTATTATTAGTTTTTATTTTAGTCGTGTAACTGTATTTATCTTTTGACACTAGGGGGCACTATAATACAACTAATTAATCCAAGCTCCCCCTGAGATGAGATAATGTAATACACGTGATCACTATTGACATATTCATTTAATATACAAAATTGATTGGCACTTGTAATAGCTCAAATTAGACCTTGACATGTACAGAATTGTCCTCAATCATAACTGCAAGTAGGACAACATGTCTCTCCTATTTATTTTCTTACAGGATTCCATTGGTAAAAAAAAGGAGGTTGAATAGAATACAGAGAAAGTGTACAGGAGTGTCATAGGTTATGTACTAATTGTTCACAGCAGTCAGTCTGTACATGTACATCTGTACTGTACATGAGACATCTAGTACCATTATTACAGCTGAGCTAAATCAGGATTCTATTACTCCCATGTGTGTCCTCTTCCGGGGGGTTTTCAAACTCCCCAAATGTCTCCAGGGTGTCTTGACTGGGATTTCTTGAGGGTTTTGAGGTAAAGAAGAACAGCAATACAGCAGGGAAATCAGAAGTCCATACCACCACCACACCTAATCACTGCAAGTAGATTTGTTATTAACCAGGAGGGTAAGAATAAAAACAAGTTATAAATAAAAAACAGAAGAAAATAGAAAGGGAAAGACACAGATTGTGGGGCAAGTCCCACATCAAACATCCCAGGTGACTACCACAGAAGTCAAAATAAAGTCACCTTCTAAACTGCTCCTGCAGATGGAATTTACTAGCGAGATTGGTTCCCTTCCAGTAAGAAAATGCTTTAAACTTGGGTGAACCAAAACAGGCAACTTCCTAAACCAAATAATGACTATTATTATCATCAACCCCGTGGATTGGGTGCTGAGGTGCAAATAATAGCCTTTTAAATAGCAGAACCCTCATTAACCTGGTCCCAGATCTGTTTGCACTATCTTGCACCTCCTTTGTCATGCCAATGACCACAGGGAGTTGGCAGGACAGCACAAACAGATCTGGCTCCAGGCTAGCAGTACTCTCACAGCCAATAAGGATAAAGGTTCCCAGTCTGAGTTGAGCACTTGATCAATCCCACAATGCAATGCCTCTTCAGAAGAACTTGACCCCCTTCCCGTCGTCCATGGTGATGACCTCTGCCTTGCCGTCCATCTGCAGGGCCTGCAGCGAACGAATCAGCATCCAGTCTTCCAGCCCATGGAATTCTGGGGGAAATGGGTTACATATAATTACATTTGCTGTACAGCTCAACAGAAGGCATAAAATAGTGCAGATGTCTTTAGGTACTGATGAATAGAAGGAAATGTCAGAAATGCACATTTCTGTTGCTGTACCTTCACTTTCTGTGTCGTCACCGTTGGCGAGCTCGTAGAGTGTAAACACTGTATTGACCATACTGTTTTTAGAGACCTGAAATGATAGGGAACATGAACTCTTTCATCAAGAAGTATCAACAGAGTACAGATAACACAAGGATTTAGACTATTACTTTCTGGAAAACTGCATCATATCTTCTATAATGACGCTACATAGCATTATTCTTCAAACAATGTAAAAGGAGCTATAGTCTACGCCCCAAATGGCACCCTATTCCCTATATACAGTGGTGTAAAGTAAAAATACTTAAGTAGTTTTTTGGTGTATCTGTACATTACTATTTATATTTTTGCCTACTTTTACTTCAATACATTCCTAAAGAAAATAATGTATTTTTTACTCTTTACATTTTTCCAGACACCCAAAAGTACTCGTTACATTTTGACAGGAAAATGGTCCTATTCACTTTTCAAGAGAACATGCCTGGGCATTCCTACTGACTCTGATCTGGCGGACTCACTAAACACAAATGCTTTGTTTGTAAATTATGTCTGAGTGTTGGTGTGCCACTGGCTATCTGTAAAAAAAAAAAATTATATATATATATATATATATTTAAAAATATATATTTGTGCCATCTGTTTTGCTTACTAAAGGGATTTGAAATTATTTATACTTTTACTTTTGATACTTAAGTATATTTTAGCAATTCCATTTACTTTTGATACTTAAGTATATTTAAAACCAGATACTTTTACTCAAGTAGTATTTTACGGGGTGACTTTCACCTTTTCTATTAAGGTATCTTTACTTTTACTCAAGAATGACAACTGAGAACTTTTTCACCACTGCCTATATAGTGCATTACTTTAGACCAGGGCCCATAGCAGCACTACTCACCCACTGGTAAATCAGTTTCCCCCATTCCTCTGGCCTCCTCCACATGACTAGACACCGCGTCTTGTTCTTGTCTAACCATTCCAGGTTCCCTGCAAACAATATCCAGTTCAATTATTTTTATAGTCAGAATAAGTATCAATATCCATCCTTCAATAAAAGCTGCCCTGGTACCTTTTTTCCTCAATTCCTCAAAAACAATTAGTATGGCCTCCATTGATAGTTTTCCTGAAAGATCAGTTAAGGTTTCAGAGGAGAAACATTCAGTGGGTATAATTTCAGAGAACATCCTTATTATATTTCCCTAGCCTCAAAGTCTTATTTATTTATCCCTTATTTTACCAGGTAAGTTTACTGAGAACATTCTCATTTACAGCAACGACCTGGGGAATAGTTACAGCGGAGAGAGATGAATGTGCCATTTGGAAGTTGGGGTTTGATTAGGTGGCCATGAGGGCCAGATTGAGAATTTAGCCAGGACACCAGGGTTAACACCCCTACTCTTACGATAAGTGCCATGGGATCTTTAGTGACCACAAAGAGTCAGGACACCCATTTAACATCCCATCCGAAAGACGGAACCCTACACAGGGCAATGTCCCCAATCACTGACCTGGGATATTTTATTAAGGGCAATGTCCCCAATCACTGCCTTGGGAAATTGGGATATTTTGTTTAGACCAGAAGAAAGAGTGCCTCCTACTAGCCCTCCAACACCACTTCCAGCAGCCCCTGGTCTCTCATCCAGGGACCAACCAGGACCAACTCTGCTTAGCTTCAGAGGCAAGCCAGCAGTGTGATGCAGGGTGGTATGCAGCTGTCCAACAACAAATAACAGGACAGTAGAGCTAGAAATGGCCTCCTGTGATTTATTTGGTTTGATCTATGATGCGTGTCAGTAAGTGAAACTCAGAACATGGTAGATAAAAGGATACTATCAATATTCTTGTGGTTGAACACAGGGCTCTCTTGGGCTTCCATGATGTCCAGAGTGTAGAGCTTGTTATGGCGGCAGTAGGACAGAGCGAGGGAGCACCATGCTGCAAGCTGTTTATGTCTGGTGTCAACATTAGGCTGTAACCTGTAAACCACCAAAAGCAACCATTAGTGACATCGCACCAACTTATATTGACTGACATGTACCTGTAAGTCAGGCGCTAGAAGTAGCTAGCTAGCTAATCACTCACTAACCGTTATCCAAGTTTCCTTTAGTTTGAAAGAGATGTGAATAATAATCATAAACATTAGCTGGGAACACAACCACATCATACAGTATTTGTGCAAGTTAGCAAATTGAATATATATTCAAGATCATTTACAGTAGCTAGCCACGGATTGCAATACATCATAACGTTAGCTAACTAGCTATAATGATAAACTAAGTATCTACAACGTCAATACGAATGACTATCTATCTAGCTAGCTACATGTTGAGAAAAGCATTGCTATCATTCATATGTTCGCCGTGTGGCTAACGTTAGCTGATCCACATCACTAGCCAGCTAGCTTCAACTAGCAATATAATACTTTTTTTTGTCAAAATTAACTAACTTAATGCAACGCAATCCACACAATACAATATTTGTTATATGTGGGTATCACCATTTAGTTGTGAAAATTGTTAACTTACGTAAAAAACGGAGGAAAATTATATTGCCAGGGCCACTCAAAACTCATTGCAAAATGATGTAAACACAAGCTGAAACCCGGAAGTGCAACCTCTAAATCGTTCCCTACTAGAAAATCCTATCCCACCATAGAGATAGATAGAGGACTCATATAGAGGACTCATAGAGGACTCATGTGTCTGCGCCACTATAGTTAATAACCGCAGAGGACCACATCGCGAGACTTCCGGGAACGCTTGCAAAGCAGACCAGGGTGGGGTTTGGGGAAAGAGAAGTCAATGAGAGAAGTGAAACATTCTTCCTTAGTTGTTCATTTTCTCGAAATCTACAGGCACAACCTAGATTCGAGCCAATGTCTTAAGTAGTTCGACTCCAACCTCGCGAAAGTGACAAACTGACATGTTTTCATTTCCGTCAAAAATAACTTTATATCGAAGGAGTGCCTTTGATTTGACGGCTTGCACATGCGCAGTTCAGCGCGAGACGACCAAACACGCATGACATCGCCTACAAGTGTAATGGGGGATTTCCATTTGAGAAGCAAATTTAGCCCATCTTCATAGCGTCTGTGACAGCGTCATTGAGGCGATCTCCATTTTGAAATAGTACGTTTTCTTCACGATTGGCTGACCCCTCCTGATGACTCTATTGGACATCACCAGGAGGTATCAGGCAATGAAGTTGAAAGTCCCACCCATTTGACTACATTAAAATGGTGGAAGCACTCAATCGCGATGCCTATGCTTATACGGCCTTTTGGCCACTAGAGGCCTCTATCTTTCACACACATCAGTGGATAAGGGCCGGGATAAGTTACTTTACGTAATTAACAAATTGAAACAATACATGTTAAGAAAGCAGTGAGTCATGTTAGGTGACATGTTTTTACAAAGTTATTTTATTAAAGGAACACGTGCATTTTCTGTAATTTACAGCATAAATATGCTATTGATTTCTATGTACAGAACAAAAAAAACAGTCTATTCATTTAGGTCTGGCCTTTTCCAACTCTATTAATGCTAACAAACTTTACAGTTACATAATGTACATTGACTGAATAAGACATTATTAGCATAACACAGGACTTCTAGGCTATTCAGAAACATGATATATAGAAACATGACCTCAGATAAACATTTCAGAAAACCTTTAAACATTTTGATTTCATCTTTAAAATGCATCTGAAAGGGTTTGTTTGATCGTGTGTTAAAACAAAGTATCAAAGCATCTTCAGGCTGCCTTGAGACTTGAGGTGTTAAGATAAAATCATGTTATTGTGAATTAACATTTTTACATGAAAGGAAGATTTCAAAGTAGGCCTATAGAAACAAAAAATGTTTTGAGACTGTACATACGGGATGCCATAAGGGTGTGTGCTATTTTACATAATAAGGAATGCAGTGAAGTGGCAGAAATTCAGAGAACAATCTGAATTGTCAGATGATTATCCAACTAAGATATTAGAATAAATGCAGTGCAAATATTTGACATCGCTTTCAACTAGGCCTAATGCAAGCAGCTCCTCTATGGCTGCCTCCCAATAATCTCTCCTTTCTCCTGAAGTGTGCACTTTTTCACTTCCCTTCATGATTTGAAAGGACATGACTGTTAGGCCTATATGTAAACTCCCTCTAGCCCATGCATACACCAATCCAATGCTTTTACATTTGTGGGGAATAGTGAACGAGTGCACACTTCAGAAAGAAGGAGAGACTATTTGGACGCACCCTTTGTTCGGTGGTGAGTGTGTGGTTTTTCTCCTACTGCAATATTACTTAAATTTACCACTGACCTCTGACTGACAGAGGCTTATGATTGTTTCAACTGGAATAGAAGATGAATTCGTATTCGTTCAGGACTAGCTCCACTATCTGGTTCTGGAAAACCATGTGCATGGCAATGTTGGCTGACTCCATCTCTGGCCGGAGCAGCGTGGGACCAAAGACAATAGCCACGTTCTGCACAGTCATACGGTTCTCTTCTCCATAGTTTATCACTCTGAGAGAGAGGGTGGATAGAGAGGGAGGGAGAGAGCGAGAGAAGCAGAATATAATAAGTTATCATAATATCATCAATAAAATAGGGCTCTGGTCAAAAACAGTACTCTATATAGCAAATAGGGTGCCATTTGAAACACAGGCTAAATGTGAGTGTGAAAGACCTACTTGCGTAAATGGCTGAAGAGGAGTTCCATGGTGTCATGGTTTGGCCGAGGGAGAGACTCCACCAGGTCTCGCATGTAAGACACTTTGAGGGTGTAATCAACAGTTCCTGAAAACAAGAGGATAGAACAATAAATGGTACACTAATGTATAAACTCAATGTATTTCTCCAATAGTTCATAAAAAAGGAAGTGGGGGGCCTCCCGAGTGGCGCGGTGGTCTAAGGCACTGCATCACAGTGCTAGCTGTGCCACTAGAGATCCTGGTTTGAGTCCAGGCTCTGTCGCAGCCGGCCGCGAACGGGGGACCCATGAGGCGGCGCACAATTGGCTCAGCGTCGTCCGGGTTAGAGGAGGGTTTGGCCGGCCGGGATGTCCCATCACGCACTAGCGACTCCTGTGGCAGGCCGGGCGCATGCACACCGACATGGTCGCCAGGTGTATGGTGTTTCCTCCGACACATTGGTGCGGCTGGCTTCCGGGTTAAGCGAGCATTGTGTCAAGAAGCAGTGCGGCTTGGCTGGGTCGTGCTTGGCTGGGGTGGTAAACATGATTAGTCCTTCCTTGATAGTGAAGTAATAGCATAACACAGTGCTACACTGGCTAAGAAAACGGAGGTGCCATCGTGGGGCCAATACTTAACACAGTTTCAGGCTATTCTACACTGAGTGAGGAATGTGAGGTGACATTGTGGGGCCACAGCGTCTGGCCTGCTGCTTACTTATGGCCTGGATGAAGTGGCTGAAGTGGCTGAAGGGGAAGAGGGGTTCAGGAAGCTCCCTGAAGAAAAGCTTCAGAGCCCCGGTGATGACGTGGATGTCCTCCCACTGGCCATCCTCCAGGTCCAGTTCCTCTGTGGAACAGAATCACATCACACAACAGAGTCAAAGAACAGGACGCACACAAACACAAATGCATACACACACATACTCGCATACAGAAGGTAAAGAGATGGGCATTACCGTGATCTGCCTTGAAGCGTAGTTTCTGAATGACAGCTAGGTTCCCACTGACTCTGTAGAGTCCATCCATGTCCAGACCTGTGAAGATAAACACACATCAGCATTGGGGTCAATCAACTACTGTGGTAACTTCTAACTTCTTTCCTATTACCGTATACACTGTGCTGAGTAATACACTGCTATTTCAATGTCGGAAGTTTACATACACCTTAGCCAAATACATTTAAACTCAGTTTTTCACCATTCCTGACATTTAATCCTAGTAAAAATTCCCTGTCTTAGGTCAGTTAGGATCACCACTTTATTTTAAGAATGTGACATGTCAGAATAATAGTAGTGAGAATGATTTATTTCAGCTTTTATTTCTTTCATCACATTCCCAGTGGGTCAGAAGTTTACATACACTCAATTAGTATTCGGTAACATTGCCTTTAAATTGTTTAACTTGGGTCAAATGTTTCGGGTAGCCTTCCACAAACTTCCCACAATAAGGGGTGAATTTTGGCTCCTCCTGACAGAGCTGGTGTAACTGAGTCAGGTTTGTAGGCCTCCTTGCTCGCACACGCTTTTTCAGTTCTGCCCACAAACATTCTATAGGATTGAGGTCAGGGCTTTGTGATGGCCACTCCAATACCTTGACTTTGTTGTCCTTAAGCCATTTTGCCACAACTGTGGAAGTATGCTTGGGGTCATTGTTTATTTGGAAGACCCATTTGAGACCAAGCTTTAACTTCCTGACTGATGTCTTGAGATGTTGCTTCATTATATCCACATACTTTTTCTTCCTCGTGATGCCATCTATTTTGTGAAGTGCACCAGTCCCTCCTGCAGCAAAGCACCCCCACAACAAGATGCTGCCACGCTGTGCTTGCCGGTTGGGATGGTGTTCTTCGGCTTGCAAGCCTCCCCCTTTTTCCTCCAAACATAACAATGGTCTTTATGGTCAAACAGTTCTATTTTTGTTTCATCAGACCAGAGGACATTTCTCCAAAAAGTACGATCTTTGTCCCCATGTGCAGTTGCAAACCGCAGTCTGGCTTTTGTATGGCGGTTTTGGAGCAGTGGCTTCTTCCTTGCTGAGCGGCCTTTCAGGTTATGTTGATATAGGACTCATTTTACTGTGGATATAGATACTTTTGTACCTGTTTCCTCCAGCATCTTCACATGGTCCTTTGCTGTTGTTCTGGGATTGATTCGCACTTTTCGCACCAAAGTACATTCATCTCTAGGAGACAGAACGTATCTCCTTCCTGAGCGGTATGATGGCTGCGTGGTCCCATGGTGTTTATACTTGCGTACTATTGTTTGTACAGATGAACGTGGTACCTTCAGGCGTTTGGAAATTGCTCCCAAGGATGAACCTGACTTGTGGAGGTCAACAATTTTTTTTCTGAGGTCTTGGCTGATTTCTTTTGATTTTCCCATGATGTCAAGCAAAGAGCCACTGAGTTTGAAGTTAGGCCTTGAAATATATCCACAGGTACACCTCCAATTGACTCAAATTATGTAAATTAGCCTATCAGAAGCTTCTAAAGCCATGACATAATTTTCTGCAATTTTCCAAACTGTTTAAAAGCACAGTCAACTCAGTGTATGTCAACTTCTGACCCACTGGAATTGTGATACAGTGAATTCTAAGTGAAATCTGTCTGTAAACAATTGTTGGAAAAATGACTTGTGTCATGCACGAAGTAGATGTCCTAACCGATTTGCCAAAACTATAGTTTGTTAACAAGACATTTGTGGAGTGGTTGAAAAACAAGTTTTAATGACTCCAACCTAAGTGATGTAAACTTCCGACTTCAACTGTAACATAATCATCACTGTGATTACTAATCATTACCTCTCTTTTCCACTGCTCGGATACATTTCTCCACAAAGCTTGGGATAGTAGTTTTCTCCTGGGCACACAGTGCAGCCAGATGACAGCCAAACACATTGTCTGAAGGATGATGGATGTTAGTTTACCCATATCACAACAGAATATTTGTACAAACTCCTTCAAATCACAGTCTCTCTGGATTAGTAACATAGTCGTGACAAATCCTGACAGTAAATATAATGTAGCCCGATTTGGAGCAAGTTAGGCATGTGCAGCATTGTAGGAATGAGGACCCTATGAGCCCACCTCGGATGTAACCCTTCTCCTTGACGGACTGCAGCGTGGGTCGTTTCAGGAGGAACTTGATCAGCTTGGTACGAACCTTCTTCTGATCTGTCTCTCCCCCAGAGGAGGTGGCCGTGCTCGGTCTGGAAGCTGGGGAGGAGGAGGGGGGAGGAGGAAGTCAAGGAGGACGAAGAGGAGAAGGGGGTTAAACAGCCACAAAACATTAGCAATTTGACCTGGTGGAGGCTATTGCAGCTAAAACGTCTGCTATTTGAAGCAGGAATAGTGCAGTTGGGAGAACTTACACATCCTCCTCTTGTCCAGGGTGCCTAGTGACCTGTCATCTCTGTCTGTACCGGAGGACTTCTCACTGATGTCCCCGTCCTCCTCCTCAGATTGGTGGGGATCCTGGTCCTGCAATGTCATTGGCTAACATGCATGATGTTTGAACCAGCAGCCATTAAGTTAACTGTCCTAAATTGACCTTGATCAGGGAGTTTTTCTTATTTTTATTCAGTACATATTTTTCTCCATGCACCTAGAAGCACATTAAGGTGTGCGAGTTAATTTACTTCCAAACATTCAAGAAACTTACCAGCTGTCGAATGGTGTCGACTAGAACTTTGTGCCAGTCGTTGATGATACTCTCAGTGTCGTACTGTATCAGAAACTCAACACCATTTTTGTTTTTCAACTGAAGAGACAACATACAACAGAGGTTATTATGACTTTAACATTTGCTTTACAGATTCATAGGGAGGGCAACAGTCTTAGACTAATGGAAAATATATTCTCACATGATGTTGCTTCCCAGAATCACTTATCACAATGGGCAGGAAATGGTGAATGTGTAGTCAATTACATTTTTATTTAATACTAAATACACCAAATATTTATTTGATGTATTTAGTACAACTCCTAAAACACCTGTATTATGACTTCATAGCAACCAACTGTCAACTCACCTCAACAACGTTCTTTTTGCTGGATTTATCCCTGGGAGCCCAGCCAATCGTTGCACCTCGTAGCTCCACCGTGACCTCTGGGACGATCTGATTGGTCTTGTTCTGTCGAGAGAGAAAGACATCATGGAGGACAGTTGATGAAAACTGACAGTACTGTATTCCATGAAATCAGACAGTGATGTAAGAGTTCTTTATCTGTGCAGGTAACAGTTGTGCACCTCTCACTCACCGAGGCTCCTGTGGCTGCAGACTTGGGGTCTTTGTGGAAGGTCAGAACCCCTCCGTGAAGAACCGTCCATGACTGGGCCCAGTTTTTCCTACAGGAAGGCCACTGAGTGTGAGCTTTACTGTACTTCAGGGAATGTTGCAGTGTGGAAAATAATTTGGCAATGTAATGGAAGACTATACATTCAAGTTCATGGCTGATAATTCCATCACTTGCTTCCATGTCAGAAATGATTCCCAGACTTTAAATGAGATCAAAATTACCTTACTCTTTTCCCGTTCTCTGACACTTTAGTTTTGTTGAGAATTCCAGCTTTTTCTAAACTCTGCACCTGAAAAAGGATCCAAACATAACATGCTTTTAATTATGAGAAGCCAAGTGTTCAAGTGAGACATAATTATTGATGCATTGATACAGTACAATCCTGTTAACCTCAACAAACAGAAATGCACCAAAAAGCAACAGGAGGACAGTATTTGACAACTGTGCCTAAACTCTGACAACAAGCTCCTTTGTAATAGCTTGTTAACAGACACCTCTACGTTTTATAATGAACAGCATGGATGGGATAAAGCCACATACACATTTTAGACTATTGCATGCTCTCATATACTGTGTAGTGAGGTGTGATGAGGTGGTATGGCAGTTGGTGGCTCTGGCTGACAGTTTCCCAAAGGTGTTGTGACGTCAGCTGCCCTCAACAGGGAAAAACTCATCTATTTATGTACCAGGAAATATACCATTTCCCAAGTGACATCTATTTTCCTCTCTCTCAGGTATAGCTTTGCAATAACAGCATTATCCCATGCAACTACTATTCTACTTACAAATTCATCAATATACGGGTACAACACACCATTGGCCCTTAGATAGATAGCATGCGGATGGATACAATATTTATCAAGGCAGTGGTGAGATGTGCCACTAAGGCTCTGATTGAAGGGGCTTCTTCTGAGTCTAAACCAATCAGCTTTCAGGAACAGAAACAAAACACCATTCAGAGGAAAGACAGGTCAGGTCAGAGTGGTCATAGCGCTCTAGCTGGGGCAACTTCACAGAACTGTCATTTGAGTTAGAACAGAACTGTAATTTGAGTAAGAACAGAACTGTCATTTTCAGTCGACTCAGGGCTGATCTAACCTAATGAGGATCAGCAGACTGGGGAGGACAATAAAGGAGGACAGGAGAGGAGGAGGGGCACTCACGTGATGCTGCCCCATCTCTGGGGAGTTGTCTGCACTGGAACCCTCGCTGCCGTAGTCCGAGGCATTTCTTCTGTGAGTTGGGAAGAACTTCTGACCAATAGGAGAATAAAGGACGCTTTACTTTGTCACAATGTGACCAAAACGACATCCTGTCTAAACAGAATTGTTTAATTCATATTCCATTATATCAATTGAGCATAGATCCTAGTTCCTGACTTTCAAGTGTCTGCAATCACTTAATCTTACCCCAGAGTACACAATCTACTCTTTTATATGTGTGATATAGACCACTGTATTGTTACGACAGCAAATGTCACTGGCTGAACACAGTGATCCTAAGAATAGAAGTGAAACGTAATAGGTGTTCCAGGTGCTTGGCTCTCTTGAGTTTAGGAAACGGTGTCAAAACGGGTGCAGTATGAGAGCTGAGAGGGTCAGGTGTTTCATATGGTGTTCCCAGTCACTGCACTCTGCCTCACTAAACACTGCTGTCAGAGCCAGCTGACACTCCTACTGTAGCTCTTATAGCTCTAGTGTGGTGGGCTGTGGCTAGGGGAATGTGAGGTGTGTATTTGTGTGTGTGTATGGGGGGGTGCGCACTAGCAACACTAACCCCTTCCTCCATGGTTGAGCTGAAGTGAGCTGGACCCATGGTGTGTCTCCAGTTCTTCATAGATAGAGACCCCCCGTCCAGCGCAACACCGTTTCCCACCTTAGACTGGCCTGATGCTACAGGGGCCTGGAGGGGTCAAATGACAGAGGAGAAACTCTATACAAGAAACTCCCAAATAAGTCATTCATAAGTTAGAAATTAGGCATTGATGACCTATCTAAATTTGTATGGTAGAATTAATTGCTATGGGTGTGTAATCTTAATCTCTACCTCAGGCAGGTTCCACTGGGATCTGGAGCCATCTCTCAGGTAGTAGTACGTCTGTCCTCTGTCGTCCAATGATTTGATCCACTGTTACCACACACACACCACACACACGTTCAGTTAAATATCCATAATGCACTGCATCTTCATGGAGAAAATGTACTGCATATACTGTAGCGGTATCGGACTGAACGCCACCCGAATCAGGTTGCCCGGTAATATTCCTTCAAGCTGAGTGGCATGGTTTCCCCCTAGACTGCATTCCTGTACAGGTCTCTCTTGAAAAGTATATTTTTACCTCAATGAGATTAACCTGAATAAATAATGGATAAATAAAGGGTCTGTGTACCTGCTCAGGTGAGTGTTTGCTGGAGAACACCCAGGTTCCATCAGGGTCTACATTGAGGTTCCAGCCCGTCGGGGCGCTCCTGTCCAGGCTGGCCCTGGGGATGACCGCCTGGATAACATGGCTGGGGGTGTAGTCCTTATGGAAGGAATGAGGGCACACTGGGGACAAAGCCAACGGCTCCTCTTTCAGGGATTCTGGTAGGTCAGCCTCAGCTGGGTAGTCCTCCTCTGGCAGGGGAGGCTGGACACACACAGACGCACACACACACATATCATGCACACACACATGAGTGTGAATACAGACACACACCCACAGACAGGACAGACAACACAGAGATACATACACACACACGTTGTGAGAATGTTACATTCAGTGTTCTCACTGTGCTGCTTCGAAACAGATCAAGACCAGGACAATGGATAACCTTCCTCCTAGTTTCCTTTCAGCTTTTCAAAGTTCCTCATTTCAACAAAGCATTTTAAACAGCTTTTATCTTATTCTTTCACATCTCTTTAGAATTCTGAAAACACAAGAAGGCAGTTCGCAAAAAGTTCACAATGAGGTCAGCGTGAGAATGTACAGAATGCATTGCCTAATAGTTTGATGAAAATGACATCTATGATGGCTGCTACAGTGGGGCAAAAAAGTATTTAGTCAGCCACCAATTGTGCAAGTTCTCTCACTTAAAAAGATGAGAGAGGCCTGTAATTTTCATCATAGGTACACTTCAACTATGACAGACAAAATGAGGGAAAAAAATCCAGAAAATCACATTGTAGGATTTTTAATGAATTTATTTGCAAATTATGGTGGAAAATAAGTATTTGGTCACATACAAACAAGCAAGATTTCTGGCTCTCACAGACCTGTGACTTCTTCTTTAAGAGGCTCCTCTGTCCTCCACTCGTTACCTGTATTAATGGCACCTGTTTGAACTTGTTATCAGTATAAAGACACCTGTCCACAACCTCAAACAGTCACACTCCAAACTCCACTATGGCCAAGACCAAAGAGCTGTCAAAGGACACCAGAAACAAAATTGTAGACCTGCACCAGGTTGGGAAGACTGAATCTGCAATAGGTAAGCAGCTTGGTTTGAAGAAATCAACTGTGGGAGCAATTATTAGGAAATGGAAGACATACAAGACCACTGATAATCTTCCTCGATCTGGGGCTCCACGCAAGATCTCACCCCGTGGGGTCAAAATGATCACAAGAACGGTGAGAAAAATCCCAGAACCACACGGGGACCTAGTGAATGACCTGCAGAGAGCTGGGACCAAAGTAACAAAGCCTACCATCAGTAACACACTATGCCGCCAGGGACTCAAATCCTGCAGTGCCAGACGTGCCCCCTGCTTAAGCCAGTACATGTTCAGGCCCGTCTGAAGTTTGCTAGAGAGCATTTGGATGATCCAGATGAGGATTGGGAGAATGTCATATGGTCAGATGAAACCAAAATAGAACTTTTTGGTAAAAACTCAACTCGTCGTGTTTGGAGGACAAAGAATGCTGAGTTGCATCCAAAGAACACCATACCTACTGTGAAGCATGGGGTGGAAACATCATGCTTTGGGGCTGTTTTTCTGCAAAGGGACCAGGACGACTGATCCGTGTAAAGGAAAGAATGAATGGGGCCATGTATCGTGAGATTTTGAGTGAAAACCTCCTTCCATCAGCAAGGGCATTGAAGATGAAACGTGGCTGGGTCTTTCAGCATGACAATGATCCCAAACACACCGCCCGGCAACGAAGGAGTGGCTTCGTAAGAAGCATTTCAAGGTCCTGGAGTGGCCTAGCCAGTCTCCAGATCTCAACCCCATAGAAAATCTTTGGAGGGAGTTGAAAGTCTGTGTTGCCCAGCGACAGCCCCAAAACAGCACTGCTCTAGAGGAGATCTGCATGGAGGAATGGGCCAAAATACCAGCAACAGTGTGTGAAAACCTTGTGAAGACTTACAGAAAACGTTTGACCTCTGTCATTGCCAACAAAGGGTATATAACAAAGTATTGAGATAAACTTTTGTTATTGACCAAATACTTATTTTCCACCATAATTTGCAAATAAATTTAAAAAAAATCCTACAATGTGATTTTCTGGATTTCTTTTTCTCATTTCATCTGTCATAGTTGAAGTGTACCTATGATGAAAATTACAGGCCTCTCTCATCTTTTTAAGTTGGAGAACTTGCACAATTGGTGGCTGACTAAATACTTTTTTGCCCCACTGTATGTACTGTAGGTGTAGGACTTAGCAGGAGCTTAACTTCATTAAAAAGATGAGCGTTGTATTATTTGTAGACTTCCCATGGGTGAAACTATAATAGACTAAGTAAGTGAGTGTCTAAGTGGAGCAGGCCTTACCGGCCCTTCCTCCAGAGAGCTGTGCCCACTCAGCGGCTCCATCAGAGGGGGATAGGGGCACTGTGGCTCTGGGGGCTCCCAAGACGTCTCCCCCGATACTGGGTTGTAGAAGTACTGACGGCCACTAGTCACATCCAAACACTGCTCCCAGTCAGAGGTCCATGCAGGGGGGGAGACAGAGGTGGGGGTGGGGGACTGAGAGGAGGGCGAGGGAGACGAACACACAGGCTCCTCGACGGGAGCCTCAGGGTCTATGTGGGGGTTGTCCCAGGTGGTCTGCCCCGATTCGGGGTGGTAGTAGTACTCCTGTCCACTCTCCTGGTCAGTGTGCACCTCCCATCCCTCAGAGTCAAGGTAAGGAGGAGAGCAGGGAGGGGAGGAGGCCAAGGGAGGGGACTCAGAGACGTTTCTGTGGAGCTCCGCTACATTGACATACACAGCGTTCTGGGCACTCTCATTGTCAACCTATGGGAAGAGCAGGAAATATGGGTCAGGGGTCATCTGGAAAAGTTTAGAACTACAGAGTAACGCTAAGCCTTGTCCCAGATTGGTTTATGTGTTGACAATAACCATAGGAGTTGGCAAAACAGCACACCCAGATCTGGGACCAGGCTGAGATCAAGTGACACTGATTCTAGGCAGTCAGAATACTTAACGCAGCAGAGAGACAAACCTGTGAATAAAAAACTAACATCAACTTTAGTCTCACAGCTCTATAGACAGTCAGTTGGTTCTGAGTAGATAAAATAAGCTGTTATGTTTCTGGAGAGAAAAAAAGCCACTCTCACTTATAGCACTCAGAAAGAGGGTGACAGAACAGTCTTTCTTCCGGTGCAGTCAGCTCAGAAAGTTACATCTAAAGCTAAACAGAAAGCATTGAGCTCCAAACCACAACCCACCGCCTCGTTTTTGTCTAAATTTACAGACACCCACTATTACCCAGTTACCCAAAGACACAGACTCTGCATTGCCAAAAGTGGAGGTGCAACACTCGACAAACTATAACTGTATGCCTACTTCACAGTCCGCCCAGGCATTCATGTGTGACATTGTCTTTCGTCTAAGGGTGGTGGTAATGTTCCAGAACAATAACAACTGTTCACAAACAAATACAGAAGGCCAATATTCAAGTTTCATTCTAAAGTTTGACAATGGTTACTAATCAACTACAGTAGGCACTCTTTCAATTCTCCACAATACAGAACTGTAAAAAAAAGAAAAAATTATGACTCACACTTTCACTGAATATAATCCAATTCAACTGTTGACTGAATATAAGTTAATATGACATTTTATTCTTCGTCTTATCTGGGACCCACAGTTATAGAAACCATTTTATAGTAGGAGGCAAAATACAAAATGCATCACCAGTATGTAAATATAGGCCTAGTCAATACCAATACACATGGTTAGGTAGGTTGAGTTAGCCTAGTTAGCCCAAATGTTAGTCTTGTTGTCATTGTTGTTGCAGACTGCCTCAAGTAATTTCCCCTCAGATAAATAAAGTTGTTTTAATTGTATTGAATAAATGATAGTGAAGGAGAAAGAAGTAAATGTCTAATGTACTTCTGTGTCCATCATTCCAGAAAACATTGGCACACTCACTTACTCCAGCTAAAATCAATGTTTTTCATTTACATTTTAGTCATATATCCAGAGCGACTTACAGGAGCAATTAGGGTGCCTTGCTCAAGGGCACAGACAGATTTTTCACCTAGTTGGCTTGGATATTCGAACCATCAACTTTTCAGTTACTGGCCCTAAACTTTTAACCACTAGGTTACCTACCTCCGTTGAAATGACCCCCAACTAAAATAGACGATCTGATCCTACATTTTCAGAGGCCCGAGTCTAACCTGGAGTCTTTTCTTATCTGTTCCAGTGGCCCAAGTTTCACTTGCTGTATTCCAATGAAGAGGTGTCTGACTGACTTTATGATTCTTGGGAGGTCCCTCTGGGAACCCTGATGGATATGTTGTCATCATCATGGCACTTTGAGAGGGACGGTTGATCTCTCCCTCCCTCTCCCATAGTCTATATTTACCAGGGACCTTGATCAGCTGTGCCTTCTGGTTGGGACTATCACACCAGGATCCTTTAGACTCTGAAAACCTACCACTGGTTTGATGAATGGTGACAGGTCGGAAGCCTATTTATATGGGTCAGCAGGCAGATATGGATAGAAATTTGTAAATATGACCATTTTCCTCTGATTAATAATAATACATTTTGTATCAGATATGGACTCGATGTCCCATCTAGAGGTTTTTGGTCTGTCATTAGCATCATTATTGATCTCATTATCACCACAAGGTAATCAATACACATGACCAGGCAATTGAACCGAAAATAGATCAACAAAATACAGACAAGCGAGAGGAAATTAGAGAGTTGCATCATTGATCCCCCTGCCCACTGGAAAATATATCTACCCAGAGTAAACACCGCACAGTAAACACACACTAACCAGAAGTGAGAAAGTCGGTCTTTGTGTGGGCAAAATGTCAGTGTCACTAATAAACATAAACAACAGGCAAAACCCTCAATCTACCCATTTCATCAACACACACAGTAAGCACCTCACAGTAAATGTAATACCCATATGTGAGAGACTATGGTTTTGTGTTGGCAAATTTGTCAACTTACACCTGGCATAACTCTAACGTCAAGAGTGCTTAATGGATCTATGCACTAAACATGTGGAAGGCGGCGTTACTTGTGTTACTGAGCATGCTCTTGACGTGCACGGCAACAGAGGAAAAAAAGTTGAGCAGAGGCAATATATCCGCAGAAGGGTGAGACTAAGTAGACTAAACAGGAAGCAAGTAGGTGATAACAAGGTTGACGTAAACACTGTCAATGGTGTATATACACTGTACAACAAACCCAACACACTCTGATATACATTCAGAACCAGCCAATTTAGCCATAGATCCATCAAAACCAGTGCACTGACAGTTTTGGTGAGGCTGCATTGTTGCATTTAGAGACATACGCTATACAGTTTGTTCTGGACCTACCTGGTTTGCAATTGGTAGAGCCAAGCCCCCCCGGGTCTGATACCCATGCCGGGGCTTTGCATAAAGATCCACCATGTTTATGTAATCCTAATTAGTAGAGCCATATAATACAACTGACCAGAGCACAGCTGCACAGCTACGCTAGCTACCACAGGACTGAACTGACAGGAGCGGAGGCAGGCAGGCAGGCACACACACCGTACGCACAAACACCAATGACAGAGATGCCTCGGAAAGGAGAACTGCCTACTCTGTTACAAATGACAGGGGAGGGGGGTTCAGAGGGAGGGAGGCAGAGAGAGAGAGAGAGAGAGAGAGAGAGAGAGAGAGAGAGAGAGAGAGAGAGAGAGAGAGAGAGAGAGAGGAGAGAGAGAGAGAGAGAGGAGGCAGATAGAGAGGAGGCAGATAGAGAGGACAGGTCATTTGAACCCACTTCCTTTCTGTCTTACCAATGATGAAAAAGGAAATGTCGGCATGGAAACAAAGCTTTAGGAGAGTGCATTCCTTTTACTCAAGTGGTGAATTAGATTAATTAGCGAGGAAGCCAGGGCAGAACTAAGAGGATACTGAAAAAAACTTCTGGGTTTAGCTAGTCCACTGTACTCACAAAGGTCATGGTTTGACTGTTATAACTCTGGTTTGGGTTATATCTCCTTCTATTTGTGAAGCAGTCTTTACATTAACATTAGAAATGCTGTAATCAGCCTGATAGTAGCATTAACAGTAAGAATCGGACTACTACTATTGGTTTCCAAATCAAATGACAACAAATGTTTAAGAATTGCTTGACAAATCTACACAGAAAAGTACAATTGTGCGCTGTGTAGAGGAGAAATGTACACATTTCAATGGACAATGTTGCTGTAAAACTAGGAGGAACCCAGAGTAGCTGAAGCTCAGACTGCAGAGTTGGTGGGTGTTTGACTTGAGACAGGAAACTTTAGTGAAAGGACAGTTGCTCAACCATCACTTCCTTCCAGGGAGGATCAGACTGTTCACAGATCAGACTGCTGACTGGCTGAAGCCTTCGACCGAAATGTTGTACCATAGCATCCATACTACCACAACTAATAGTATCATAATACGTATCATACCACTGCAATCAATAGCATCACCATAATTCATCAACTAATAGTATCATAACACACAAAACCAATAGTACAGTGCCTTTGGAAAGTATTCAGACCCCTTGACCTTTTCCACATTTTGTTACTTTACAGCCTTATTCTGAAATGGATTAAATAAAACCATCTACACACAATACCCCATAATGACAAAGCGAAAACAGGTTAAAAAAAAAGCAAATGTATTAAAAATATGATTATTATTTACATATGTATTCAGACCCTTGCTATGAGACTCGAAATTGAGCTCAGGTGCATCCTGTTTCCATTGATCATCCTTGAGATGTTTCTATAACTTGATTGGAGTCCAACTGTGGTAAATTCAATTGATTGGACATGATCTGGAAAGGCACACACCTGTCTATATAAGGTCCCACAGTTGACAGTGCATGTCAGAGCAAAAAACCAAGCCATGAGGTCAAAGGAATTGTCAGTGGAGCTCAGAGACAGGATTGTGTCAAGGCACAGATCAAGGGAAGGGTACCAAAAAATGTCTGCAGCATTGAAGGTCCAAGAACACAGTGGCCTCCATCATTCTTAAATGTAAGAAGTTGGGAACCACCAAGACTCTTCCTAGAGCTGGCTGCCCGGCCAAACTGAGCAACCGGGGGAGAAGGACCTTGGTCAGGGAGGTCACTCTGAAAGAGCTCTAGAGTTCCTCTGTGGAGATGTAGAACCTTACAGAAGGACAACCATCTCTGCAGCACTCCACCAATCAGGCCTTTATGGTAGAGTGGCCAGACGGAACCCACTCCTCAGTAAAAGGCACATGACAGCCCGCTTGGGAGTTTGCCAAGAGGAACTTAAAGACTCTCAAACCATGAGAAACAAGATTGGTCTGATGAAACCAAGATTGAACTCTTTGGCCTGAATGCCAAGTGTCACGTCTGGAGGAAACCTGGCACCATCCCTACGGTGAAGCATAGTGGTGGCAGCATCATGCTGTGGGGATGTTTTTCAGCGGCAGGGACTGGCAGACTAGTCAGGATCGAGCCAAAGATGAATGGCACAAAGTACAGAGAGTTCCTTAATGAAAACCTGCTCCAGAGCACTCAGGACCTCAGACTGGGGCGAAGGTTCACCTTCCAACAGGACAATGACCCTAAGCACACAGCTCTGAATGTCCCAGCCAGAGCCCGGACTTGAACCTGATCGAACATCTCTGTTGAGACCTGAAAATAGCTGTGCTGTGACACTCCCCATCCAACATGACAGAGCTTGAGAGGATCTGCAGAGAAGAATGGGAGAAACTCCCCAAATACAGGTGTGCCAAGCTTGTAGCATCATACCCAAGAAGACTCAAGGCTGTAATCGCTGCCAAAGGTGGGTGCTTCAACAAAGTACTGAGTAAAGGGTATGAATACTTACAGTTGAAGTCGGAAGTTTACATACACTTAGGCTGGAGTCATTAAAACTTGTTTTTCAACCACTCCACAAATTTCTTGTTAACAAACTATAGTTTTGGCAAGTCGGTTAGGACATCTTCTTTGTACATGACACAAGTAATTTTTCCAACAATTGTTTACAGACAGATTTCACTTATAACTCACTGTATCACAATTCCAGTGGGTCAGAAGTTTACATACACTAAGTTGACTGTGCCAAATTATTGACATAATTTGAGTCAATTAAACTTAGTGCCTCTTTGCTTGACATCATGGGAAAATTAAAAGAAATCAGCCAAGAAATCAGAAAAAAAATTGTAGACCTCCACAAGTCTGGTTCATCCTTGGGAGCAATTTCCAAACGCCTGAAGGTACCACATTCATCTGTACAAACAATAGTACACAAGTATAAACACCATGGGACCACGCAGCTGTCATAACGCTCAGGAAGGAGATGTGTTCTGTCTCCTAGAGATGAACGTACTTTGGTGCGAAAAGTGCAAATCAATCCCAGAACAGCAAATGACCTTGTGAAGATGCTGGAGGAAACAGGTACAAAAGTATCTATATCCACAGTAAAACAAGTCCTATATCGACATAACCTGAAAGGCCATTCAGCAAGGAAGAAGCCACAGCTCTAAATCCGCCATAAAAAAGCCAGACTACGGTTTGCAACTGCACATGGGGACAAAGATCATATTTTTGGGAGAAATGTCCACTAGTCTGATGAAACAAAAATAGAACTGTTTGACCATAAAGACCATTGTTATGTTTGGAGGAAAAAGGGGGAGGCTTGCAAGCAGAAGAACGCCATCCCAACCGTGGAGCACGGGGGATCATGTTGTGGGGGTGCTTTGCTGCAAGAGGGACTGGTGCACTTCACAAAATAGATTGCATCATGAGGAAGAAAAATTATGTGGATATATTGAAGCAACATCTCAAGACATCAGTCAGGAAGTTCATTCAAGCATACTTCCAAAGCTGTGGCAAAATGGCTTAAGGACAACAAGGTCAAGGTATTGGAGTGGCCATCACAAAGCCCTGACCTCAAACCAATTGAAAATTTGTGGGCAGAACTGAAAAAGTGTGTGCGAGCAAGGAGGCGTACAAACCTGACTCAGTTACACCAGCTCTGTCAGGAGGAATGGGACAAAATTCACCCCTTATTGTGGGAAGCTTGTGGAAGGCTACCCGAAAAGTTTGACCCAAGTTAAACAATTTAAAAGCAATGCTACCAAATACTAATTGAGTGTATGTAAACTTCTGACCCACTGGGAATGTGATGAAAGAAATAAAAGCTGAAATAAATCATTCTCACTACTATTATTCTGACATTTCACATTCTTAAAATAAAGTGGTGATTCTAACTGACCTAAGACAGGGAATTTTTACTAGGATTAAATGTCAGGAATTGTGAAAAACTGAGTTGTATTTGGCTAAGGTGTATGTAAATGTAATATTTCATGTAATAAATGTAATAAACATTTCTAAAAACCTGTTTTTGCTTTGTCACTATGGGGTATTGTGTGTAGATTGATGATGGAAAAAATCTATTTAATCAATTTTTGAATAAGGCTGTAACCTAACAAAATGTCAAAAAGTCAAGGGGTCTGAATACTTTCCGAAGGCACTGTATCATAACACCCCAACAAATAGTACAATGATAATACCCCAACCAATAGTATCACAACACCCCAACCAACACAATCAAAACACACCAACCAATATAGTGGTTGGTGTACAATAGTAGCTCTACATCTCCATCAATGACTGTAGTGTTTTTCAGATTCAGGCTGGAGGTTGCAGTTGACGTTTGAATAGTTGTTGTTTACATCCATTGGCTTGGATTCACCAAGCTGGAATATTATCTGCAGTAAACATCAGAGATGCCCCGTGTCAACCAGTTGGCAAGACAGCAGAAACAGACTGGCACCCTGGCTAATACAGTTCCTGGAACATCCCAAATATTTCACCTCTATTTTTGGTACCTGGGCACAAGGTGTTTTGCTATTGAAATGTGCCCGGGCCAGCAGCTTCACACTATGCTTATGCTATTACGTAAGCACAGAGGAGGCCTGTATTTCAGACTCACAAACAAGGACCTGAAAGGTCGACACACTTCATTGATACAGATAACAGGGGATATGGCCCATTCAAATTCAAGTAATTTAATTAATGATTTTTGTCTTTGTCAAAGATCATACATCCTCTGTTTTGTGAGTTTCAAATTGAAATTCCAACCAAAAGAGTGAAAGTGAAGCACTGTGGAAGAGGAAACATTGTTATGTTGTTGAACTAGGAGACGATTGCAATATTTAGCAGTCTCTAATTGCCCTAATGGAGAAAAAGCTGAAATTTCTCTCATACTGTAGCCTTGAGCAATGCTATGAATCAGCAATCTGCCTGATTACTTAACCGCTTTAGCAATCATCCAATCAAACAATAGGGAAGCAAATTGGGGCCCTAATCACACAACAAAAACAGTTGGCCTATTGAATGAGTCTGACTCCTCCCCCGTTACATCACTCCTCATGGCCCAGAATCCTGTATTACCCCAGAGAATGCAGTGTGGAATTCTAGTTTTACCTCCTCCTACAATCTACATACAGCACACCAACCTTATCACTTCCCTACCCATCTCCTCAGGCCAGGCTGACTGACGCTCTTCTGACTGCCCCAAGGCAGAAAACCAGCTGCAGTAGGATCTGCATAAAAACAGATCTCTAGAACATAGATATTCTAGAACATAGATGAAACATAGAGATGTATACAAAAGAGAGACGATGTGGTAATGTCTGAATATACTGTGGTGTTCTGAAACATTATAAGAGCCCAATAGTCAAAGAAACAGGGTAACAACTGCTGCCCAAGAATGCCTGCAGTACTGTACACAGTAAAGCTACTTAGCTAAAATGCATATTTACTTAAGGTATGCAGATCTCAGGAGCTTTGATAGCCAAGTCCCAAGCAGTTAACCCTATCATTACGAATATAGAACAAAAAAATACAAAAAAACATGCATCAAGACGACATGAAAGACATTCCAGATCTAATATGATTACTTGACCAAGGAGACAAGATACTGCGTTTACACAGGCAACCCATCAAAATTGGGTTGCCTGTGTAAATGCAGTCATTGAATAGTCTCATTACAGCTGAGGAGCAGTCAATGGGAGCCTCTAGAGGAGATACTACACAATTACAGAGAAAAATTATAACTTTCCACCTCCCACTCAAGTGGTGTGTGTGTGTTTACCAAAGCAATACATCTAGTGATGCATGAACATGAAGATAACACTATTACTATTCTTTTTCCCTTGAATAGTTTGTTTACAACAATAGTTAAGGAATTGCTGATTAATTGGATCATATAAGCAATGCATTCCTGCATTCACTTTCATGTCAATTGAGTTCATTTTTATTTAACTAGGATAGTCCACTCCACTCGATAGTCCAACCATCACGACAGTCTTGGGATCATGACATTGCGTGTTAGCCTTGTTGGATTCGACATTTTGAACATTGAGATATTAAAGACACGATAGAACAGACGCATAGTATATTAAAGAGTGAAAGAGACTGGGTCTCTGTAGAAAGACAGATGGGGTGGAATGTGTTGGGTGGATGGGAGGGGTTCACACACTAGTACCAATAAACCAAGACTAACCACTGACCACTACCAAGACTAAATGACCACAATAAAACATAATATCCCTGAGCAGCACAGCTATAATTGAAGGCTAACCGCTTCAATTGAATCAGAAAACATCTCACTCACAGACAGTAGGGCTCTGGTCAAAAGTAGTAAGTAAAGTAAAGTGCACCATATAGGGAAAAAGGTACAATTTGGCCAGAGTTGCTGCTTAGGAGGGGAACAATCAGACAATGGATTCACCTGTATGTCCTTCCCCTGAACAACACGCTACCCCAGTGTTCTATTCTGTCAGAGAGCAGGAACAGAGAGTTTCCTGGCATGTGACTTTGGTCTGCAGAACAGAGCAACTTACAACAGCTGCTGTACGGTCTGTCTCTAGGTTATGTTCTGTTCAGACTCAGAGGCTGTCTGTTCAGGGTCCCCCAGTGCCTCTCGAAGTCCCAGTCCTAGTCCCAATCACAGCACGGGAGAATGGACACGCACACACAAAGGTGCACACACACAGTCAGCTGAATGGACAGTGCACCCTGCCAAAACCACAGAGGGGTTGAGATGTGAGTGATGCATGTTGAGTCGAAAATACATTTTGGCGTCTCTTTTAAAAGATCTTTGGGACATTGGTCCTTTTGAGACATGAAAACATTGGACCGACATTGACATGTCTAGTTTGGATGATAAAGCTATAGACCGACAGTGGTCAATATTCAATCAAAACTTTCAGGGAAGGGGTTTCACACCAAAAATCTCTGATCAAATGCATGCATTCTTTTTGTCAGAAAATTTAATTAGAAACTGACAGCGCTTATTTTAACCTTCACGTGGCTTCTGCTTAGCTCTAAATATTATATGAAAGTCTGCATCCCAAATGGCACCCTATTCCCTACATAGTGCACTACTTTGATCAGAGACCTATGGTACAGTGTAAGTGAAGGCTACAGTTACAAGACATGTAAAATGATGCAAGTCAGACACTAAGGGCTCAGACACACCAACAGCGTTTGCTGGCCGAGAGTACATAGCACCTCTTAGCGTAATTTGCGAACCAAGGGCGCACCGAGTCAGGCGTCTACAGTGGGTAGTCCCTAAAACACAGCGCGCTGAACGATCAGCAGAAGAACGCTAGATCCACTTTCGGTGCGATGTGTGTGAGCCTTAATACACCTTGTCATTTACTCCTGTAAAACCTACAGGACTGCTATCCAGTTGCACCTAAAATGCTGCTTATTTCAGAAATCTGTGCACAGCACATTTTATTTCAATTTGTTTAACTTAACTAGGATAGTCAGTTAAGAACAAATTCATATTTTACAATGATGGCCTAGCCCGGCCAAACACTCCCCTTACCCGGACGATGCTGGGCCAATTGTGCGCCGCCCTATGGGATTCCCGATCACGGACGGTTGTGATACAGCCTGGGATCAAACCAGGGTCTGTAGTGACGCATCTAGCACTGAGATGCAGTGCCTTATACCGCTGCGCCACTCAGGAGCCTTTACGGCTATAGAACACAGAGAATACAGGTTGGAGGTTCTCTCTTTGATTAAAGCCTCTATTCATTAGCATCATCCTGTACCAGCCACTGTACTCAAATTCTACAAATACATATTTTTTTACATATAATTATTTTTAGATTGCACTAACACATCCCTTAAATCAACAGTGGATGGATCCCCATGCCAATAATGGGCAGAACAGCCCTAGGTTCTGCCCCAAATTGAACCTCATACAGTGAGGGAAAAAAGTATTTGATCCCCTGCTGATTTTGTATGTTTGCCCACTGACAAAGAAATGATCAGTCTATAATTTTAACGTTAGGTTTATTTGAACAGTGAGAGACAGAATAACAACAAAAAAATCCAGAAAAACGCATGTGAAAAATGTTAGAAATTGATTTGCATTTTTTTTGCCAAGACAATCCATCCAACTAACAGGTGTGGCATATCAAGAAGCTGATTAAACAGCATGATCATTGTACCAGGTGCTGGGGACAATAAAAGCCCACTAAAATGTGCAGTTTTGTCACACAACACAATGCCACAGATTTCTCAACTTTTGAGGGAGCGTACAATTGGCATGCTTACTGCAGGAATGTCCATCAGAGATTTTGCCAGATAATTGAATGTTAATTTCTCTACCATAAGCCGCCTCCAACATCGTTTTAGAGACCTTGGCAGTACGTCCAACCGGCCTCACAACCACATACCAAGTGTATGGTGTCACGTGGGTGAGCAGTTTGCTGATGTCAACATTGTGAACAGAGTGTTCCATGGTTATGGTATGGGCAGGCATAAGCTACGGACAACGAACACAATTGCATTTTATCGATGGTAATTTGAATGCACAGAGATATTGTGACGAGATCCTTTAGGCCCATTGTCGTGCCATTCATCTGCCGCCATCACCTCATGTTTCAGCATGATAATGCACAGCCCCATGTCACAAGGATCTGTACACAATTCCTGGAAGTTGAAAATGTCCCAGTTCTTCCATGGCCTGCATACTCACCAAACATGTCACCAATTGAGCATGTTTGGAATGCTCTGGATAGACATGTATGACAGCATGTTCCAGTTCCTGCCAATATCCAGTAACTTCGCACAGCCATTGAAGAGTGGGACAACACTCCACAATCAACAGCCTGATCAACTCTATGCAGAAGTTTCACACTGCATGAGGCAAATGGTGATCACACCAGAGGCTGATTGGTTTAATGATCCACGCCCCTACCTTTTTTTTTCTTTTTTTAAAGGCGTCTGTGACACTGCTGGTCATCTATGAACATTTGAACATCTTGAAGAACATTCTGGCCTTAATGGCCATGTACTCTTATAATCTCCATCGGGCACAGCCAGAAAAGGACTGGCAACCCTTCACAGCCTGGTTCCTCTCTAGGTTTTTTCTTAACCGCCGTGCTTCTACATCTGCATTGCTTGCTGTTTGGGATTTTAGGCTGGGTTTCTGTATAAGTACTTTGTGACATCTGCTTCTGTAAAAGGGGCTTTATAAATAAATGTGATTTGACCAACAGATGCATATCTGTATTCGCAGTCATGTGAAATCCATTGATTAGGGTCTGATGAATTTATATAAATTCACTGATTCCTTATATGAACTGTAACTCAGTAAAATCTTTGAAATTGTTGCATGTTGCGTTTATATTTTGGTTCATTATATTTACCTAGAGGGCTTCAATTCAGGAAGCAATGGAACTAGCCTACAGTACATGTCATGTACTGATAGAATGATTAAAGACTTGACAATTACCCAAATGTGAGTGTGATTGCCAGTGTGCACATTGTGCATAGCCTATACACACACTGCGTGGCATGGTTGTCAATGCCACCTAAGCCCTAGCTAGCTGCTTCTTCTGAGTTAAACTCTAAACCCCCACACATTACCATGGAGACGGACCTCCATTGTGGGGAAGTTGGGCTGCACTTGAGGGGTCCTGGCACGTCCACATGAGTTGCAACACTCTGGGTCCTAAATGGCACCCTATACATTTCATTTCTGTTGACCAGAGCACTATGGGTCCTAGTCAAAAGTAGTGCACTACATAGGGTGGAGAGTGCCATTTGGGATGCTACCCTCATTGTCCCGACAGACAGGGGAAGTGAGGGTGTCATTCATTCCACTGAAGATTATTGTTGAGAGCCACAAACCAGCTCTCTGCCTTTCTGTAATTAAGGGATAGTTTACTATGGTAAAACCGATTTTAGAAGAAAAAAACAATCTCTGCTGTGGCTTTATCTAAGCTTTTTAAATAGTCTTTCTACATTTACACGTTTCAGTTTGCGAACTAGATCAAGTTATATTATAGCAATTTAGGCCTACTATACTAGTTTAGTCAGCAATCATGATGTTTTCACTTTGCCACGAGCAACAATGTAATAACTTTAAAACAGTGAGTGGAGCAGATAAAATGTAGCTGATTTATAGGCTACACCGAGATGGATACAAATTGTTCCATGCTTGACTGTACATCCTGATACTAGAAGCGGCCTACGTCACTTTAGCTCGGAACTGGTGAACCAACGATGAAATCGGACTCGTGGAAAGTTTCAGGTTTATCCGAAAAACGATGTTGCGACTGTCAACCCATACAACTTTATTCAATGTAATTTGCATTCGCAAAATTTCAATATTTTTTAGGTTGGATAATTCTCGTCAACGTCACCGGTGCTCTGGCAACATGCAGCAACTGGAAGCAACTACAACCAGCCGTTTTGAAGTGGTTGGTAGTCTACATTTCGGATGAACTCTTTCCTTTCTGGTTACAGTACGTAGGTAGCCTATCGATTCGAATTAACCAGTTTCTATCCTGTTCTGTAGTTGCCCCAACAACTCTCCCCTAACCCCGACCCACATTCACGGTAATACAAATAAAAGGTAATTAGAGATAGAAAGACGATTCCACTTTTAGGAAATCTGACAGATACTTATAATTGTTCCAATCAAATTGCATAGGTTCATACGCACCTAACGGTGATTTGGTCCCGCTTAACGTATTCCAGACAGTTGCACCAACCTGACCAGATAGAACAGTTGAATCAGCTGGTCTGGACACTACAGATGCATTCTAGGGGCACCCCCTTACCCGTTGGACTGGCACACAAAAGGGTGTGTGTGTATTCATATGTAGATGAGCTGGCATAGAATAATACATTGAGTCTACCACAGCCAAGATATGCCATGCATGCTATGTTGGGAATCTTTCCATACATTAGCAGGGATTTTATCATCTCATGCATGTCTTATGGATATATTTCTTATGGATTAACCAAGTTAACAGCACAACTTTCAACCAAACACACTGCATTCTGTTAATGACAATATCACCATGTATCTTTAATGCAGATCACAAGGCTCACTTACTGAAAGCATCTTTTGACTCTTGTTTATGGATCCCAGAAGGTAATACAGTATTTCTCTGAATGTGATAGTGTGTGATTCATTAGCTGAGTCCTGTTGACCACATTAACTTTTGGGAAATCTGACACAAGCAATACACATAGTTCTTATCTGTGACTGTGATTCATTGTTTGATTCCCAATTTGCACCCTATTCCCCTATATAGGGCACTACTTTTGACCAGGTGCCATTTGGGATACAGACATTGAGTACAGTAATAATTCCTCTATGAATCATGGAACGAATCAGACCAGTCCTTTTCTTAAAATAAATACAACAGGGTAACTACAATGAAGGGTTCATGACTGGTGCAAAACTACCTCACACTCAACATCAACAAACAAAAGAACAGCTCATTGATTTCCGGAGGAAGGCAGACCCAGTGAGCCACCTAGTCCTGGGTGGTGAAGCGAGAGTGGGGAGTTAATACATGGGAACCATCATGGACAGCATACACTCTTTTAATGCCAACACTAAGAATATCAATAAAAAATACCAACACCGACTGTACCTCCTGCACAGACTGAGACAACCGAATGTTAACACCCGGATACTCTCCAACTACTACACCTGCCGTATAGAGAGTGTGACAACTTTCTTTTTCCTGGCCTGGTACGGTGGCCCGTCAGTTTATAATAAGGGTATCCTTAGCGGACTGTGAATCTGGGGTCTAAGCTCTGTGAGCTGCAGTGCAGGGGGCTTCAGGGCCTCTATGATAAACAGCCAATGGACAAGGCCAAACACATCATAGGGGACCCCACACACAATCTTGCCCAATGTTTTGAACTGCTGCCCTCCGGAAGGGTCCCACTGTTCAGTAAGAATAGAAGCAAAGCATGTTTCACTCCATCAGCCATTGGGCTGCTGAACAATGGGACATAGGACAGATGCAAGCCCAATAAACAGTCAGACAGTAGGCCCCAGAGACTTTGAATATGTGGAAATGTTTACTGACTTTCCAGTTTTCTGTACTGCATGTACACTGAACAAAAATCTAAATGCAACATGTAAAGTGTTGGGCCCATGTTTCATGAGCTGAAATAAAATATTCCAAAAATGTTCCATATGCACAAAAAGCGCATTTCTCAAATTTTGTTCACTAATTTGTTCACGAATCTCTTTTGCCAAGATAATCCATTCACCTGACAGGTGTGGCATATCAAGACGCTGATTAAACAGCATGATCATTACACAGTTGCACCTTGTGCTGGGGACAATAAAAGGGCACTAAAATGTGCAGTTTTGTCACACAACACAATGCCACAGATGTCTCAAGTTGTGAGGGAGCGTGCAATTGGCATGCTGACTGCAGGAATGTCCACAAGAGCTGTTGCCATATTTAATGTTTATGTCTCTACCACAAGCCGCCTCCAACATAATTTTACAGAAATTGGCAGTACGTCCAACCGGCCTCACAACCGCAAACCAAATGTATGGCTTTGTGTGGGCGAGCGGTTTTCTGTCAATGTTGTTAACAGAGTGCCCCATGGTGGCAGTGAGATTATGATATGGGCAGGCATACGCTACAGACAACGAACACAATTGCATTTTATCAATGTCAATTTGACTGTGCAGAGATACAGAGACGAGATCCTGAGGCCCATTGTCGTGCGTGTCGTCCGCCTCCATCATGATAATGCACGGCCCCATGGCGCAAGGATCTGTACACAATTCCTGGAAGCTGAAAATATTCGAATTCTTCCATGGCCTGCATACTCAGACACGCCACTCATTGAGCATGTTTGGGATGCTCTGGGTCGACGTGTACGACAGTGTATTCCAGTTCCCGCCAATAGCCAGCAACTTCGCACAGCCATTGAAGACGAGTGGGACAACATTCCATAGGCCACAATCAACAGCCTGATAAACTTTATGAGAAGGAGATGTGTTGCACTGCATGAGGCAAATGGTGGTCACACCAGATACTGACTGGTTTTCTGATCCACGGCCCAACCTTTTTTTAATGACCAACCGATACATATCTGTATTCAGATCCCATCGACGGAGGCTGTAGTGGAGCGGGTCGAGAGCTTCAAGTTCCTTGGTGTTCACATCACCAACAAACTATCATGATCCAAACACACCAAGACAGTCGTGAAGAGGGCACGACAAAGGCTATTTCCCCCCTCAGGAGACTGATAAAGATTTGGCATGTGTCCTCAGATCCTCAAAAAGTTCTACAGCTGAACCATCGAGAACATCCTAACTGATTACATCATCGCCTGGTATGGCAACTGCTCGGCATCTGACTGCAGGGCACTACAGAGGGTAATGCGTACGGCCCAGTACATCACTGGGGCCATGCTTCCTGCCATCCAGGAGCTCTATACCAGACGGTGTCAGAGGAAGGCCCTAAAAATGGTCAAAGACTCCAGCCACTCAAGTCATAGACTGTTCTCTCTGCTACCACATGGCAAGCACTGCCGGAGAGCCAAGTCTAGGTCCAAAAGGCTCCTTAACAGCTTCTACCCCCAAGCCATAAGACTGCTGAACAGTTAAACAGTTGACCCCCTTTTTACGCTGCTGCTACTTGCTGTTTATTATCTATGCATAGTCACTTTACCCCTATCTACCATGTACAGTGCCAGTAAAAAGTTTGGACACACCTACTCATTTAAGGGTTTTTCTTTATTTTCACTATTTTCTACATTGTAGAATAATAGTTTAGACATAACTTTGAAATAACACATATGGAATCATGTAGTAACCAAAAAAGTGTTAAACAAATCAAAATATATTTTAGAGGTGAGATTCTTCAAAGTAGCCACCCTTTGCCTTGACAGCTTTGCACACTCTTGACATTCTCTCAACTGGATTCATGAGGTAGTCACCTAGAATGCATTTCAATTAACAGGTGTGCCTTGTGGAATTTCTTTCCTTCTTAATGCATTTGAGCCAATCAGTTGTGTTGTGACAAGGCAGGGTTGGTATACAGAAGATAGCCCTATTTGGTAAAAGACCAAGTCCATATTATGGCAAGAACAGCTCAAATAAGCAAAGAGAAACGACAGTCCATCATAACTTAATAACCTCTTAAGGATCTATCTGACACCTTTTTTAAATTTTCGCAAGGATATGCATTTCTTGATACCATTTGAAAGGAAACACTTTGAAGTTTGTGGAAATGTGAAATTAATGTAGGAAAGTCAATCACTGACTCTCAATCTTACCTGATCCGAAAGAGAAGGGGCTGTTACATCAATCGGACCACAAGTTTGATCCAGGCTTTGCTGTTCTGCTGGTGTTTTCGTTGCACCCAGAGATCCAGACGGTTCTGTTCCCACTATGTCTGTCAACTCTGAGAGTGGTATATCTGATATAGTCTCATAGATATCAGAGTCCTGATATAAATGAGATTGCCCACTAGGATCCCCTGCCAGTGTTTTCATCATCCAGCCGTCTGAGTTCTGCTGTTCAACTGGATCCTTGATAAACGGAGGACGGCCTGACTGCACCTGAGGAAGTCCACTTGTGGGCTCGGGTGGGACAAGGAGCTTTAGGGAAGGGTGCTGCAGCAAATCGCCAAGACCTGGAGTGTCTGAGTTGAATGAGACACCTGGAACTAAACTATGCCTCTTCAGATCACATGGCGGGCTATCTCTAGTCTCGTTGTTTGAGGTCTGCAGTCCCACCATTGTCTTCACATGCTCATACCGCTCGATATCATCGATGTCTTGTGAGACTCCGAACGTGGACTTCCTGTGAGTGGAAAGTGATCTCACAAAGTGATCCGTGGACACGTGAACCCTCATCACAGCGCCTGGCCTTTGACCTTTGTTAGACATCTTCGGTGGCTCTCTGTCAGTTGTTGCCTGCGGGGATGTGTGACTCTGAGTCCCAGGATCGGTGAGGTCCAGTTGGCCCTGGGTCTCCACAGAGAGCTCCCTCACATACTTTGCAGGGATGTAGAAGGGCTTGGTGCCCTGGTCCTTCCGGACGTGCCACCAGTGGTCGTTGGTCCTGGAGACCAGGATGTACCTGTGAACATTACAGGCCCAAAAAGGCAATGTAAACAATGTGTTTGGGCTGTGCAAAAACACACAGTACGTCTATAATCTATATCATGTTGTCTGATCTGTTTGTTTGTAATTGTACTCATTTAACCACAAGCTGATGACTAATTTCCATTTTGTGAAATGTTTTATGGACAATAAATATTTTCAATTCAATTACATGTCATTGGGCTTGATGGAGACCTGAGTCCCATCCCTGGCTGTGTACTCATACTCAAACTCCACCTGCACCATCTCCATGTTACTGTAGGTAGGCCTATACAGTCAGCCGCTCCGCTGGCTGGGGCCTCTGTATTGAGATGCAGACAGTCACATTTCAGAAGAGGTCATCTTGGAGCTGGAAACAGTTGATAGGGTACATTTAAAACTGCTGTATCTGACTTTGTGCATCTCAAATGGCACCCTACTTTTTACCAGGGCCCATAGGTAGAGTGGCATTTGGGACATACACTTTATTTGCATTAAAAACATGAAAGATTCAGATCCAGTAAACTGAGACAGGACTCTGCTACACTGACTATACAGTAATAGGCGTTAGGGAACCTCAACATTGTGGGATTCACAGAATTACATATTATAACTAATTTAATAGGATCTCTGTGGTGGAAGTACTCAGTTACTATTTTTGTCCCACATGATGCACTTCTGCCTTACAGATTATTATCATAAAGAATGCAGACTGACCAGTATGGCTGTTTTTGTTCCATGATTTTAACTTGAAAATAGGCAGGCAAATACCATGAAATGTTGGTTCCCATCGCTGTGCATGAAAATACTGCTACAGGAAGTTTCTGACAGCAGTCACTGCAGTGCAGAACGCCCTAACCCCAAATTTAGAGCACTAAAGACAGACAACACGTGCACACACACGCACAGAGCCCACAGAACAGGAAGCCTGTAGCCCTGCACCACCCTGGGGTGACGATTCTCAGATCATCCCATAGTCAAGCTGCAATCTCAGTTTCCCATATAAGGCATCCAGAGGCCAATGAAGAAGTGAAGAAAACACAGGACTCAGTTCCTCCCTCTAATTTTAGTATTGTGAAAGCATTGACAGGATCAATTACTGGTCAGAAGTCAAATTGGTCCAAGTCGATTCCCTCTCCATTCTTGCCCATTCAAAGTGAGTGGGCCATCTGATCTGTCATCATAACAATTGTCTTTTGTTGACAATGGATAATGTACTTAGATCTAATGTCCTGTGAAAACACATTTTAAATATCTTCGAGTTAGAGTAACTTGCTTGATATGGTGTTGAAATAAAGTTTTGATCTTGATAAAGTCAAGGGTAAAAACCAACCCTACATTATGACAAGTCAAATAGAGATGTTATGCAGAACAAGTTAAACACATTGATTTAATCCCCACTAACAGCGAAATAGCCAAAGTGTCATTCAAAGGGAATCCCATGTCACAATCATGCACACTAACATTACACCAAACGTTTACAATAAAACCAATGTAATTCAAGGCTTGACGATACAATAAATGTGCATACCTGGAGGTGCAAGAAGGCTTGTACCAACTTTGTCCTCTCCTCTCTGAATGTTCAGCGGCTCCCAGATGTCAGAGGGAGTTTAATAACTTCCATTTGCATTAATACCCATCATATTAAACCTGGTAAATCTCTTTCACCATCTAGTTTCCATCAAATTAGTTCACATGTCCAAGAGTCCTGTGTTCAGAGCTCCTGTGGTGTCAGTTATAAATCCTAGTTGTCTACCACTGCCCTGTGTGTACACACACAGGTTTCAACTTGCCTCACTGCCTCTGTATCATTTCCTGTTCTACCAACTGTGTATTGGAACAACACAGAGAATATCGAGACTGGGGGACAGGAACGAACACTCACACAGAGAGTGCTACAGTATGGCAAATGGTAGTGACTCAGTATAGTTCTATTGTCTCATAAATAACTAAAAAATTCCATTTAGTCTGTGACCATTACTTCTGTTTAGAACTACAGTGCTGAACATTCTCTGGTTATAGGCGAACAGCCCAGAGAAATTACCCAAATAATTTGCATCAACTATGGGCCCTGGTCAAAAGTAGTGCACTATATTGGGAATAGGGTCACAAACATTAGCTATTAGTGTTAAATACCATCTAGCCTGCATGCCAGTGTGCATTCTGCTGGTTTGGTATAACATGGCAGTTGGCCAAAAAAGGGACACAAACAGACTGGTATCAAGATTATTTCCAATCTGAGTTTTATTAGGAATTATACCTGTTTGATTTACATCCTTTTATCCTCATAATATTTTCCTCTGCTCTGTAAAGTAAAGCAAGTTAGTCAAGTCTACAGTAAACTCATGTCTTACCTATTCCCTAGACACCTAGAGGATTGAACCCTGAGCCATGAATTTAGGACAAAAAAACAAATTAAAAAGACCAATATATGGTTTGTCACAGAAACTTTATTCCCACATATGCAGTACTGCTCTAAACAATGGGCATTGTGTGTTTTTGTCACACAGTTGGGAGAACATTACCTCTAAACTTAAAGGATAACAATGTCGGCCTGCCAGATAGGGCTCTGTTCAAAAAAAATTGCTGTTTTTGGTGCTGGCATCTACAGCTCCATCAGGGCTCGGATTTCATCAACACGCGACGTCTTCCTCTCACTGGGGTTCTTGGTGCCAAAAGCCTTCTCCGCCAGATCCTGCTTCTGCCTCTGAATCTTCACCATGTTCTCCTCCACGGAGCCCTTCACTATGAACTACACACACACAATAAATATTTACACACACACTGCTTCTGCCTCCGTGTCCATTATAAAACTACACACCGTAGTGACTGCATTACCCACAACCCGCAGCCCTGTAACCTCTGACCTTAGTGATGACAACATCTCTCTTCTGGCCGAGGCGGTGACACCGGTCCACACACTGGTCCTCTGCTGCTGGGTTCCATGCCTGTGGACACACACAAATGTCAGAGTGTGTACATGTATTTCTGTGTGAGGAAAGTGTAGATTTCTGAGCAGTTGACACACTTACTGGGTCCATGAGGAAGACGCGGGAGGCAGCGCTGAGGTTTATCCCCACCCCTCCGGCTTTGAGTGACAGCAGCATGATCAATGGGCAGCCAGGGGCATCGCCCTGGAACTCCTGAATGACCTGAGCCCGCCTCTTCTGGCTCATTGTGCCATCCAGACGTACAAACTTGAAACCCTCCTCCCTAGAGGCCGAGAGAGAGAGTGAACCAGGGTAAAATATATTTTTTCAAGTGTTCTGTGTGTGTGTGTGTGTGTGTGTGTGTGTGTGTGTACATGTTACCTGAGTGGGATCTCCAGAATAGTGAGGAAGCGTGTGAACTGAGAGACAACAAGACTCCTGATGCTGTCGTCCTCACTGCGCAGTCTGAGCAGGCTAGACATTAGAGCCTCCACCTATACACACCGTTTGTTGATCAGGGGGTGTCTTACAGTAGCTAGAAGCCATCACATCTTATAGCACATGAAAACCATTCGCCAGGAGTACGGATTCTATGAACATACAGTAATAAATAAATTATACACACACACACTTTTTCTTGCCACTGTGTGTGTGTGTGTGTGTGTGTGAACCTTTGAAATTCTGGATTTCTGCATAAATTAGTCATACAATTTGATCTGATCTTCATCTAAGTCACAACAGACAAACAATCTGCTTAAACTAATAAGACAGAAATTGTATTTTTCTTGTCTATATTGAATACATTATTTAAACATTCACAGTGAAGGTTGGAAAAAGTATGTTAACCCCTAGGCTAATGAATTCTCCAAAAGCTAATTGGAATCAGTCCGCTAACCTGGAGTACAATCATTGAGACGAGATTGGAGATGTTGGTTAGAGCTGCCCTGCCCTATAAAAACTCACAAAATTTGAGTTTGATATTCACAAGAAGCATTGCCTGATGTGAACCATCCCTCGAACAAGAGAGATCTCAGAAGACCTAAGATTAAGAATGGTTGACTTGCATAAAGCTGGAAAGGGTTACAAAAGTATCTCTAAAAGCCTTGATGTTCATCAGTCCACGGTAAGACAAATTGTCTATAAATGGAGAAAGTTCAGCACTGTTGCTACTCTCCCTAGGAGTGGCCGTCCTGCAAAGCACAGCGCAGAATGCTCAATGAGGTTAAGAAGAATCCTAGCGTCAGCTAAAAACCTAAATATATCTGTAGAAAAGGCCCATGGAGTTGGTGGAAGAATCCTTTAATTCATGGCCACTTGCTCAGCTGCGCCAGGGGCGCTTTAATTAGGTCAGGTGGAAATGTTAGACAGCTCCACTCATTAAAAGGAGGAAATCGCCATCGCCCAATCTCGCTGCTTTCTCTTCCATAACTCTATCTGATCCAGAAGTTCTGTGCGTCTATGAGTCCACCACAGACTACCCAGTAAATATACCACGTTATGGTTAAAGGAATTCTTGCCTCAGTCTCATCCATTCCTCTGTCACCTGACCCGTGACCACCTGTTCACCTTTACTGTCAGTCATTCTACCTGTCCAGCTACCTACACAGATTCCAGTAATCTTTCAATATCTCTGGAACATGCTAACATCTCTGTTTCTGAGTCTACGATACAAAAAACACTAAACAAGAATGGTGTTCATGTGGGGACACCACAGAAGAAGCCACTGCTGTCCCCCCCCAAAAATGTACATTGCTGCACGTCTGAAGTTCTCAAAAGAGCCCCTGGATGTTCCACAGCGCTACTGGGAAAATATTCTGTGGACAGATGAAACTGAAGTTGAGTTGTTTGGAAGGAACATGCAACACTATGTGTGGAGAGAAAGAAAAACAGCGCACCAACATCAAAACCTCATCCCAACTGTAAAGTATGGTGGAGGGGGCATCATGGTTTGGAGCTGCTTTGCTGCCTCAGGGCCTGGACAGCTTGTTATCATTGATGGAAAAATGAATTCCCAAGTTTATCAAGACATTTTGCAGGAGAATGTTAGGCTGTCTGTCTGCCAATTGAAACTCAACAGAAGTTGGGTGATGCAACAGGACAACTACTAATTTCCTTAAACTGAATGATAATAAAACTGAGATATTATTGATTGGTCCTGCTGCCTCAGCCAAAAGGATTGATCAGTCCTTTGATGTTGATGGAATCCACGTTAAGCCTTCGTCATTGATTCGTAACCTTGGTGTCTTATTCGATTCAACTCTATCTTTTGGCTCTCACATTTCTTCTCGTTAAAAACTATTTTTTCCATCTTCGTAATATTGCTCGTCTCCGATCTTCTCTCACTTTAGCTGATGCTGAAACTCTAATTCATGCATTAATCACTTCACGCTTGGACTATTGCAATGCCTTACTTCTTGGTCTTCCCAAAAAAACTTATTGCAAGATTATAGTATGTTCAAAACTCACCAGCAAGAGTTCTCACCTCCACTAGGCGCTCTGCTCACATCACTCCTCTGCTTCATGACCTTCACTGGCTACCTGTGGCATCACGTATCCACTTTAAGGTATTGCTTCTAACTTTTAAAGCATTAAATGGTCTTGCTCCCCAATATCTCTCTGACTTACTCTATCCTTACCGCCCCTGCTCGGTCCCCTTAGATCAGCTGAACTTGGTTTGTTGACTGTCCCTCGTTTCCGGTTGTCCACTGTAGGTAATTCACTACCTCTTACACTACGCAATACCTCATCCGTGGGTGCATTCAAGATCCAGTTGAAGACATATCTGTTTGACATGCATTTTGGGTAGTGTGTATCCTATGTGACTGCGATGTATGTGTGTGTGTGTGTTCTGAATGTATTGTAATGTGCAATGTAAAGCGACCTTGAGCTATGGAAAGGCGCTATATAGATAAAACTTCTTCTTCTTCAACTACTCAAAACACAGAAGTAAATCAACAGAATGGCTTCAAGCAAAAGAAAATACACCTTCTGGAGTGGCCCAGTCAGAGTCTTGACCTCCTCTCGATTGAGATGCTGTGGCATGACCTCAAGAGAGCGGTTCACACCAGACATCCCTAGAATATTGCTGAACTGAAACAGTTTCGTAAAGAGAAATGGTCTAAAATTCCTCCTGACTATTGTGCAGGTCTGATCAGCAACTACAGAACATATTTGGTTGAGTTCATTGCTGTCAAAGGACCAGTTATTCACATACTTTTAGTTCACATACTTTTCCCACCCTGCACTGTGAATGTCTACACGGTGTGTTCAATAAAGATATGAAAACGTACAATTATGTTATTAGTTTAAGCAGACTGTGTTTGTCTATTGTTGTGACCTAGATGAAGATCAGCTCCAATTTTATGACCAATTTATGCAGAAGTCCAGGTAATTCCAAAGGGTTCACATACTTTTTCTTGCCACTGTGTGTGTACGCACGCACACACGTCAAAGGTTTTACAACACCTACTAATTTAAGGGTTTTTCTTGATTTTTACTATTTTCTACATTTTAGAATAATAGTGAAGACATCAAAACTATGAAATAACACATACGGAATCATGTAGTAAGCAAAAAAGTGTTAAACAAATCAAAATATTTTATATTCTTCAAATTGCCTTGATGACAGCTTTACACACTTGACATTCTCTCAACCAGCTTCATGAGGTAGTCACCTGGAATGGATTTCAATTAATAGGTGTGCCTTGTGAAAAGTTAATTTGTGGAATTTCTTTCCTTAATGCATTTGAGCCAATCAGTTGTGTTGTGACAAGGTAGGGGTGGTATACAGAAGATAGCCCTATTTGGTAAAATACCAAGTCCATATTATAGCAAGAACAGCTCAAATAAGCAAAGAGAAATGACAGTCCATCATTACATTAAGACATGAAGGTCAGTCAATATAAAATATATTTCGATTTGTTTAACACTTATTTGCTTACTACATGATTCCATGTGTTATTTAATATATTTGATGTCTTCACTATTATTCTACAATGTAGAAAATAGTAAACTTTTGACTGGCAGTAAGTAAGTAAGTATGTATACACAAAATGTTTATAGGCACAACAACTTTCTATTACAGGGTGGTATTCACTAGGAATCAAACAGGGAGGGACTACTTGAACGTTTCCAATAAACGTTTTGCTACAGTTTGCACAAATTAACATACCCCAGAAGTGGTTCTCCAGGCGTGTGTGTTACCTTGGAGCTGCTCCTCCAGTTCTCCAAGAGGTTACTCTCCTCCTCCTCTTCCTCCAGAGGAAACTCCACTAGCTCACTGGCCTTGATCTGGCCTCTGCACAGAGGGCACCGTGCCTGCTCCTATACACACACACACAATAAGTGCCCCTGGGCAATGCCTGCATCAAGAAAGAAAGAAAGAGAGACATGGCGTGTATGTAGTTAACTACCTGCTCACTGCGTATGACCTCTGCGATGCAGGGTCTGCAGTAGACGTGTGCACAGTGTGTGATGACGGGCAGATGAACAGAGTCCAGACACACAGCACACTCTTCATCAGAGCCAGTGCCCAGCACCAGCCTCAGCTTCACTATCAGACGCTCTCTCAACTCTGCAGGAGTCACAGCTACCACACCTGGGGGGGGGAGGAGAGAGAGAGAGTTCATTAGAATGGTATGTGGCTTTTTTTTTTAAATACCAACAAAACAATCAGTTACAAAAGTTACAAAATGTATTATGCGTATACACACGCTTTACCCATATATATATATGTGTGTGTTACCTGTGTGTGTAGTGGTCTTTCCCAGTAGGTCAGGGTGGCAGCAGAACTGTCTCAGCCTGACTAGGATAGCCAGAACATCTGCGTAGTTCCTGAGGACAGTCCCCTCTGCAACGTACCTACACACACACACACACGGCCACACAGGTAAAAACACACACGACCACACACAGGTAAAAACACACACGGCCACACACAGGTAAAAACGCACACGGCCACACACAGGTAAAAACACACACGGCCACACACAGGTAAAAACACACACGGCCACACACAGGTAAAAACACACACGGCCACACAGGTAAAAACACACACGGCCACACAGGTAAAAACACACACGGCCACACACAGGTAAAAACACACACGGCCACACACAGGTAAAAACACACACGGCCACACCTGCTGATGGTGGTGCGTCCCTCTGTGCGTGCCAGCTCGTATTCCTCCCTCTCCTTCTGTGTCAGCTCCACTTCCTCTATTCTGACGCTCCTTTTTGGCAGAGAGACCAGAGGCCGACCACACACACGGCTGGTCTTCGTACGACGCAGCGTGACACACTTCACCAGAGCCTGCAAGTTCCTACACACACACGCCAGGTCAAACACACACATTTGAGTTGTCAGCTTTGGCAGCCAGTGAAAACATAAATGCTAGCCATAGTTACAAATGTGAGATGCTGTAGTTGAGATCAGTTGTCGCTTTAGCAGGAAGGCTCTAAAAACCATGAGCCAGCCAGCCAGCCAGTCAGTCAAGCTAGCATGACTGTGAATGACTCTCTCGCTGTTACGCGTGTGTGTACTGACTGCAGGCCGGTCTTGTCCCCCTGTGTGACAGGTCTCTGTATGACTCTGTTCCACCACTCTCTCATGTCGAACGGCTTCAGACGCAGAAACGCCACCAGCATCCACAGATCCCTCAGGTTGTTCTGGATGGGAGTGCCTGGACACAAACGACACTGAGCTCTTCACATGTTCTACGTCAGAAGTTGACATTATCCACAAGCAGTGTGTGTGTGTGTGTGTGTGTGTGTGTGTGTGTGTGTGTGGGGCTAGTACCGGTGAGTATCCAGCGTCTCTGTGTGTTTAATTTGAGTACAGCCTTGCTCTGCTGGGCATTTGGGTTTCTGATAATATGGCCCTCGTCCAAGACTACTCTCAGCCAGCTCACTGTATGGAGGGGACTAGCACTGCCCTGAGACAGAGACAGAGAAGTGAGTGAAAGCGTTGCAGTTTACCAGTCCCAAATCAAGAACTATAACACACACCCAACCTCCACCCACCGAGTAGTCAGCAGAAAGCACGTTGTAGGTGGTGAGGACCACGTGCTGCGAGGACAGGAAGTGTGTGTCCCTGTTGCGTTCCGAGCCGTAGTACAGATACACATTCAGCTTGACGTCCGCTCGCACATGCTGATCCAACTGGTCCTACAACACAAGTTAACATGTTAGTGTGTGTGTGAGTGAGTCAGTGAGTGAGTCAGTGAGTGAGTGAGTGAGTGAGTGAGTGACTGTGTGTGTGCGTTAATGTGCAAAAGATTTTGTGTGTTCTCACCAGCCAGTTGCTGAGTACCGATAAGGGGCAGATGATGAGAGTGGCTCTGGCTGCTGGATCGTCTGTGCTCTGGGAGGAGGCAGCTTCTACCGGCGAAACTACACTTTTACCTTAACTCACACACACACCAAATAATGCAGTCATCAAATGGGTTGGGATGCGTGTAGCTATGTTATCACAGATCATCAGTATATCAATGATGCATGGCAGAGCAATACAATATATCCATCATATATTGACCACTGAACTGACCGACACTCTTCTGCTGAGGAGCTCCCGGTGTTAACCCACTCAGTGCGGCTGCAAAGTCCAGGTCCTCCAACACAGCACCCCCTACACACACACACACGGCACCCAGTTTTGCATGCAAACAATTTTTCTAATCCTAAATGCCAGTACTTGTAAAGACGGCTGTCTTACCTTTCTTTGAGGTGCTGACTGCTTTCCCTTTGGTCTTAGCAGCTGAAAGGACAGATTTTATTGCAGCACAGACCACCACATATACATGGCATCAGGAGGGACAAAAATCACACGCACAGCCGATTTACCTTTCTTTGTTGTGGTGGCCTTGGCTTTGCCTCCCTGTGGCCTTCCCTTTGCTGTGTGGTGAATGACAAATATATTAGTTAAGCTGAGTCTGCATGTCCTTACACAAACAGTAGTAGTGTGTGTATTTGGGACTTCTACCTTTCTTTTCAGGCACCCAGTCCTCATCTCCATCCTCTTGCACCATGTCCACTGACTCCACACACACCACCTGGGTTTCAGCCTGACTGGCTCTGAAACACACACACACAATTTGTCCTGACAGAAACCAGAGGTGATAACATACGCAAGCAGAGAGCTATATGCTAAGGCTCTAACCTACCTCATACAAGGGGAGTGACCAGCAAGAGCCACAGACACTTCTGCCTGATCCCCCTCGCCTCTCTTCCCTGAGCGAGAGCGCAAGAGAGATAGACAAGAGACAGAGAGAGAGCGAAAAGGGAATCAACATTAGTGAGAGAGAAGGAGCAGGCACCTGAAATGTCTTGAGCACACACACTTACCTTCAGGGTTTTTCCTTGCGCTGGTAGAGGCCTTAGTCTCAGGGGAAGATTTCTCCTACAGAGACATATAGAGACACAGCTCACTGACAGGACATTCAGATATCCATGCACAGAGGCTGTCATCTTTTCACTTTATGACAGCTGATCTGAACCAGTGTTGGGGTCAATTCAAGAAAGAAAACTTGAAATTGGGTTTACTTTTTGAATTGACTGGAGAAATTAAAATGGAATTGATCCCGTCCCCCCAACCCTGATCTGAACAGACATGAAAGTGACAAATCTATCACCTAATCCTTTCACCAATCAGGGGCCACGAAGGAAACACACTTCCGATCAGAACACTTACTGGTTCACACAGAGGTTTCCCGTGGTGGAAGTTGGAGAGAATCAGAGCGATAGTGGTCAACGTTTTCCCCTGAAAACACAAACCACAGTGGTGATGGTGAAGGGTGTGTGTGTGTTCATGTACTGTACATGGTCAGTAATTAGGGTGTGCGTGTTCGTCTCACCAGTCCCATGTCGTCAGCCAGTATGCCGCCCCGGACCCTCTGTGGTCTCTCTCTAACAGAGGAGTGTGTGAGTGTGTTATAGAACAGCCCCCCCTTATCCTCCCAGAAGGGGGGCAGCGCCGCGTTGTTTTCACACACACACATCCAGCTCAGAGCCTGCTTCTGGTGGGGCAGCAGCGGAGTACACACTGCCTGTAGGTCGACAGATACACACACAAACAGCCACAAGTCTATTCTGATTTCAACCTCCTCCTTCCTGTGTGTGTCTGTATATATATACACTAGCGTTCAACATTTTGCGGGTCACTTAGAAATATCCTTGTGTTAGAAAGAAAAGCAAATGTTTTGTCCATTAAAATAACATCAAATTGATCAGAAATACAGTGTAGACATTGTTAATGTTGTAAATGACTATTGTAGCTGGAAATGGCAGATTTTCTATAGAATATCTACATAGGTGTACAGAGGCCCATTATCAGCAACCATCACTCCTGTGTTCCAATGACACGTTGTGTTAGCTAATCCAAGTTCATCATTTTAAAAGCTAATTGATCATTAGAAAACCCTTTTGCAATTATGTTAGCACAGCTGAAAACTGTTGTTCTGATTTAAATAAGCAATAAAACTGGTCTTCTTTAGACTAGTTGATTACCTGGAGCATCAGCATTTATGGGTTCGATTACAGGCTCAAAATGGCCAGAAACAAAGACTTTCTTCTGAAACTCGTCAGTCTATTCTTGTTCTAAAAATGAAGGCTATTCCATGCAAGAAATTGCCAAGAAACACAGACACTGGACAGAGGAACTCTGCCTAGAAGGCCAGTTTTTTTATTTACCCCCTTTTCACAGTATCCAATTGGTAGTTACAGTCTTGTCTCATCGCTACAACTCCTGTACGGACTCGGGGGGGAGGCGAAGGTCGATGGCCGTGCGTCCTCCGAATCACACAGCCCAACCAAGCCGCACTGCTTCTTGACACAATGCCTGCTTAACCCGGAAGCCAGCCAATTGGTCCAGTGTCGGAGGAAACACACTACACCTGGCGACTGTGTCAGCGTGCAAGCGCCCGGCCCACCACAGGAGTCACTAGAGCACGATGGGACAAGGACATCCCTGCCGGCCAAACCCTCAACTAATCCGGACGACACTGGACCAATTGTGCGCCCGGTCGCGGCCGGCTGCGACAGAGCCTGGACTTGACCAGAATCTCTAGTGTCACAAGTAGCACTGCGATGCAGTGCCTAAGACCACTGCGCCACTCGGGAGGTGCCCAAAGCGTGCTTCTTAACACCCGCCCGCTTAACCCGGAAGCCAGCTGCACCAATGTGGCGGAGGAAACACTGTTCAACTGGCGCTCGGCCCACCACAAAGAGTCGCTAGAACGCAATGAGCCAAGTAAAGCCCCCCCACCGGCCAAACCCTCCCCTAGCCCGGACGACGCTGGGCCAATTGTGCGCCACCCTATGGGACTCCTGGTCACGGCCAGTTGGGCTCGAACTCCAGGCTGTAGTGATGCCGCAACACTGCAACGCAGTGCCTTAGACCACTGTGCTACTCGGGAGGCCCTCCTTTCCTGACTCAACACACTCTCTCCCGCTTCTCTATTCTCAAAAACACACAAGTACACATGCACTCACCTCCACTGCCTCTCTCTCTCCAATCTTATCCTCCATCAGGTTTTCAAATAAATTGTCAAATGCATTCTTCAACTGCAGGAGAGGGGAGGAAACGGCGTGATACGACAACCCAGACGTAGGTAATCATAATTTTCAATATCTTGGTGTACATCTTTATACTGTACGTAGCCTATGCCTATTTGTTTTTAAGTGTCTAGTGTCTGATCAAAATGGCATCATATTCCGTATATAGTGAACTACTTTTGACCAGAGCGCTATGGGCACCGGTCAAAAGTAGTGCACTAAATAGGTAGTACACTAAATAGGGAATAGGGTGCCATTTGGGAAGCAGATGGTTGGAAGTATAATACCTCTTCTGCAGTCAGTAGGACAGTCTTCCTGGGCAGATGTCCGGAACCATCTACACACATTAATCCTTTCCCAAATGACACACACACACACACACACACACACACACACACACACACACACACACACACACACACACACACACACACACACACACACACACACACACACAGTGAGACAAGAGATTGCCCAGGAGGAGGTATGAGTGTACCTGTGTCAGCATGTGTGTGTACCTGTAGGCCCAGTCTGCAGTTTGAAGCTGCGTGAAGCTATCTGCCTCACCACTGCCTCTCTGTTCTCCTCTCTCCCCCAGAAGGACAGAACTACAGACATGGTGAACTGGTTTTTCACTCCGAACGGCACCACCCTAAACACACACACAAAACAGTTAATACCTTGGCTTGTACACACACAGCTGCATATAATAATAATAATACATTTTATTTAAGGGGCCTTTCTCGACACTCAAGGACACCGTACAGGGAAACATAAGACATTTAAAAGCATAGAACAGCATTAAAAACAACAAAAGAAGCAGAGCAATTGACGTCAAGTGAGATAGGCAGTTTTAAACAGGTGTGTTTTGAGTTGTGATTTGAAATGGGAAAATGAATCGATGTTTCTGAGTTGGGAGGGTAATGAGTTCCAGAGACGGGGAGCAGAGCGGCTGAATGCTCTGCTCCCCATAGTGGTGAGACGGGCAGGGGGGACAGACAGGTGTATGGAGGAAGAGGATCTAAGGGAGCGGGTGGAAGTTGGACCCTGGAGAAGATCAGACAAATATGGGGGGGCGAGTTTATGGATGGACTTGAATGTTAACAGAAGGACTTTGAATTGGATACGGAACTGGACCGGGAGCCAGTGAAGCTGTTGGAGAACAGGAGTGATGTGATGAATGGAGGGGGTTCGAGTAATGATGCGGGCAGCTGAATTCTGGACCAGTTGAAGTTTATGGAGGGATTTATGAAGGAGACCAAAAAGGAAAGAGTTGCAGTATTCCAAACGGGAAGTGGCGAGACTGTGGACAAGGACGGCGGCAGTATGGGGGGTAAGGGAGAGACGGAGTCGATTTATGTTTCGTAGATGGAAATAGGCAGACCGTGTAACGTTATTAATGTGCGATTGAAAAGATAATGTGCTGTCAAGGATGACACCCAGACTCAACCTGTGGGGAGGGTGAAACGGAGGAGTTATCAATATTAAGAGAAAAACTGTCGGTTTTGGATAAAGTAGATTTAGTGCCAATAAGGAGAACCTCAGTTTTATTACTGTTTAATTTGAGGAAGTTTTGGGAATACCAGGTTTTTATTTCCGAGATGCAGTCAGTAAGGGAGGTGAGCGGGAGAGTGGACGAGGGTTTGGTCGAAAAGTAGAGCTGGGTGTCATCAGCATAACAGTGGAATTGAATATTGAATTTGCGGAAGATATTTGCCAGGGGCAAGAGATAAATAATGAAAAGTAGGGGCCCCAGGACAGAGCCCTGGGGCACACCAGAAGTGACGGCGGAGGGACTGGATTTAAAATATTTAAGTTGAATGAACTGAGTGCGGCCAGAGAGATAAGATGTGAACCAGTCTAACGAAGTGTGGCTAATGCCGATGGAAGATAACCTGTTGAGGAGGACGGTGTGACTGATGGTATCAAAGGCTGCACTCAGATCGAGGAGGATGAGGATGGTATGAAGTCCAGAATCAGCTGCCATAAGGAGGTCATTGGTGATTTTGATAAGTGCTGTTTCGGTGCTATGAAGTGGACGGAAACCGGACTGGAACTGTTCATACAGGTTATTGTATATCAGTTATAAACACTGATCCATGGACCTCTACATTAACTTTGACAGGACCCATGGGCACTGTCAGCCCTGCTCTCACACATACTCACTTACTCACCCTTCCACCCTGGCCAAGTTGTTGTCCATGATGTTAGCCAACAACGCGGCTAGCTCTCGTTTGATGTGCCCCACCTGACTGCCATAGACGTTAGCCACCATCACCGCGTTACGGTCATACGGGTTCTGAGGCTGACGCACCAGAGACACCATCTCCCCTTTGTTCACCTATACACACATAATAGGGTCATTAATTCTAAAGGCCTATTCGTGACACATAAGTTAAAGTGAAAGTAGTAAGATGTTAGTTAGCCTAAAGCCAGGAGTGGTCAGGACAAACTCCTGGACCAACTTAAGATTCATGGATTTAGCAATGAGTTTTTCATTGACCTTTTGATAGATAGCTACTTACCACACCAGTATAATACCGGAGGCCTACCACGCTCCCACGTAGGCTGCCAAACAACACCCTGGCGTCTGGCTCTCGGTCCAGCTCTTCTCCTGTGCCTCGGATGGCCTGGGACAACGTCTCTGTGACCGGGTCATCTGCAAAGCTAAGCCCAGCCCCTCCAAACCACCGCCTGGACTGCATGGTGCCTGAAACACACACAGTTGACAAGTAGCCCCGTGTTTCCCCAAGGCCCCACCATAGGGTGTGCAAACAGTTTAATCAGCAATAAGACCTGATTAAACTAGCTAACTAGTTGAATATAGTTGAAGCTGGTGTTATATTAGCAAGTGCTGGGCTAGAACAAAAATCTACAGTAATGCACTGGGGGGACACTGATGTGTAGCATTCACGTTACAATTCTGTATCTACTGTACTTGCAACTGGAATATGCAAAATTAACTCCTGACATAACTAGCTGACATTCGAGCTAGTTTACTGGCTACTGTACTGGATTCTTGATTGGATTAATCAATCAAATGTATTTATAAAGCCCTTTTTACATCAGCAGTTGTCACAAAGTGCTTATACGGAAACCGAGAAGAAAAATACAAACAGCAAGCAACGCAGACGTAGAAGCACGGTGGCTTGTAAAAACTGCCTAGAAAGTCAGGAACCTAGAGGATCCAGGCTGAGGGGTGGTCTCTAGTAAGACTATGATTATCTCAAGTTCAAGCAGCTACAATAGACATTTGACTAGGAGTGGGCAATAGGACGTGCATGGCGATTTGGGCTAACGTTAAAAACTAGCATGCATTAGCTGAGCTTGTTCTAAGCTAACTAGCCAACGCTTGGTAATTACCTAGTTAGCTAAAGATATTGCTAGCAGCAGGATGTCTGAATAGCTAATAAATGTATTTCACAATATATAAAAATGTTATCAATAATTCTAATATATCTCGGTTTGGATTCACCTTGAAGATAAACAAATTATTTGCTAAATGTTAGTTTCGTAATGTTTCAGTCCTTCAACGCAGGCTGTCTATTTACGCACATTCGTCTCTCTCCCGAATAGCCAATGAGCGCGGACTCAATCTAGCGTCACAAGTAAGGAACACGCCCACCACAAAGTATTCTGCGTTTTGATTGGCAAACACGTATTCTGAATTTCCGATTCATCAAGGTACCCGTATTTGCTATATCCTTCAATTTTAAGGGGACACCGGTAGCTAGCGTCATCCCGAATCAGAAATACGCGTTCTTTCAATATACATGTAGTTCTGTGCCACAATTGTGAATCTTTTCCATCAATATGGTAAGACTCCCTCCCTAATTCTTATTTTTCCGACGGTTGAGTTACGTTTGGGCATAGAATTTAGCGCCCTGTCCAGTAGCTATCAAGACAAGATCCCTCACGCTAAAACAGGTGAAATATTGGCCTACCATATCGGCCATTCTGGCTCATACATTACTTTATTTACTGTGTGTCTAAAAAACACAGCTGCTTTCAAACCAGTTTTCAGTAAGCTCTGAGTCTGATGCATCTGTCCTCTTAAGGAATAAAGTATTATTAGAATCAACAGTCTCAAATCTTGCAAATGAATGTTAGAGAGGATGATGACACAGAGACAGATAGGCCTGCAGGCAATTCCAGAACCCTCACCCTGACGGTGTGCTCCGCTGCCATCGGTGGCACCTTCCAGTACGGCTACAACCTCTCCATCATCAACGCCCCCACCAACCACATCCAGAGGTTCATCAATGACACATACTGGGAGCGCTGGGGAACTGGCCTGGACACCTCCCAGGTGACCCTGCTGTGGACCGTGATCGTGTCTGCCTTCTCCCTGGGTGGCCTGACCGGGGCTCTTCTGGCAGGACCCATGTCTGTCCGCTGTGGCAGGAAGAACTCACTACTTCTCAATAACTCTTTCTTGTTCCTTGGTGCAGTCCTCGCCCTTACAAGCCGGGCGGCAAGGTCAGTTGAGATGATTATTCTCGCCCGCCTGCTAGTGGGGGTCAACGCTGGGGTGAGCATGAACGTCCAGCCCATGTATTTTGGAGAGAGTGCCCCCAAACACATGCGTGGCGCTGTGGCCTTCTCCTCGGCCGTGTTCACTGCGTTCGGGATCTTCCTGGGCCAGGTGGTGGGTCTAACGGAGCTGTTGGGTACCGAGCCCCTCTGGCCCTACCTCCTGGCCAGCAACGCCCTCCCAGGCCTCCTCCAGCTGCTCACCCTGCCCTGGTTCCCTGAGAGCCCCCGCTACTTGCTCATGGACCGGGGGAACAAGGAGGCGTGCGCCCGGGCTCTGGGTAGATTCCGCGGTGGGGCTGATTTCAGCCTGGAGATGGAGGAGATGCTGCAGGAGCAAGCTGACGCCGGTGGGGCCACGGCCAAGAGTCAGACTCCCTGGGACCTATTCTCCAACCGCTCCCTCCACCCCCAGCTACGCACTGTGATGGCTGCTAGCAGCGCCATGATGCTGTGTGGTAATGACTCCATCTACTTCTATGCCTCGTACATCTTCCTAGCAGCAGGGATCCCTGTGGAGAAGGTCCAGTATGTGTCTATCGGCACTGGGGCCTGCGAGTTCACTGCTGCTGTTGTGTGTAACCTGCTGATTGAGCGTGTGGGCCGCAGGATGCTTCTCAGTGGCGGATACGCCCTGATGGCGGTCTGGGCGCTGGTCTTCACCCTGGCCCTGACCCTCCAGGGCTACTCTGTTCCAGGGATGCCCTATCTCAGCATGGTCTGTGTGTTCTGCTATATCCTCAGCTTCGGTATGGGCCCTGCCGGGGTTACGGGAATCTTGCCTGCTGAGCTCTTTGACCAGACGGCTCGGCCTGCAGCCTACATGGTGGCTGGGTCCCTCATGTGGATCAACCTCTTGATAGTAGGCATGGCTTTTCCGTTCATAGTGAGTTACCTCGATGCTCTCTGCTTCATCCCGTTCTGTTGCGTCTGTGTGGCGGCCTCTTTGTTTGTGGGCCTCACTCTGCCTGAGACCAAGGGCAGGACACTGGCTCAGATCACAGCAGAGTTTGATAGGAGGAATCCTTTGAAGAAGGGCTCAGAGATGCAGGGGGCCAAGCCCATGAAGGAGCAATATCAGCTGGGTAAAGCTCTCTCTCTCACCACCATAGACCCAGAGCCCCTCTCTCTCACCGCCCCAGACCCAGAGCCCCTCTCTCTCACCGCCCCAGACCCAGAGCCCCTCTCTCTCACCGCCCCAGAGCCCCTCTCTCTCACCGCCCCAGAGCCTCTCTCTCTCACCGCCTAGACCAGAGCTTTTCTCTCACGGCCCTAGACCCAGAGCCCCTCTCTTTCACTGCCCCAGAGCCCCTCTCTTTCACTGCCCCAGACCCGCTCTCTCTCACCGCCCCAGACCAGACCCGCTCTCTCTCACCGCCCCAGACCCAGAGCCTCTCTCTCTCACCGCCCCAGACCCAGAGCCTCTCTCTCTCACCGCCCCAGACCCAGAGCCTCTCTCTCTCACCGCCCTAGACCCAGAGCCTCTCTCTCTCTCTCTCACCGCCCTAGACCCAGAGCCTCTCTCTCTCTCTCTCACCGCCCTAGACCCAGAGCCTCTCTCTCTCTCTCTCACCGCCCTAGACCCAGAGCCTCTCTCTCTCTCTCTCTCACCGCCCTAGACCCAGAGCCTCTCTCTCTCTCACCGCCCTAGACCCAGAGCCTCTCTCTCTCTCTCACCGCCCTAGACCCAGAGCTTCTCTTTCTCTCTCACCGCCCTAGACCCAGAGTCTCTCTCTCTCTCTCTCACCGCCCTAGACCCAGAGCCTCTTGTTCTCACCGCCTAGACCAGAGCCTCTCTCTCACTGCCCTTCACCCAGAGCCTCTCTCTCTCACTGCCCTTCACCCAGAGCCTCTCTCTCTCACCGCCTTAGACCCAGAACCTGGGGAGGGACGGGACAGTCTGGGGGTCTGAGGGTGGGGTTATATATGAATTATATTTAATTATGGTGTATGAATGTGGTGCCTTGGTCCCTAAACCAAATAGCCTATACCTCTTTATGAACTCACTGTAGTCAAGGCTGCTGTTAAAATGACAAATTAAGGCTGTCCCCGACTAGAAATAAAATCTTGGTCGACCGAGAGTCTTCCTGTTCTTTCGACCAATCAAAATGTTTAAACTTATTTTTCCATATATATGGAATAAAATCGACTACATGTGCACTGAGCTTGTCTGATGCTTTAAGCACACAGTTTGATTAGATAATTGTCACACAAAAATGACTCAAGAAAGAGCCCGATGGTCACACTGTGTTACAAAAAAATGATATTGAGTGCCTGTGTGACTAGCGCACGTTGTCTTGTTCTCCTCCCTACTGCAGCGAAAAGGCACCACACCACAGCAAGTGTTTGTTGCGCTGTCCATGCTGAAACTGCAACATAATTTCAGCCATTTAGTTTCTTACTTGTTTCTGACTGAAAGTTATGTTACCAAAGTCCCTAATTTGTTTACAAAAAATATTCCCTATTCCCTCAACCCTTGCCACCTTTACATGAAACATGTAAGCATCGCATGCATGTGACCAATAGGGCCTGACCTATAGACTATCATAATCGTTATAACAAATTCCGAACCCATAATGTCGACCAGAAAAATGGATGCGGAGGACATGGAAAAAGAAACTCAAAACGGGCTAATATTTACTGGTTGCTCAAGAGGGAAAGGGGAAGTCAGATCTGTGAAAGACATTTGACTTATTTGTGGAAACTACTAGAGATTAAGAAATATTTGGGTATAGGTGCAAGCGTTGTGAGTATTGTGTGCCAAGCAGTTGCTGTTAGATTACAATATTATAATTTTTTAATAACCATTTGGAACAGTCTAAACAACAATAAATAAATAAGTGTACCAGAGAGTCTGTACTAATGGGAAAAAAAGAAAATATAAAGCCTTTATTACAGCAGACTAAAAACAGTTGCATGCATTTGTGAATTGCCGTTTATTTATTGTTTAGGTAAATTGTTCAAAGCTTCCTTTATTTAATTGTAAAACTAAAATGCTTGATTGCATTTCAAAGCATGATTGTCTCATATGCTTTGTGATGGCATGGACGAACGAAGGAATGAATGATTGATTGATACAGTAGCCTATATATTGAAATATAGGCCTAAGTAAGTTATGGTATTAAGACCAAACAGGATGCGCTCTTAGGCCTTAATGATTAAACACCGCCAAATCTGTGAAATTGCTTTAGCCGACATTTTGCCGTTGCATGAGGCTTGGTGCTCATGGAATTAGTAGGCTATTAAACAAACACTCAAACAGGCAACAGAAGCAATATCGGTCTTATTTCTGTAGATGTATATGGATGTTTTATAAAGCCAGGAACATTTAACAGTTAGGCTATTCATTATAGACCTAATTAAATTGGGGTTTCCTCGCTCCTCAATTTTCTTAGACAATTAGGCTAAGGCAAGGGCTGTTTCCTCGTCTCTGCTGCTGCTGCCTCCACCACATTGTTCTCAATCACAATATGCTGGTTAATTTTGCTATAATGCACATAGCAACATAGGGAAAGGCAGCAATTCTATGGCGCACTGAAGATTGTTTCAGAACCGCGGACAGCGACCGTATCCAATGTGGGAGAAAACTCATTTGTTCTAAAATAATATTTGATTTATTAATGTTGCACCATTATTTTTACTTAATATAACCATATACAATTTTAGTATCACGTCTTAGAGTGATGGATTGTTCCATCCCCTTGGCCTCTGCAATGGATTAGTCCACTGAGACAGCCGTGAGTCAGACAGGTCATGAGCACCAAAAATTATAATAATTGCTACTGCTTGACTAAAGAGATCTCGGTCGACCAACAGCTTATCAGCCAATTAATCGACCAGTCAACTAAATGGGGTCAGCCCTATAATGAATAATGATTTTGCACTATATTATTGCTATTATTTCTTTATCAAAACTCCATTACCTTCATTATGTTTAGACTGATGTAATTATGGTGCAGTTTGAGTCAGATATGTTCCTTCCATGCATGTGTGATATGGGGCAAGGGAATTGTCTGGTTATACTTGAATATCAGTACTGTACTCTCATCAAGTCCAGTCTCTACAGTTATGTACAATTTAGAATGTTGTAAGCTCAACCTATTTTGCTGTAAATGCCAAAAATGAATTGATATTGATTGTTGCAGTATGTTTACAGTATATAATGCATGTTTTATTTATCACCAAAAGGAGTGTTGGATTATGTATTTTTATCCTATTTTGTCTGTTTGATCAGGAAATCACCAGCTATTTTCACTCTTTATGCCACAACACAAGCACTTGAAACATAATATAGGCTATAATGTTGAGCAGACTATTTAAATGACTATCCAGAATGTCCATTAGGTGGCATCATTTCCCTGAGTAAATCCTTTGGTTCAGGGTTTCATGTATGTACCTTCAGTATCAGGTCCACCCTACCCTTGGTTACTCTTGGGTACCCAAAAGTTACCCAAAGGTTATCTATGCACTTTCAAGCATGACAAAGAAACTCTATGAAGCCATTATTTGCAACTCTTGCTTTGTATGTATTTGAGTGTTAGACTGAAACAAGTGCTGATGTCAATCCAGAAATCTTTTGATGTCATGAATCAACTATATAATATAGATACAGTACCAGTTAAAAGTTTGGACACATCCACTCATTCCAGGGTTTTTCTTTATTTTGACCATTTTCTACAATGTAGAATAATAGTGAAGACAAAAACTATGAAATAACACATATGGAATCAAATAGTAAACATTAAGAAAAACCCTTGAATGAGTAGGTGTCCAAACTTTTGACTGGTACTGTATATAACCTATAATATTCTGCATGCTGTACTCTTTGCCATTTCTGTAATGATGATAATGATATTCAAAAATGCAAGAAATATATCCTAATTAAAATCTACAGTGTCTTGAGAACAACTGTTACAAGAATGTTTCAATAAGGCAATCTGTCCTATGGCTCAGCTCAGGTGCCTACGCTCACCATAGACTTATAGATTTATAAATGTTAACATTTTTGTAATTTAGCAAGATGCTCTTATCCAGAATGACTTAGTTCATTCATCATAGGATAGCTAGGTGAGACAACCACATCACAGTTGTAGTAAGTACATTTTTCTCAAGTGTTTGTTAGTAGGAAAAGTGGCAAGTGTTGTTCAAATTCTTTTGTCTCTGTGGGATGTAATGAAGATTCTTTGTGAAGAGGTAGGTTTTCAGACATTTTTGGAAGATGGTCCTAACGTCCGGGGGAAGCTCATTCCAATATTGGGGTGCCAGGACAGAGAATAACTTTGACTGGGACGAGCGGGAGCTGACCCGGCCAAGAGACTAGAGGTGGCTTGGGATGTAGGGTTTGAGCATAGCCTGAAGGCAGTGGTGTAAAGTACTTAAGTAAAAATACTTTAAAGTACTACTTAAGTCATGTTTCGGGGTATCTGTACTTTACTTTACTATTTATATTTTTTGACAACTTTTACTTTGCTATATTCCTAAGGAAAATAATGTGTTTTGTCTCCATACATTTTGAGTGTCTAGCAGGACAGAAAATGGTCCAATTAACACACATCCCTGCTGCCTCTGATCTGGCGCACTCACTACACACAAATGCTTAGTTTGTAAATTATGTCTGAGTGTTGGAGTGTGCCTCTGGCTATCTGTAAAAAATAATAGTGTAGTCTGGTTTGCTTAATATAAGGACTTTTTTATTCATACTTTTACTTTTGATATTTAAGTATATTTTAGCATTTACTTTTGGTACTTAAGTATATTTCAAACCAAATACTTTTACTCAAGTAGTATTTTACTGGGTGACTCACTTTTACATGTAATTTTCTGAGGTATCTTTACTTTTACTCAAGTATGACAATTGGGTACTTTTTCCACCACTGCCTGAAGGTAGGGAGGGGGCAGTTCCCCTTGCTGCTCCATAGGCAAGCACCAGGGTCTTGAAGTGGATGCGAGCTTCCACTGAGAGCCAGTGGAAAGTGCAGAAAAGCGAGATGACATGAGATAACTTGGGAAGGTTCAACATCAGGCGGGCTGGCTGCGGCGTTAGGAATAAGTTGCAAGGGTTTGATGGCACGACCAGTGAACCCAGCCAGCAGAGTTGCAGTTGTCCAGATGGGAGATGACAAGTACCTGGATTAGGACCTGTGCCGCTTCCTGTGTGAGGAAAGGTTTTCTACGGTTGTTGTAGGGAATGAACCTGCAGGAGAGAGTCACTGCTTAGATGTTTGCAGAGAACAGCAGGGTGTTGTCCAGGTTCACGCTGAGGTTCTTTGCACTCTGGGAGTAGGGACACTGTAGAGTTGTCAACCGTGATGGAGAGGTCAGGCCTTCCTGTGTGTGTGTGTGTGTGTGGTTCACTTTAAACCCCACATGCTGTGGAAACTCGACACACAACATGCTACTGCAACTGGGAGCAGAGCAGGGAGCAGAACGTAGAACACAAACACACCAAGTAAGTGGATCCTCTCACAAAGAGACTGCATGCTAAGCCAGACCTCATATCTTGCTTTCTCACATTTTCTTTGTCTGAATCTTTCCTCTCTCTTTTTTTCCCTTTGTGTCTGACTTAATCAGTCTCTTCCTCTCCATCTCTTTTTATTTATCTGGATAACTTAATTTCCCCCCTCACTCTCTCTCTCCCTTCAGCCTCCTTTCTTTCTCCATATATCGCAGTCTCCTTCCTGATACTGATCTCTTCTCACCGTCTTTCATGCTCCAGGCAAATGCTGACTCCAGAGAACAACAACAGAGGAAGCAGCAGTAGCAGTAGTAGCAGAAAGAAGAAGACCACGAAGAGAACCACCAGAGGAACCCTACTCACTGCTCTCCTCTCCCCAGGACTGCACTTCTGAGATGGGCTGCTTTCCGGGACGCCAACCCACGGCTCCTGTGCTTCATCCTGACCTGGACTGTGACAGCAGCATGTCCCCCCATGGAGGGGATCTGATCCTACCCCCATAAGAATGACTGTACACATATAAATGACCATAATAATAGCAATGATGACCCTGGGTGTGGAAACTGTGGATTGAATACTAAAGGTGCTACTGAGTGTAATTTTACAGTGACCTGTACAGGCACTATGAATGGTCTAAACACTGGTATTTTAAAGTGTTTGCTAAAGTTGATTATTATAATTACAAAAAAACAATTTAGTAGTATTATAAATACATTTTATTTGTATTACTTTTATCAGTATTACTGTGATCAGTTTTTCATGTTTCACGAGTCGTGGCTGAACGACGACATGAATAACATAGAGCTGGTGGGTTATACACTGCATCGGCAGGATAGAACAGCAGCCTCTGGTAAGACAAGGGGTGGCGGTCTATGTATATTTGTAAACAACAGCTGGTGCATGATATCTAAGGAAGTTCAAGGTTTTGCTCGCCTGAGGTAGAGTATCTCATGATAAGCTGTAGACCACCTAGAGAGTTTCCATCTGTATTTTTTGCTGATGCTGGCACTAAGACCGCACTCAATGAGATGTATACCGCCATAAGAAAACGGAAAAACGCTCATCCAGAGATGGCACTCCTAGTGGCCAGGGGCCTTTAATGCAGGGATGTTAAATGCAGGCATGTTAAACATGCAACCAGAGAGAAGAAAACTCTAGACCACCTTTACTCAACACACAGAGATGCATACAAAGCTCTACCTCACCCACCATTTGGCAAATCTGACCATACTTCTATCCTCCTGATTCCTGCTTACAAGCAAAAATTAAAGCAGGAAGCACCAGTGACTCGGTCAATATAAAAGGGGTCAGATGAAGCAGATGCTAAGCTACGGGACTGTTTTGCTAGCACAGACTGGAATATGTTCGGGATTCTTCCGATGGCAATGAGGAGTACACCACAATCAATCAAATGTATTTATAAACCCCTTCTTACTTCAGCTGATGTCACAAAGTGCTGTACAGAAACCCAGCCTAAAACCCCAAACATCAAGCAATGCATGTGTAGAAGCACGGTGGCTAGGAAAAAACCCCTAGAAAGGCCAGAACCTAGGAAGAAACCTGGAGTGGAACCAGGCTATGAGGAGTGGCCAGTCCTCTTCTGGCTGTGCCGGGTGGAGATTATAACAGAACATGGCCAAAATATTCAAATGTTCATAGATGACCAGCAGGGTCAAATAATAATCACAGTGGTTGTCGAGGGTGCAACAGGTCAGCACATCAGGAGTAAATGTCAGTTGGCTTTTCATAGCCAATCATTCAGAGTATCTCTACCGCTCCTGCTGTCTCTAGAGAGTTGGAAACAGAAGGTCTGGGACAGGTAGCACGTCCGGTGAACAGGTCAGGGTTCCATAGCCGCAGGCAGAACAGTTGTAACTGGAGCAGCAGCACGGCCAGGTTGACTGGGGACAGCAAGGAGTGCATACAGGCAGGATATAACCCCACCCACTTTGCCAAAGCACAGCCTCCACACCACTAGAGGGATATCTTCAACCAACAACTTACCATCCTGAGACAAGGCAGAGTATAGCCCACAAAGATCTCCGCCACGGCACAACTCAAGGGGGGGGCGCCAACCCGGACAGGAAGATCACGTCAGTGACTCAACCCACTCAAGCGATGCACCCCTCCTAGGGACGGCATGGAAGAGCACCAGTAAGCCAGTGACTTAGCCCCTGTAATAGGGCCAGAAAACGGGCCAGAAAACACTCAATCATAGGACCTACTGAAGAGACGAGTCTTCAATAAAGACTTAAAGGTTGAGACCGAGTCTGCGTCTCTCACATGGATAGGCAGACCATTCCATAAAAATGGAGCTCTATGGGAGAAGCCCTGCCTCCAGCAGTTTGCTTAGAAATTCTAGGGACAGTAAGGAGGCCTGCGTCTTGTGACTGTAGCATACGTGTAGGTATGTACGGCAGGACCAAATTGGAAAGATAGGTAGGAGCAAGCCCATGTAATGTTTTGTAGGTTAGCAGTAAAACCTTGAAATCAGCCCTTGCCTTAACAGGAAGCCAGTGTAGAGAGGCTAGCACTGGAGTAATATGATCAAACTTTTGGGTTCTAGTCAAGATTCTAGCAGCCGTGTTTAGCACTAACTGAAGTTTATGTAGTGCTTTATCCAGAAAGTAGAGCATTGCAGTAGTCTAACCTAGAAGTGACAGAAGCATGGATTAATTTTTCTGCATCATTTTTGGACAGAAAGTTTCTCATTTTTGCAATGTTACGTAGATGGAAAAAAGCTGTTCTTGAAACAGTCTTGATATGTTCGTCAAAAGAGAGATCAGGGTCCAGAGTAACGCCGAGGTCCTTCACAGTTTTATTTGAGACGACTGTACAACCATCAAGGTTAATTGTCAGATTCAACAGAAGATCTCTTTGTTTCTTGGGACCTAGAACAAGCATCTCTGTTTTGTCTGAGTTTAAAAGTAGAACATTTGCCGCCATCCACCTCCTTATGTCTGAAACACAGGCTTCCAGGGAGGGCAATTTTGGGGCTTCACCATGTTTCATCGAAATGTACAGCTGTGTGTCATTCGCATAGCAGTGAAAGTTTACATTATGTTTCCGAATGACATCACCAAGAGGTAAAATATATAGTGAGAACAATAGTGGTCCTAAAACGGTGCCTTAACACCGAAATGTACAGTTGATTTGTCAGAGTACAAACCATCCACAGAGACAAACTGATATCTTTCCGACAGATAAGATCTAAGCCAGGCCAGAACTTGTCCGTGTAGACCACATCAGTCACTGGCTTCATCAATAAGTGCATCGATGACGTCATCCCCACAGTGACTGTACGTACATACCCCTACTAGAAGCCATGGATTACAGGCAACATCCGTACTGAGCTAAAGGGTAGAGCTGCCGCTTTCAAGGAGTGGGACTCTTAAGAAATCCCGCTTTGCCCTCCGACGAACCATCAAACAGGCAAAGCGTCAATACAGGACTAAGACTGAATCATACTACACTGGCTCCGACGCTGGTCGGATGTGGCAGGGCTTCAAACTATTACAGACTACAAAGGGAAGCAGAGCCGAGAGCTGCCCAGTGACACGAGCCTACCAGACGAGCTAAATTACTTCCATGCCTGCTTCGAGGCAAGAAACACTTAAACATGCATGAGAGAACCAGCTGTTCCGGACGACTGTGTGATCACGCTCTCCGTAGCCAATGTGAGTAAGACCATTAAACAGGTCAACATTCACAAGGCCGCAGGGCTAGAAGGATTACCAGGATGTGTACTCTGAGCATGCGCAGACCAACTGGCAAGTGTCTTCACTGACATTTTCAACCTCTCCCTAACTGAGTATGTAATACCAACATGTTTCAAGCAGACCACCATAGTCCCTGTGCCCTAGAACACTAAGGCAACCTGCCAAAATGACTACTGACCCGTAGCACTTACGTCTGTAGCCATACTTTTATTTTATTTTTTTACCTTTATTTTACTAGGCAAGTCAGTTAAGAACAGATTCTTATTTTCAATGACGGCCTAGGAACAGTGGGTTAACTGCCTGTTCAGGGGCAGAACGACAGATTTGTACCTTGTCAGCTCGGGGATTTGAACTTGCAACCTTTCAGTTACTAGTCCAACGATCTAACCACTAGAAACGGCAGACGATTTGGAAACGGCAGACGATTTGTCGCGACAGATGGTTTGTTTACATAACAGGTTAGGTAAATTAATGTAGTAGGTTAGGAGAATGATGTTAATGTTAGGAAAATAGGGTGAGGGTTCGCCTCAAAGCTAAAGTCATCAACTGTTGTCCCCGACGCGACCACTAGATGAAGCTGTAGGCCTACTCCATCTAGCCATAACGCTAGAAACAAAAACATACTATTTGTGGCGACAAATCATCATTATCATAACACGGGCTTCCTTCAAGCTTGATTTGGCCGGCGCTGCGTTGATAAAATGAAAAATATTCGCCGTGATAATTCGCAAAGTTTATCAAAAGCTTGGATTGCACTGAGGAGACTTGATAAAAACGGTTGGTCTATTTTTTTATTAATCATTTTGGTTGGAATTGCGTAAACGTTAGGTTTCTTTTGGTTTATTGTTGCTCCATGAGGCTGTGTGTTTAGACTGGTTTCACAGTCTCTGGGTTACATTTTAGCTCGTGCTAGTCGTGTGTTGCAGCTGAAATAACATACAAATCTAGCTACCCCCTTATCAACATCAAAACGGCAGCCCTAATTATTTACACCTAACAAAAATGTAAACGCAGCATGCAACAATTTTAAAGATTTGACTGGGTTACAGTTAATATAAGGACATCAGTCAATTTAAATAAATTCATAAGGCCCAAATCTATGGATTTCACGACTGGGAATATATATATTTATATGGTCACAGATACCTTTAAAAAAAAAGGTAGGAGCGTGGATCAGAAAACTAGTCAGTATCTGGTGTGTCCACCATTTGCCTCATGCAGTGTGACACATCTTAACAGAGTTGATCAGGCTGTTGATTGTGGCCTGTGGAATGTTGTTCGACTCATCTTCAGTGGTTGTGCAAAGTTTCTGGATGTTGGCGGGAACTGGAACACGCTGTAGTACATGTAGATCCAGAGCATTACAAACAAGCTCGATGGGTGACATGTCTGGTGAGTATCCAGGCCATTGTAGAACATGGACATTTTCAGCTTTCAAGAATTGTGTAACAGATCCTTGCGGCATGGAGCTGTGCATTATCATGCTGAAACATGAGGTGAATGGCACGACAATGGGCCTATAAGAATCTCGTCAAGGTAGCTCTGTGCATTCAAATTGACATCGATAAAATGCAATTTTGTAGCTTATCCTTTCCCATACTATAACCCCACCGACACCATGGGGCACTCTGTTCACAACGTTGAGCAAACTGTTCGCCCACACAACGACATACACACTGTCTGCCATCTGCTTCCCAGTGACGGTTTCTGACAGTTTGTGCAGAAATTCGGTTGTGCAAACCCACAGTTTCATCAGTTGTCCAGGTGGCTGGTCTCAGACAATGGGTACACGTGGTCTGCGCTTGGACTCCTGCCAAATTCTCTAAAAGATGTTGGATGTGGCTTATGGTAGAGAAATTAACATTAAATTCTCTGGCAACAGCTCTGCTGGACATTCCTGCAGTCAGCATGCCTGATGCACGCTCCCTCAAAACTTTAGACATCTGTGGCATTGTGTTATTTAACAAAACTACACATTTTAGAGTGGCCTTTTATTGTCCCCAGCACAAGGTGCACCTGTGTAATGATCAAGCTGTTTAATCAGCTTCTTGATATGCCACACCTGTTAGGTGGATGGATTATCTTGGCAAAGGAGAAATGCTCACTAACAGGGATATAAACAAATTTGTGCAAAAAATACAGAAATAAGCTTTTTGTGCATATGATAATTTCTGGGATCTTTTATTTTAGCTCATGAAACATGGAACCAACACTTCAAATATTTTTGTTCAGTATAATAAAAATGTAGTACATGCTTCCAGCTGGAAGCAGGTGGTCTTGACTGTTCGGCCATCATGACAAAGGCCATCTGTGTTGATGCACAGTTCACTGAGAAATCATAGCCAGCAAGGCTACTGTAAATTAAATGGAAGCCCCCTATCAAGGCTTCACATTATAAACCATCTGTGATTATTTCTTGCATAAAAAAGCTGAATTCATGACAAATTAGATGTGTTCCTCCTATTCCAGATGACAAAGTCATTGCATTGCAAGAGGTCACTATTCCAAAGGGTATGGAGGCCACTACAGTTAAACAGGTAGGCAGAGTGGTTCAGCAGTAGGCCAAATTGTCAGGTCTGATTTCTCCCCTGTACTAATAGCTCTTTCGCTCTCTCCTTCAAGATCATAACACATTCGTTTGGATTGAATTCTGCTAATGTGACACAGACATTTAAAGTATGCCATATTTATTTTGATAATGTTCTGATTCTTAAAATTCAGTCTCAAAAGATTGTACCATGTACTGTATACTGACTGACACTATTATAATGTATCCTTTACCAAATGATGGCATATTTCTAGATAAGAAACCACAAGGGCTGTCTGATTCCATTCAACAGCTTTATACCTGTGAACAGCAAGCACATGTAAGTACTGCAAAATTCAGTATGTTACTGTGATACAATAATTTACTAAAATGTATATTTCATAAAAAAAATATATATATATTCAAGAGTAATTCATTCTATCAGTGCATAACATTAATGTCAATATATTTTGATTCATAGGCCATATGTGCTGGAAGTGGCAACAGTCTTTCAGCATGGTACACATTTAATTTATAATCTGACATTTCACATTAAAATATAATTGAAATAACAGATATACGGTGAGATTCAAAAGTATCAGGACAGTGACATTTTTTGGGGCTCTGTAGTCCAGCACTTGATACAATGAAACTACAGCCATTTTTGTACATAGTCCCCCCATTTTAGGGGACCAAAGGTATGTGGACAAATTCACTTATACACTGAGTGTACAAAACATTAAGAACAACTTCCTAATATTGAGTTGCACCCCATCTTTTGCCCTCGGAACAGCCTCAATTCGTCAGGTCAAGGACTCTACAAGGTGTCAAGCTTTCCACATGCATGCTGGCCATTGTTGATTCCAATGCTTCCCACAGTTGTGTCAAGTTGGCTGAATGTCCTTTTGGTGGTGGACTATTCTTGACACACAGGGGAAACTGTTGAGTGTGAAAAACCCAGCAACGTTGCCATTCTTGACACAAACCGGTGCAACTGGCACCTACTACCATACCCCGTTCAAAGGCACTTAAATATTTTCCCTTACCCATTCACCCTCTGAATGGCACATATACACAATCCATGTCTCAATCGTCTCAAAGCTTTAAAATCCTTCTTTAATCTGTCTGCTCCCATTCATCTACACTGATTGAAATGGATTTAACACATGATATCAATAAGGGATCGTAACTTTCACCTGGATTCACCTATTTGTCAGTCTATGTCATGGAAAGAGCACACTCAGTGTATATGCATTAAAGTAGTCAAAAGTTTAGTATTTCGTCCCCATATTCCTAGCATGCAATGATAATATCAAGCTTGTGAAGCTACAAACTCGTTAGATGCATTTGTTGTTTGTTTTAGTTGTGTTTCAGATTATTTTGTCCCCAATAGGAATTAATGATAAATAATGTATTGTGTCATTTTGGATTCACTTTTATTGTAAATAAGAATATGTTTGTAAACACTTCTACATTAATGTGGATGCTACCATTATTACGGTTAATCCTGAATGAATCGTGAATAATGATTTGTGAGAATGTTAGACGCACAAATATCATACCCCCCCGCTAACCTCCTCTTTTATTGTAATGGTGAGAGGTCTTCGGGGTATGATATTTGTGCGTGTTTTAGAAACATAACGTACAGAGCCAAAACAAAAAAAAATGTGTCACTGTCCCAATACTTTTGGAGCTCACTGTATATAAAATATATGTTTCCCTTCTTGTTAGAATGCGTGATTGATGTTGTGTGGTGTATTTGTTGATTCTAAGTCATTCCAAAACCACGGACCATTGCCATGACAGTAATCAATAAAGGTATGCGAACAAGACTACAGGGTGTTGTCAGAAGGGTAAGACAATATTTCTAAGGGCTTTCTATATTCATAATCCAGAGAGGAATAAGCATTGATTTTACATTATTTATTTTTTCAGATAGTGAGACTTGAAGAACTGTTTCCTCAGATTAAATTAAGGCGTCATGAGAAAATTTATCAGGTACATCATAAGAATCCATCATATTGTACGAAAAAAAGTATCAAAATGTTTGCACTCACTAATGTAAATCGCTCTGGATAAGAGTCTGCCAAATGACTCATGTAAAATATTGGAACTACAGTATCATCAAACATGTAAATGCATGTTGGCTGAATTATGTTTTTATTTTAATAGGAAATAGAGTTGCTGAACCAACAGTTGACATTTCTTCATAAAAGAATGCAGGTAAGCATAAGTATTGCTTATGACAAAAATAGGCAGAAGAAAATAAAACATGAATGTTGATTTTCTGTTACTGCATATAAGATGAGGGTTTACTTGAATTGAGCAGAGGTGTGTACCACAGTCTACTGGCTATGTTACATTCAGATTGTGTTTTATATAGATGCAATTATTGTTTCAGATGGCTGATTCTCACAGCTGGATGGGGATGTTCATCAGAACCCCTATGTGGTAGAACAAAACACCTAGGCCCAACATGTACTTTCCATTTGTTTATACTGTCAATTTTACCATAGCCATATGAACAGATTTAAGAGTAGATAATGGTAAATCTGGTTAATGTATACCTATTATGGCATTGTATTATCTGTAGTGTAGCATATATTGAAAATCTAAGATAGTTTGAGTGGTATAGAAATTCAATTTGCTGTTGGATATACTTGTATAAAATGTTCAACCCTTCTTCACAAACTTTGTTCACCCCCCAAAATAAAACTGAGCTTATTAGTATTTTGGGAACAGTAGATCCAACTAGCTTGGGTACAAGTCTGTTTGTGCAATCATTCAACTCCCTAGCATGACAAGGGGAGTGGCAAGGAGTAGAATGATCACACAAACAGACTTGTACCCACCCAGGCTAGCTACAAACCACTTGAGGTATGAAACGATTGGCATGATGCTTTAGTGCTTTGCTACATGATTGTGCAACCTTTCATTCTCCATTACTGATTAAAGAGGTTTGTGTCAACTTTATTGATTTAGGGGGGGGGAAAAATACTTCGATTTGTCATGTGAAACTCAAATGTTCTCAAAAAGTACCAAAATAAAATGTACTAAAATATTTGGGTTAACCCTTAAACTGGACATTTAAGTCAAGCATACAAAGATACATGAGACGTGAGCTTTTGTCCCATGAATAGTTTTACTAATCCTTCAAATGCATTTGCTAAATTTGGACTATAATTAACAAAATGTAAGGCAGTGTTGCCACCATCTTTATGCGCAAACCAAGTCATGAGACAAAGGCAGACATTTAAATAGCATAATGGCCTTAACCCAGAGGAGGTTGGCAAATCTTTCTGGGAATTTATGAGTGCAAGGAATGTAAAATGTATTCATTAAATACAGCTAGTACAAAATGTTACATGAATTGAATAGTTTCAAATCTATCAAACTGTTGAGATGAGTTTCAGTGTTCTTTGCCTAGGGAGACATTTGACTCATGCAAACAGTGATTGTCCTTTTAAAGTAAGTAGACAAGATGTCACTTGTCACACAAAAAAATGTATTTGTATGTAATTACAGAATGGTGTCAAACGAGTATGCACCAAATGTCACATTGATCCACAATTACAAAGATGCATTTCTTCCATCAACAAATATTGAAAATTATATACATAAATGGCATGGGTGACAAAAACAGTACACTAGGATTCACAGGACATGTTTCCAATAGAACAGTTAAGCAAAATCAATAATTACAAAGAGGCCATTTTACTTTTATACTTTCTCTTCAGTCTCGGGACATTAAACTAAAACTCATCCTATCCCAGAGACCATGGTCTTTAAACTTTTCAGAGATGGGAAAGTTCTGGCTTGTGAAAAGGACTGGAGCTATTGTACTTGTTGGCAGTTCTATTCGCTTTTTGACTTTTTGCTGTCATTCCCGTTCTTCTCTGGGACAATCTCTTCAGGCTTTCTCTTCTTGGTGCTGTCGGCCATACTGCTGCTACCAGGGTGAGCGCTGAACGTGATGATGATGCAGGTCATGTTGTCACAGCCTGTGCCATCTCCAGATGTATCAGGTGCCAAGCAATGGTCAAGTAGCTACGGAGACAAAATAAAGTTTGAGAGCGCTAGTTCATTGTTAAATAAAGAATGAGAAATGTCATGATTACAGGGGAATGATGGATCTCAGGTAATTCAACTGAGGTTTCCCAAAACCGTAAAAAAAAAAGTGCTTACTTCTTCAACTATGGAGGACAAAGACCTGGCAGCATCATCAGCATTAGGCTTTATTCTCTGACTGACAAAGTCTACAACCTCCTGACTGCTCATGACGTTCCTGTGGATGACACTCATTAATGAAGGGAAATATAGCTGTGGATCCATTTCACACATTGATTATTGAAGAAAAAAAAACTATCAAACAAGCTGTACCAGATTCCGTCGCATGCAATGATCATGAAGTCGTGCTCTGGGTTGAGGGTGAGCACTTTGACGTCAGGCATTGAGGAGATCATCTGCTCCTCTGGGCCAAGGGCCTTGTTTCGTTTGTAAAAGTGATCGCCTGAAAACAAAAAGGCCCGTTCAATCTGATGTCTTTTCTTCAACAGCAAAAAAATATATATTTCTGGAAACAATGCCCGATAAAATTCAAATCAAATGCCAGGGCTAGAAAATGCAGGAGGATCGATTTATTACCGATGGCCCTGGAGAGGTTGAGTCCTCCGTTGACACGTCCGTCCATGGTGACCTTTCCCCCAGCATTCTTTATCCTGGCCAGCTCCAGCTCATCCTCTGGCTTGTGGTCATAGGACATGTCTATGGCCTTGCCCTTCTCAGACACCACACAGCGGGAGTCGCCGGCGTTTGCCACAATCAGCTGTTTCCCTCTGATCAGAGCCACCACTGCTGTAGTGCCACTGTCTGCACCAGGCTGGGGGGGGGGGGAAAGGCCACAGTTTCTGAAAATAGCCACCTTCCGTTTAAAGGGCCTGTGATTAACCCACTACACAGCTAAGGAGATTAATCCCAGAATAATATTTTGCAATTAGTGAAGCATAGAAAGTAATCACTACTTCAGACACACAACACCCAATTACAACCTTTCAACAACCAGGGCTACTCAGAAATCATTTTAAAGCGCTCTCCATTCAAGGTTTAAGTTGAAAAAAAAGCTGAGCGTATTCTACCTCTTCTTTTCCATCCATTCCAGGGTAGCACATCTCATTCTCTTCATCAGAGTCCTCCCCCTCTTCAGTGTCTTCTTCCTCATCACTGTTTTCACCTTCATCTTCCTCACTTGCATCCTGTAGAAGCATAATTAACACACATAGCATTCTTTCCACAACTACAAACAGATTTTAAACAGTTTGTTGGAAAATCCAGTGGGGGAAATCTATGAACAGCAAATATGAGTTACAGCAGAGGTGCCCAACCCTCCTCTTGGAGAGCAGTCATTCTGCAGGCTTTTGCTCCAACCAGAATCTATCACAACTGATTCCAATAGCTGCTAACCAGGACCTTGATAAGCTTAAATCAGGTGTGTAAGAACTGTGTTTGGGCAAAAGCCTGAATACCCAGTAGCTCTTCAGGCAGAGGGTGGGGCACCAGAGTTAGAGTAACTTAACTCCTGAAGGAGAGTTCTTCCCCCTCACCTCCTCTTCGCTACCCTCCTCGTCTTCCTCTTCCCCTGACTCGTCACTGTCCTCAAAGAACTTGGAGCTGGTGTCTCCCGGAGCCAGAGCTGCTGAGGAGGAGCAGGAAGGCCCTGTTTCCTTTTCTCCTTCAGACGACCCTGCTGCTCCAGCCGCTGAAGAGCTGTCACCTCCTGCTCTCCTGCAGGCCCGCAGCTTGGAGAATCCCGCACCACCAGCTGCACTTCCAGCACCATCAGCCTTCTTATTGCTGTCCATTTCACTCTCCACTTCCCCGTTGATGCCCTTCTCCCCATGGGAATGTGGTTCACCTTCCCCAGACTCTTTTTTCCCCTCTGGACAGAGCTTCTTGTGTTTAATCGCATTGAGGTTCTGTCCATAGCGGACGAGTAGCTCTTCAATGGTCAAGGTGGCCTCTTCATGCAAAAGTTCGGCCTCCTCGTTGTCCACTAACAGACAGAAAGGAACACATGGGTTTGAATCACAAACTATTTGTTTTGAATAAAGCACAAGGAATGACAACTACATATAAAACTTGGTTAGTTGTTGCAGCGTACTTACAATCATCTTCTTCAGCAACTTTTTCATTTGGTGCTTCCTCTTGTGGGCGGCCAGCTATCTGAACAAGCTCTTTGATCACTTCCTCTGTGGTCACCCTGCTATCAATGGCCAGAAATGCATCCTCCAAAGCCTGAAAAACATCCACCCACTTAAGACAAATGTATGCTGCTATGGAGTAGAGTTTAACAAATACAAGAGGTACTTAACCAAAGTCGGTAGGTACTCACTTCTAACAATGTGAGATTGCACAAGGTTTATTGGGTATACTTTCTATATACACTCGTACATATATGCAACAGGTTCAATTGTCCATGTCAAGAGGATTCCTTTCCATACCCCAAATGCATTCTTGCACTCACCTTTTGCAGTTTGCCATCTTTGTAAGTCTTCTGTTCCTTAATGATTTCAGGAAGGTACTTGGAACAGTATAATGCTACTTCCTCACCTGAGAAAGCAAGTACTGATTACTTAGAATAACTTGTTTAATAATGTCTGATATCTTCTTCGGGATCGGTGTCCCTTCCACAGGATGGTTGAGCTAACGTAGGCTAATGCGATTAGTATGAGGTTGTAAGTAACAAGAACATTTCCCAAGACAGACATTTTCAGAAAGCTTAAATTCTTGTTCATCTAACTGCACTGTCTAATTTACAGTAGCTATTACAGTGAAAGAATACCATGCTATTGTTTGAGGAGAGTGCATAATTTTGAACATGAAGTTATTAATAAACATTAGGCACATTTGGCAGTCTTGATAAAACATTTAACAGAAATGCAATGGTTCATTGGATCAGTCTAAAACATTTCGCATACACTGCTGCCATCTAGTGGACAAAATATAAATTGCACCTGGGCTGGAATAATACATTATGGCCTGGTACAAAAAAATACAAAAGAACGGTTGGTTTTTTCTTTTACCAGATCTATTCTGTTATATTCTCCTACATTCCTTTCACATTTCCACAGTGTTTCCTTTCAAATGGTACCAAGAATATGCATATCCTTGATACAAGCAGTTAGATTTGAGGACCTAATTTCAGGTGAAAATTGGGAACAAAGGGGCGTATCCTTAAGAGGATATTAACAAAAATAACATACATTCAAGGTATGCACAAAAGTTCATATTCAGGATAAAAAGAACAGTACCTCCATGTCCATCATACACAGCAAACATAGCCGTTTCATCATCCAGTTCTGGAATGCAGTTGTGAGCATCCTGTTGAAACAAAAACGTTAGTCTCATGGAATGCCATTTATATGAGCAGTATAACAGCTACATCATAAAAATCAGACCGGTGCCACTTGAATGTGAAAATGTATTATGATGCATTTGCATTGTTAATGTTAACGGCCCGGTCTTGCATATCTCTATATCAATACATGCAGGAAAGCTACCTAGCTACATAGTTATGTAGTTAGCCAACAATCTAGTTAGCCACAAACAAAAAGTATTCCTGCGCAAATAAAACTTAGCTAGCTGGCCAATGTTGACGATAGTTATTAAGCCACGCCAAGCTCCATATGTTTGATAACGTGTAGCCCATTATAGACAATTTACAATACTTTTTGTCAGAACCAAATAATTTCGTTAGCATTCTAGCTAACTGGTAGCTAGTTCTGATAGCAAGCTAGTTGGACAACATACTGGCAACGAATGACTGCTGAATCCAATCCAGCTAGCAATTTGTTTAGATCATATTACCTCCATAGAGACACGCCAGCCCTGCATGGCCGCAAAGCCATAGCTCATCTTTTGGTTTCCCCCATTGGAAGAGGACTTCACTGTGTTGGGTTGCGACAAGTAAGCTCCCATCATGGACCAACAATGGGTTTCAACTTCGTTGGTGTTAGAAAATCCGTTGTAGCAGGAAAATAAAAAGGCGATGAAAATAAATTAGACAGATGCTCCAACTTCACCGTACAGTTCATTATATCATGCAGTAATAAACATTGCTATCATGCAGTAGAATATAAACATTGCAATATTTTTGACAAAGGCTAGTTAGCCGGTTTATTGCTAGCTTAGATGGGGTAATCTAGCGACTGTTTGCTAGGCTAACAAACGAACATAGACACCGTTCTTACTCGCAAACTATATATGTTTTAAAGAGAAGGCAACTGGGACACCATTAACCGGAAGATAATACTTGCTATCAAAACAGTTTAGGCTTAAATGTGAGTCCCAATTAAAAAATTTAACAGGAAAATACCAGCACGTGTAACTACAAACACTACAGACCTCTCAAAAAATAATCGGATACATAAAGGAAGCGGAAACGATGTGATGAATGAGAAGTGCGCATGTCTACTTGTCAGCGTTTAGAAAGGGCGCCAAAACTTTAGTTGCAGAGAACAAGTACGTCCACAAGGTGTCGCCAAAGCCACCGATTCTAGTGTGTTGGAGTGGATCCCTATATCCTTCCCCGTTTCCTTTCCTTTTAACATGAAAAAAGGCGACAGGCAGCAGCTCGGTAAAAACATGTTTAGTTCTTTAATCAGTAGACACGAAAGAGAGGTTAAATACCCAAGCATACATAACAGTAGGTGGGGGAAAACGAAGGAGATGTGTATTGCCACTATCTTGTCCTGTGCTGTTGGTTTTGCTGGTATTGTTTTTGTGTAACTATTCAAACCCCCTATGCAAAGTCAAAAAGGATCATTGCCAAAAATATTTTATAAAATAGCAAAAAATGAAATTGAGTAAATTTTCTTCCAGTACTGAGCCTTTCCTTAAACTTTTACAACATTTTAGATTCCCTTCCTCTTGGGGTAGATTGTCCTGTCCTGTGAACGGGAACAAACACACACGCACAGTGCCTCCTCTCCCTCAGGAGGTTGAAAAAGTTTGACATGGGCCTTCAAATCCTGAAAAGGTTCTATAGCTGTACCATTGAGATCATATTGACTGGCTGCATCACTGCTTGGTATGGTAAAAACACCACCCTCGATTGCATGGCGCTACAGAGGGTTATGCTCCCTGCCATCCAGGGCCTATATAGGGGCCGAGCTCCCTGCCATCCAGGGCCTATATATCAGGCGGTGTGAAAAGAAGGCCCGGAAAACCGTCAAAGGCACCAACCACCCAAGCCATAGACCATTTTTTTCTGCTGCCTCACGGCAAGAGATACCGGTGCATCAAGTCTGACACCAACAGGCTCCTGGACAGCTTGTACCTTTTATTTCAGTGTTTGCACTCTCTATGCACACTCACAGGGCCCTACACGTGTTTATTTATTTCATTTTTATCAAGTGTTCGATAAATAGGTCCGGTCTGTAGCGGGCTACTAGGTGTAAATAGCCACTTATTGTCACTCCAACACACACACACAAACACTCACTCCATCATTTGCTCACTCACACATAATATGCACATATATTTAAACTGACTCTACACATCCGTACACCCGCTCACATGCAAGCTGCTGCTACTCTGTATATCTTATATCCTGTTGCCTAGTCACCTTACCCCTATACATATCTACGTCATTCACTCCAGTATCCCGACACATGTAAATATGGTATTGGATCTGACTTTTTAAATATTTCCTGTATATAGTATACTTACTTTATTGTTTATTTCTAGTAATACATTGTTATTCATTATTGCATTTTGGGGTTTTGAGTTTGCAAGAAAGGCATTTCACTGTACTTGTGCATGTGACATTCAAACTTGAAACTTGAGTCAGTGGAGCCTCAAGGGGTCACCTAGTTCCTTATTAAACACAGGGGGGAGACACACACCAGTGCTCAGGCTGTTTTTGCTCGAATGCTGCTGGTGGCCAATAACACCTCAAAGCCTTTCATAATTATTTTCCAAGTTTTTATTTTAACCTTTATTTAACTAGGCAAGCCGTTAAGAACAAATTCTTATTTACAATGATGGCCTATCAAAAGGCAAAAGGCCTCCTGCGGGGACGGGGGCTGGGATTAAAAATACAAATATAGAACAAAACACACATCACGACAAGTGAGATGCCACAACACTACATCATGTAGGAGTTAAATGTGTCTGAATAACAAATACTAGTGTCAATGTGTGAGTCACATTGATCTCATTCTGATTCTCACATTCAAAATCAGATTCGGATTCTGACATACTTTTATTTACTGCACCTATCACCTAGGCACCACTGACATTTATTCCAATTAGACTGGTTTTGGATTTGCCATTTATTCCAATTAGACTGGTTTTGGATTTCTACTTGATCAAGATGGCTGCCATTTTCACCCCATTGTGTAACTTTGAGGGTTTATGACATAGTAATTTAATAGGATCTCAATGGGCTAGACTGAGCCTCTTCAAATGACAGTCAAGCCGATCTGACTAAATTGATAACATGTTATGGTAAAATATAGTTTATGGATCTCTGTAGGCCTATCATTGATCATTATAGCAGGTGGCACATACAACTCACAGATGTACACAGAAAAAGCTGAGTTGATCAGGACTCAGTGTGCTTTATCATGGGTCAAAGTTTAGCTTAGCAGGTCATAGGTTTTTAAAGACCATTGCTTTATCTCTACGCAAGAACAACACAACGTTTTAAATATGGAATGCATGTGTGGTTAGTCTTATAAAAGGTCCTATAAAGTAGGCTAATTGTCCTTTAGTTTTGACACAGCGTAACTTGTAACGTGGAAATTGTTGTTTATTTCAACACTGCTTTATTGATGACAGTGACAGTCGGTGCCGTTAATAAACAAAATGTATGAGCATGAACTTATTTTTTCTATTACATCATATTGAATGACTGTCATTCATATTCTATTCACCCATCTCTACGTAACATCGATAGGTTTAGGCTACTACATGATAATAACATTTTCCCTGTACCCATCATGAGGTTGCTACAACCTAGCCTATGAAGGGAAGTTGACAACATAATTTCACAGGTTGAGAGAATTTTGAGTAATCAAGGTGACAGACAGTGACACATACTGCCTTGCACACTCTTGCCTGCATCTAGCTGATCTAGGGTGTAGTCATTAGTCCAACAGTTGCAAATGAGAGTTTCTATTGGACAAATTCAGGTATGTATATCCCGTTTCATTTGCTTCTGTTTAAGAAACATTTTTCTGCAGAATGAATGTACCCCTGATCACACGCAAGCACTGTTCACTTTCATAGCAGCACCATAAAAACAGCATGATCACTTTGCTAGTTGTATATATAATTTCTTATCGCTAATACCTGTGCGCTCTCCTTTTCTCAAATTTTCCCTTCGCTTGTGGACTTCAGTGCACAACACATCAGCTGTATGTGACCAGGTGAAAAAAACTTTCCAATCCTTCATATCATGACCGCTAACAGCTACACACAGCCTACATCATTGTAACGTCATAGCAGGGGCGCAACTTTGGTTTTAGAAGTGGGGGGGACATAATTATTTTTATTACATTTTTATCCAGTCGGATAAACACTCCAAACAGCCTACCCGACCGCTTGGAGGCGTCCGCATGATCCTAAAGCACACAGTTGCCTCGTTTTGTATCACAAAGTGAAAGTTGCGCTCCTGCGTCATAGTCAACATACTAGAACTAACACATTAGTAAACCCGCTACAATCATGCAGTACAGTGTACAATCAGAAAGCTGTTCAGCAGTTACACCGGCGGGCCCCGGTGGCAATAAATGATTAGAACCAAAAGCTTACCCTGACTTGCATTCGCAATTGAAAGTGAAAGTTTAAAAAAATACAATAAATATGTCTCTCTCTCTCTCTCTCTCTCTCTCTCTCTCTCTCTCTCTCTCTCTCTCTCTCTCTCTCTCTCTCTCTCTCTCTCTCTCTCTCTCTCTCTCTCTCTCGCTTCTCCTTAATTTTGGAAGAAATGTATTTGTTCAAAACTGTTCAGCTGTTGTCTTTCTCTCTCTTTGAGTCAACTACTCACCACATTTCACTGCAGTGCTAGCTAGCTATAGTTCATTCTCTGATCCTTTGATTGGATGGACAACATGTCAGTTAATGCTGCAAGAGCTCTGATAAGTTGAAGGACGCCCTCTGGAAGTTGTCATAATTACTGTGTAAGTCTACGGAAGTGGGTGAGAACAGTGGTGAGAGCCTAGTGAGAACTAGGTTTTGTATTCAAGTCAATGTACCCAGAGGAGGACAGAAGCTAGCTGTCCTCCAGCTACACCATGGTGTTACCCTACAGAGTGCTGCTGAGGCTACTGTAGACCTTCATTGCAAAACATTATGTTTTAATAAATTATTTGGTGCCATGTGAAAATATTTAGTATAGTTTTATCTAAAAAGGATGCATTTTTAAAGTTTTACTATTTACATTTTTATGAAATTCACTGAGGAAGATGGTCCTCCCCTACCTCCTCCGAGGTGCCTCCACTGATTGACGATTGACATCCTACAAAGTGAATCTAGAAAGAGAGGACCAAAAAACAACAACAAATTATTTATAAAAACCAGCAGTTGTTTACCCCCAAAGCCTTTATTTATTTATTTTTTACCCCTTTTTTCTCCCCAATTTTGTGGTATCCAATTGGTAGTTACAGTCTTGTCCCATCGCTGCAACTCCTGTACGGACTTGGGAGAGACAAAGGTCGAGAGCCGTGCGTCCTCTGAAACACGACCCAGCCAAGCCGCACTGTTTCTTGACACAATGGCCGCTTAACCTGGAAGCCAACCGCACCAATATGTCGGAGGAAACACCATACACCTGGCGACCGTGTCAGTGTGCATGTGCTCGGCCCGCCACAGCGTGATGGGACAAGGATATCCCGTTCGGCATAACCCTCCTCTAACCCGGACGAAGCTGGGCCAATTGTACGCCGTCCCATGGGTCTCCCGGTCGTGGCCGGCTGCAACAGAGCCTGGACTGAACCAGGATCTCTAGTGGCACAGCTAGCACTGCAAGCAGTGCCTTAGACCACTGCGTCACTCGGGAGGCCTCCCCCCAAAGTCTTCTAAAATGGGTTTGTCCCTGATGTCAGTTGAAAACTGGGGGTCCCTGCTGTGATTGACATTTGGAAAGGGGAAAGTCCAGATGGAGAGGTGTGAATCTGTGAGAACCGCTCTCTCAGAGAAAGGGGGATGAAGGAATTACTCCAACTGCTGAGTCACAGAGAGCTCTGGATTGGATTGAGACAGCAGCTGATATGTCTCAACACACACACACACACACATACATGACTCCTACATGATACGAGTGTCAGACATTTCTCCATGGTAAAATAATTCATAAGTGGACTGTGACAATCATTTTAAAATCATGATATTGATGCACCACTATTGGTGGCCTTGATTTAGCGCTCTTGTGTTTTTGGGATAGACTTATTATTCCTGTTTATTTGGGATACTTCTCGAGTGTGTCTTCCAAAGAGCCGTCATTGTAAATAAGAATTTGTTGTTAACTGACTTGCCTGGTAAAATTAAGGTAAATCTATTTTTTTACAAATTTGCCTGCAGCTGTCAAAAAGACAAGTGGGTAAAAGAAGTCTACTTGGGTGTCCGTCATTATTCATGGACATCCCTATCAACCGGCGGATGATAAGATAGAGGCCTACTCAGGGTTGGGGAGAGTCTTAAGTCCCCCTTTTTGCATATGCAGAACTCTAAAATGTATTTGCTCAATTTGGGGGATTAAGGGCGAACAAGAGTCCTCTCTATCTTTTTCTCTCACTCTCCCCTTCTTCCTTGGTGTGAGCAACTGATGACCCAGGGATGCATGATCCCCCTTGGGGATTAGTGCTCTAAGTCTATGGGTTATGGAACGCTGCCATCTGCCACCAGGCACATTCATATACTCAGCAGAGGTCGGCATCATTTGTTGATTTAAAGGGATAACTTAACTTTCCCAGGACAGTATGACCTCAGCAGTCGCCTAAAAAGAACTACTGTCTGCACGTGAGGCGCTGAACCAGAAGAATCAGCCAGAATGTTAAGTGCCACACTAAAATAAAAGCCACCTTTCCACAAAATGATGGATGTCCCACCGGCAATACGGCATCCTTTTTGTGGACTGAAGGATCTTGTTAATGAGGGAAATAACAAGATTGCATAAGATGATGAAACATATAGGATGTCACAGCACCAGTGACAATCGTTCATTGTTGTAGCAGGCCTACAATTCATCAGTGATTGATGTTGGTCATGTGTTTGTGAATGCACCCTCAAACTGATACAAGAGTCCCAGTGTTCCATCACATCTCCTTATTGAAACTTAAACAAGCGTTGCCTGGGTTGAAATAGCTATAAAACAAAAATTAAAAGCTAGAGCACCCTTAATTCACTCTCAGTGGACACCTGTGCGTCAGGCCTTTGTCCACTAACCAGCTGCCTGTGGCCAGAGTGTGAGAAAGAAGAGACAGACTCATTTGAATGCAAAAGCTCTTAGACACCATAAAGCCATACTTGGGGGGAAAAATAACACACAAAAAGCTGTTCAAGTCCTTGAGAATTCCACAAGGTATTCTTGTCTGGGTTGAAGTGTGGGAGCAAATCCATACATATTAGTATGGTTGGGTGACCCCGTGGGTAGTCAATGGGCAAGTTGATGGAGACATGTTTTTATTACAGCCTTATTCAGTTTAGGACACTCAAACATTTATGAATTTGCTTTAAACGTTATTGTTCCCTAGAGCTTAAAGTCAACATTTGTCTCAACATTCAATAGATTGTCAAGAGCCAGCACACACACACACATGTTACAAGAACCCATCTGGTTTTTGGGGTACCAGAAGCAGGAATTATTTGTCCTGTCCACTTTTGGTGCCAGTGGTTTGTTGTTCTATTTAAGGTAACGTGGCGTGCGAGGAGGATCTTGGAGGGGATTAAAAAGTGACAGGCTTGAGTGTCCTACTATCAGACTGAGCTCATGCAAGGAATTTGGTGGCTTAGGGGCTCAGATACCATCTTTCCACAACTGCTCTATTTGCTCTTGCTTGGCGTCACTGTTAACCTTACATGTGCCAAATGACAACTACCTTTCATAAGATGCTCAATTGGTGACAACACCATTTGTGGCCGATGTGTTGTGAATGGGTTAATACTAAGCTAATGTGGACTCTCTTTTTTGGAAGAGTATGGAGGAACATTCTTTAATAAGTTTGTTTTTTGCACCTCTTATTCAACTGGCAGAGTCTGTTGAATAAGATTGCAGTGAATTGCTGTGAAAAGTAGCAGGTCAGATGTTTGCCCACCTCTGTTCCTCTGCTGATAGTCGAGGGCCTATTCAGACTGATAAGAGTTGTAGGAGAGTCTGAGGAGAGGTGTTGCAAAGAGATTTCTACTTTTCCTTGCCTTACAGTGTTTTGAGAAAGTATTCACCCCCCTTGGCATTTTTCCTATTTTGTTGCCTTACAACCTGGAATTAAAATTGGGGGTTTGTATCATTTGATTTACACAACATGCCTACCACTTTGAAGATGCAAACTATTTTGTGAAACAAACAAAAAACAAGACAGAAAAAAAACAGAAAAAACAGAAAAAAACTTTGTAGAGACACCTTTTGCAGAAATTACAGCTGGAAGTCTCTTGTGGTATGTCTCTATAAGCTTGGCACATCTAGCCACTGGGATTTTTGTCTATTCTTCAAGGCAAAACTGCTCCTGGGTTCCGCTGGTGTACAGCAATCTTTAAGTCATACCACAGATTCTCAGTTGGATTGAGGTCTGGGCTTTGACTAGGCCCTTCCAAGACATTTTAAATGTTTCCTCTTAAACCACTCAAGTGATGCTTTAGTGTCTCCCGACCCCTTCTGTCTCAGCCTCCAGTATTTATGCTGCAGTAGTTTATGTGTCGGGGGGCTAGGGTCCGTCTGTTATATCTGGAGTATTTATCCTCTCTTATCCAGTGTCCTGTGTGAATTTAAGTATGCTCTCTCTAATTATCTCTCTTTTTCTTTCTTTCTTTCTTTCTTTCTTTCTTTCTTTCTTTCTTTCTCTCTCTCTCTCTGAGGATCTGAGCATTAGGACCATTTCTCAAGGCCTACCTGGCCTGATGACTCCTTGATGTCCCCAGTCCACCTGGCCGTGCTGCTTCTCCAGTTTCAACTGTTCTGCCTGTTTTATGAATATTTTTTTATTTTTCCATGTTCTGTTATAATCTGCACCCGGCACAGCCAGAAGAGGATTGGCCACCCCTCACAGCCTGGTTCCTCTCTAGGTTTCTTCCTAGGTTTCCTCGGGGTGATGAGAGGTGTTGTGTTTGCGCCAGATCATGTGACACTTAGATTGCACACAGGTGGACTTTATTTAACTAATTATGTGACTTCTGAAGGTAATTGGTTGCACCAGATCTTATTTAGGGGCTTCATAGCAAAGGGGGTGAATACATATTTACGCACCACTTTTCTTTTTTTTTTTTCTTTTCATTTCAATTCACCAATAATCAATACATATAATCAAAATAAAAATCCATTTAAATGACAGGCTGTAATGCAACAAAATAGGAAAAACACCAAGGGGGATGAATACTTTTGCAAGGCACTGTACCTTTAGATGTGGCTTGGTAATGCCACATTATTGCTAAGCAGCAATATTTACCATGAATATGAAGTTACTGTGACAGTAGCCAGTAAGTATGCTTTAACAAACTAGTAATCAAATATGTGAGCAACTTTTCATCTAAACCATATTACAAACTTGAATAATGCAACTATTCACAAACAAGCGTGTGCAGACAATTAGAGGGCTTATTTTCTCATCAGTAAAACTAAATTAACAGACAATAGCACATGAAGCACTGCTAGCTGGCTAACAATCAAGTAACGTTAGCCTATCAAAAATGAATGATTACCCCTCCCATATATAAAAGAACAATAACGTTATCAAACAGTGTCATTTATATTATACAGAGCTAGGTAGCAAACAGAACATAAAATAAAAGAGCCTTTGAGGTACGTTTGCTTCCGTTAAGTGGGTGTGGCAAGGTGTGGCCTGATCAATATGGGTGTCACCATTTGAAATCTTAAAACTTGTGCAGCACACCATATGGTAATGGCCCTCTGTGCCACCATAATCACGAAATATTTAAACTGGTCGTTCAGTACAGTACCGTTTCTGTTGAATTCAAATCAAACAACAACTGCCTAATACACACACATCTAAGTAAAGGAATGGAATACGAATATATACAGTTGAAGGCAGAAGTTTACATACACTTAGGTTGTTGTCATTAAAACTAGTTTTTCAACCACTCCACAAATGTCTTGTTAACAAACTATAGTTTTGGCAAGTTAGTTAGGACATCTACTATGTGCATGACACAAGTAATTTTTCCAACAATTGTTTACAGACAGATTATTTCACTTATAATTCACTGTATCACAATTCCAGTGGTTCAGACGTTTACATACACAAAGTTGACTGTGGCTTTAAAAAGCTTGGAAAATTGGCTTTAGAAGCTTCTGATAGGCTAATTGACATCATTTGAGTCAATTGGAGGTGTACCTGTGGATGTATTTCAAGGCCTACCTTCAAACTCAGTGCCTCTTTGCTTGACATCATGGTAAAATCAAAAGAAATCAGCCAATACCTCAGAAAAAAAAGTGTAGACCTCCACAAGTCTGGTTCATCCTTGGGAGAAATTTCCAAACGCCTGAAGGTACCACGTTCATCTGTACAAACAATAGTACGCAAGTATAAACACCATGGGACCACGCAGCCGTCATACCACTCAGGAAGGAGACGCGCTCCTGGAGATTAACGTACTTTGGTGCGAACAGTGCAAATCAATCACAGAACAACAGCAAAGGACCTTGTGAAGATACAAAGTATCTATATCCACAGTAAAACAAGTCCTATATCGACATAACCTGAAAGGCTTCAAACTTCCGACTTCAACTGTACATATAAATATATGGATGAGCAATGACAGAGCAGCATAGGCAAGATGCAATAGATGGTATAAAATACAGTATATACATATGAGATGAGTAATGCAAAATATGTAAACATTATTAAAGTGACTAGTGATCCATTTATTAAAGTGGCCAATGATTTCAAGTCTGTATGTAGGCAGCAGCCTCTCTGAGTTAGTGATGGCTGTTTAACAGTCTGATTGGCTTGAGATAGAAGCTGTTTTTCAGTCTCTCGGTCCCAGCCTTGATGTACCTGTACTGACCTCGCCTTCTGGATGGTAGCGGGGTGAACAGGCAGTGGCTTGGGTGGTTGCTGTCCTTGATTATCTTTTTAGTCTTCCTGTGACATCGGGTGCTGTAGCTGTCCTGGAGGGCAGGTAGTTTGCCCCCGGTGATGCATTGTGCAGACCTCACCACCCTCTCGAGAGCCTTGCGGATGTGGCCGGTGCAGTTGCTGTACCAGGCGGTGATACAGCCGACCTGATGCTCTCAATTGTGCATCTTTAAAAGTTTGTGAGGGTTTTAGGTGACAAGCCAAATTTCTTCAGCCTCCTGAGGTTGAAGAGGTGCTGTTGCGCTGTTGCGCCTTCTTCACCACACTGTCTTTGTGGGTGGACCATTTCAGTTTGTCCGTGATGTGTACGACAAGGAATATAAAACGTTCCACCTTCTCCACTGCTGTCCCGTCGATGTGGATAGGGGAGTGCTCCCTCTGCTGTTTCCTGAAGTCCACGACCATCTCCTTTGTTTTGTTGACATTGAGTGAGAGATTATTTTCCTGACACCATACTCTGAATGCCCTCATCTCGTCATTGTTGGTAATCAAGTCTACTACTGTTGTGTCGTCTGCAAACTTGATGATTGAGTTGGAGGCGTGAATGGCCACGCAGTCATGGGTGAACAGGGAGTACAGGAGGGGGCTGAGCATGCACCCTTGTGGGGCCCCAGTGTTGAGGATCAGCGAAGTGGAGATGTTGTTTCCTACCTTCACCACCTGGGGGCGGCCCGTCAGGAAGTCCAGGACCCAATTGCCCAGGGCGGGGTTGAGACCCAGCGCCTCAAGCTTAATGATGAGCTTGGAGCGTACTATGGTGTTGAGTGCTGAGCAATAGTCAATGAACAGCATTCATTGCAGTGTGATGGCGATTGCATCGTCTGTGGACCTATTGGGGCGATAAGCAAATTGAAGTGGGTCTAGGGTGACAGGTAAGGTGGAGGTGATATGATCCTTGTCTCTCAAAGCACTTAATGATGACAGAAGTGAGTGCTACGGGGCAATAGTGATTTAGTTCAGTTACCTTTGCCTTCTTGGGTACAGGAACAATGGTGGCCATCTTAAAGCTTGTGGGGACAATAGACTGGGATAGGGAGAGATTGAATATGTCCGTAAACACACCTGCCAGCTGGTCTGCGCATGCTCTGAGGACGGGGCTAGGGATGTCGTCTGGGCCGGCAGCCCTGCGAGGGTTAACACGTTTAAATGTCTTACTCACGTTGTCCACAGAGAAGGAGAGCCCACAGTCCTTGGTAGCGGGCATCGTCGGTGGCACTGTATTATCCTCAAAGTGGGCAAAGAAGGTTCAACGTTGCACACCGTTCTTTCATAATGAACGAACCACAGGCTTCATTTAATGAATATCATACAAATTATTGCATGAAATAAAAGCAAATTGTGACTGAAAATGTTGTTCATTCACTGGGGAGTTGACCCTGTTTGCTGTGTGCTCTGAGATTCCTTTATTTATTATTTATTAAAGCTATGTAGAAAATGTCAGAATGTAACAGGCTATAACTGGGATTGTAGGTAAAAACTCAGTAAAACAAGACTCAAATAGAGGCCTGAGAATAAACAGAGGCCTAAGAATAAAGTCTACTAAAGTCCTTAAAATAAGGGAGTGTGGGGAGGAGCTGTAAAACGATCAAATTATGTATTTTCGCTCTCTTCCACCCGGGTTTTATAGTTATTTTTGTTTTCTCACCCCTCTTGTTTGTGGAGAGGGCCAGTTTGCTCAATGGGGTTTGCTGTTGGAGAACAAACAGACGCGGGCTGTGGGAACCCCACTGCCGATCCATCTAAATCAATTACAGCCTCTGGGAACACAAGTCTCCAGAGGGAAATATAATAACTGCCATCCACCTTTCCCTGCTCCATTCACAGTGTCTTTTCACACTGTCACTAGGCTCATTTATTCAATTAGTGTTTGAAACGCCTGCCCAAGTCTTTGTCTTTGTATGGACAAGGGATTGTTTGCTCGGTTTCTCCATCTCTCTCTCTCTCTCAAAAATCAAATCAACTCAAATGAAATTGTATTTGTTACATTTGAATATGACCTTACCGTGAAATGCTTACTTACAAGCCCTTAACCAACAATGCAGTTCAAGAAATAGAGTTAAGAAATTATTTACTAAATAAAATAAAAGTAATACAGTAAAATAACAATACCGAGGGTATATACAGGGGGTACCGGTACCGAGTCAATGTGCGGGGGTACAGGTTAGTCAAGGTTATTTGTACATGTAGGTAGGGTTAAAGTGACAATACATAGATAATTAACACCGTGTAGCAGAAGCTCTCTCGGAAGCTCTCTCTCGCACACACACACATCCACGCGCATGCACACACACACACTGAGCTGTTCATTTTGTTTTGCCTTTAATTTAAAGAACTTCACCAGAACTTAAGTGGGGCTCCTTCTGATGAGTTATTAATACATTTTATTGTTATTTGGGAAAGGGCCAAACCCTCTCTCCAGGATATCCTCTACCAGACTTGTCATACACAGAGGCTCTCCGGTGTTCCCTCAATAACTCTCTAGTCCCCACCCACACAACATGCCTTCATATCAAGTTTAGAACTGTCATCAAGTTTAGAACGGTTCAAAATGTTTTGCACGTCAGCAATCAAGTTTTCAAGATAAACTTTCAAAATGCAGAAAGTGTCACAGTATCTGTATTTTGAAAGATCTATATCTTGAAAACTTGATTGCTGACATGAAAAACATTTTGGGACTGTTTCAACAGTGGACTAATGAAACAAATACTAAAATACACTTTCCTTTAAGAGTCCTTGGTAACTTCTCATGAAAGAGTGGGGATAATCTGATTCATTTTCTTCTTTCATGGCTTTTCATGTAGGGGAGAGTGGGGTAAGTTGAGACATTTTTTACATTCAGCATCAATCCGTCAAGGGAAAAATAGTATTATTTTTAACAAAGATACTGTATCTACATATATTTCAGGATGTTGTGTGTTCCTGGAAATAATCAGAATTCATGTAAATATTAAGATTTTGTATGTGCCCTCAAATCCTCAAAAAGTTATACAGTGTCACCATTAAGGGCATCTTGACTGGCTGCATAACTGCTTGGTATGGCAACTGCACCGCCATCGATCACATGGTGCTACAGATGGTGGTGCGGACAGCCTAGTACATCACTGGGGCTGCACTCCCTGCCATCCAGGACCTATATATCAGGCTATGTGAAAGAAAGGACCGGGAAAATTGTTAAAGACTCCAGCCCCCCAAGCCATAGACTGTTCTCTTTGCTTCTGCACGGCAAGTACCAGAGCTAGCTAAGTCTGACACCAACAGGCTCCTGAACAGTTTCTATCCCTAAGCCATAAGACTGCTAAATAGATAACAAAATGGATACACGGACTATCTGCATTGACCCGTCTATAACATTTTTTTGTTTTGCACTGATTGCACAATCTACACACTCACTCAACACACACACACACACACTTAATTTGCTCACACACACAACACGCACACACATTCATACTGACTTTACGTACGGTATAGGCACACACACTGATATACAATCATCATATACGCTGCTGCTACTCTGTTTACCATATATCCTGATTCCAAGTCACCTTACCCCTATACATGTCTAACCCTACCACTCCAGTATCCCTGCACATTGTAAATATGGTATTGGCACTGACCCTGTAACTAACCCTGTACGTACAGTGGGGCAAAAAAGTATTTAGTCAGCCACCAATTGTGCAAGTTCTCTCACTTAAAAAGATGAGAGAGGCCTGTCATTTTCATCATAGGTACACTTCAACTATGACAGACAAAATGAGGGAAAAAAATCAAGAAAATCACATTGTAGGATTATTTATGAATTTATTTGCAAATTATGGTGGAAAATACGTATTTGGTCACATACAAACAAGCAAGATTTCTGGCTCTCACAGACCTGTAACTTCTTCTTTAAGAGGCTCCTCTGTCCTCCACTCGTTACCTGTATTAATGGCACCTGTTTGAACTTGTTATCAGTATAAAAGACACCTGTCCACAACCTCAAACAGTCACACTCCAAACTCCACTATGGCCAAGACCAAAGAGCTGTCAAAGGACACCAGAAACAAAATTGTAGACCTGCACCAGGTTGGGAAGACTGAATCTGCAATAGGTAAGCAGCTTGGTTTGAAGAAATCAACTGTGGGTGCAATTATTAGGAAATGGAAGACATACAAGACCACTGATAATCTTCCTCGATCTGGGGCTTCACGCAAGATCTCACCCGTGGGGTCAAAATGATCACAAGAACGGTGAGCAAAAATCCCAGAACCACACGGGGACCTAGTGAATGACCTGCAGAGAGCTGGGACCAAAGTAACAAAGCCTACCATCAGTAACACACTACGCCGCCAGGGACTCAAATCCTGCAGTGCCAGGCGTGTCCCCCTGCTTAAGCCAGTACATGTTCAGGCCCGTCTGAAGTTTGCTAGAGAGCATTTGGATGATCCAGATGAGGATTGGGAGAATGTCATATGGTCAGATGAAACCAAAATAGAACATTTTGGTAAAAACTCAACTCGTCGTGGTTTGGAGGACAAAGAATGCTGAGTTGCATCCAAAGAACACCATACCTACTGTGAAGCATGGGGGTGGAAACATCATGCTTTGGGGCTGTTTTTCTGCAAAGGGACCAGGACGACTGATCTGTGTAAAGGAAAGAATGAATGGGGCCATGTATCGTGAGATTTTGAGTGAAAACCTCCTTCCATCAGCAAGGGCATTGAAGATGAAGCGTGGCTGGGTCTTTCAGCATGACAATGATCCCAAACACACCGCCCGGCAACCTTGAAGGAGTGGCCGTGAAGAAGCATTTCAAGGTCCTGGAGTGGCCTAGCCAGTCTCCAGATCTCAACCCCATAGAAAATCTTTGGAGGGAGTTGAAAGTCTGCGTTGTCAGCCCCAAAACAGCACTGCTCTAGAGGAGATCTGCATGGAGGAATGGGCCAAAATACCAGCAACAGTGTGTGAAAACCTTGTGAAGACTTACAGAAAACGTTTGACCTCTGTCATTGCCAACAAAGGGTATATAACAAAGTATTGAGATAAACTTTTGTTATTGACCAAATACTTATTTTCCACCATAATTTGCAAATAAATAAATAAAAAATCCTACAATGTGATTTTCTGGATTTCTTTTTCTCATTTCATCTGTCATAGTTGAAGTGTACCTATGATGAAAATTACAGGCCTCTCTCATCTTTTTAAGTTGGAGAACTTGCACAATTGGTGGCTGACTAAATACTTTTTTTGCCCCACTGTATATATACTGGGGAAAAAAAAATAGAAACGCAACATGTAAAGTGTTGGTCCCATGTTTCATGTGCTGGAAAAAAAGATTCCAGAAATTTTCCATAAGCACAAAAAAGCCTATTTCTCTCAAATTTTGTGCACAAACTTGTTTACATCCCTGATTAAACAGCATGATCATTACACAGGTGCACCTTGTGCTGGGTAGAATAAAAGGCCACTCTTAATAGTGCAGTTTTGTCACACAACACAATGCCACAGATGTCAACATTCTAAGGGGAGCGCGCAATTGGCATCCTGCAGGACTGTCCACCAGAGCTGTTGCTAGAGAATTGAATGTTCATTTCTCCACCATAAACCACCTCCAATGTAATTTTAGCGGCCTCACAACCGCAGACCATGTGTAACCACGCCCGCCCAGGACCTCCACAACTGGCTTCTTCACCTGCTGGATCATCTGAGACCAGCCACCGGACAGCTGTTGAAATTGAGGAGAATTTCTGTCTGTACAAAAGCCCTTTCATGGGGAAATTCTAATTAGGATTGGCTGGGCCTGGCTCCCCAGTGAGTTGGCCTGGCTCCCAAATGGGTGGGCCTATACCCTCCCAGGCCCAGCCATGGCTGCACCCCTGCCCAGTCATGTGAAATCCATAGATTAGGGCCTAATGAATGTATTTCAATTGACTGATTTCCTGATATGAACTGTAACTCCAGTAAAATCATTGAAATTGTTGCATATTGCGTTTATATTTTTGTTCAGTATAGCTTACTTACTTTCTCGTGTTCTTCATATTTCAATTTGTTTTGTGTTTTTGTTCTATTTTTGTTCTAATTAAGACTTTTTTATAAATATTTTATAGTACTACTGATATTGATTAATGCATTCTTGCTAAGAGCAAGCAAGAAAGGCATTTCACTGTACTTTTACGTGACAATAAAAACTTGAAGAAGTGCAAGCTATTGTTAATCACTCCCTGTTCAGTTACTTTTACCACTGCACTAACCTGCTATGGTGAAACCCCTTCTGAAAAAAAGTCATCTAGATTCTTCAGCATCTCCAACCTTCCATTCTTAAGTCTAATTCTGGAGATAATTAGTTTTTAAACAGCTAAATGATTTAAGTGGCAACTGTATTTAATTTTTTAATTTTTTATTATGTGATCGTAGAGCCAACACAGATGCCTAAAAGCTATCTGTCCTTGTATTCTTGGATTTATGTGCTGCATTCGACACTGTTGACTATGATGTCTTTCTAGACAGACTGGAGAGGTGGATTGGCTTTTCCGGGCCAGTTCTAAATTGGTTTAGGACCTATTTAACCAGTCTAGTTTTTTGTCACCCTTGGTGAACATAACTCAAAGAAAATTGATATAACGTGGCTTTCCACAAGGTTTGATTTTGGGTCCATTACTGTTCAGTTGACATATGTTACCCCTTGGCAGCATTATCAGAAAGCACAGGATTGATTTTCACTGCTCCACAGACGATACACAACTTTACATTTCTGTGTCACCAGAGGATTTTAGCTCCACGGATAAATTATTAGACTGTATTGATGATTTAAATACTTGGAACTTCCTCTAGCTAAATCAAGACTGATGTACCTATTGCTGGAGCCAAAGCACAGAGAGAGAATCTGGACGCACATTTTAATTCACGGGCTATAAAGATAAAACACCAGGTAAAAAACCTAGCTGTCATTTTAGATTATTAAATCAATTTCGAAACACACATTAAGAATTTGACCAAAATAGCTTTTTACCACCTGAGGAACATTGCCACAGTGCGGCCGTTTCTCTCTCAGGCTGATACAGAGAGACTCATTAATGCTTTTATTACAAGCAGGCTTGACAACTGTAATGCTCTCCTGTCTGGTCTACTCAAGAAGGCCATTGGTCAACTTCAAAACATACAGAATGCTGCAAAGACCAGATTGAGAGCAAAGACCAGATTGAGAGCACACGTTACACCGGTTTTAAGGTCTCTGCACTAGCTGCCTGTGAGTTTTAGAATAAATTGTAAGATTCTTCTATTGGTTTTTAAATCAATCCACAATTGTTCTCCCCAAAACATGTCAGACATGCTTTTTAGTTATGTACCCAGTTTGTCCCTCAGGTACTCTGGCACTGGCCTTTTAACTATCCCAAAGCCTAGGACCAAGAGGCATGGAGAAACAGCCTTTAGTTACTATGACCCCAGCCTCTGGAATAGCCTGCCACAGAACCTGAGGGGGGCTGAAACTATGGACATATTTAAAAGAATGTTCATTTTATTAAAACACACCTTTTTACATCTGATTTCTTTCAGTATGTATTGTTATAATTTTTTTATCCTCTGTCTGTGTAGTAAATATTATAATGTTTTGTGTTTTTTCCCGTAGGCGCATTGCATTGCATCCATGTTTGAAGTGTGCTATATATAAATAAAGCTTGATTTGATTTGAATACCAGCCAAGTCTGCAAAAACCCTACTGTAAATACTGCAGTAAACTACAGTAATGTCTGCAAAAACACTGCAGTAAATACTACAGTATACCACAGTCATGTCCGCAAAAACACTACGGTAAATACTGCAGTATACTACAGTCGTGTCCTCAAAAATACTACAGTAAATTCTACAGTATACCACAGTCATGTCCACAAATACACTACGGGAAAGACTACAGTTTATTACAGTCATGTCCACAAAAACACTACAGTGAATACTATAGTACATAAATATAGTAATACTACAGTATTTAGATCATGGTGTAATATTGTATTTTTTTATATGGGAGGGTTGAAGTGTGAGCAACACTTTCTGGCATGTTGACTTTGGGATCTTAGTTTATTAGGAGATTTTACTCAGCTTTGCAACAAACCACACATATATGTTACTTCACAGGCACCATTCTAGTAATCTCACTCCCTCACCATGATTGTTTTGAAGTATAGACTCTGGTTACAATGGTTCAGGTAGACCTGTAAGGGCACATCAACAGAATTTTCACCTAGTGAGCTCAGGGATTCAAACCAGCAATCTTTCAGTTACTGGCCCAACTCTATTAACCGCTAGGCTAACTGCCGCCTGTAAGGACTGCCTCTGACCATCAGTGCTGGACAATGGCTTTCATTAGTTATCAGAAACATCTTGACTGGCTGCGTTACTGTGAGCTCTCGTTCTCCATGGCCGACATGAGTGAGACGTTTAAGCGTATTAACCCTTGCAAGGCTGCCGGCCCAGATAGTATCCCTAGCCTCGTCCTCAGAGCATGTGCAGACCAGCTGGCTGGAGTGTTTACGGACATACACTATTTATACAAAGGTATGTGGACACCCCTTCAAATGAGTGGATTTGGTTATTTCAGCCACACCCGTTGCTGACAGGTGTATAAAATTGAGCACATAGACAAACATTGTCATTATAATGTCCTTACTGAAGAGCTCAGTGACTTTCAACGTGGCACCGACATAGGATGCCACCTTTCCAACAAGTCAGTTCATAACATTTATGCCCTGCTAGAGCTGCCTCGGTCAACTGTAAGTGCTGTTATTGTGAAATGGAAACGTCTAGGAGCAACAACGGCTCAGCCACGAAGTGATAGGCCACGCAACCTCACAGAACGGGACTGCCAAGTGCTGAAGCGTGTAGCGCGTAAAAATCGTCTGTCCTCGGTTACAACACTCACTACCAAGTTCCAAATTGCCTCTGAAAGCAACGTCAGCACAAGAACTGTTCATCAGAAACTTAATGAAATGGGTTTCCATGGCCGAGCAGCCGCACACAAGCCTAAGATTACCATGCGCATTGCCAAGCATCGGCTGCAGTGGTGTAAAGCTCGCCGCCATTGGACTCTGTAGCAGTGGAAATGCGTTCTCTGGAGTGATGAATCACGCTTCACCATCTGGAAGTCCGACAGACGAATCTGGGTTTGGCTGATGCCAGGAAAACGCTACCTGCCCCAATGCATAGTACCAACTGTAAAGTTTGCTGGAGGTAGAAAAATGGTCTGGGGCTGTTTTTCATGATTCGGACTAGGACCCTTAGTTCCTATGATGGGAAATCTTAACGCTACAGCATACAATGATATTCTAGACAATTCTGTGCTTCCAATTTTGTGGCAACAGTTTGGGGAAGACCCTTTCCTGTTTCAGCATGACAATACCCTTGTGCACAAAGCGAGTTACATATAGAAATAATTTGTTGAGATTGGTGTGGAAGAACTTGACTGGCCTGCACAGAGCCCTGACCTCAACCCCATCAAACACTTTTGGAATGAATTGGAACACGAACGGCGAATCAGGCCTAATCTCCCAACATCAGTGCCCGACACCACTAATGTTCTTGTGGCTGAATAGAAACAAGTCCCACAGCAATGGTCCAACATCTAGTGGAAAGCCTTCCCAGAAGAGTGGAGGCTGTTATAGCTGCAAAGGGGAGACCAAATCCATATGAAGGCCCATGATTTTGAAATTAGATGTTCGACGAGCAGGTGTCCACATACTATTGGTCATGTAGTATATTCAATCTCTCCCTATCCCAGTCTGCTGTCCCCACTTGATTCAAGATGTCGACCATTGTTCCTGTATCCAAGAAAGAAAAGGTATCTGAACTAAATGACTATCACCCCGTAGCACTCACTCACTGTCATCATGAAGTACTTTGAGAGGCTAGTTAAGGATCATATCACCTCCACCTTACCTGACACCCTAGACCCACTGCAATTTGCATACCGCCCCAATAGATCCACAGATGATGCAATCACCATCGCACTGTACACTGCCCTATCCCATCTGGACAAGAGGAATACCTATGTAAGAATGCTGTTCATAACTACAGCTCAGCCTTCAACACCATAGTACCCTCCAAGCTCATAATTAAGCTCGGGGCCCTGGGTCTGAACCCCGCTCTGTGCAACTGGGTCCTGGACTTCCTGATGGGCCGCCCCAGGTGGTGAAGGTAGGCAACAACACCTCCACTACGCTGGTCCTCAACACAGGGGCCCCACAAGGGTGCGTGCTCATCCCCCTCCTGTACTCCCTGTTCACCCATGACTGCGTGGCCATGCACGTCTCCAACTCAATCATCAAGTATGATTACCAACAATGACAAGACAGTCTACAGGGAGGAGGTGAGGGTCCTGGTGGAGTGGTGCCAGAAAAATAACCTCTCCCTCAATGTCAACAAAACAAAGGAGCTGATTGTGAACTTCAGGCGACAGCAGAGTGGGCATGCCCCCATCCACATCGACGGGGCCGCAGTGGAGAAGGTGAAAAGCTTCAATTTCCTTGGCGTACACATCACTGACAATCTGAAATGGTCCACCCACACTGACAGTGTGGAGAAAAAGGCGCAACAGCGCCTCTTCAACCTCAGGAGGCTGGAGAAATTCGGCTTGGCCCCTAAGACCCTCACAAACTTTTACAGATGCACAATTGAGAGCATCCTGTCGGGTTGTATCACCGCCTGGTATGGCAAATGCACTGTCCGCAACCGCATGGCTCTCCAGAGGGTGGTGCGGTCTGTCCAAGGCATCACCAGGGCCACACTGCCTGCCCTTCAGGACATCTACAGCACCCGGTGTCACAGGAAGGCCAAAACAATCATAAAGGACCTTAGCCACCCAAGACACGGCCTGTTCACCCCGCTACCATCCAGAAGGCGAGGTCAGTACAGGTGCATCAAAGCTGGAACCGAGACTGAAAAACAGCTTCTCATAGCCATCATTCTTCAAAGTAGCCACCCTTTGCCTTGATGACAGGTTTGCACACTCTTTGCAATCTCTCAACCAGCTTCATGAGGAATGCTTTTCCAACAGTCTTGAAGGAGTTCCCACATATGCTGAGCACTTGTTGGCTGATTTGCCTTCACTCTGCGGTCCAACTCATCCCAAACCATCTCAATTGAGTTGAGGTCGGGTGATTGTGGAGGCCAGGTCATCTGATGCAGCACCATCACTCTCCTTCTTGGTCAAATAGCCTTTACACAGCCTGGAGGTGTGTTTTGGGTCATTGTACTGTTGAAAAACAAATGATAGTCCCACTAAGTGCAAACCAGAAGGGATGGCGTATCGCTGCAGAATGCTGTGGTAGCCATACTGGTTAAGAGTGCCTTGAATTCTAAATAAATCACAGACAGTGTCACCAGCAAAGCATCCCCACACCATCACACCTCCTCCTCCATGCTTCATGGTGGGAACCACACATGTGGAGATCCTCCATTTACCTACTCTGCGTCTCACAAAGCCACAGCGGTTGGAACCAAAAATGTTATTTGTGGCATTCCTCCAAAGCTTCAGGAAGCCCTTTGTTGTTGTGGGATGGTAAAGGACTTAGTGGGTCCATATTACAGGTCCACAGTTTAATCAAACTCCAAAGCAGAACCACCTTTGATCTGCATCCCTCCTCTCGAGTCTCTGTCCTCCACACACACACACACAAACGCACTCAAACATCCCACGTGCACATGCACACACACACACATTGCACGTGCGCACACACACACACACACCATTGCTTTCCCCTACTTCTCACACTGCATCTGTACATGGGCGCTTTCTATTCATCATCCCTGTTTTGACACTTGGGCTCATTAAAGAGGCACAGGAGATAGCAGTGGGGGCAGAGGGAGGGGAGAGGTTAGGGGGGAGAGGTAACACCCCAGTGGCGTGAGGCTGGAGCTCAGCCCTGTCTGCTCTAACGGCACCTCTCACCCACATGCTGGCTGTTATCAGGGCTCTTCTACAGTCATGGACAGGGGAGCGTTACTGTTGACAGGGCCCAGTTACCTTCTCTCAGCAACTACACAAGTAGAGCCATGCTGCAACATGGCCCGTCGCCATTTTCTGTGCTGCTGACTTACTCATTCCTGTTCGCTAAAATAAAAGATCTTTGCAAGTTTTATAGTGAAGTGTAATGTATTGATTGTTTGGACATAAGATCATCATCATTCTTCAGACTACTGCAGTCAACAAGGTGTCATATAATATACCAATATTGCATCTCTCTCTCTCTCTCTCTCTCTCTCTCTCTCTCTCTCTCTCTCTCTCTCTCTCTCTCTCTCTCTCTCGCCACTCCCTCTCTCTCCCGCCTCTCTCTGTCTTCCTCTTCCTCCATGTCTCCCTCTCTCTCTGCTCATTGCAATACAGTGAAATTGAATTACCAATTTCAATGCTTTCTCTACCCTGCTAGCTGGATGGCTTTTCCCACAGACAGCTCCAAAGGGAAGGAGGAGGGGGCAAAATGTACACGGAGACAACAGCTTGTGGGAAAGAGATATAATGAAATCAGATCCCAAATGCAGCTTCTCTTTTCAAGAAACAAATCAACAGAATTCTAAATAGTTAATGCATTACGGAAAAACTAAAGAAACAGATGAACACTTTATTAAGTTAGAATGTTGTATTTGTTGCAGAATGCTGGGTCACTAACAACCAAAGTATGCACTCAAGAAATTAAACCAAAGCTCTGAGAGAACTTGGAAAATCTGCTGCTTGCATAAGCAAAAATGTAATGACATAATGAAATGATATGTTTAGTGGATAATGACAGATACGTTTTAATTGATTTACCAAAACAATTATAGCACATTAATGTTCCAGCATGTGTAAAACTTGACAAATGAGAATTGTTATCACATATTTCAGATGACACAATTCATTTTCTGTATTTTGAGAAATGCAATACACCAAGACCCTGTATTTAAACAGCCTAGCCATCCTTCCATGTTGGAAAGATTTCCACTTTACATCCTTGCCATTATGAGTGTAATGAGCCCAAAGAAGTGAACCAGAGCACTGTGAAACACATAGGGCTTCATTAGGAGTGAGAGTGTGAGACTGATCTGTCCCTCTCTCTCCTCAGAATCAGTTGCAACTGTGTTATCATACGTAGCTCATCATAAGCCTAACATCCCCAGCACTTAACCTCCCTGGAACAGAATGAATGACAAAGGTATCAGTAATAGGAAAAGGTGGGGGGACATGGAGCAGGATGCAGAGTTTCTAACAACGGCACTCAATCAAGTGATCAGAGATAGGTGTGTGGCTCCAGCTTCCCTTGACACACCTCAGGGTGTCTACCGAGGCACACAGACACTCCCTTTCACTTTGACAGGATGAGATACTCTATCATTGACATTTTATCTAGTAAAGGAAACTGGTGTATGACACTGTCACACGTTTGGAAATAGACCATTGTGTGTACTGGAATGATGTAATTAATTTGTTTGAATCTCTTGGTCTTTGTCTCTCTTCAACTTGCAATCCTGTAGCAACTAGAACCATTTATAGAGATCTATATACAGTACCAGTCAAAAGTTTGGACACAACTACTCATTCAAGGGTTTTTCTTTATATTTACTATTTTCTACATTGTAGAATAATAGTTAAGACATCAACACTGTGAAATAACACATATTGAATCATGTAGTAACCAAAAAAGTGTTAAACAATTCAAAATATATTTTATATTTGTCATGAACTGGCTGTAGCTGGTGTGAGTGAGTCAGGCGCAGGAGAGCAGAGATGAGAGAACAAAGCACTTTAATAAGGCCAGTCAAAATACAATAACGCAACCGCGTCACAAACAAATGCCCAAAAACAAGATAGGCAGCACAAAGTCCAAATCACCCGCAAAATACCAGCTGCCACGACGCACGGGTGAAACCAACAACCCGGCGTCAACCAGCATGCCAACAAAGAATTCCCCACACAGACATGGGGGAAACAGTGAGTTAAATACCCAACAGTAATGAGGGAAATAATAATCAGGTGTGTGGGAAAACAAGACAAAACAAATGGAAAATAAAAAATGGATCGGTGATGGCTAGAAGACCGGTGACGTCGACCGCCCGAACAAGGAGAGGCACCGACTTCGGCGGAAGTCGTGACAATATTTGAAATTCTTCAAAGTAGCCACCCTTTGCCTTTATGACAGCTTTGCACACTCTTGGCATTCTCTCAACCAGCTTCACCTGGAATGCTTTTCCAACAGTCTTGAAGGAGTTCCCACATATGCTGAGCACTTGTTGGCTGCTTTTTCTTATATTTGCGGTCCAGCTCATCCCAAACAATCTCAATTGGGTTGAGGTCAGGTGATTGTGGAGACCAGGTCATCTGATTCAGCACTCCATCACTCTCCTTCTCAGTCAAATAGCCCTTACACAGCCTGGAGGTGTGTTGGGTCATTGTACTGTTGAAAAACAAATGATAGTCCCATTAAGTGCAAACCAGAAGGGATGGCGTATTGCTGCAGAATGCTGTGGTAGCCATACTGGTTAAGTGTGCCTTGAATTCTAAATAAATCACAGACAGTGTCACCAGCAAAGCATCCCCACACCATCACACCTCCTCCTCCATGCTTCATGGTGGGAACCCGGCCTCAGGTAGCTTAGTGGTTAGAGCGTTGGGCCAGTAACCGAAAGGTTGCTAGATCAAATCCCTGAGCTGACACGGTAACTATCTATTTTTCTGCTCCTGAACACATCAGGTAACCCACTATGCCTAGGCCATCATTATGAATAAGAATTTGTTCTTTACTGACTTGCCTAGTTAAATAAAGGTTAAAAATAACTCTAATAAACTTATCCTCTGCAGCAGAGGCAACTCAGGGTCTTCCTTTCCTGTGGCGGTCCTCGTGAGAGCCAGTTTTATCATAGTGCTTGATGGTTTTTGCGACTGCACTTGAAGAAACTTTCAAAGTTCTTGAAATGTTCCAGATTGAATGACCTTCATGTCTTAAAGTAATGATGGACTGTTGTTTCTCTTTGCTTATCAGAGAAAGCCTGCAGGTCCTGATCTTTTGGAGCCCTGCTTTTTAAATCTGGCAGCTGATTTCATAGCTGAACCACTTACATATCTGTTCAATCTAACCCTGGAATGTAATGAAATTCCAAAGATCTGGAAATCAGCATTTGTCCTACCACTTTTAAAAGGGGGAGATCCAACTCTTTTAAATAATTATAGACCAATCTCAAAGCTGTCACCCTTGGTGAAAATACTTGAAACCCTTGTGAGTGAACAGCTAAAACAGTTTTTATTTACTAACTCTATTAATGTACCAATCGGGCTTCAGGAAGAAGCATAGCATAATTACAGCAGCCAAGAAGGTTTTAAATTATATCACTGAAGCCCTTGACAAAAAACAGCACTGTGTCTCACTTTTTATTGATCTCTCTAGGGCTTTTGATACAGTTGATCATGCCATACTAAGGCAAAGATTGTCGAGACTTTCAGAGCATGCAGTTGCATGGTTAGCTAACTGTCTGTCTGAAAGAACTCAGTGCACTCAATTTGATGGGCTCATGTCTGTTAAATTGTCTGTCTGTAATGGTGTGCTCCAAGACTCTGTTCTTGGTCCTCTCTTATTCACTATTTATATAAATAATTTTGACAAAAATTTCCAAAATGCGCAACTTCATTTTTATGCTGATGATACAGTTATTTACTGTTGTACCTCGTCTCTTACAAAAGCTTTCCAGAACTTGCAAACTGCTTTTTATACTGTTCAACATACCTTGTGTCAATTTATCCTCAATGCTGACAAAACTAAACTAATGGTGTTTTCTATAGCAAGAAATAGACCTCTGAACATTTCACCTATTATTACCTGTCAGGGCAAAGCGATTGAGACTGATAAATATCTTGGAATTTTAATTGATGACGGCCTCTCTTTTAAATTGCATATTCAACAACTTACAAAAAAATTGAAGCTGAAATTGGGATTTAATTTAGGAATAAGGCCTGTTTTTCTTTTGAAGCCAGAAGGAGGCTAGTATCAGCTACATTTATGCCTTTACTAGACTATGGGGATATTTTATATATGAATGCTTCCTCTCTGTCACGACTTCCGCTGAAGTCGGTCCCACTCCTTGTTCGGGCGGCATTTGGCGTTTCGACGTCGCCGGCTTTCTAGCCATCGCCGATCCACTTTTCATTTTCTATTTGTTTTGTCTTTGTTTTCTACACACCTGGTTTCAATTCCCCAATTACATGTTCATTATTTAACCCTCTGTTTCCCCCATGTTTGTGTGCGTGTTTATATTCATTGGTCAGTTTGTGACTTAACGGCTGGTTGTTTGTTTGCCGGGTTCTGTTATTGTACACCCGTTCATTTTTGTGAGACAGGTATTTTTTTCCACACCTTTGTATCGTTTGTGTACTGGTGCTGTTTTTGCATTAAATTACCTTGTCCACACATCTCTGCTCTGACTCACTGAACCAGTTACCCACAGCCTGACACTCTCAGTGTTTGAGATCAATTGACACCCTTTACCATGGCGCTTTGAGATTTATTTTAAACTGCAAAACCCTTACGCACCACTGCACTTTGTATACCAGGGTTGGCTGGCCTTCTCTAGTCACTCAGGCTCAGTCACTGATATACTTTTATAAAGCCATTTAGGGTTTACTACCTTTTTATTAGGGCATTTCTATTGTTCAGAAATGTTGTGGGTACTCTCTTTGTTCGCTGGACTTTATCCTGCTAACTGTTCCAAATGTTTGAACTGAATTTGGTAAAAGGGCTTTTATGTACTCTGCGACATCGTCTTGGAACGCCTTACAAAATACTTTTAAATTGGAAGAACTTGTCCCGATTCGTATTTTTAAATCACTGATGAAGGATTTATGATTTTGTTATACTCTTGTGAATTCTATGGTTTTTACTAGATTACTTGTAGTTTTTTATGTTGTTTGTCTGTAATTTTGTAATGACTTGGTGCTGCCTATCTTGGCCAGGACGCTCTTGAAAATGAGATTTCAAATCTCAATGAGCCCTTCCTGGTTAAATAAAGGTAAAAAAAAACTAAAGCATGTTCTTGCCATAACATGGTCTTTTACCAAATAGGGCTATCTTCTGTATACCACAAATGCCACTTTTAACAAGGTTAATTGACACAAATGCCACTTTTAACAATGTAATTGAAATGCATTCCAGGTGACTTCCTTATGAAGCTGGTTGAGAGAATGCCAAGAGTGTGCAAAGCTGTCATCAAGGGAAAGGGTGGCTACTTTGAAGAATCTCAAATATAAAACATATTTTGATTTGTTTAACACTTTTTTGGTTACTTCATGATTCCAAATGTGTTCTTCCATAGTGTTGATGTCTTCACTATTATTATACAATGTAGAAAATAGTAAAAATTAACAAAAACCCTTGAATGAGTAGGTTTGTCCAAACTTTTGACTGGTATTCTATATGGCTCTCATATACACTATGCAATAGTATTCAAAATAAAGATAGGATTGCTTATAAACCGACAGGTGTGCTCTTCCGACAGCCCTCTTCTTGGAGAACCCTCTACTAAACCATTTCATCTGTAATCTGGGTCAAAAACCTTAATCATGTTGTTCCCTATTTGGTAAAGCACAAGTTAAAATATAAACACCAAGGCCTTGAAGATGGATTAAGGGAACCAGCGCCACTGTTCTATCCAGTCCCTCTGTTATTGTTTTGTTGACGGAATGGTGTTGAGGAGAGTCCAAGCGGAAGTGAGCAGCGTGGTAAAGAAAATTGAAATGGTGTCCGAGGGGAAGAAAACAGTGTTTGTTGTTTGCAGTAACTTCTTTGTTGTTGTAAAATCCCAAACGGACGTGGCAGTTCTACAACTAAGGATTCCAAAACAATGGATGTCGAAGTCACTGTATGCGTAACCTTGTGTCCCTCCCTACTTCCAAGTGTCCCTCTGTCTGTGTTGTTTCTGTCTGGATCTTTCCCAGGCCTCTGTGAAGTGGATGCCCAGCAGGCCTTTGGCACTTGGGGATGGTCCAAGGTGAAAATGGGGGTTATTCACACCTTACTGGCAGCAGGGGTTAACGATGCGGCAGCCAGCTCCTGAGTTCCTCCTCATTGACCCCCAATTTACTCGCGCACACACGCACACACGCACACACACACACACACACACACACACACACACACACACACACACACACACACACACACACACACACACACACACACACACACACACACACACACACACACACACACACACACACACACACACACACACACACACACACACTTCCCTTTGGGTCTATTATGGTCAGTCTTCTTCATTAGAACATGTATTACAGTCACCTAGAGTACAACAAGCAAAGCTTGGGCTCCTCCCTCTAAAAGGTATATTAGGGAGTTCCTTGGCAGGATTCTGTTTGACAAGACCCTGCCAACGGGAAGCACGTCTTCTTATCAAAGAAACAGGCTGATGGCATGTACCTGCCTATTAGGAGGGATTCCTGTTTACTGCTCAATTACCCAGCTCATCTGAAGGATGGCATCTGTCCTCAGGATGCTGTGGTAGTTTAGGATGGGATGAGTAAGTGCCCTTTACTGCTACAGTAGCAGTGGTGATTTAGATAACTCAACTCAGACCCCACTATTTAAACAGTGGCATTCTAAGGTCCTTCTATTACAGAATCCTCACACCATTAAGTTTGTGTGCAATTCCTCCTTGTTCTGCATTGGTCTACTAGTACAAAACAGTTTAATCTCTTTAGGGACAAATATCACGAGGTGACATTGATTCCTTTGTGACTAACTGTCTAAATGAGAAACAAACTAAATGAGTAAGCCTGCTTTTGAAGTGGTAAGTGTTAGCAGCATGCTACGGTTACTGTATAGTGTAATATATTGGTAGGCCTATGTCGCTTGGTTTCCTGTGGAAAGATACATCTGGATCAAAATTGGAGGTTCTCATTAGCACAACTATAGGAGGACAGGATGGCACCATGGCCGACTCCAAGCACTTCCACTGATTCTCACCTAACAGTAGCCAAGGAGGCCACATCCCTTTAAGATGTAAGATCAAGGCAACACCTCTATTCAGAAAAGATGTCTTAGCTTGGAGTCTGACAATGTGAAACATGGACAGTGCTAAAGCAGCTTCAAAGCCTTTTATTGCCACAGAGGCAGGATCAAAGGGTCTGCTCTGTCGAAGAGGTGCCACCACTTCCCCATTATTTATCATAAGGAACCCATGGGAGGGAGAAAACACCTGAGTGACTCTCCTCATGCTGATCCTCCACAGCTCAGGTCATGGAAGAGAGGACCCTGGCCCGTGGTGACCCCTGCGCCTCCCTCTTAACCCAGGGCTTCAAGCATGTTATTGACATCGGGTCAGAGGAAGTGCATGGCATCTCCTCTCCAGGTGCCATCTGGGTGGAAATAGCTAGTCCATTTATAACCTGGTGTTACTGAGTGTGGTGCCGGCTGGCAGGAGCAGAAGTTTCCATGGAAAAAAACCAGGAGGAGGAAGATGCAGGGGCATCTGAGGTTGAGACTGGGAAACCTAGCTGTGCTTGTTGGACCTGTTAAGTTCAATGGCTTTTAAATGTACATGTAATTGGCTCTTTGTGGCATAACTGCTGTTAGGCCCAGGAGAGGGTGACTCCTTGCCTAACTACAAAGCCATATGCTACTGTGAGTCAGTCTCGCAGCTCCTCTGTCACCGGCCCTGCTAAAGACTTGCTAAATGATCACAGGGCTCATTGGACCCGCAACACTGCATAGAATGTTCCAGATGTCATCTTCGAGCCAACAGCAGTATGTCAGTTTCTATCACATTATCCAGAAAACATAATCAGAGATAATGATTGCCAAATGAAAGGGACACCAATTCCCATTTCCAATAGCATAAATCTTTGATAGATGAAAGTACCTCGATTTGTATCATTCTGCCTGTGTCATTAATGATCAAATCAAATCAAATTGTATTGGTCACATACACATGGTTAGCGGATGTTAATGCGAGTGTAGCAAAATGCTTGTGCTTCTAGTTCCAACAGTGCAGTAATATCTAACAAGTAATCTAACAATTTCACAACAATTACCTCATACACACAAATGTAAAGGAATGATTAAGAATATGTACATATAAATATATGGACGAACGATGGCCAAACGGCATAGGAAAGATGCAGTAGATGGTATAGAGTACAGTATATACATATGGGATGAGTAATGTAGGGTATGTGAATATTATATAAAGTGACATTGTTTAAGTGACTAGTGATACATTCATTACATCCAGTTATGAATTATTAAAGTGGCTAGAGATTGAGTCTGTATGTTGGAAGCAGCCACTCAATGTTAGTGATGGCCGTTTAACAGTCTGATGGCCTTGAGATAGAAGCTGTTTTTCAGTCTCTCAGTCTCAGCTTTGATGCACCTGTACTGACCTCGACTTCTGGATGATTACGGGGTGAACAGGCAGTGGCTCGGGTGGTTGTTGTCCTTGATGATCTTTTTGGCCTTCCTGTGACTACGGGTGGTGTAGGTGTCCTGGAGGGCAGGTAGTTTGCCCCTGGTGATGCGTTGTGCAGACCTCACTACCCTCTGGAGAGCCTTACGGTTGTGGGCGGAGCAGTTGCCATACCAGGCGGTGATACAGCCCGACGGGATGCTCTCGATGGTGCATCTGTAAAAGTTTGTGAGTGTTTTTGGTGACAAGCCAAATATCTTCAGCCTCCTGAGGTTGAAGAGGCGCTGTTGCGCCTTCTTCACCACGCTGTCTGTGTGGGTGGACCAATTCTGTTTGTCTGTGATGTGTATGCCGAGGAACTTAAAACTTTTCACCTTCTCCACTACTGTCCCGTCAATGTGGACAGGGGGGTGCTCCCTCTGCTGTTTCCTGAAGTCCACGATCATCTCCTTTGTTTTGTTGACGTTGAGTGTGAGGTTATTTTCCTGACACCACACTCCGAGGGCCCTCACCTCCTCCCTGTAGGCCGTCTCGTCATTGTTGGTAATCAAGCCTACCACTGTAGTGTCGTCTGCAAACTTGATGATTGAGTTGGAGGCGTGCATGGCAACGCAGTCATGGGTGATCAGGGAGTACAGGAGAGGGCTGAGAACGCACCCTTGTGGGGCCCCAGTGTTGAGGATCAGTGGGCTGGAGATGTTGTTTCCTACCCTCACCACCTGGGGGCGGCCTGTCAGAAAGTCTAGGAGCCAGTTGCACAGGGCGGGGTCGAGACCCAGGGTCTCAAGCATAATGACGAGTTTGGAGGGTACTATGGTGTAAATGCTGAGCTGTAATCGATGAACAGCATTCTTACATAGGTATTCCTCTTATCCAGATGGGTTAGGGCAGTGTACAGTGTGATTGCGATTGCGTCGTCTGTGGACCTATTGGGGCAGTAAGCAAATTGGAGTGGGTCTAGGGTGTCAGGTAGGGTGGAGGTGATATGATCCTTGACTAGTCTCTCAAAGCACTTCATGATGACGGAAGTGAGTGCTACGGGGCGATAGTCGTTTAGCTCAGTTACCTTAGCTTTCTTGGGAACAGGAACAATGGTGGTCCTCTTGAAGCATGTGGGAACAGCAGACTGGGATAGGGATTGATTGAATATGTCCGTAAACACACCAGCCAGCTGGTCTGCGCATGCTCTGAGGACGGGGCTAGGGATGCTGTTTCAGGGCCGTTGAGGTGTCTGCTTGGGGGGGATATACACGGCTGTGATTATAATCGAAGAGAATTCTCTTGCGGTCGGCATTTGATCATAAGGAATTCTAGGTCAGGTGAACAAAATGACTTGAGTTCCTGTATGTTGTTATGATCACACCATGACTCGTTAATCATAAGGCAAACACCCCCGCCCTTCTTCTTAACAGAGAGATGTTTGTTTCTGTCGGCACGATGCATGAAGAAACCGGGTGGCTGTACCGACTGATAACGTATCCCGAGTGAGCCATGTTTCTGTGAAACAAAGAATGTTACAATCTCTGTCTCTCTGGAAGGCAACCCTTGCTCGAATTTCGTCTACCTTGTTGTCAAGAGACTGGACATTGGAGAGTAGTATACTCGGGAAGCGGTGAGCAATGTGCCCGTCTACGGAGCCTGACCAGAAGACCGCTCCGTCTGCCCCTTCTGCGGCGCCATTGTTTTGGGTCGCTTACTGAGATCCGATCCATTGTCCTGGGTGGTGGTCCAAACAGAGGATCCGCTTCGGGAAAGTCGTATTCCTGGTCGTAATGTTGGTAAGTTGACGTTGCTCTTATATCCAATAGTTCTTCCCGGCTGTATGTAATAAGACTTAAGATTTCCTGGGGTAACAGTGTAAGAAATAATACTTTAAAAAAACAAAATAGTGCATAGTTTCCTAAGAACGCGAAGCGAGGCGTCCATCTCTGTCGGCGCCAAAACAATTTCTCATTAAGGGATCACGGTAGGAAAGAGGCAACAGTCCAAATCTCAACAGGTTCGCTCTGGGTCTGTCCAAATCCTTGGTGAAATCTTCCTAAAGGGGAGAGAATGGCTCCAGTGTTCTATTGACTACATAGCCAACTATCATCCTCACTGCACCATCCTTCTGGTGGCAAAATTCTACAGAATACAGTAGCTGTAAAGAGAAAGAGAAGGGACATTTAAGTGTAATAATCTAAGCCACACTGGCCTTCTGTGACCAGGAGTATGCAGCCGGCTGCAAGCCTGCCGTCCTCCCCCGGCTGGCAGACTGCTGCCACAGTGACCCCTGATCCACAGCGACCCCTGATTTGTGCCTGAGCACAGAGAGAAAGGGCATCTGGGCAGCCTGCCTGCCTGCCTCCAGTAAGGCTGAGCTTGAGTCAACACATTTGTGAAGGGATGCAATTTATAAACACTGACATCTAAATATAGTGGAGAGGAACGAGACTTTGCCCAAGCCTTCCTGTTAGGAGTAAAGTGATTTAAATGTTTCTGTGTTGGGACTGTGAGTGAAGCAGAGCGTTTCAGCTGAAAAGGCGAGAGGGAGAAGAGGGGACTTCATAATGAGAGGGTTGGTACTGGGCTAAGCACCATTTTGCCCTCCTTGTTACTTTTTATTGTCTTTTCTTGTCCTTTTGGTTGACTCAGTGTCTTGCATCAAAATACACTCAAGTATAATTTACAGAAGTCCCTCGAATGTGGGGGGAAAATAAGACTGGTTTGGATCAGTTTGCCACCAGAACCTTGAGGATTTTGGGGGTCAACCACAGCATAGAATCTGTGAGGTTTCTTTCTTTTGTTTTCCTAGGGGAGGCTCTATGGCTGTGACTGGACTCACAGTCTCCAGTAAATCACAACTCTGCTATACTTAATGCTTAGCTTGTCTGAGGACATGTGCAGGCAATTTTGGCAGAATATGAAAGACAGAGCATTTTTTTTATGCAACAAAATTATTCCCCCAACAAGCAATACGATACACATGCGCTTACAGCTACTATACATTATGTGTCCTTGAGCCTGTTGCATCAACACAGTTTTTTTTAGTGATTAGTGATCTGGTTGATTACAATCAAAACGTTACTCATTGCTAATGTCAACCCCAATACATTTGTGTATTTATCAGATGTAACTAAATATTGTTTAAGATATGGCCATTATTGCTGTTTGCTAAGATTATGTGTGCTTCAGTTAGCACGGTTGTTGATCCAATCCAATGGTGGGATCTGGGGATGACATTGGTTGAGAGCTATTCAAGCCATTGTTGTCACTATTTGACGATGCTGGTTCAAAATAAACAGATCCAGAGAGAACCTGTTGAGGTTTTACTTGACTTCACATTCAGTAAAATACTGTGAACCTGGACTCCAAACCAGGAGTTGATGGCTAAATCAAATGTTAGTGGGATGGGTGGATTGGCATGGAGATGAGTGTTTACAGTATATAACTGGGCCCTCTATAGGCCCCAACACCCTTACTCCTCATTAATATGCAACCTAGGCACCTCCCTCTGTTAACCCTCAATATAGATCTAAACAAAAGCCTGCCAGCGAGGGCAATGGTTGGTGACAGTCAGTGGCACATCAAACCAGATCGAACACAATGCTTTGGGAATGAGCTGTTAATACACTGTATGAGAGCACATCGTGGGAATTGTAGCTACTTGTAATAGCACTGCCATAATAAATAAGAGCCATATGTTTAACACAGAGTCGAGGGCAGGGTTTATTCTCCGGTGAGAAGAAAGGCCTGCACACCGGCCACATTAATTGGCCTATTAGCATTTCTAATATAATGTGCCTCAACACTTTCCCTTGGTGACTGGCTGTTTATAAAATCTGCATAGTTAATTATATGATAACATTCGAGATGGTGCATTCATCTATTCCTGCTCAATATGAGTCTGAATCAATGAGCTAAGCAAAAAATATATATATATTTTTTAATACACTGCATATAGCCATTATTATTTTTCCCTAGGTCAGTGGGTCAATTAAAATGTAATAGAAACTTTTAATGTTTTTCTCCTCAATAAATAACACTCCCAAGTTACACTGATATTACATACTGCATAACCGACAAACGTGGGAATGTGATAATATTGTCATAAACATGATGACTTTGACAGCCATGACTTTGACATCAGCAAGTCATGACCGTTGATGTGACCTACAATTATGTAAAACTGTCATAATGCAGTAGATAATACCAAGCTCAAAGTCATATGAATGATAACCTATGGTAGGAATTATGATACAACATTCAAATAAAGCATCACCAACAGTTGACTCTAGATAAGACAAAGCTACAGCAGGAGGTCAAAGTAAAAATATCAGTTTTTGTCTTTGGGAAAGTTCTGTGTCCAAAAAACATCCTACAAGCAACAGGAATGGTTTGCCGGTCCCTTGAAGACCTGATAGAGATCAGCAGCACAGGGTCAACAGCCAGAATACACCACGTGAGACTGTGAAAGTCAGTCATGACTGTGCAGGCTAGAGGAAGCCCACCACGCCTTCCCCTCTGTGCTCGGTCTCTCACATCTCTGACCTCCATGGCAGCAGCTCGCTCCATGTGGTACTTCCATCTCCCCTGCTCTGCCCTCTGGGGGGCGGCTCTCATGTGGTGCAGGGCCCTCTGCCGTGATTAGTTTGCACATTGTTTTTACAAACTCTGACCGAACCTCCTTTGGCAGCTACTGTTTTTATTGCCTTCCTCATCCTTGTCATTAAAAACGTTTTGACACGTGAAGCCCCCTACCACTTCACATTCTGACATAATTGGCACACACCCATTCACAATTCTTTTTTTTGTGTGTGTGTGTGTTGGTTGGTATGGGTACCATGATGTTAGTGTGGGGGTACAGAGAGACCCTTTTAAGGGCCCTCAAAAATAAACAATTATTTCAGGTGTATATATGTTCAGGCTCTCATGAACCCATAATAACATCCCCCAATTTAGAAGAATTAAAAAATAGGGTTTAAAAACTGAAGATGTTGTTGCCTCTTATTTGTATGGCCTGTTGTTCCAGGTATTTCACGAAACCCTGTTGTGCTGAGATACTGTAGTCAGTTGTGTGAGAATAGAGCTCATGCAGCAACAATGCAAGTTCTGTCCTTCCTTACACTCATCACACTACAGACCACAGCTGAAGGCAACTTTCTTTCTCCTTTGTACGTTGAATGACTTAATCTCCACTAGTATGTCATTTTATCTGTCACTGTTTCATTCAATTAGTCCACAGAATTTCAGCAAGTCACAGCTGCAACTCATAGCCATGTCCTTGTATTCATTCAGACAAGGTTACCCAAAGAGTTTGGTGCACTTTTGAGAACTTTCCCTGCTTTGTGACTGATACAGTAGTAAGTCACGCATGGGGCTGACATATGGCCACCAGGCATGTGGAATGGAAGGTGGAGTAGGGGGTATAGGGGTTCCTTAAATCTTTTGACTGAAGTCAATACAGCATCAGTTAGATACAGTTGAGAGAAAAGTAGACGGCCAAACGGTGGCATAAGTCTTGAGGATTGGGTTTCAAGTGCTTTGACTTTCTCCCTGGTCCTTTGTGTTGGGGCGCTCCTCTCCTCTTTGTGTCTCAGGTTCACTGGAGTGATGGCAGTTGAAAGAACAGAAATCAGACACGGCTAGGCTCAACGGCACACCAAACTAGAGTGTGCACTGAACAACTCTGTCTCTCTCTCTTGGGGAATGGCCTTCCTTTAGGATATATGCCTGAGGCCTATACCCGAGAGCCATACCTACTTGAATATAACGGAAAACAAGAGTATAAGAGTTTTGAATGTGTCTTTCCATTGGGAGAGACTTAACATGTCTAAATATTACAAGATATTAAATCATAAGCAGAATTATTTTGATGATCTAAATATAGATTTTGAAAGCTCCTAATAGCAGTTTGGTATTCAGACTAATTGTATTATGCACAAAATTGTTAGGTTGTTACTTTACAAAGACGCTTGTCTTCAAAACCCTTTCCACTGACAAAAGTTGCTCTAGGTAACATGCAGTACCAAAGACATTCCTATGTACTAGAAACACCAAAACTTGAGAATACATGTTTGTAGGCAGGGCTATTTCACTGAATGGCCCCATCACCCTGGCAACAGGATCACTCCATCAGTTCAGCCAACAGATGGTGGGTGTGCAACAAGCAGCATATGTTCCAATAAGCATCGGCTATTACTACAGATGGAGGGTGGGAAGGAGGCTGGCACTGAAACATAACCTGACATTTCCTCCTCATTTGATGCTGCATTGTTACATACCACAAAGCGAGATTAGCCCTACGAGGTGAATAGCACTGGAGAATCTGAAGGCAAATTACTGACAGTCCATTGCATTTTTAGACTGAACGTTAACCAAACTGGGTTTGGCAACTGTCTGTATCACTAGGCAGGATGAGAAAAATGAGGAATGGTTTGCTCATGCTGACATACTGTATGTGTATATATCTATATCAACCCCTACAAAAATGTCCATTAATTCTAATACACATTTACTGTTACTGCAGGATTATTTTCCTGCTGTAGCAAACTGGCTCAAATTAAGATCCTACATCCGTAGGGTGACTTTGGTCAAAGCAACAGGTGACTTAACCAATTCCCATGGTTTGTTAAAAATGTCCTCTCTCTTCTAGTTCCTTCCTAGCACACGATTTAACCAACATACATTGAATTCAATGGTAGTAGGGCATCCTTCTAAACCATGCTTAGGTCTGTCAGGCAGACAACACAGAGCTATTAAAAGAGCTTGTTTCAAAGTCCTCAATACTATTACTCAAGCTATTTCCTATTACAGTTCACACTTAAATGTCATCATATGAACAATTGGAGCCATCGGTAATCCTTCTTGTTTTAAACAATAGCTCTAAATGGGCTTAGATTCCAAATAAAACAAAGAGAATACTGAGCTATGGGCTAGTGTTGGCGAGGGCATGATACTGTTTACTTGACATGCACAAAGGCAGACTAGCACTCACACTCACCTCAACCCACTAAAGAGATGCCAACATCCAGCCAGCACACTACATGCACGCTCTTTTGGTTGTGTTTTTTTTTTCTTCTCCATTGGTTTTTGTCTTTGCGGAAGTCCATCCACAAATACAGCATCAACAAATATGGGACCGGTTCCAGACTTTTTAAAGAAAGATGTCTATTTATTGTTCAGGCTGTAAATATCCCTGGCTATATTTGCTCACTTTGGCTCTTGGCATGACATTTCTTTTTTTTACTATTGTAGTATTCCATAGTTGTCCTATCCCAGCAGTGCATCATTTTTTATTCGTAAACTACTGTTTTGACTGAAGTTATAGGCAGTCCTTAAGGGGATTATTATAGAAAACAGACTGGACATTCTATAATTATCACCACCACTATAAGTAAACATTTATTGACATTTTGATTGTTTATATTTTCTAAACATAAACACAAAATGTTAAATTCAAGCCACAACTCAGGGGTACTTGTAATCAACACCTTGATAATGACTATCGAGAGTAGCCAACCAACTGCAGTAAAGGCCCTTTCACAGTTTTTGGCACGTGCTACTATCTTCACTATCCCCCCTCCCAACCGCCAAAACACAAAGTAAAACTGAAAACAGCAGTGTGCAGGCTTTCATTTCTTTGGGTACAGCACAGTCTCGGGGCTCTGGAACGGTTGGCTGTGCAGGCCCCACCCATCCCTCTGTTCCATAGAGGAAACAGAGATGACAGTGTGCCAAGTCCTCTGGTTCCTGTGGCAGAGACCCGCCGCTCTTGCCCTCCCGTCTCCCCGGTCTGGCGCACAACAGGCGACTTGCTCCCTGTTATGGCCATGAGGATGGGTGCGCCCCGCCCGTCACGCATTCAGCCACCGCAGCCCCCACACGGCACCTTCAGTTCTGGCCCACTTGGCCTTGACCACAACCACAGAGCCTCTGGGGCAGAGACTATATTTACCATTAGGGCACATGAAGCCATGCCATAATTAAATGGGTAATTGGGGACTGTAAAACTCAAAAGAGAAGATGTGTTGCTGTTGCAGCTCCTTTGCCTCTTTCTAGGCCGCTTTTCAACTTACATGCACATATATACTTCATTTAGCATTGTGTATGGGGGCCAGATTTAAAGACCTTGGTACCTAAATTCATCTTAGTTTGGACTCTGTTTCCTTCCAGAACTCCACATCTGAACCAGCAATCTACAAGCTAATGGTCCTACTCTAGGCTACTTGCTGCTACACCTTCGACATCATACTAATCATGCATTCAGCCCACTGTTTTCCATAATCAGATATGAAAAAGGCTTGTGCAGTAGTGCTTTAACCAGCAGTTTCCCTTCATGGTGACTTCACAGGACTTTCATTGTATATTGTCTAAAAGCCCATCTATCTCAGTATCATACTGAACCCTGTAAAATCATCACTGTATCAACAACCTGGTCCTTTTCTCCTTTCTGTAAAAATCGATTGGATCTCTTTCCTGCTCAGTCTATATGTTGCTCTGCTGCCAAGGTCAAGACATCGGTTTATATAGCTTTGTTTTTCATTTCAGCATGTGCTTCATTTTTTGCAGATAAGAGGAAAGAGCTGTGCTTTGACCACTTGGGCAAGGGAATGTGGTGAATTACCACTTGTAGCAGGTGTTCTCCTTGTCAGGAATAGGGAGGCCCTGCTTGGTACACCATGCATGTCATCACCCAGCTCGGTTAGACCCAAACACTCTCTCCCCATGGGCAGCCCCAGACATTCTCTGAGTGTAAGCCTAGCGCTGCTCGCTGCCTTCTCTGTGGGAATGTGGCAGCATTCTAAACACTGACAACGGCAGTGGAGCACAGAAGTTGGTTTTGATAGCAATGGATGTTACTCTTGTTCAGGGTCCATGACTTATTTTGAAATGTGTCATTTTGAAAATGATGACAATCACATCTGTGTAAATAATCACACAATAAATTACATTGAAATTATAAAATATTCTAAGTGACACTTGATATAAATACATCAACAAAGTCAAGTCATCTCTCACCACATCTCTGAAGTGATGCTTTGGAGTTTGCTCAGATTCAAAGTAACTTGAACACTACCTCAGATACCACTGGCCCCTGACTACCATCCTAGCAAAGAGAGAAAATGTAGGGGTAAGAAAGTGGGAATAATTGAGCCATTTTTTATTTATTTATTCGGGATCTCTATCAAGGGAAATATAGTGTTATTTCTAACAATGATCTACATATATTTCAGGATGTTGTGTATCCATGGAAATAATCAGAATTAATCTAAAAATTACATCATTTGTCCCAAAAAATTTGCTCTCTTGGCACAATTTACCCCGGGTATGGGGTAAGTTGAGCCACGGGACAGGGTAAAGTTAAGCCGCCTACACATTTATGTACCGAATGAAATATTACCACTACCCTTATAAAACCATGTCCATTTTGATTTCCCAAACACAATTCAACCCAATCCCAATCACTTTAAAATAATTTTAAGCATATTTTAAACACAGGTTTAGCACCTAACTAACACTTTGTACTTTTAACATAGTCCAGGCCTTGTTATCTCATATCCCAGTGATAACGCCAGGGAAGAAAACACTCCAATTTGCTCAACTTGCCATTGCCTCAACCATTGGCTCAACTTACCACAAGGCAAACATTTTGACTATATTAGCCCACACAGCTACAAGGATGGACTTTTATGCAAGGTTTAGGACCTCATATTGAAGTTTATACAGACAACTGACATATGGAACAATCTTAAAAGTATCTCATTAGAAGTTTCATGATGCTTGTATCTAAACCTAACACATAAAATGAATTTGACTTGGTGAAAATATCTTTGGGGAACTTGCTTTTTCCATGTGGGTTCTTCCCTCACAGACTCCATTAAATGATGACCTCTTCCCTCACAGACTCCATTAAATGATGACCTCTTCCTAAATATTTGGTCAAATGACACATTTTGTGTCTGGTTTCCTAGAAACAAGGGCAGCTCAACTTACCGCACTCTCACCTATCCCTTCTTATTTTGGTATGTCAATACTTACTTTGGGATTTCAGATGCTAAGCCAAGTGAAATGTATCTGCTCCCTCAGGCCCTCTTTCACTTGTTACATTCCCATACATCAAACAGTTGGTAAAAAAAAAACCATCCTACTAAGCCCTTATTCCTCTCCTTGTGACGCATATCCTCTCCTATTCAATCCTATTGCAACCAATGTCTCATACAGTTACGTTACATGACCTACATTTCTCCAAGCCAATCCAAATGATAGTGAGGTTATGGTAACACAAACTGTGTTCACAAAGTTCAACACAAGTCAGTCTAATATCAGACATATCCCCTAAATGTGTGATGGGCTGTGCTGCTCTTAACAGCAGGGCAATTCTGTAAGATGGTCCAGGCAAGGCATGTCCACTCAACACTGACAGTCAGAGGAAATCAGGATGGGGGTTCTGCCACCTACATTAAAAACAGAGGGGCAAGACAAATCAGAATACATGTTTCAAGGCAATGCAGAATGAATGGATGCAGCTTGCTCATGCAACAGAATAACAAATGCAGACACTCACCTAGGTGCCAGGTGGTCTCTCCTTCTGTTTGGATGTGTTGATCTTGGTCTGTTATGTTCTGTGAAAAATATAAAATATGATTAATTATGAATGATATCATATGATTTGAATAAAATCAAGTAAAAAAAAAAAACCATTACATTTTAGTCAGCTGGTTGAAAGTCATTCAACCAACAACAGAATCAAATTAGGTTGCTACTGCTTTGTTGTTGGCTGGTTGGAATAAACCTCAATGGCACTACGCCCTGGCCCAGGCAGAAACCAGCAGCTAGTGGCCTGTCTGTAGCCTACCCTTTGCCTGTGCTCTGGGACCTCTGCTCTGTGGTCTGTAGTGTTGAGTGGGACCATGCTGTCCTGATAGGGATCTGGTCTGGGGTCTGTATTGTTGAGGAGTGGGACCATGCTGTCCTGATGGGGATCTGGTCTGGGGTCTGTAGTGTTGAGGAGAGGGACCCTGCTGTGCTGATGGGGCTCTTCTTTCCCTCCACTGCTCGCTGTTATCCACATGCTTCCCTGAGGAAAACACCACAGAAAATATGTAAATGCTCTTTAATTATGAGTTTCAGTCTTCGTATAAATATTTCGCTGTGGAGACGAAACATTAAGAATCACTCCAAACCATACAATTCTGTGCTCGCAAAGCGCCACCACCATCTCCCCACAACCCTTGGGTAATGATTACTGGTTGAGTCTAAGACATACATTGAAGACATACCTTTGTGTACACTGAATAAAAGGAGTAAAAGTGTTTTTGCAGCGTATGGGATCTATAAACTGAGGACAATACTTGTATGAAAGACAGAGACCTAAAGTGAACATTGGCAAGGAGACACAGTTCTTAAAACATCGGTCTCACACACACATGCAGGCAGACACACACACGCACGGTCGTGGTGGCTCTGTTTTTGCCTTGTTTTTACTTAGCCACTCTAATGATTAGAGGGGCCTCATTATGTTATTAGGGTCAGAATGTTTGTTTCACCTCAGAGGAACTCAATATTCTGGGAGAATAACAATTTTTTACTGAAAAGCATCGTAGGGCTTATTGTAGGGCTGTGACGATACCAATATCTCAAAATGTTTTCCATGGAAAAAATGAAAACACGAAGGAGACAAAACTCTTTGTTCCATTTAAAAACCTGCTGTATGTCAAATATTGTGCGCTAGAACGACAACATAACGATGTTTGTTTCCAACATTAGGGCTGTTTTCCAAAAGAAGTTAAATCCGCTTCGTGTTTTGTTTCCTTGCTACGATACTAAGGAGTATCGAGATACTGGTATTGTCCTGGCCCTACTAAGCATGACGGTTTTGGACAAGTTCCCATTCCCATCTATACTTCAACACTTATTTTGAGTTATGATAGATTTTGTTTACAGAACTAGTTGCTTATTCCAAACTGAAGCCCACTTTCCACACTCAATATCTCATAGTATTTGTGGCCCACAGAAATAGGGTATCATACATTAATTCAAATACTGGTTTTGACAAAGAGCAGACATTACAAATCAAAATCATAGCAGCCCAAGCAAAACCAACCAAAGCTAAACAAAATGTAGTTCATATTTCCCGTGTTTTTCAACGTCTAGAGAACAAACAGATGAAGAAAATTTTTCCGTCCGGGTTCTTTTAATCTCCAAAGAGAACCACAGTATGCTGGATGCCAGATGAGCAGTGGGGTTTGAGGACTTCGTAACAGGCTGGTCCTGGGATGTTATAATTTGGATGTCTTGTTATGTTACCTAATATAGATCACATCCTATAAAAAGAACCCCAGAATTATTCTTGTTATGACAAAGCATCTTGAGGAGCCAAAATTATCTTCCACTGGAACTTTGCCAATGGACTGAGGCCCAGATGGATCTTATTATAGACTGTAGAGACTACTGGGTATTGTTCCCCCACAAGGGGCACCAACAGTCCTACATGGTAGAGTACACATTCTTTCAAATATAATTATTTCCTTTTATTCAGAACATATGGATAAGAATGATAGGCTGCTTCTCCGAGCGTGGCAAAGAGTAGCAATGTCTTCGCCTCAGTAATCAACCAACACTGCAGCATAACTTTGAGGAGGATCCATGTTGTCATAGATTTTTTTAACATTAGCCTAAACAAATAGTATAAACATATAAAAAAATTGTAGATAAAGTATATTGAACAGTGATTAACCACTAACTGGGCAGAATGACCTATTAATATGACATTATTAGCACGAATGGACTGTGTAAATATGTGTGCATTGTTCACCGACACTCAACCTCAACACGTTTCATTAGTAAAATGAATGTCTCTCTCACCGGGATGTGTTATCCGTGGTCTGGACTGGATGGTCTGGCCACGCCTGCTGCAGATTCCCAGGACCAGCTCTCTCAGAAAACGGAACAGGGACACCCAGGATGCCTAAACAAGAGGATGAGCCAAGTTCAGTAAGAAAAACCCGTTGAGTGTACACACAAGGTAGGGTTTCCCCTAAATGAGTTTGACTTCTTTTGGTTTCAAAGACAACTTTGGAGTCACAATGTCTGGAAGTTGCTTTTGGGGCCTCATCTGAGGATACAGTCACCACAGATATAGTAGCTAATAGCTATAAATCAAACCTACCACCAGTTATAGTAGCTCATATCTACACTAAACAAATGTTTCATGAGCTGAAAGAAAATATCCCAGAAATGTTCCATAAAGCTTATTCCTCAAATAATTTTGTGCACAAATTTGTTTATATCTGTTAGTGAGCATTTCTCCTTTGCCAAGATAATCCATCCACCTGACAGGTGTGGCATATCAAGAAGCTGATTAAACAGCATGATCATTACACAGGTGCACCTTGTGCCGGGGACAATAAAAGGTCACTAAAATGTGCACAACACAATGCCACAGATGTCTCAAATTTTGGTATGTCCACCAGAGCTGTTGTAGTACATTCAACCGGCCTCACAACCGCAGACCACGTGTACCACGCCAACCCAGGACCTCCACATCTGGCTTCTTCACCAGCAAGATAGTCTGAGACCAGCCACCGGGACAGCTGATGAAACTCTTTGATTTGCACAAACGAAGAAATTCTGCACAAACTGTAAGAAACCATCTCAGGGAAGCTCATCTGTGTGCTCGTGGTCCTCACCAGGGTATTGACTGGAGCGCAGTTTGGCGTGGTAACCGACTTCAGTGGGCAAATGCTCACCTTCGATGGCCACTGGCACGTTGGAGAAGTGTGCTCTTCACAGAAGAATCACGGTTTGAACTGTACCACGTTTGGGTGAGCGGTTTGCTTATTTCAACATTGTGAACAGTGTCCCATGGTGGCGGTGGGATTATGGTATGGGCAAGCATAAGCTACAGACGACGAAAACCATTGCATTTTATCTATGTCAATTTGAATGCACAGAGATACCGTGACAAGCTCCTGAGGCCCATTGTCGTGCCATTCATCCACAGCCATCACCTCATGTTTCAGCATGATAATCCATGGCCCCATGTCACAAGGATTTGTACACAATTCCTGGAAGCTGAAAATGTCCCAGTTCTTCCATGGCATGCATACTCATCCAGACATGTCACCCACTGAGCATGTTTGGGATGCTCTGGATCAACTTGTACAACAGCGTGTTCCAGTTCCCTACAATATCCAGCAACTTCGCACAGCCATTGATGAGGAGTGGGACAACATTCCACAGGCCACAATCAACAGCCTGATCAACTCTATGCTAAGGAGATGTGTCACACCAGATACTGACTGGTTTTCTGAGTCACACTCCTACCTTTTGTTTAAGGTATCTGTGAGCAACAGATGCATTTCTGTAATCCCAGTCATGTGAAATCCATAGATTGGGGCCTAATGAATTTATTTAAATAGACTGATTTCCTTATATGAACTGTAACTCAGTAAAATCTTTGAAATTGTTGCATGTCGCATTTATATTTTGGTTCAGTGTATAATCATACCTACCACCACTGTTTCAGTAGCTAATATCTATAATTAATCCTACTATCACTGTGTACACTGACTCACATTGCCCTCCAGCAGCTCCTCCTGTGGCCTCCCTGAGTGAGCCAGCAGGTACTTTGAGTGGAAGAGCAGGCCGTCGAAGGTGTTCCAGGGCATCAGCTGCTCCATGGAGAAGGGGCATCCGCAAGCGCTGTTGGCGGCCACCAGGTGGGTCAGCCCTCGGACAAACAGAGAGCCCAGCTGAACCGCCCGTGGCTCCACATGAGAGACCTGCAAAGCAGATAGAAATAGAATCAATAGAGCTCACATGATTCTCTATTCTACATGACAGACAACCATATCTGTTCTACACCATATGTTTCTATGGGAGTGTTCTGTAATGTATCGTCCGAACTGTATGGCATGACGACAATAGAAGAGTATGCTATAGCACATACATTATGGAGCCAGGCCAGTTACAGTAAATAAACTCTGCCCCAGAGAGTTGATCTGCACCAGGACAAGCGCAGTAGCTAGCTAGCCAACAAGCAGATGTTCCCTGTACAATTCCCTACATATTAACTAGGACTGGAACGCTAAAATATTTAAGTTGGCTCTGTACTCCAGCATTTTGATCAAATGTTTTATATCAGGTGACAGTACATCATGTCACCTTTTATTCTATTGTGTCATTTTTGAGTCACTTTTATTGTAAATAATAATATAATATGTTTCTCAATACTTCTACATTAATGTGAATACTACCATGATTACGAATAATCATGAATGAATCTTGAATTGTTACAGAGGCCTAAATATCATACCCCCCAGAAAATGCTAACAACCCCTGTTTTGGTAATGGTGAGAGGTTAGCATTTTTTGGTAATGGTGAGAGGTAAGCATGTTTTGGTAATGGTGAGAGGGTAGCATGTTTTGGTAATGGTGAGAGGGTAGCAAGTTTTGGGGGCATGATCTTTGTGCACTAATGTCAGAGTGCTTTAATTTACTAAATGGTAAAACAGATATTAAAATACCCTCTGTAGTGTCACCTCATATGAAACATTTGATCTCAAATCCAAAATTCTGGAGTATAGAGACAAATTAAGTTTCAGCTTCACTGTCCAAATAAATACGTAGGGGAGTGTATTTACCCTTAGGTCTCACCTGGGCCCTCCAATAGGCGATAAGAGGGCTGATTAGGCCCTGCAAAACACATCAGCCCAGAGACCTGCCTGCTGCCTGCTACCCATTCAAACACAGCTTCAGCTAAAGCAAACTAAGAGAGAAGAGAGATAAAGCTAAAGGCTGCAGTCAGCAGCCTGTGCCTTCCAGGCACACTGCCTCTAAACAAAGCACTCATCCCATATCAAAACACACATACAGACAAGCAAGGGAAGCTACTACTTTGGGGCTTATTTAAAACAGAGTATCTCTGAGCATAGGCCTAAACTGGCCAATCTGAAACGTAGTAATTTGGCAATGTGTGGCTACACTTGTCCTGTTCATTGGTTGAAAGTGGCAGTTAAGTAGGAAACGCATACTTGTGTGAGGGATCCCAGGCCAATTATAAAACCAGTTACAATTTTCCTTGAACATTTCTAAACTTAGTCAAACCTCCAATACAAAATTTGGTATCTTTTTCTCTAATGGCTGAAGTCAGAATGCTAATCTCCAGCCATGGAACCACCCTCAGTGAAGAGGGTAAAGGTTGGGAAGGACCATGTCTTTCTTTAAGTAGATGGATGTAGCTGTCCTCACAGCAACTTCCCCAAAGCATAAACAGTTAAATCTACATAAGGGAGCTGCTGGGAGCCGGCATTCAGCCCTCATCCACACCCACACCGATAAACCCTTTTATTCAACAGCAAGGGCTCCAAATTGAGACAGCCGACACTTCTGGGGGCACCCCTCTGTATTTAGGACAACTGTCTCCTGTCCACTACACAAGAGAGGATCTTAACAGTGTATATTTGAAACAGCACCGCACATCCCATTCTGCTGTACAAGCTTAGACGAACAGTGTCTTATGACCAGGGTTGGAAAATTCCGGGAACTTTGAATAAGTTCCCTGGTTTTCCCAAAATCCCGGTTGGAGGATTCCCGGAATACAGAGGGAATAAGAAGGAAATCTGGAATCCTCCAAACAGGATTTATGGAAAACCAAGGAATTTATTGAACGTTCCTGGAATTTCACAACCCTACTCATGACACTAGTAGAAACTAGGAATGGTCTAATTTGGAACCATTGCAGTTGAATAAAAGGGTTTATCAGTGTGAGTGTGGATGAGGGCTGAATGCTGTCTCCCAGCATCTCCCTTATGTAGTGGCATCCCCTGATCCCCAGCCCTAGGCTGAATGGACATACCCCCAGTATGAGAAAGCACTGCAGGGGGAGAGAGATTAGAGAGAGAGGAGAGAGATAGAGACTCTCCAGGGGCATCAGGCTGCTCCTGGAAAGTCTCCTGCCATCTGTCTCCCCCTCCTCCACTCGCTGACCCTCCCCACCCCTGGCATTCTGAGATTTCAGGCAGATGTGACATACTTCCTGATGGGATGCAACAATGGTGTGGGGCAACAGGTGTGCGTGGAGTCCTGGAGTAGAAAAGGCAGACAAGCTTACGCACATTCTGATCTGACCAGCAGCAGGCTGTCCCCACCCCGCCCGGCACGTGTGCCCTCTCTGGCTCCCTCCTCCAGTCCACCCATTCAACACCTGCTACTGTGCACTTACTAAACAGAAATCTCCCCAACACAATCTCCCCATCACCCCATATAGTCTGGGATCTAGTGTTACACAAGCTGGAGTTTACTGAAGCTGTTATATAAACCAACACACACAAAATCCTTACAATGTTAAATGACCACAAGAGAAAGAATGGAGAGTTACACATAATAGTGTCCACAGTAAGCCGATTTCTATTAATATCAGAGTAACAGTAACAATCCTGATTTGACAAGACAAGAGAAACTGACTGATGCTAGCTTTAGGGAGGACGCTATGGAGGCACTGTAAATCAGGAGGTGGCTTCCTGAATGTCTCCCACTAGGCTTTAATTTGTCATTGCTATCATCCATTATCTCTACTGTAAGGAGCCACTATCAACCCGGGCCCAGGAAAACCGCCGCCCGCTCTGGGCAGCTGGGGCAGAAATAGCAGGCATAGTAAGGTTTAAATTAGGGTGGGGAGCTGCAAATAGCTGCTGTGGTCAGTGTCAGGGACAGCTTGGAGTCCTTCGCCAAAGCATCGCTCTCAGGTTCAGACCACAATTAAAGCAGTTTGGGCAGGAATGTCGCAATGCGACCCAAAATTACAGCCCCCCCGCCAGCAGTTTCTCCCGCTGCATCTTCTTGCATATTGAGAGAGTCAACAGAGTTTCTTCAATACTTGCTGTATTGTGGAAAAACAGCTTCTTGACTACGCAATTCTCCCAGCCCCATTCTCTTGTTGTTGTCCTGGGTGTGGTTAGGGATGAATTTGTTTGAATGTGTCTACACAGTTGTCATTTAAGTGAATGAATAATGCCTGCCGGTGTGGAGACAGACATTCACAAGACCAAGGGTGGGTCAAATAAAATCAGTGTTCTTGCACCCTACCTGCTATTGTCTCTCAGTCTGTTGTCAGTCATTTGCTATCAGCCAATCATCCTCCATCTGACCTTCAACACACACTCTGAAGCCTTTGTCAGGCCATTATCTTAAGTGGTTGTTCATTTGCAAACACCTCAATGACTGGGTAGGAGCCATATGATCATGGGCTATACACTATACACTCTCCAACCTAATTAGCAGGTTGTCCTCACATGCAAAATTAGAAGACTTGGATGAGTAGTATAAAGATGCAGAGCATATACTGGAAAGACTTCTATGCCTTCCGAAAAGCTTTCCAACTATCTTCAGTTTTCCAAAAAAGAAGGGTCCCACATTAAAACAAACAACTTTAAAAGCTTAATGAAGTCTTCACAAACTCTTAATAAGGCCTACATAGATGCTACACAAATAATTTATAAGCAAATGTATAACTATATAAGTAACAGGTCGTTATATTTGACACTTTCAGAAATGTGATATAACCCTTTTATAAAGCATATATAAAGACCTTAAAGGGTTTGTCAGAAACAGCCAGAGGACACTAGCGTATCTCACTCACCCTTGTATGAAGCAGTTCTGTGTAGGATTTGTACCTGACACAGATAGCTTGGCTGAGATATGCATCTATGTCTTCCAAGGAGAGATGGACCACCTAAAAACAAGGATGAGAAGTGTTCTAGTCTGAGGGTAATGGAAACACGGTCTTGTATACAAAACAAACATCCAAGAATGAGAAATCACTGAGAAAACATGAAAAAGGCATTATGCATAGAGCACCCTAAGTGCAGCAGTAGACATAATTATCCTTATCAGACACTGATAGCTTCATTGTCTAGAGAGAACCACAGAGAAAAATAGCTATGAGTTTCAATCAGAGCATCGGGGGGGTAAGTTATCTATGTGATAATGTCAGTCCTTTTTTCATAACAAAGGTCAATAATATGAGCTAGACCAACGGCAACATTGTAAAACCCCAGAGGGGAGACTGGTTCATGTAGACTAACACTACTGAGACAAGAGGCTGAAGTACAGGCATTTGTAAAGACAGTAAAAAAAAGAAAAACTGCACACTAAAGCATAGTATTTTCCCCACCTGCATGGCAATGTAGGTCACAAGGCACAGCACAGCCATCAAAGAGCCATCCAGACGATCATGCTCCACTGAGAATTCATCCAATTCAAATACAGCCAAGAAGGTGGAGATGCGGAGGCATTTCGTTTCGGAGTCCTTCCCAAACCATAAAGCCTTCAAATCTGCTTTTCCAACATGGCAAGGAAAATATTATTTCAAAGTGAGATAAATCTATCTACTGCACTTTGCATCAATATGCAATCAACTTCTTACTCCACATGAGTTGTTAAATTAATGTTAAGAATTCACAACATACCAGAGTGGTTCAGGGGCAAGGGAGAGACTACTTTGGGGTCCTTTAGTGGGTTTCCAGGAAAAACAAACCATTCCCTCACGGTTGGGGCCTGTCCATCTCTGTCTGAGAAAAGATGCATGATAAATGGCAACCTGCTTCATTGAGGTGGTGCCTGGTAGTAAAACTGACAACAAATAAGAATGCAATGTTGTAATAACCATGTAATATTGTAATAATCACGTAAAAACCATGTAATATATAAAACCTGTATTTGTGGGTAACAGAATGCCGTAGATGCGTTCTCTGCAAGGTTGATACACAATTGCCTGTGGAGTGAGCTCAGCATCCTCCCTGTCTTCAAGTGTATTACTGCATTCCACCACACCATCATACAGTACATTGTATACCATAAAACACTCTGCTCGCATGTGCTTTTCTTTGGCTGCCTGTAAAACAGAAAACAGGATTCAAAACACTCATCACCATCATTTTGTTTGGGCTTTTTATGTTATTAGCTCTTTAAAACTGCAACAATGCATGTCTGCTTGTTCTATTGAATTACCTGGAGGATGTCAGGACTCAAGTAGCTCTTCATCAGACACACAGGGCTATGAGGAGAGGTATCACTAATGTCCCATAGCGGCTGTTGACCAGGAAGTAGATAGTACTGTATTCCTTTCTCCAGAACCTCTCTATCTGTTAGAGGCAGACAGCTAACACCATGGGCTCCCTCTCTGGATAGCTTGTTGCTACTGATGAAATATGCTACAGCATAAATCTTCTCCCCTTGAGGTGGAGACTGTGGATGTTTCCTCCTGTAAGCTGCCAGGGCATCGCTACGCAGCCGCTGCATCCGCTGCTCTGGCACCACGTCATTACCAAGGAGACACGCGAGCAGAGGGAGCTCACTCTTCTGCAGCTTGAGGGCGTGGCACAGTTTGTCTGTGGAAAACAGCACGGTGGTCATGCTGTCTAGCCTTAGCTGAGCCACAGACAGATAGGGGACTGAGCCATAGATGATAAAGTCTGTGTCCTGCCCCAGGATGCCCATACAGTTGTGACGGAGGGCAAAGCTGGCGATCTCATAGTCGGCCTCGCGAACAGAGCACCAGGTCTCCTGGCCCAGAGACTTGAGGGCAAAGCGAGAGAAGGTGGCCAGCCCCGAGGGGAGGCAGAACAGCCCCCGGCCAGGCTGTTGACCATGACACTTTAAATAGTGGAACACCCTGGCAACCTCCTCATTGACCTTCAGTCGCCGTTTCACCCACTCCGCCCGTTTTTCTTCTTCCACTACCCCGTCAAAGAAAAACACAAGTCGGATACCTGCTGTCGTGAACGCACCCACAAACTCCTTCAGGCAATGCATATACTCTTTCCACTGACCACCATACACCCAGGCTTGACAGCTGTACCAGTGCCTCAGACAGCCCATGCCATCCACCACCAGTGTAGGAAGAGTGGTGCTACTGCCCTGTTGGTGGCTGTTGACATGCTGCCTTGCCATCTCCCTGAAGTCCACCATCACACAGGTTTCTGGACAACATTTCTCCATAAAATACTGCAAGCCTTTTACACCCATTCCTGCTACAAAGCCAAACAAATTAGATAAATACGTTTTAAATAGTATGCTGAGCTATTCCGAAAGGAGCAATATTTTACACAAGCTCATACCAGTCAATGTATATAATGCAAGTGAATTAATGACTGACTAAATGGGTAATGCTCACAGAATATTCAGGGAAATAATTGTCACAACATTTTAAACCGTTTCAAAGGCGCACGCTCACTTTGCGCGCACTTAGTAGTGCCTCCCTGCCCATGCTTTTCAGTCTGCAGGACTTGCATGTAACAGTAGCTACCTAACTAGCTAGCTAGCTAACCAACCCCTGGGTCTGGCACGCAACTACGGGTTTGTACTGTAGCTGCATTCAATGCATTGCAGTCTGCATAACTGTGTGTACGTGATGCACCAATTAGCCTTACTTAATGTGGTCTTACTTACTTCGGCGTTAAGATAACGAGGCAGCATGTGTGCTAGCTAGTCTTCAGCAGATAGGCTCACTTCCTGTTTTAAACTGGACGCGGAGTTGCGTCAGCACGTAAAAGCAAAAAACACACGTGCGCGCAGGGGTTACTTTTTGTTTAACATTTACAATGTTTTTGTTGTTTTTATATGTTATTTTATTTATTTAACCTTTATTTAACTAGGCAAGTCAGTTAAGAACAAATTATTATTTACAATGACGGCCTACGCCGGACAACGCTGGGCCAATTGTGCGCCGCCCTATGGGACTCCCAATCACCGCCGGTCGTGATACAGCCTGGGTGTAGAATGTAACGTTCTGCAACAAGGTAACTCGAGGCTGCAACATTTGTTTCGGTTTTTGAAACATCACCACATTAGCCGTTAAGGACATGTATTTTAGCTATTGCAACATAACGTTTTAACCTGTTTAATAAGGAGAAGTAGGCCTAGGTTATGATTCAGGCCTATCTTAAATGTTGTCCCTCTTCATACCCTAATAATTGTTGAACCTTTTGAAATAAAGTTGAGGAAAGCGTTTAATCAATAGTGAAGTTGGTTAACTAGGCATAATATTTATTTGATGTTAGGCCTACTGCTGTTGAGGAGACATAGATCATCCAGGAGTTATATTACTGCGCACACAAAGCTCTATCTTCTATTGTGGCAGTGTCTTGAAAAGTGTGAATGGGTAAGAGCATATGCGGGCTGTCACCACAGGTGCATACATCTGTTCATCTCTGGGCAGATGCTCCCAGGGACATGGGGAGCCATTCTAAAGGGGCACCGCCCCGTTAAATCCACCATTCAGTGGGATGGCGTTGTGTCGTAATTCAGATTGCCTTGCTACAGAATTGGGGTGAGGGGCTCATAACAACGGTCTGATGGTATTTTATCACTGGAGCTCATCCTGAGGGTGAAATATTGAGGGTGGTTGGTTTTATTGGGGTGGGGATGCAAAAGACTGCACCATACAAAGTCACAACAATATTTCCTGCTAATTTATTAGGCCTATTTTAGCCTACCTTAGGCTATGCATTTATTTTAGTTCATAATACAACAATCCAAACTATTTTGCAGTGCATACTTTAATTTGTAGGCCCAGGGGCCGTAATGTATGCTATATGTCTAATCCATTGAAAATTGGGTTTTCTTATGCTCATATGCTTAAATGACTAGGTTATAGACCCAGGCCTACGTCTTGATATTGCAGTGTGGATCACCTCTAACCTTTTATTGACTTTCTTCACCCCCCCTAAGGACCCACCCATGACACACAAGTAAAAAAAAATATCCAGAAGAGAGGCAGATGTTCTCGGTAAAGCACGCGACTGCCCACGACTCTGCTAAAGAATTCAAGAGTGGCTCAGCAGTACAAATCCGTCCTAATGAATGCACACAAATACAGGCACGCGCGCACGCACGCTCTCACACACAGACCCACACAAACAAAGTTACCCCAATCTCCCCCCATGACCCCAACAACATACAGGGCACAAAAAACGACCTCTTTGAAATGTGTTTTTGTCCACTCACAGAGCAGCTGCCCAGAGTAATCGGACTTCTTGAAGACAAATGAATCCCATCTCGTTCATAGAATCACAGGTAAGAACACGGGTAGGCTATTGTCATTAAAATGGGGGTAGGGCCAAAGCGAGCAGATGATTTGCTATTGAGTTCCTGTCGTCATGGGATGATGCTCTGCTGTTGCCTATCCTTCATCTGGAAGCAATCGAGCCACGCGACAGATTCTTTATCATTGTAATCAACACAAGCCTTTGCAGCATCACACAGGATGCCGACGAGAGATCCATTGTCCTAAAATAAACCTAGGCCTGGAGGTTCAGCGCACTAAACAAACTACGTCTTATGTCTGTACTCCAGTTCAGTTATATCACTGAGGGAAACGATGGAGAAAAGAGATGCCACAGCACATCTCACCTGTTGCCTGCATGCCTATTTGACAAAGCAAAACGTTAGACATTTCTGTTATTTACTGGTGTCTGTTGTATATTGTTTTGAACAACATCATGAATGTATTATTTACAACTAATAACATATTTATGCAACACAGTTATAACAGCAGGTCATCATTTTGATCCAAAGGAGCAATTACGCATACCGCGGTACTTCAAAAAAGGTACTAAATTGATGATTGGGTTGTAGAAGTATAGTGTTAACATTGCAACTCAGGCGTTGGCCTATCTGGTCGTTATGGTGTGATGTTCACAGTGTTTATGTTCCCACGAGCAATCTATCCGAAAAAAGTCCTGGCTTCCCTAACCATATGGTCAGAATCATACCGTTGCAGTCTCTTTAACATGCTTCCAGTCCAATTTGGATGAAGACTGCAATATGTAGAGAAACAGTAGAGACATGCAGTTGAAGTTGGGGGAAACGCCATTTGGTGAGGAGCAGATGGTTGGCTTGGGGGGCTGTCCGCGTCTAAAGGCGTGTCGTGCCCTTCAGATAGAATCCCCAAGGGCTCCCCCTTGTATTCAAAATCAATGAAAATTAAAGCGCAAAGAAAAGATGAATAGTCAGACCTCGAGTCCCTCCTTTGTTCATTGGAGCTACTGGTGGGCAGGAGTTAAAGTACAACAGCCCCCTATAGAAACACTTAAGTTAAACAGTCTCCCCATAGTCCACCTTCAGAAAGAAGGGGGAGTTCGAATAAGGAGCTTTCTGCTTGATTTAACCAAGACAGAATCGCGTGGCATAAATTACGTTTGAAAAGAATAAGTGTAGTGAGCATGATTCTGAAGGATTTCACCATGCCTTTCAGTTACGCTTTGCTGCCGTAATCGAGAAATGTGTGCCACGTCAATATAATAAATCCCGGATAGAAGGCTGATATGATGATAGAAGGGTTGCGGGAAGTGGTGAATGCGTAAACCTCAAGCACGCGGAATTGCGCACACAGCAAAGACCTGTAAAAACGTGGAGCCACATCCTTCGGATTACTGCATTGAATCAACTGGTTAAATACAATTCGGATCTTCGAACACATATGGCCATGTAGACACATGAATAATGGTATTAGTCATAGTGTTTAAATGTTCTCTCTCCTACTTTTCCCATTGGTACAAAGTTAGGCACCTATTCCAAATCTTTATTTGGATGTGAACATCATAAGGATTGTAAACAAAAAAACATCAGTCAGACATTATACACACAATGTCTTACTAAACCCAAGAGTAGATTAAAAAACACGAAACAAAAACTTTGCATAATTGCGCAAGGGATCAACGCTTTCCTTGTATTTAAACTCCGCTCAAAAATGTAAATGTCGTTGTTGCCACCCGCCAGAAATTGAAATGCCGTTTCAATTAGCGTCCTAATTAAGACCACCCCGACACACACACACACCCTCTCAGTGTCACCAGAGAGAGGCAGAGTAATCAGCTTAGAGCCACCAATACAACTGATGTCCTCGTTCACATGACACAAATGTGTTTCTAAAACTTTCAGTAATGAAAAAGAATGGACGGTTTACCACATTTTATAGGCTAGGCCTAGTTGAAAAATCTCTGTTGTTGAATAATATCGAAATAATCAAAAAAGGGGTGACTTTTTTTCTGGAATAGCAAACTACTTGTTTTTTTAACTGGACATTGTTGTAGGGACGACAGCGTGCGCCGAGGGGAGCTCTTTCTCCCTAGTACATTGTGAAGAGAGCAGGTGCTGCTGCCTGAATTAACATACAGCTGAGTGAAACAAAGAAGAAACTTATTCTTACCCCCGCACAATAACAAAGTGCCTTAATGACAGCCACGCGAATGGCACACACCAGCTCAGTTTTTACTGCCCAGTGTATAAGAATGGAAAATTGAAAATCTATACATATATGCCTAAAGTCAACACAATATTTACAGTTGTAAAAATAAATAAAAATGAAAGCATCCACCTGTTGATGCTAAAAGTTTTCAAAACTCATAAAAGTGTTGAGGAAACCCATGGTACATGAGTAAAGTGCAAGCATCTACATTTGTGTAGTTTGGTTTTATTGATTTATATCGAGATAATATCCTTAGTTTTGGGCAAGATTTTCCAAGAGCTATGGGAAAACCTGTTTAGGCTGTAGTTGATCTATTTTTCCTTTTGATGACATGTAAATTCAGTTTGACCATTAGTTTTACATTGTGGTTAAATAAACTAATTGTAATGGTGTGAACAAACAGTTTATGTTGGCAAACTATAACAAAATAAAACAAAATGAAATAAAAAGCTAAGTTTCAGAGAAAATGGTGATGAAAAGCTGAAAAATAAGTTTGAAATAGTCTTACATTGGAGACCTGAGCTATTTGGAGCGGGTATCTGGAGCCTACATGGGTCTTACGATGTGGAGATGTTCTGTGATGTAATTTGAGGTTTATGTCAGAGAGGGATGTAAAGGATTCTTGAGGTTAAAAATTTGTTGGAATGTAAATGAGAATGTTTTGTTTTGTGCCATGGGGAAGGAGGGTTGCACATTTTACAGCTCAGTGACCATTTGGCGATCTTTTGAGAGGGAGGTTTTGAAAAGTGTCCCTTTGTGACAGCTCGAGCCAGATTGGGGAGTAGCTCATTTGCATCTCATTACTCTAGCAGCGCAGTCTGTATAAAACCAGCCGCAGGCTGACCGGGATATCAGACACATGCATAGCTACATAAGGAGAAGAATTGAGAAAGCCTTGGGGAAGTGTTTTGGATCAGTACAATCTTTTCTCATTATCAATCGAGGGGAAATAAATAAAACACAAGCAACCCTAAAACTGGGTTGTCTCCTTTGCACCCTCAAACCAGAAGTTGTGTTGAACTGCATTATCTAATAACTGGATTGGAATTAACGATTTGGCACGGAATTTCGAGTTCATTCCCACATTTTTGGTCGGGATTTTTTCGTCACCAGCACCACTATTGAGGATTACATTGTACTGTAAACTTTGTTCATGAAGATACACTGAAAAGCATCGAGATAAACTCCAGTTCCATTCAAGACGTCTGAAGACCGTACGATTTTTTTTATTGGGACTTTTGATAACGCAAAATATCTTTCTCGATGATTTTCTGAGCTGGGTCATACATCAATTGCCCTGGCTCGTGGACATTTAACTATTTATTGAATATTTTCACCACAATGGGACGCCAGTCGCTCGCGATAGCTGTCATCCTTTGTGTCTTGATATGCCAGGTATTGCTAATTTGACTCTCCCTTGAATTGATTTGTAATTTAAGTGTAGGCATATTCATTAGTCATGTGTACATATCGAAAACATATTACAACCTTAATGTTTTGATTGTGTTTTTACAGGGTCTTGGTTCAGGCGTTTTCGAGTTGAAGTTACAAGAGTTCCTCAACAAGAAAGGAGTGACAGGCAATACAAACTGCTGCAAAGGAGTCTCTGGGATTCAGCAGTGTGAATGCAAAACGTTTTTTAGAATCTGCTTGAAGCATTATCAAGTTAACGTAACACCGGAACCCCCTTGTACCTATGGCGGTGCGGTGACTCCTGTCCTCGGATCAAACTCCTTCCAAGTGCCTGAAACAACTGCAGAAGCATTCGCCAATCCCATTCCATTTTCTTTTGGATTCACGTGGCCGGTGAGTGTTTCAGCGCATTTTTGTAAAATTATAAAATGTCGGCTTTGTCAGCATGCTCAGGGCTCACCACTTATGGGGCATTGACAATGTCAGTAATGGTCGTGCAATGTAGCCTATTTTAGGACAGGATGGGGACTTGGGCACGTTTAACAAATGCTATCAGGGTGGGAAACTTCACATCCTCATAGATGGCATATAATTGGCAGCTCTGCGTGAAATTCCCGAAACGTTTCATTTTACAGCTGTGAGTAAGTGTGAAAGTGGTTGATTTAAGTGTGAAGCCTAAAGGTGGCACACCTCTATTATTAGGCCTAACAGATGCCATCCTTCACATGTGAAATAGCCTGATGTTTATGGACAGTGGTGCCTCAGCATCTTATAACCCTTTGGCACAGTTGTTCATTATTAGATTTTTTCCCTTTTTTTCTCAACAGGGGACATTCTCTCTGATCATTGAGGCCCTACACACGGATTCTGATGATGATCTTTCAACAGGTAAATTCCATAGAGAGCAACAGGTCACCAAAGAAATGTACATCATTAATTGTATAGGGATATATGTACTAATTCCTGTATTCACCATTTTCAGATAACCCTGAACGTCTGATCAGTCGCTTCACCACTCAGAGGCATCTGACAGTGGGAGATGAGTGGTCCTCTGATTTACAGACTGGTGGAAGAACAGAGCTGAAGTACTCCTACCGATTTGTTTGTGATGAGCATTACTACGGGGAGGGCTGTTCTGTTTTCTGCCGTCCACGAGATGATGCCTTTGGTCACTTCACCTGTGGGGAACGTGGTGAGATCATCTGCAACTCAGGATGGAAGGGAACCTACTGCACAGAACGTAAGTAGACTGCATCCTCCTTACTTTTGCATCTTTCTTGGTCTGCGTTCTTGTATTAAAACTGCAGCTTATTTTCCCCCTCAAACTAATAGACATGCTTGTGAATATTTCCTGACAAATCTTTCCCAGACTAGCTACGTTTTGGTTTTCTATTGAATATCCTCCTTACTGCATCCTCTTTACTTTTGCTTTTCCCATACTTAGCCTACTTTAACATGTTGTTCCGTTTTTCTTTTTCTTTGACAAAAGTATTCTTAATGTGGTTAATTTGCAGTCTTTAGTCAGAACAAATTATGTGTTATTACCAAATAGTTTCACTTATCAAACATTTGGGTTGCAACAGGTGTCTATGCTACTGTTTAGGCAAATTTAAATGAGAGAAGTTTGCCAAATAATCACACGCGTGCCATAGATTAAATGTAATGCCTGATTGGCTACTTGGCAGTGCGCTTGGCGTTGATTGGCTTAGTGTGGTGAGGCATTGTTGGAAGCGGGCAGCTGCTGAGTGAGAGTAGACAATGGAGCAGCTGTCCTGCACTGGCACCATGTACACCAGCTGTCCACTCTTATCTGCACAGACTCGGGGACATTAAGGGGAGGGGCTGTATGAGCAGAAAGGAAAAAAAGGGACTTCTGACCCATAGTTAGGAGAAAAAGAAGCCTTTGTGTGTGAATCTTTTGTGTGGGAGCAACTGTGTTAAGCAGAATGTTGGTCCCCCTGGTGACAAGGGGAGCGTATTTTCTAGGTAATGGCTAATGGGGCCACCAGCCCACTGAAATGAATTAGCCAGTGTTTACTGAAAAGGGCCCATCTGAAAAGAAGCTCTGCTGGTATAAACACATGTTCCAATGAGTTAGATTCCCATGATTCACGTGTGATGGTTTCTTTCATTGCAGCGATCTGTCTTCCTGGTTGTGGTGAGGAGCACGGGTTCTGTGACAAGCCTGGTGAATGCAAGTAAGTCCCAATGACCTGTCCATCATCTCTGTGTTAAACACCAGTAAACAGGATCACAGTTTGGTATAGTTTCATATATGCCAGTATCTAACTATTTGCATTGTGTGTGGTTACAGGTGTAGAGTTGGCTTCAGTGGGCGTTACTGTGATGACTGCATCCGCTACCCAGGGTGTCTTCACGGCACCTGCCAGCAGCCGTGGCAGTGTAACTGCCTGGAGGGATGGGGTGGCCTCTTCTGCAACCAAGGTGAGTTCTGTTTATCTCCCATATGCAACTGACTTTTGCTCTTCTGTCATTATCCACTGGTCTTGACTCTACTGGTCTTGAGACAGCATACAGTATCGGTTCTTTAAGGCACTATACCAATCAGGTTCAGAGAATAGGACACTGCAATCCGAATTTGGTAAAAATATGGGAGAGTGCTTTCTTCGCCTCAAAATAAGTCGTAGAACATCCTGGTTATCACTGTACATTAACTCTCAGAAAACTAAGCCACATGTGCCATTGTCTGTTTCAGATCTCAACTACTGCACACACCACAAGCCCTGCATGAATGGAGCCACTTGTACCAATACTGGCCAGGGTAGTTACACCTGCTCCTGTAAACCCGGCTTCTCTGGGGCCAGCTGTGGGATTGAGGTCAACAAATGTTTCGACAACCCCTGCCGGAATGGGGGAAGCTGCACTGTAAGTAGTTTGGCTGATCTGCCCCTCATTAGTTACATTAGAAAGCATTTCTCAGTGATGTAATGTCACATAGTGTGTGGTGCTTCAATGCTAGAGCTGGCAAGCATTCCTTGTGGTGAATGTAGCATGTTGATAACAAGTTAATAACAAGTTGTTAGGGAGTTGTAACTTTTGCTAAGCAAGTGCTTTGTCTTTCCTCTGACAGGATCAAGAAAACACATACACATGTACCTGCCCCCCTGGCTTCTATGGAAACAGCTGTGAGCTCAGTGCCATGACCTGTGCCGATGGGCCTTGCTTTAATGGCGGACGCTGTGCTGACAACCCAGAGGGAGGATACTACTGCCAGTGTCCTCTCGGATATGCCGGATTCAACTGTGAGAAGAAGATCGACCACTGCACCTCCAACCCATGCTCCAACGGTAAGCTGAAACAAAGTTCTCTAGTTCTGTGTTTACCAGTTGTATCTTTCTACTGAAAGTATGAGGACATGAATGAATACTGGAACAGACAGTTTAACATGTCTTTCTAATGTCTCCAGGTGCTCAGTGTATGGACCTTGTGAACTCCTACATGTGCCAGTGCCCTGAGGGATTCTCCGGAGCCAACTGTGAGGACAACATTGATGAGTGTGCCAGCTACCCCTGCCAGAATGGTGGCACATGCTCGGATGGCATGAAAGATTACACCTGCACCTGCCCACCTGGATACACCGGCAAGAATTGCAGCTCGCCTATCAGCAAATGCGAGCACAATCCCTGCCACAACGGAGCCACCTGCCACGAGAGGAAGAACCGCTACGTGTGCGCCTGTGTGCCAGGCTACGGCGGCCATAACTGCCAGTTCCTCCTGCCAGCGCAACCCCAGGGACAGCCCGGGTTAGAGGGAGCTGATAAGAGATACTCTGATGACCAGGACCAAGGCACATTCCCCTGGACCGCGGTGTGTGCTGGGATTATCCTGGCGCTGCTGCTGCTGGTGGCCTGTGCCGTGCTGGTGGTTTACATACGGGTCAAGGTGCAGCAGAGGAGTCAGCAGGGAGACAACTACAGTGAGAGTGAGACCATGAACAACCTAGCCAACAACTGTCAACGACCTGACAAGGACCTATCTGTCAGCGTGATCGGCACGACGGGGGTCAAGAACACCAATAAGAAAGTGGACTTTCACTCGGACAATGCTGGAGGAGAGCAGAATGGCTACAAGTCCCGATACTCGTCAACGGATTATAATCTGGTGCATGAGCTGAAGCCAGAAGATGTGTCGAAAGAGGACCAAGAAAAGAACGAGGCAAAGTGTTCCGAATCAAATTGTTCCGAATCTCTGTGTTTGGACAGTGATTTCGAAGAGAAACACAGAAAAAGTTTAAAGAGGTGAATATCTACACATTTGGATATAAATGATGTGCCACATATGGGAGTAGTCATGCTTGTGTCTGAAGAGTCTTGGTGAATGTTGATATTAATGTATTTATTTTTCTTGTGTTCTCAGTGACGCCTCAGAAAATAAACATCCGGAGGAGTCGACGTGCAACGAAGCATCGATGTGCAATGACACAAAGTACCAGTCAGTCTACGTCATATCAGACGAGAAAGATGAATGTATCATTGCGACTGAGGTGAGTTGAGTTGGCTCTTTTTCACCACTGCTAATATCTCTTTTCAGTTTGCATATTTCATTTTCACTGGTCCGCTAATAGCTCAACACTCTGAAACTAAAGTATCTTTGCCTCTTGCCTTCCCAAGGTTTAACACCACAGCTGAGCTGTAGCTCGTCTTCTCTATGGGAGGTTTTACTCCGGTGAATGCTGCTCAAACCCAGGGGGAAGGTTTCCCTTCGTGTGACTGCTGCTGTGAGACTAAGACATTGACAGTGATATTCAGAATGAGCTGGTTCTCAACTGAAGTAAGCACAGTGACTGCAGATAAAGGATGTTGGACCACACTGGCCCGCCCGCGCTCTCACAAGTTATGTTTCCCAGGAACGTGCGTAATATGGACTTGTTGCACTGCCTGTGAGGACAGTTTTTACCTCATTGCACTATGGAGGGTTGCTTTTTAACATGTATTTAAACGTACACATTTGAGTTAATTACTGTGTATAATGAGTATGCACTGACTGCAGTGTATATTTGTAAATCCTTTGAGCCAGTCTTCTGAATTGGTTTAAAGAGGGGAAAACACTACCTTCAAATTTGTTAAAATACTGTTGCTTTTTAATTTAATTGCATTATGTGTTCCATTTGTTTGTGATTTTTGTAGAGTACATTTTGATATAATTTAAGTTCATTTTTTGTTTTGCAAATATGTATAATGTATATAAGGCACTTCAGGTCAATGTGACTTTGTTTTCCAACATAAATGTATTTAAGAAGCATTGTACAGAAGCTATTGGAATTGTTTTTTCACTGTTGCCCATGAAGGAAATCAACTAAATATTTTTCCAAAATAAATAATGTATGAAATAATTAACATAACGTAGAAGTTTCTTTGTGATATCCACATACACCATAACATGTCACCCAAAACATCCAACATTGAATACTAGAGTTCTCTTGCGTTTTCTCTTTGACATACAGTACATGCACACAATGTTTGACCTCAAGTTCTCTAAGTAGTCTCACTGCAAACGTTGTGAGTATTCTTGGCCTGATGCAACAGGCAACTGTCTCCCTGTGGTACCTCACTAAGTGAGATAAAGACACACCCGGTAATCACAAATTACTACCCTCATCTTGATGGAAATTTATTTTTAGGAAGAAAGAACCCTCTGTCAAAAAAATAAACCATCCCTGGAAAATGTGCTGGTCAGAGTTTTCCAACTTTGTTTAAACCTTAGTCAATGTCATTTAGTAAGGCTGTTAGTGGTAGTGTACAAGCAACTTGCACTTTGTACTCGTCAAAGACTAATTTGGTCCATACTCAAGGAGAAATCAAACTAGCATGACAACTGGTTACAAATATACACTTTTGGAAAAAAAGGTGCAATCTAGAACCTAAAAGGGTTCTTCGGCTGTACCCAAAGGAGAACCCTTGGAAGAAACCTTTTTGGTTCCAGGTAGAACCCTTTTGGTTTCCATGTAGAACCCTTTCTTCTACCGGAACCAAAAAGGGTTCTACCTGGAACCAAAAAGGGTTATCCTATGGGACAGTCGAAGAGCCCGTTGGGTATGAAAGCAGGAAGAAAATAGAAAATACATAATTACTATATGCACAGTATGTAAGTCTTTCTTTATTCATTCATAATCAGTCTTTGAAGCATTGAGTGAGCAGTGGACAGCTGAAAACTAGACTGAATAACACATTGACCTGCAGCTGTCCAGATGGTGACTAGAGAGACACCCCATTCCAGAGTTGGGGAGCATGAGGCAGATACAGTATACTGTACCAGTGTATAAGCACAAGAGAGCCAAGCAATAATATTGACCTATAGAATGCTGATCCAGAGTTATGTTTGTTCGCTCCGCTTTCTATTTGATAAATAGCGTCCACCTGTAAACATGCTACAGTAAGATACCTAAGAAATGTATCAGTTAACTGACACTCTAAAGGTTCCCTCTAAAGTGAAAAATTGGCTTCTCTAGTTCGCCATCTGAACAAAGATCTGACTGCAGCAGTGGCATATAGATTTTATATTCTGACCAGAATGGGTAGTTGAATGTGTACTGTCAGGTTACTCACTGAAATGATAAACAAGCTCTTGAATCAAACAGCTGTGAGATTGAAGTTGCTAGTAAAAAACGTCAACAATCAGGGACGAGGAAAGTCAACCTCATGTTCTGACCATTTTAATGATGGGGTACAGCAAATGTTTATCAACCAGACCTGCTTTATAAACCTGCTATTTTTATCACACTATTTCCCCAGGTTATTGGTAATGTATGACAAGCAATCTTTTTGAGAACTCACTTTGTAGTTCATTTTGACTCTTTTCTATTGCTAAAGGGATGTTGCTGCCTTGAATAGGGTTAAAACGAGGGAAGGTCAATAGCAGCATTGACCCTCTTTGGCATTACACTTCTAACAACAATAATGAAGTGTAAATATTATTCTCTTCCCTGGAATATGCTTTCAAATACAACGCAGAGTGTGTCTCTAAATACATATCTATGTTGTGCTTTATAAATGTAACAGAAAGTCTTCTTGGTTAAAACGTTACAGACCACTTCCATGTGCCCATTTTGTTTGCAAATGAAATGATTTCAACTTTGTTTTAAAGCCAGCCAGAGAGGAGCGGTGAGAGAGTTTGCCCTGTGAATGCAGGGAGAATATAGTGGCTCCGATAGGGACCAGTGAAAAGTATTTGCTAGTATTACACAACTATTGGACAGTTGTTTTCACATACCATGCTAAGCTTTTAACTTAACTTTTTTCAGTCGCACAAAGGCTTTTCGCTGAGTTGGAAAATATCAGGAGACAGGCCTAAAGCAGACCCTTTGTTTCTTCATTCAGTGTAGTCCTGGTCCACGGCTCTGCGTCCAATGGGGAATATCTTCTTTTTAATCTTTTTTTCTTTTCAGTGTTGTGTCTATAATCAAACAAAGGTCACCGATAAATGCCAATATGCCAGAGTGTTTTGAATGCAGAACTTTGAAGGTCTTTGATCAGCATGAAATAAAGGATTGTTAAAAAAGAAAGAAGGATTTTGAAAGTCTGATTTACTTTAAGTTATGTTTGCACTTACACTAAACTAACTGTTTTTTACAAAAGATTCATTCTCTTACTAAATGTTTACTTTTGTTTCCTACATTTTAAACTGTGTACCCTACATCTGGCATATTCCAACTGTATAAACGCTATAAATCCGTGTGGAATGCATTACACACAAAATCTATTACATTATAATCATAATCATAATGTTTCTTTTAACAAAACTATACCTATACGTGCTTATGAATGTATTTGTAATACAATACACACAATATAATGGGTGTGTACAAGTGTGTACTTCTTGCGTACTTGTTCATGTTTAGGCAGGATTCTACCTTGAACACAATTCACTCACACACAAAGCTCAATCCTCTTCCCATTCCATAGCAATGATCAGAGCATTGGTTTTGATGGAATCACGCAGGGCAACTGTCTGCTTTTCAGCTATTAGTGCTGGATTCATCCTTAGGATTTGCGGCTTCTATTCATCCACTGGGGGTGGGGGGGAGCGGGTTGATCCAACTATATGTTTGGAATCTGGTGGGATGCCAAATGTTTGTGTGGGCATTCTTTTCTTTTGAAAAGATGCACATAAGCTCTAGCTCCTAAACATCTTCCCACCGCCCAACAGGACTGAGATCCCCCTGAGAACACTGAAGTTTCAACGGTTCCTGAAAGTTTTGGCGCCATTCTTCAGATACATTTGAAGTAGATGTCTTTTGTCAATGGTGTTGATTGGATGTGACACTATCAAGTAATCAACTCACACAATATAGCCGCGGGATCTTTCAGAACTTTCTGTCACAGTGTAATGTACTGTACATCCAAGAGATGCCCAATGGTGGTGTTGTAACATTTAAACTTTTACTTAAATGTACCCAATTGTTTCAGGCTACGGCTAACAAACTGGCTTTGTTATCTGTAGGTTATTTCTTAAATCCACCCTGGGACCTCTGTGAAGGCAGAATTAGTTTGGGCCTAATCTATATTACCATGACAAGAGAGCAGTTAGTGCTCTGGTTAGTACAGTCAATGACTTGTTTAAGTGTTACTTTCCCATGATCTTATTAATCTGGTCACAGATATCCCCCTTTTTCTTCATCCGTATTTCTTTTTATTCTTTTTCTAGTAAAAAGGAGAGATGCTGGTGTTGTGGACCCCCTTTGGACGAGTCTCTATGCACACTCTTACTTCTGCATGGATTAGTCAATATAAAGCTGTTTTCTGCTGCCAAGCCCCTCAATGGCAAGTACAATTTTGACAGATTGTGGAGAGAGGGGAACATGGGTAGAAGAAAGGGGATCCTGGTCCGACAATGAGCCATCCTTTGTTCCTGTATAGTGGTCACCTGTCACTCCCCACAATGCGGAGCCACCCCCTTTTAGAACCACTGCAACCTGGAGCCTCAGATCTCATTCGACGAGCTAAGGATAGGATTTAGGGTTGTGCCAGGGAAGTCTTGGGAAACAAAACTGTTTCATGCAGGACAATGGAAAGGACACAAAGGAAAGCGGTGGGTGTAAAAGCTAGTTTGTCATCACACAAATCCCCACAAAGGGGAATACTGTTTACACAACACTCTCGACCAGTCCCCACACTGCACACTTTAAACAGCCCACTCCATGCTCCATTCACTATAGACCGGGGACTAAACTGAAGACATTTGTAGATAAAGTTACTATGCAAAATGAAGATGATATTATGCAAAGGAATGAAAAGGACCACTTCTTGAAGTGAGGACGTAGTTGATAATGGACCGGCTGATATGTCCTCCTAATCACAGCAATACAAATGTTTAATCAATCAGATACTGTATAGTGAAGAAAAAACATTTTTGGGGTGCACATAGATACAACAAGAATACACATCATTTCTCAAAGTTGCAGAGTAAATGTAGCTAAATGGATAAATTTGACAAAATAAACCCAAAGCTAGTGAATTAGATCAAATAAATAAAGGTACAAATAGAGAAGGAATTCTTGCCTCAGCGTAACAAATGTGGTAAACTCAAAATATTTACAACCTGGTCTGATCATCTTTCCATTGGCATGAACCAACATTGATGACCATTCAAGACAGGAGAGGCATGCCTCCATTCCATTAGTGCCACACAGGCGGAGTAAAGTAAAATTCCACATGTAGCATAATGACCATACCCACTCTGACACTTTTACTGTCCGGGGACGGCCAGCACCCTTTCGGAGACCGTTGGACCTCCTGAAAGCCTCTGCAGGAATCCAAGGTTTCCACATCCCCTTAGTCATGGAAAACAGACAAGAAGCCAGGCCTAGCTCCTCATCTGTCCAAACAGAGATTGTGTCAACATGTCAGGCAAATATGGCAGAGTAATTCGGGAAAAGGTAGTAAACAAGCTTGAGAGTGGAGGTAGAAATTTATGGAGAAGAGCTTATTAAAATCATTGAATTTGATTGAACATGTTTGAGAATCAACGTGAACTTTGGATGAACTGTGAAATTCCAGCATCTCTGTATGCCTGAAAATCCAGCCAACATCAATACATAAAACTGAGGTTATATTTTCTGAGTGCAAGATGGACGCATGCACAAAAAATGCAAACAAGCGCCTTACATCAATTACTTTATTGATAATCAACAGACCAGCAGTTGACATTATTTACATGTAGATCTAAATTTGAAGCACAAATGTAGCTCACATAGACTGCAACAAACTCAATAACGATTTGCTTCTCTTTAGTCTGCCATAAAGGTTAGTTTTCTCTTTCCAAACTCTTCCATATGAGCGATGGCCAAACTCTTCATTAATAAACGATGGCCACATTAAAGTACAAGTACATTTAGAAAATATACACTACCGTTCAAAGGTTTGGGGTCACTTAGAAATGTGCTTGTTTTTTAAAGAAAAGCACATTTATAGTCCATTAAAATAACATCAAATTGATCAGAAATACAGTGTAGACATTGTTAAAGTTGTAAGTTACTATTGCAGCTGCAAACAGCCGATTTTTTTTTATGGAATATCTACATAGGTGTACAGAGGCCCATTATCAGCAACCATCACTCCTGTGTTCCAATGGCACGTTGTGTTAGCTAATCCAAGTTAATCATTTTAAAACGCTAATTGATCATTAGAAAACCCGTTTGCAATTATGTTAGCACAGCTGAAAACTGTTGTTCTGATTAAAGAAGCAATAAAACTGGCCTTCTTTAGACTAGTTGAGTATTTTACTAGGCAAGTCAGTTAAGAACAAATTCTTATTTTCAATGATGGCCTAGGAACAGTGGGTTAACTGCCTGTTCAGGGGCAGAACGACAGATTAGTAGCTCGGGGGAATTGAACTTGCAACCTTATGGTTACTGGTCCAACACTCTAACAACTAGGCTACCCTGCCGCCCCAGTATCTGGAGCATCAGCATTTGTGGGTTTGATTACAGGCTCAAAATGGCCAGAAACAAAGACCTTTCTTCTGAAACTCATCAGTCTATTCATGTTCTGCGAAATGAAGTCTATTCCATGCGAGAAATTGCCAAGTACAGTAGAGTGTCTAGTTTGAGAAACAGACGCCCCACAAGTCCTCAACTGGCAGCTTCATTAAATAGTACGTCAACAGTGAAGAGGCGACTCCGGGATGCTGGCCTTCTAGGCAGAGTACCTCTGTCCAGTGTCTGTGTTATTTTGCCCATCTTAATCTTTTCTTTTTATTGGCCAGTCTGAGATAAGGCTTTTGCAACTCTGCCTAGACGGCCAGCATCCCGGAGTCGCCTCTTCACTGTTGACGTTGAGACTGGTGTTTTGCGGGTACTATTTAATGAAGCTGCCAGTTGAGGTCTGTTTTATAATGATCATTTAGCGTTTTAAAATGATAAACTTGGATTAGCTAACATAACATGCCATTGGAACACAAGAGTGATGGTAGCTGATAATTGGCCTCTGTACGCCTATGTAGATATTCCATAAAGAATCTGCCATTTCCAGCTACAATAATCATTTAACAACGTTAACAATGTCTACGCTGTATTTCTGATCAATTTGATGTCATTTTAATGGACAAAGAATGTGCTTTTCTTTCAAAAACAAGGAAATGTCTCAATGACCCCAAACTTTTGAACTGTAGTGCTCGTCAGATACAGTAAGACAGTATAATTATGAATATCTCCTGTAGTCTTAAGTGTTATTCTTAAGTGTGCCAAAAGCTAGCCTCTTTTGTGGTGTGGCAGAAATATCATGCAAGTCTTTTATGTTGTCTGCAGCTTAGCAGGCTGCGAGTGAAACAGGCCAATGGCAGTCGTCCTGAGGAGGAGGACGGTGAGCAAAGTTTATCATTAACATCTGCTGTGTCTTCCCCACCAACCCCATGGTGGGCTATTATGTTGTGACACTGTGGACATTGTCAGGAGTTAAAAGTCGGTCCCTAGGGACCAAGCTTCTTTGAATCCCTTGTGCTCCCAGAAGGGGCTCTTGGAAATCGTACCAGCTGACAGATACACCCCAGGAGACAGGGAATCTACCAACTCAAACCCCAAACCCAGCTTTTACAAATCTTTTAACTGACCATATTGGACAGATAGTTCTAAGTTATCAAAGTAAGCGTGGGTAAAAAAAGACACATTTTTATAGATTCACTTTATTTTCTTTAACATTTTTCTGTGCTCATTCATTTTCCAGTTCAGTAGAAATTTCAGCAGTTCCTCCTTGATTACCGATGTCATTAAACTCATCTTTTCAAAAGTGTATGATGATCAGAGGCAATGACAACAGGTTTTTAATCATGGCAATAACTTCCTTTGCACCATTCGTGGGAACCGCCTGCGACAGACAATGATTGAATTCACAATGGTGCATACAAAGGCCACCTTTGGGAGAAACCATATCCCACAGCATGCTGGGAAAGGGGAGCAATGGCAGCAGATGTTGTCAGAACTATAAGCAACAGATGCCTCCTTGCAAGTGTTCAGCCCTGCGCACAAGCCAAGCCGAAGAGCTCAAGAATGGGATAATAGTGGATGTCTCTGTTTTGGTGGAGAGTAGGAGAATGTGATGAGATCAAGATACGATTGATTTGTGATTATTTTAATTTGATTCAACATTGGTTACTTATTATTATTTTTTAAATCATACCAAAATAATAAAGATGTCCAAAAAATTCTGGGTAAAGTCAACAACATACATCTTTCAGACCAGAAAGACAAGTCAGTCATTTACATTTATCAAATGTTCAGTGAAATGGTTCTCATATCCATATAACATTAAATGAAATAGATAAAAGTAAATTAACAATGATGGTGTTTTATAAGCTGTGAGTAAAATAAAAGGATCATAATGGGTTTAATCCAACAGCCATTTTGAATAAAGCGTCTTCTAAAGGCACGTGTATTTATTTTGTTTATAAAACCTAAACCCAGACTTTGAAATCACTGGGGATCCAGTCCCTGCTTGGTGTCTTTGCTTTGCTAATTCATAGACTTGCCGAAAATGTCTATGTGTAATCAGAATCAGAATAATCAACCCTGTATCACAGAGAAGCCACAAGGAACTCAGTGGAATATATGAGTAGCAATTATATTGCTGGGAGTTGATTACAAATAGTGTCAATGACTCTAGTTGCATTGATTCTGTGAGTTGCTGTTGTTGTTCCCAATCAATGGTGTTTTCTTCTTCTTTCCTCTGTTTTGTGTTGCCTGTCCTTGTGGCCCATGTGGGTTCTGGTCAACATGGCTACGTCAGGCCACAGAAAGTCACACAGAGCAGCTGGCTGTGCTTGTTTGTGTGGATCCTCTGAATATGAGGCTTTTCTGAGGGCCCCTCCCTGACCTATGGAGGTCACAGGACACAGGACCTTGATCCCAGGCACCATAATCGACACAGTTCCAAAAAAAAGCCACAACACCTCAATAAATAGTGTGCCCCTGTCACATGTGAGCAAATATATAATGTGTATATAAATGCACAGCACCTTGACTCTCGTGCTCAGAAAGCTCCGGGTTGCCAGGTCTTCTCCATTGAAGCGAGAGTGGGGCGTGCCCCTTGGAGACAGTGTTCAGTGTGGGGTGTGTGGGAATGGACCTGTGGACTGACGCCTGATTAATGACCACAAACACTGAATGCTCTGCTCTCTTGAGATGATAATCATTTCAAATGGCAGATGGGTAGGAAAGTTGAGGTTAGGCCACAATCAACTCGCAATGAATGAAAATCCCTTCGGTTGAGAACAAAGGGGAAAGTATCCCATGTTTTTCATTGGCCTTTAGCTTAAGGCCAATTACGTGGGGGAAACAAGAGAGGGGACCTATGTGTGCTGTTCGCTAGATTAACAATGAGGAGGCAGCTCACTGGGATTATTGTGACTAGACATGTTAGATGTGACTCATCGTTTCTGTTGTTTATTTTTATTAATAAGTATAGATAGTTACAATTGTTAAAAAAAAAAACAATTCAGGGAGAGGAGTAAATTATATAATTTGAAATAGTACTGAAGTAATGGAAATAAATCAAATATGTGTTAAGGTAAATAACTCATCCATTTCCAGAGGAGCGTTATCCAATGTTGTTCTTCAATTTTCTGCTCCAGAATTAGTAGGGTAGCAGTGGGTAGAGAGATGTAACAGGTGCTTTGACTTGATGCCACCTCACACACCCCTCTGACTTCTCGTACGCCTCTAAACCACATTCATCACTGGGCCTCTATAGCTGTAATGCACTGTATCTGTGAGCCTCCACTGCTGACAAAAAATCTAGAGAAAGTCAGTCTCATTGACTAATAACAATAATGATTATTATATTATAGTGCCTTTCCAACTACAATTGGTGCTCAAAGCGCCCACTTGGGTGATGCACAGCAACCATTTTGTGCCAGAACGCTCAGCACACATCAGCTATCATGGTGGAGATGACACGACGCAGTGTGAGTATGCAAAGTCATGGCGGTTGATGGATGAATCCATATACATCAGTGCTGAACAGCCCCTATCTCACTCACCCATCCCCCGAGTGCATTGTCCCCTCTCCTCTTGTGTCTGTGTAGGACTGCTCTAGCCAGTGGAACTCTGGGGACCTCACTCTGGCTCCAGTCTGCCTGTGATGCCATGCGGCTGGGAGTTGACACGTACGCCTTGCCACTCCGACAGACAGATGGTGAGCAACGCCCATTAATGGGCTGAGCAGCATTGCTTCGTCCCTGCCCTGGTAACTGCCGGCATGTGCTGGCATTTTCTCATCCTTCTTCTCCAGCAGACTTGCCAGGCCCTGGTTGGCTTGTCCCACACTTCTCTCCAGAGTATGTAAATAACCAGACAGAAAAGGCCTGCTTTCATCTGAATATGAATAGAGGAAAAGAGGAGGCTGAGAGAGAGAGAGCAAGAGAGAGAGAAAAGGGGGGGAAAACCATAGAGCCCCCCCCCATCGCCCCTTATAGACTTCATTATAAAAACAAAACTCAGACAGGACACAATCAAACTGATTAAAACAATGAGATATGCCCCATTGTGTCCCAGCGTTCTCTTCTTCATTGTGCTTAGCATAACCATAACAATAATAATTGTTATTTTGGTCATATACAGCAAACAGTTTACTTGAACACAGCATTGAATTCGGTTTGTGATTAGTCTCATTCTTTGAAAGGAGTAACTTCTGAAAGGATCTAATGAGTGAGCTGAATTGACCCCAGTCAATATGAATGAACACTCACATCAGAAAGTCTAATCAGAGAGCAAAGCAAGCCCTAAAGGCAAAACACACCCTGAACCACACTTATCAAAATGAGACAGATCACTGAGAAAATGTGTGTGAATTAGCTATGTTGTTATGTACATGTAAAAACAAATATTCCACACACACTAAAAGGTTTATTCTATTCTACTGAGTCATTTACTTTTTGTTCGTATTCTTATCTTTTCTTATTGTTGATGCATTATCCAGAAGGAACCTTCAAGTAAGCATTTCGTTGGACGGTATATACCATGTGTATGTATGACCAATAAAACTTGAAGTATTAGTCACACGGTAACAAGTGTGATTGACCTAGGTTTCATCCCTGCATTTCTCCATTGACACAGTACCGTAAAGTGTGTGGTTGAGCATGATGATCAGCTTGATGTGTACAGAACAAGCCTAAATACACTTTTGCCAAAGGATAATTACACTTTTTGAAATAACATTATCATAGATGAGATGTTTTCCTGTCAAGGTCCAAAGTTAATTCATCTTTTGAATTTAAAGAAAATATTTGTGCTCCTTTTCACATTGAAGTACTAAAGAGACTGGGTATCAGTTTTGGAAAATTCATTTGTATCTATGCAACCCCTATTGGAAACTACAATATGGTTCAAACTAGAGTGTTCCTCCCAGACCAGGGGAGGTAGAGCAAGCCTTCAAGGCAAACAACCATGCTTCCTCTGCTGGTAGGATAACAGAGAGTTGCTGATTAAGAATGTGTTGGCCGAGGGGGGATCACAGGCTACCAGAGTTATTGCAGCAGGAAACTGTGCCTGCTTCCTCCCAGGAGTCCCCTGAATAGAGCAAAAACAAGTGATAGATTCAGACTTGGATTAGGAGATTATCACGTTGTACATGTTAATTGGTCTAATTACTGTAAAAAAAAAAACAGCATTACAAATGGTTATTTTGTTCCCTTTGATTGTCCATCAATTGAGCGCCAAAGTATTGCAGACAGTTATGAACCTGTTATAGACATGGGTAATGCAACTGTAGTTATGTCGTTGTAATAACTGATATGATAACAATTTGACCGGAAAGTAGCACAATAACAGCATTGTCATAGAGTTGTTTCTTTTCCATGTCCTTTCCGTATTCTGTATTTGAACCTTAACCACAAAGAAACTCATTGCCCTTCAGTACGAGGGAACTTAGGGAGCAAACTGCATTCTGACTGGACAGAGAACCATTTGGTTAGGGTACAAATCTCTTCAATAGCTTCTCCCTGGTCCACATAGAGGGGGACAACCTCTCTGCCTGTCATCTACTCCAGTATAATCAAACTAAATCAAACTCTCTGCAATGACAGTCAACACGAGACCCTAAAACAAACACAGAACACACTTTCCCTTCCCAAGTTATCGTGTCAGAGCAAATAAAGCAGCCATGTTCCCCAAATGTTGGCATTTCTTTCAGAGAAGCCCGCTGCTAGCTGTCAAGTGGGATGAACGTTAAAACCGTTTCGGGCCGGCCCAGTTAGCCACTGAATGGGGCTTTCTGCCTGGCCTGCCTAATGGGGCGCCAGTGTTAAAAGCAAATGTGCTGCTGCACAGGGTTTACCGCATGCCCGGATTTGTCATTTGTGAGATTTCATTTGTCCAAGAATGAGCCCGAGGTCAGTGGGCAGGAGAGCAGACCTGCTGACAAGTTCACCATGCACTGGGGACTAATGAGAGCGCTCCGCCAAGTAAACGGAACAAAAGCAGACGGATTACATGAACTCATTTGTTGACTGGAATCAATAACACTAGTCACTTGGACTCACATTTTCATCCTACGGTCACCAATGGCCTGGCAAAGGCGCCCATTCAGAAAGCGTCACATGTCGTCCTCTTGCCCCATGCGCACGCCGGCTCGCGTAGCAGCGGGCGACATTGATTTTGTGTCTCATTCCACTTGGCTTGGAGCATTGTCATCATCTCTTTAGTGGGGAACAGAGGAGGGGTAAACAGAGCTAAATACAAAATGATCACTTTGACGAACTTAGAAACATTATTTGCTCTGGTTAAAGCTAAATTGGGCAAGAACAGTTTGTGTGTATGTGTGTGTGTGTGTGTGTCTTTGTGTGTGTGCATGTGTGTTCCAGAGGAATGCTTGAGATATTTTTCACACAGTTGAGGTCTGGGCAAGAGATTTACTGAGGAAGTGCATAGGGACCTAGAGGAAGCCCTTGCTAGTATCCGCCCTCTATCTGCTGAACAAGGAAAGGGAAATAGAGATGCTAGTGTAAACAGTGCTACAGCAGTAAACCATCTGATTATACATTAAATAAAGTAGAGAGTATTTACTTTTCAACTCCGACATTGATTGCTGTTGGTTGAAATTACATCATGTTTGTGGCCATTGGTTTCATTTGGTGTTTCTAAAAACAGGTGAGAAAAGAAGAGAAATTGGCTGTCCACATACAGAGCAGCAGATTATCAGTTGGGTAGTTTTATCTGAAATCCCACTAGGGACTGGACTGCTTCCAAAACAGTCAGTATTCTGTCCTGATGATACGTAAGTGTTACTGAAAAGTGAAAGTTTTTCTATTCTTTAAAGAAATTATTCCAATGCACCTGCAACAAGCTTACTCAGATGTGCAAGTGTTTTTCCTAACACCCTGACTAGACCGGCCACGTTGCACGTTCATGTGAGTCAATCATTTCATCCACACTGCTTGCGTGCATTTTTATTTATTTATTTATCCGTTATTTTACCAGATAAGTTGACTGAGAACCTGTTCTCATTTACATCAACGACCTGGGGAATAGTTACAGGGGAGAGGGGGATGAATGAGCCAATTGTAAGCTCAACGAGCATCTGCGATGCCGAATGCTAACGGTGCTGATTAACTGAAGACAATGTGGGGCTATGAAACAACGGAAGCCATTCATATTATTGCAAATGTATAAAAAATACAAAACTGAAATATCACATTTACATAAGTATTCAGACCCTTTACTTAGTACTTTGAGGCTTCCCGAAATAGCCCGGCTGTTTTCAGTTAGTGTGCGAACCATCCGGAGGCGAGTGTCTCAGTAATGATGTAGTCACCTCATACAAGTACTTTGGAGTATGGCTAGACGGTACACTATCCTTCTCTGAGCACATATAAAAGCTGCAGGCTAAGGTTAAATCTAGATTTGGTTTCCTCTATCGTAATCGCTCCTCTTTCACCCCAGCTGCCAAACTAACCCTGATTCAGATGACCATCCTACCCATGCTAGATTACGGAGATGTAATTTATAGATCGGCAGGTAAGGGTGCTCTCGAGCGGCAAGATGTTCTTTCGTCCATCAGATTTTCCACCAATGCTCCTTATAGGACACATCACTTCACTCTATACTCCTCTGTAAACTGGTCCCCAAAGCACACACAGCCCTGGGTCGCTACTCTTTTCAGTTTGCCGCAGCTAGCGAAAGGAACAAGCTACAAAACACACTCAAACTGGACATCTCTTAATTCAAAGACTCAATCATGGACACTCTTACTGACAATTGTGGCTGCTTTGCGTGATGTATTGTCTCTACCTTCTTGCCCTTTGTGCTGTTGTCTGTGCCCAATAATGTTTGTACCATAATTTGTGCTGCTACCATGTTGTGTTGCTACCATGCTATGTTGTTGTCCTAGGTCTTTATGTAGTGTTGTGGTGTCTCTATTGGCGTGATGTATTATGTCATATATATATATTTTTTTTAAATGTTTAATCCCAGCCCCCGTCCCCACAGGAGGCCTTTTGGTAGGCCGTCATTATAAATAATATTTTTTCTTAACTGACTTTCCTAGTTAAATAAAATAAAAAAGCACTTTCGGCAGCGATTACAGCCTCGAGTCTTCTTGGGTATGATGCTACAAGCTTGGCTCACCTGTATTTGGGGAGTTTCTTCTTCTTCTCTGCAGATCCTCTCAAGCTCTGTCAGGTTGAATGGGGAGCGTCGGGGCACAGCTATTTTCAGGTCTCTCCAGAGATGTCTGATTGAGTTCAAGTCCGGGCTCTGGCTGGGCCACTCAAGGACATTCAGAGACTTGTCCCAAAGCCACTCCTGCGTTGTCTTGGCTGTGTGCTTAGGGTCATTGTCCTGTTGGAAGGTGAACCTTCGCCCCCAGTCTGAGGTCCTGAGCGCTCTGAAGCAGGTTTTCATCAAGAATCTCTTTGTACTTTGCTCTGTTCATCTTTCCCTCGATCCTGACTAGTCTCCCAGTCCCTGCCGCTGAAAAACATCCCCACAGCATGATGCTGCCACAACCATGCTTCACCGTAGTGATGGTGCCAGGTTTCCTCCAGACGTGACGCTTGGCATTCAGGCCCAAGAGTTCAATCTTGGTTTCATCAGACCAGAGATTCTTGTTCATCATGGTCTGATAGTACTTTAGGTGCCTTTTACTAAGGAGTGACTTCCGTCTGGCTACTCTACCATAAAGGCCTGATTGGTGGAGTGCTGCATAGATGGTTGTTCTTCTGGAAGTTTTTCCCATCTCCACAGAGGAACTCTGGAGCTCTCCCCCGATTTCTCAGTTTGGCCGGGTGGTCAGCCTTAGCGACAGTCTTGGTGGTTCCAAACTTCTACTATTTAAGATTTATGGATGTCACTGTGTTCTTGGGGACCTTCACTGCTACAGACATTTTTTGGTACCCTTCCCCAGATCTGTGCCTCGACACAATCCTGTCTCGTGGGCTCTACGGACAATTCCTTCAACCTCATGGCCTGAATACTTTCCGAATGTGGGCAATTCAGCAGATGTGGGCAATTAAAATAAAATGTTACTTGTCACATGGACTCCCAATCACGGCCGGTTGTGATACAGCCTGGAATCGAACCAGGGTCTGTAATGACACCTCTAGCACTGAGATGCAGTGCCTTAGACGGCTGCGTCACTCGGGAGCCCAAATAGACAGCTACGAAAAATATAGATGAAAACTCGTGTGGTCTACAGCTTATCATGAGGTACTCTACCTCAGGGGAGGAAAACCTAGAGACTTCCTTAATATTTGATTCCGCGCACCAGCTGTTATTGACAAATAGACAGACCGCCACCCCTTGTCTTACCAGAGGCAGCTGTTCTGTCTTGTCGATGAACGGAAAAACCAGCCAACTGTATATTATCTATGTCGTCGTTCAGCCACGACTCGGTGAAACATAAGATATTACAGTTTTGAATGTCCCGTTGGTAGGATAGTCTTGAACGGAGGTCATCCAGTTTATTCTCCAATGATTGCACATTGGCCAATAGGACGGATGGTAGAGGTGAGTTACCCACTCGCTGACGAATTCTCACAAGGCACCCGGACCTGTGTCCCCTGTATCAGCATCTTCTCTTTGTGCGAATGACGGGGATTTGGGCCTGGTCAGGTGTCTGAAGTAAATCCTTCGCGTCCAACTCGTGAAAGAAAAAAATCTTTGTCCAGTTCGAGATGAGCAATCACTGTTCTGATATCCAGAAGCTCTTTTCGGTCATAAGAGACAGTGGCAGAAACATTAAGTACAAAAGTTACAAACAACGTGAAAAAACACACAAAATAGCACAATTGGTTCGGAGGCCTTAAAACGGCAGCCATCTCCGCCGGCGCCATTCTTTCAGGTTTGTCAATCCTTGAGAGAGAGGTAGCCATAGAGCCTGCCAGTCTTTGTTTTGTTTTAGTTAACTTCTTTAGTTTTGGACCAGTCTTTTGGAGTTTATTTTTGTAAATATGTAAATTGGTCATCCTTATGAACAACAAACAATAATCCGCTTAGGCTTGCCGACCCATAGGAGACAGGACGGAGGTCATATGTAGCTATGTCCCTTAGTTTGGTCACGGTGTAAGAAGTATTTTGTCAGCAATGAATTCTGCATTGATCCTTTGTTTGCTTCCCAAAATTTTGATGTATTGATTGTAGTGGGGTATCCGTACCTGGGTTGGGGATGCGAGAGTGAGTAAAGAAGCTGGAGTCAGAACCTCGTTGTCGGGCGTCCTTATTTTAGATAATACTACATGGTGTCAGAAGTGGTTTTTAATAATCACATAAACGTGAAGGACGTACCAAGTAACTCATACATTCAGGCTGTGTCAGAGCAGGGAGGGCACGGTGTTGGAGATAAAACAGCGCATATAATTATTTTGCTAGCTAACGAGCCAGGTTAGTTACTGCTAAGCAACATGCTGCAAGAGGAAGAAACTGGCGGGATGTCAGGGTTTGCGACTCCAAGTTCAACGGGTCCTGGGTCAAACATGGACAGGCCTGTGGCTAGTGCTGACGGATTTCGCATTAGTCCCCCAGAGAATATTGATTGTACGGACATTCATAACTGGCCAAAATGGATCAGGCGCTTTGAAAGGTACAGGGTAGCATCAGGCTTAAACATGAAAAATGAGGCATTTCAAGTTAATACATTGATCTACTCTATGGGTGATGAAGCCGAGGATATATTAAATGCTTCTACGTTGACTGAGGAAGAGAAACTCAACTACAGTGCCGTTAAAGACTGTTTTGAAACGCATTTTGTAGGGATGACACAACATTATATTTGAGAGAGCAAGGTTTAATATGCGCAAACAGGAGCAGGGTGAAACCACCGACAGTTTTATCACAGCAGTGCACAAACTAGCAGAACATTGTCAGTTTGGCGCGCTCAGGGAAGAGCTGATCCGAGACCGGATTGTAGTGGGAATAAGAAATATCACTTTCTGAAAAGTTACAGTTGGATCCCCAGCTTACCTTGTCCAAAGCTGTAAACCAGGTTACACAGAACAGAGACAGACGTGGAGAAAACAATCACGGACAGCACCAGTAGCTAGTTCAAGTGTTTGTCACAAATGTGGGAAATCCCCTTTCCACAGATGGAATGTTTGCCCAGCAAAGGATGCAGAATGCAGGAAATGTCACAGGAGAGGACACTTTTCAGCTGTCTGTCAATCAAAGCAAATGCAGGAGGTCTCAGAGGAGGTACAGCAGGACAGCATATTTCTGGGAGAAGTAAGGGGAAACGATTCTGGCTGGCATTCAGACATTAAACTCAATGGGGAGGTTGTGTCATTTAAACTAGACACTGGGGCAGCAGTGACAGCTATCCCAACTAGGCTGTATAGCTATAGTAGAGATGGCCCTTTGCTCTCTACAAACAAAAAACTGTACGGGCCCAGTAATAAGATATTACCAGTGGTAGGGCAGTTGGTGATTGAACTGGAGAGTAGAGACAAAAGTGCCATTCAGCCTGTCTATGTCATTGACTCTCTGGCCAGACCGTTGCTGGGGCTGCCAGCAATTGAAGCATTGCAACTCATTGAGAGGGTGAGCGAACTGGAGGACCCAGGTGAGGTTTTCAAAAAGAAATTCCCAAAAGTGTTTTCTGGTCTAGGAAGGATAGAAGGTGACTACAAAATCCGCCTGAAAGAGGATGCTGTCCCCTATGCCCTTACCACCCCCGGCCGTGTGCCTATCCCTTTATTCGTCAGAGTAAAGGAAGAGTTAGGGAGGATGGAAGAAATTGGGGCGGTGTCTAAAATCCAGAGTCCCACTGACTGGTGTGCAGGGATGGTAGTGGTCCCAAAAGCCAATGGGGACATACGAATCTGTGTGGACATGACTAACTTGAATGAGGCACTCTGCAGAGAGAGACACATCTTACCATCAGTGGAGCAGTCACTGGCTCAGTTGGATGGCTCACGAGTCTTCACAAAGCTGGATGCCCGCTCAGGTTTCTGGCAGATACCGCTGTCATCAGAGAGTAGGGCGCTCTAACGTTTATAACACCGTTTGGCGGTACTGTTTTAATGTTTTGCCATTTGGAATCGCTTCGGTCCTGAGCATTTCCAGAGACGCATGTCCCAGCTGTTGGATGGGCTGAGTGGCGTCATAGTCCACGTGGACGATGTGCTCGTGTGCGGAAGGGACAGAGCAGAACACGATGTAAGGCTCACAGCAGTTCTGACCAGACTCCAAGAGACTGGCCTGACACTCAATGAAAAATGCACTTTTGCACAGTCAGAGGTCTTGTTCTTGGGACACAAAATCAGTGCAGCTGGAATAGAGCCGGACCCAGAGAAGATCAGCGCCATCACAGATATGCCCATACCCCAGAATGTGGCGGAAGTCAGGACCTTCTTAGGCATGGCCACATATGTGTGCAAGTTCCTCCCACAGTTTTCAGATACAACCAAACCCCTGAGAGACTTACTAGCCAAAGAGAATGACTGGCCATGGGGTCACGTGCAACAGGTGGCGTTTGACAAAATCAAAAGAGACCTGGCCTCGCAGAGAGTGCTGGCCCAATACCGTCCCCACGCTAAGACAAAGGTATCAGCAGATGCATCATCCTTTGGGCTAGGGGCGGTCCTCACACAGATGCAGGACAACATGGAGTGGCGTCCAATAGCATACATCTCCCGAAGCTTATCCGACACAGAGCAAAGGTATGCTCAAGTGGAGAAGGAGGCGTTGGCTATAACATGGGCATGTGAAAGGCTCAGCCAATACCTTATTGGCCTGCAGTTTACAGCAGACTGACCACAAACCACTGTTGGCTCTGTTAGGGACAAAAGCACTGGATGACTTGCCTCCTAGAGTTCTGCGCTTTCGCCTCAGATTACTGAGGTTCACCTACAAGATGGTGTATGTGCCAGGGAAGGCACTGATCACAGCAGATGCACTCTCCAGGGCCCCAATTAAACGTCCATTATCAGAGGAGGAGCAATGTCTAGAGGGTGATGTACAGGTGTCCATTAATGCAGTAAGGGACAGCCTACCTGCATCTCAAAACAAACTGCAGCAGATTGCGTTCCCCATTGCCTGTCTCGCCGGCTCAGCTTCAACCCCGATGGCCTAACAGGAAGGCCTTTGCTGAGCGGGACAAACGGCTGAAACAAACGCAAACTGGAGACTTTAATCGGAGACACCGTGCTACGGAGCGTCCAGAGCTGACCAAAGGTCAACGTGTGTGGATTACAAACTCAAAGACACCAGCAATAGTGCTGAGGAAAGCGGATGCCCCACGCTCCTATGTGGTGGACACAGGCTCAGAAGAGGTACGAAGGAACAAAACACACCTCAGAGCTCTTCCAGATCTGCCAGCCACACAGAAGGCACAAAAACTGTGTGAAGAGGAGAGAATTCTCACGGAGCCACAAGCGCGCCCAAAAAGGGATGTGACGTGAAGAGAAAACACTGTTGGGGACCATACCCAGCAAAAAGAGACTGTACCTAAGTTAATGTTAATACTGTGTAATTTACTGCTTTCATGCTGTTTCAGTTATGCTTCAGTGGTTATGCATGTTGAGTTCTTGTTCATGAGAGAGAGGAAGATGTAGTAGGATGTCCCTTAGGGGTATCCGTACCTGGGTTGGGGATGCGAGAGTGAATAAAGAAGCTGGAGTCAGAACCTCGTTGTCGGGCGTCCTTATTTTAGATAATACTACATTGATATTGTTAAAGTAGATCATATTCATGGTGAAGCGTCATTATGGGTCTATCTACAAATAATGTAGTATCATAAAATTATCTGCAGCAAGTAAATACTGTAAATATGTGACTTTTATCAACAGACAACCTAGACAACAGTGCTGATACGAATATACCAATGACATTTGATAATTCACAGCTAATGGTATGTCCTAGTTGGATTTTGACACATTGCAGAGAAACTTTCTTTTCTGTGATGGTATGTGGATTTCCAAGGAGTTCTGACCTAGGCTACTGTTGGAGCCCTTAGATGACCTGGGATGAAAGAGTGACACTGAGAAAACGTCCTCTGAGACAAACAAATGGCTCTTACTTTCACCTCTTTGCCGACTCAGGAGACAGAGAGAAAGTGCAAAAAACATTCGACCCGGAATAAAAAACGTTTTGTCAAACAAATTGAATACTACCCTAAATGTTTCAGAGACAAAACACAATTTCTAAAAGTAAAACTTTCATAATATAAAAAAGAGACCAGTGAAGTGTTATGTTGCGCCAGTTTCACTTTCTGCTGGAGCTGAGTTGTGAGTATGAGGTTAAGGTACTCTTGCCAATATTTACTGACTCAGTCAGGAAGTCCTGTACAAAGTCATTATCATTAATCTGTCGAATAACTCGCCTGACAACAATACAGTGAGAGACACTAATGCAGAGCAGTTCAGAGCAGTGTGAAAATGGACTCTAATCTGAATCCATTTATCATACTCACGCATGTCACAGTGATATACAGCAGGGGTAAATAACCTTGAAAGTTAAATTTGTCTCTCTTGATCCCATAGCACATATTAAGTATGAAAGAGTTCATGAAGTTTATACACATGATCATAATTTAAAAAAACTGTTCTGAAGGATTTGCCTTTGTTTATCACCAATATAAACATTAACTGAATTAATGTAATCACCATTATGAACACTAACTGAATTAATGTAATCACCATTATGAACACTAACTGAATTCATGTAATCAGCATTACAAACACTAACAGAATTAATGTATTCACCATTATAAAAACTAACTGAAATCATGTAATCAGCGTTATAAACACGAACTTAATTAATGTAATCAGCATTTCGAACACTAACTGAATTTATGTAATCAGCGTTATAAACACTAACTGAATTCACATAATCAGCGTTATAAACACTAACTGAATTCATATAATCAGCGTTATAAACACTAACTGAATTAATGTAGTCACCATTATAAACACTAACTGAATTCATATAATCACCATTAAGAACACTAACTGAATTAATGTAATCAGAAATTTAAACACTAACTCAATTAATGTAATCACCATTATAAACACTAACTGAATTCATGTAATCAGCGTTATAAACACTAACTGAATTAATGCAATAAGCGTTATAAACACTAACTGAATTAATGTAATCAGCGTTACAAACACTAACTGAATTCATATAATCAGCTATATAAACATGAACTAAATTCATGTAATTAGCATTATAAACACTATCAGCATTACAAACACTAACCGAATTATTGTAATCACCAAAATAAACACTTACTGAATTAATGTAGTCACCATTATAAACACTAACTGAATTCACATAATCAGCGTTATAAACACTAACTGAATTAATGTAATCAGCGATACAAACACTAACTGAAATCACATAATCAGCATTAAACACTGAATTAATGTTATCACCATTATAAACACTAACTGAATTCATGTAATTAGCGTTACAAACAGTAACTGAATTCATGTCAACAGCGTTACACTAACTGAATTCACATAATCAGCGTTATAAACACGAACTGAATTCATGTAATCACCATTATAAACACTAACTGAATTAATGTAATCACCATTAACACTAACTGAATTAATGTAATCAGAAATTTAAACACTAACTGAATTAATGTAATAAGCGTAATAAACACTAACTGAATTAATGTTATCAGCGTTACAAACACTAACTGAATTCATGTAATTAGCATTATAAACACTATCAGCATTACAAACACTAACCGAATTAATGTAATCACCAAAATAAACACTAACTGAATTCATGTAGTCACCATTATAAACACTAACTGAATTCATGTAATCAGCAATACAAACACTAACTGAATTCATGTAATCAGCAATACAAACACTAACTGAATTAATGTAATCACCATTATAAACACTAACTGAATTAATGTAATCACCATTATAAACACTAACTGAATTAATGTAATCACCATTATAAATACTGACTGAATTAATGTAATCAGCAATATAAACACTAACTGAATTAATGTAATCAGCGTTACAAACACTAACTGAAATCACATAATCAGCATTATAAACACTGAATTCATGTTATCAGCAATATAAACAGTAACTGAATTCATGTCAACAGCGTTACAAACAGTAACTGAATTCATGTCAACAGCGTTACACTAACTGAATTCATGTAATCAGCATTACAAACACTAACTGAATTCAGCGTTATAAACACTAACTGAATTAATGTAATCACCATTATACACACTGACTGAATTAATGTAATCAGCAATAAACACTGACTGAATTAATGTAATCAGCATTACAAACACTAACCGAATTAATGTAATCACCAAAATAAACACTAACTGAATTCAGCATTATACACACTAACTGAATTAACGTAATCAGAAATTTAAACACTAACTCAATTAATGTAATCACCATTACGAACACTAACTGAATTCATGTAATCGGCGTTATAAACAGTAACTGAATTCATGTCAACAGCGTTACACTAACTGAATTCATGTAATCACCATTATAAACACTAACTGAATGAATGTAATCACCAATATAAACACTAACTGAATTAATGTAATCAGCGTTATAAACACTAACTGAATTAATGTCATCAGCGTTACACTAACTGAATTAATGTAATCACCAATATAAACACTAACTGAATTAATGTTATCACCATTATAAACACTAACTGAATTCATGTAACCAGCATTACAAACACTATCCGAATTCATGTAATCACCATTATAAACACTAACTGAATTCATGTAATTAGCGTTACAAACACGAACTAAATTCATGTAATCAGCGTTACAAACACTAACTGAATTCATGTAATCAGCAATACAAACACTAACTGAATTAACGTAATCAGCAATACAAACACTAACTGAATTCACATAATCAGCGTTATAAACACTAACTGAATTCACATAATCAGCGTTATAAACACTAACTGAATTCACATAATCAGCGTTATAAACACTATATGAATTAACGTAATCACCATTATAAACACTAACTAAATTAATGTAATCAACATTACAAACACTAACTGAATTCAGCGATATAAGCACTAACTGAATTCATGTAATCAGCAATACAAACACTAACTGAATTCATGTAATCAGCACTATAAACACTAACTGAATTCATGTAATCAGCATTACAAACACTAACTGAATTCATGTAATCGGCGTTATAAACACTAACTGAATTAATGTAATCACCATTAAGAACACTAACTGAATTAATGTAATCACCATTAAGAACACTAACTGAATTAATGTAATCAACATTAAGAACACTAACTGAATTAACGTAATCAGCACTATAAACACTAACTCAATTAATGTAATCACCATTATAAACACTAACTGAATTCATGTAATCAGCAATATAAACACTAACTGAATTCATGTAATCAGCAATATAAACACTAACTGAATTAATGTAATAAGCGTTATAAACACTAATTGAATTAATGTAATTAGTGTTACAAACACTGAATTCATGTAATCAGCGTTATAAACAGTAACTGAATTAATGTCAACAGCGTTACACTAACTGAATTCATGTAATCAGCATTACGAACACTAACTGAATTCATGTAATCAACATTACAAACTAACTGAATTAATGTAATCAGAAATTTAAACACTAACTGAATTAATGTAGTCACCATTATGAACACTAACCGAATTAATGTAATCAGCATTACAAACACTAACCGAATTAATGTAATCACCAAAATAAACACTAACTGAATTCATGTAATCAGCATTACAAACACTAACTGAATTCACGTAATCAGCACTATAAACACTAACTGAATTCACATAATCACCATTACGAACACTAACTGAATTCATGTAATCAGCACCATAAACACTGAATTCATATAATCAGCGTTATAAACACTAACTGAATTCATGTAATCGGCGTTATAAACACTAACTGAATTAATGTAATCACCATTAAGAACACTAACTCAATTAATGTAATCACCATTATAAACACTAACTCAATTAATGTAATCAGCATTACAAACACTAACTAAATTAATGTCATCAGCGTTACACTAACTGAATTAATGTAATCACCAATATAAACACTAACTGAATTAATGTTATCACCATTATAAACACTATCCGAATTCATGTAATCACCATTATAAACACTAACTGAATTCATGTAATTAGCGTTACAAACACGAACTAAATTCATGTAATCAGCGTTACAAACACTAACTGAATTCATGTAATCAGCATTACAAACACTAACTGAATTCATGTAATCAGCAATACAAACACTAACTGAATTAACGTAATCAGCAATACAAACACTAACTGAATTCACATAATCAGCAATACAAACACTAACTGAATTCACATAATCAGCGTTATAAACACTATATGAATTAACGTAATCACCATTATAAACACTAACTGAATTAATGTAATCAACATTACAAACACTAACTGAATTCAGCGATATAAGCACTAACTGAATTCATGTAACCAGCAATACAAACACTAACTGAATTCATGTAATCAGCATTACAAACACTAACTCAATTAATGTAATCACCATTATAAACACTAACTAAATTAATGTCATCAGCGTTACACTAACTGAATTAATGTAATCACCAATATAAACACTAACTGAATTAATGTTATCACCATTATAAACACTAACTGAATTCATGTAACCAGCATTACAAACACTATCCGAATTCATGTAATCACCATTATAAACACTAACTGAATTCATGTAATTAGCGTTACAAACACGAACTGAATTCATGTAATCAGCATTACAAACACTAACTGAATTAACGTAATCAGCAATACAAACACTAACTGAATTCACATAATCAGCGTTATAAACACTAACTGAATTCACATAATCAGCGTTATAAACACTATATGAATTAACGTAATCACCATTATAAACACTAACTGAATTAATGTAATCAACATTACAAACACTAACTGAATTCAGCGATATAAGCACTAACTGAATTCATGTAATCAGCAATACAAACACTAACTGAATTCATGTAATCAGCACTATAAACACTAACTGAATTCATGTAATCAGCATTACAAACACTAACTGAATTCATGTAATCGGCGTTATAAACACTAACTGAATTAATGTAATCACCATTAAGAACACTAACTGAATTAATGTAATCACCATTAAGAACACTAACTGAATTAACGTAATCAGCACTATAAACACTAACTCAATTAATGTAATCACCATTATAAACACTAACTGAATTCATGTAATCAGCAATATAAACACTAACTGAATTCATGTAATCAGCAATATAAACACTAACTGAATTAATGTAATAAGCGTTATAAACACTAATTGAATGTAATTAGTGTTACAAACACTGAATTCATGTAATCAGCGTTATAAACAGTAACTGAATTAATGTCAACAGCGTTACACTAACTGAATTCATGTAATCAGCATTACGAACACTAACTGAATTCATGTAATCAACATTACAAACACTAACTGAATTAATGTAATCAGAAATTTAAACACTAACTCAATTAATGTAATCACCATTATAAACACTAACTGAATTAATGTAGTCACCATTATGAACACTAACCGAATTAATGTAATCAGCATTACAAACACTAACCGAATTAATGTAATCACCAAAATAAACACTAACTGAATTCATGTAATCAGCATTACAAACACTAACTGAATTCACGTAATCACCATTACGAACACTAACTGAATTCATGTAATCAGCACCATAAACACTGAATTCATATAATCAGCGTTATAAACACTAACTGAATTAATGTAATCGGCGTTATAAACACTAACTGAATTAATGTAATCACCATTAAGAACACTAACTCAATTAATGTAATCACCATTATAAACACTGACTGAATTAATGTAATCAGCAATATAAACACTAACTGAATTAATGTCATCAGCTTTACGAACACTAACTGAAGTAAAGTAATCTCCATTAAAAACACTGACTGAATTCATGTAATCACCATTACAAACACTAACTGAATTCATGTAATCAGCATTACAAACACTAACTCAATTCATGTAATCAGCATTACAAACACTAACTCAATTAATGTAATCACCATTATAAACACTAACTGAATTAATGTAATCACCATTATAAACACTAACTCAATTAATGTAATCAGCATTACAAACACTAACTGAATTAATGTAATCAGCAATATAAACACTAACTGAATTAATGTAATAAGCGTTATAAACACTAACTGAATTAATGTAATCAGCGTTATAAACACTAACTGAATTAATGTAATCAGCATTACAAACACTAACTGAATTCACATAATCAGCATTATAAACACTGAATTAATGTTATCACCATTATAAAACACTAACTGAATTCATGTTATCAGCAATATAAACACTAACTGAATTAATGTAATAAGCGTTATAAACACTAACTGAATTAATGTCATCAGCTTTACGAACACTAACTGAAGTAAAGTAATCTCCATTAAAAACACTGACTGAATTAATGTAATCAGCGTTATAAACTAACTGAATTCATGTAACCAGCATTACGAACACTAACTGAATTCATGTAATCAGCATTACGAACACTAACTGAATTCATGTAATCAGCAATACGAACACTAACTGAATTCATGTAATCAGCAATACGAACACTAACTGAATTCATGTAATCGGCGTTATAAACACTAACTGAATTAATGTAATCACCATTAAGAAAACTAACTGAATTCAGCGTTATAAACACTAACTGAATTCATGTAATCGGCGTTATAAACACTAACTGAATGAATATACTCACCATTATAAACACTAACTGAATTCATGTAATCAGCATTATAAACACTAACCGAATTCATGTAATCACCATTATAAACACTAACTGAATTCATGTAATCAGAGTTATAAACACTAACTGAATTAATGTAATCAGCGTTATAAACAGTAACTGAATTAATGTCAACAGCGTTACACTAACTGAATTCATTTAACCAGCATTACAAACACTAACTGAATTAATGTAACCAGCATTACAAACACTAACTGAATTAATGTAATCACCATTATAAACACTAACTGAATTAATGTAATCACCATTATAAACACGAACTGAATTCATGTCATCAGCGTTACACTAACTGAATTAATGTAATCAGCATTACGAACACTAACTGAATTAATGTAATCACCATTATAAACACTAACTGAATTAATGTAATCACCGTTATAAACACTAACTGAATTAATGTAATCAGCAATAAACACTAACTGAATTCATGTAATCACCATTATAAACACCTACTGAATTCAGCGTTACGAACACTAACTGAATTCATGTAATCAGCAATATGAACACTAACTGAATTAATGTAATCAGCAATATGAACACTAACTGAATTCATATAATCAGCAATATAAACACTAACTGAAGTAATGTAATCAGCATTACGAACACTAACTGAAGTAATGTAATCACCATTATAAACACTAACTGAATTCATGTAATCGGCGTTACACTAACTGAATTAATGTAATCACAATTATGAACACTAACTGAATTCACATATTCAGCATTACGAACACTGAATTCATGTAATCAGCCGTGTTACCTCATAGCCTTTCACAGTCTGTTATCGGCTCCAACCTTAGCATTCAAATCTCCCGTTAGCATGATCACGCCGTGTTGTGGGACCTTGGATACTGCTTGTTGTAGCTGCTTGTACTAGTCATCCTTGTCTTCCTCCTCTGACTCATTGGTGGGGGCATAGAATTGCAAGATGGTGAGCTTGCAGTACTTAGAGTCAAATCTTGCACCGATGGGTTCCCATTCCAAGAGTGATTTGGCAGTTGTTCTACTAATAATGAGGGCTACACCACTGGAGTGGGAATCATCCTTTCCTGAATAGGGTATTGCTGAGCCATCGCTTGCCACCTTGCGTCCAGAACTAGTCCATTTGCTTTCGCTTACACACAGGATATCCACGTTGAACCTGTGCATCTCTCTGATAACTTGAGCGGTCTTTGAAGTTCCAAACATGGTGCCGACGTTCCATGCTCCAAGACAGACTGTAGTTTTGGGCCCTAGAAAACTCAGGATTTCCCAGTTGGGCTTTCACATCTGAAGCTGTCATAGTGCCTATGGATTGGCTGGAGTTTCCTGTTGGGTCCCTTGTTGTTGCAGTTTTCAAAGTTGTTGCAGTTTCTGTTCGACATGGTGGGAGCTGAATTATGCAACAAACTGCAGTGGAAATGATTTCTTGCACAATTGTTGATACTGATAGAATAACCATCATGTCGAGGTAAATTTGCAATCACACGATGCCACGCTGTGTGCGCCTCTGACTACGAGTTTAAAACGCATGCACTGTTTAATAGGCTACAGATTAAATAAGTTATACTGAACTTCACAGGATGGTGAAAGTGCACAGATGAGTTCCTTTCCAATAAATATTGAGGGTCTTAATTTAAATGCTAGTGACATGATCAGTGCTTAGCTGCCAATTAACAAATAAAAATGATCTTGCTCTCATCCATCTCATCATAGAAGCTAACTTATCTACTTTATCAGCAAATTGTTGTCGTCTAGAGCAGGGGTTTTCAAACTGGGGTCCGCGGAATGTTGGGATTTTGTTATGTGAATATCGCTAGCTGCAACAGAATACCATTGTGGATACCATTTTTATGCGTCCAGTATGAAGGAAGCTAGAGGTAGTTTAACGAGCCAATGCTAACAAGCTCAATAACTGGAAGTCTACAGGAAGAGTTAGCATGCTAGCGGTTCCTATTCATGTGACTCTGGGGTACTAGATAAAGAGCTTTATTGACCAAACAGTTTCAGTGTCAACTTAAACGACCAATCTAGAGGAAAAAGAAACGCACCTATTTAGGCGAGGTGCTGGCTGGCGGAGTGGAAAACTTGAAAATAAAAAGAGAGCCGAACACTCTAGGAGCTCAGATGCAAAATTGTAATGTCCAACGTGTCGACAGGCAAGCTGTCTTCATCAGGGTATAATCACAAACACTTTTACCTTTCTAACTAAGACTGTGTTAGAGTTTACACTTCCTCTTCCAATTAACTATGGGGAGGTCAAAATAAAGAAACTGTCTACCAAATCTATTCACTTTTAAAATGTTGATTACTTCTACTTGCCATTATCAATTCACCTGATTATAAGATTATAATATGATGGGGGTCCCTGGGTCGGCGGTTTGCCTATGTGGGGTTCCCTGGGCAAGAAAGTTTGAAAACCCCTGGTCTAGATAGCATGAGCAAAAACCAGATTGGGCAAGTTTGCTATTTACCGCAAAAGTTTTTGTGAGAAATCAAATAACATTTTATACAACAGGTGTAGACCTTACCGTGAAATGCTTACTTACAAGCCCTTAAACAACAATGCAGAATTTTTAAAAAGTAGGTAAGAAAAATGTGTTAAACAAAGGAAAAATACAAAACCACAATAAAATAACAATAACGAGGCTACATACAAGGGGTACCGGTACCGAATGAATGTGCAGGGGTACAGGTTAGTTGTGGTAATTGATGTAATATGTACAGTTGTCAGAAGTTTGCATACACTTAGGTTGGAGTCATTATAACTCGTTTTTCAACCACTCCACAAATTTCTTGTTACCAAACTATAGTTTTGGCAAGTCGGTTAAGACATCTAATTTGTTAAGACATCTAATCAGATTATTTCACTTATAATTCACTGTATCACAATTCCAGTGGATAAGAAATGTACATACATTAAATTGACTGTGCTTTAAACAGCTTGGAAAATTCCAGATTTTTTTTTTTTTTTTTAGAAGCTTCTGATAGTCTAGTTGACATCATTTGAGTCAATTGGAGGTGTACCTGTGGATGTATTTCAAGGCCTACCTTCAAACTCAGTGCCTCTTTGCTTGACATCATGGGAAAATCAAAAGAAATCAGCCAAGATCTCAGAAAAAAAATTGTAGACCTCCACAAGTCTGGTTCATCCTTGGGAGCAATTTCCAAACGCCTGAAGGTACCACGTTCATCTGTACAAACAATAGTACGCAAGTATAAACACCATGGGACCACGCAGCCATCATACCGCTCAGGAAGGAGATACGTTCTGTCTCCTAGAGATGAATGTACTTTGGTGCGAAAAGTGCAAATCAATCACCGAACAACAGCAAAGGACCTTGTGAAGATGCTGGAGGAAACAGGTACAAAAGTATCTATATCCACAGTAAAACGAGTCCTATGTTGACATAACCTGAAAGGCCACTCAGCAAGGAAGAAGCCACTGCTCCAAAACCGCCATAAATAGCCAGACTACGGTTTGCATCTGCACATTTTGGAGAAATGTCCTAAACTTGGATTAGCTAACACAACGTGCCGTTGGAACACAGGAGTGATGGTTGCTGATAATGGGCCTCTGTACACCTATGTAGATATTCCATAAAAATACAATAATCATTTACAACATTAGCAATGTCTACACTGTATTTAGGATCAATTTGATGTAATTCTAATGTACAAAAATGTTGCTTTTCTTTAAAAAAACAAGGACATTTCTACGTGACCCCAAACGTTTGAACGGTAGTGTATATAGAAATCAAAGACAATAATGTTAAATTAATATGTAACCATTTAAACAACTGGATTAGCACGAGAAGCAAACATGTATTTCACTTACTGAGCTAAAAGTAACGTTACCTTCTCCTTTCAATCTTTCTTGTGCGCATGACTCCTCGTGTCACCCTCCTGGTCAATTTCTGCAATAATCTCATCCAAATGTGTATACTTGAAGTTCGATTTAGAGTTTATACTCTTAGTAGCCATGTTGTACTTTTTAAGTTTTGAGAAAACTATGTAGAAGAAAGTGAGCGCTGTGTAACGTAAGCTCCCCTGTGTCCTGTGGATTTTCTATGGAAACTGAATCGCGTTGGGCCATAGGACAATGGTCGTTAGTCCTACAAAAGGCCATCACATACTCATGTAAAGCCAGGGTCATTGGAGATCTAGCCATCTATGTTTCAAAACAACAGGTGGTCATTGGACCAAGAGACTGTCAATCAAGTGAACACCGCCCGTCTCAATGGTGCGTAATGATGGCTGTCCTTTATGGGCTAATTGACATGTTGTGTAGCCAATAAGTAATGTAGAATGATGAAACAAAGTTGGGTTGCCTTCTAGAGTGTCTGAGGATTGCACAGAAACCAAACTTGACCGGGTGAAACAAGCTTTAGCCGGTTAGATTTCATAGATTGTTTTGTTGCAAGTTGAAAGACTCGGAATTCATGCAAAACGCTGAATACAACATGGATAGTGTTAGGATATAAAAATCTATTTTATCAAACAAAACTACCCTACATTTTATCTCTGAGACACTCAGGATGACAAATCAGAGCAAGATTACTGAATATAAGTACATTATATACCGTCAGGTGAATGTATCAAACCAGTTGCCTTGATAAAAGTGTTTTGTTATTGTGCACTATCCTCAAACAATAGCATGGTATTTTTAGCTGTAATAGCTACTGTAAATTGGACACTGCAGTTAGATGAACAATCATTTAAGCTTTCTGACCATATAAGACATGTCTGTGTCCCGGAAAGTTGACTTTTATTTACAATTCTAGTAAAATATTGCATATTGAGCAGAAACTGTCCCGATTTCGGGACACTGATCCAGTTTGTAAGGAGCATTTTAGTCCCAGACTTAGCGCTTTGGTAACGCTTGCCATGTGGTAGCATAGAGTACAAGAATATCTTGGGTGGCTGAATTCTTTGGGGCCTTCCTCTGACACCGCCTGGTATAAAGGTCCTGGATGGCAGGAAGCTCGGCCCCAGTGATGTACTGGGCTGTACGCATGCCGAGCAGTAATGCAACCAGTAAGGATGCTCTCGATGGTGCAGCTGTACAGCCCAGCAAGCAGTACCAGAGGGCCAAGTCGATGCTTCTTAACAGCTTCTACCCCCCAGCCATAACACTCCTAAACAGCTAATCAAATGGCTATCCAGACCCCTCTTTTACGCTACTGCTACTCTGTTTATAATCTATGCATAGTCACATTAACTTTACCTACATGTACATATTACCTCAACTAACCGGTGCCCCCGCCCATTGACTCTGTTCTGGTACCCCCTGTATATAGCCTCGCTAGTTATTTTACTGATGCGGTTTAATTAATTGTTACTTTTATTTTCTTACTTTCAAATTTTGATGTATCTATTTTTTACTTAATTCTTAACTTCTTAAAGCATTGTTGGTTAAGGGCTTGCAAGTAAGCATCTCACTGTAAGGACTACACCTGTTTCTATTCGGCGCACGTGACAAATACAATTTGATTTGATAACTTTATAGGATCTGAGGACCCATGCCAAATCTTTTCAACCTCCTGAGGGGGAATAGGTGTCTTGGTATGTTTGAACCATGATAGGTCCTTAGTGATGTGGACACCAAGCTCTCGACCCGCACCATTATAGCCCTGCCAATGTGAATGGGAGCGTGCTCTGCTCAGCATTCTCACATAGGTGCTTTTGTCTAGGTGGGAAAGGGCAATGTGGAGTGCAATAGAGATTGTCTCATCTGTGGACCTGTTGGAGCAGTATGTGAATTGGAGTGGGTCCAAGGTTTCCGGGAGGATGATGATGTGAGCCTAGACCAGCCTTTCAAAACACGCCATGCTTACTGACGTGAGTGCTACGGGGTGGTAATCATTTAGGCAGGTTACCTTGGTGTTCTTGGAAACAGGGACTATGGTGGTGTGCTTGAAACATGTAGGTATTACAGACTTGGTCAGGGGAGAGGTTGTAAATGTCAGTGAATTTTAACCTGTTTAAAGGTCTTACTCACATCGGCTACGGAGAGCGTGATCGCACAGTCGTCTGGAACAGCTGGTGCTCTCATGCATGGTTTAGTGTTGCTTGCCTTGAAGTGAGCATAGAAGACATTTAGCTTGTCTGGTAGGCTCGCGTCACTGGGTAGCCGCGACTGGGTTTCCCTTTGTAATCCGTGATAGTTTGCAAGCCCTGCCACATCCGACGAGCGTCAGAGCCGGTGTAGTAGGATTTGATCAAAGTCCTGTATTGACGCTTTGCCTGTTTGATGGTTCGTCGGAGGGCGCAGCAGGATTTCTTATAAGCGTCCAGATTAGTGCCCCGCTCCTTGAAAGCGGCAGCTCTAGCCTTTAGCTCAGTGCAGATGTTGCCTGTATCCATGGCTTCTGGTTGGGATATGTACGTATGGTCACTGTGGGGATTATGTTGTCGATGCACTTTTTAATGAAGCCGGTGACTGATGTGGTATATTCCTCAATGCCATCGGAGGAATCCCAGAACATATTCCAGTCTGTGCTAGCGAAACAGTCCTGTAGTTTAGCATCCACTTCATCGGACCACTTCCATATTGAGCGAGCCACTGGTACTTCCTGTTTGACTTTTTGCTTCTAAGCAGGAATCAGGAGGATAGAGTCAGATTTGCCAAATGGAGGGAGGGAGAGCTTTGTACTTGTCTCTGTTGAGTAAAGGTGATCTAGAGTTTTTTCCCCCACTAGCTGCCATGTGACATGCTGGTAGAAAATAGGTCAAACGTATTTAAGTGTGTCTCTATCTAAATTCCAGGGCAATAGGATCGCCACCGCTGGATGAGCATTTTCTTGTTTGCTTAGGCCTTATACATCTCGTTGAGTGCAGTCTTAGTGCCAGCATCGGTTTGTGGTGGTAAATAGACAGCTACAAAGAATAAAAACTATAACTTTATCTGTAAATATTGTGGTCTACAGCTTATCATGAGGTACTGTACCTCAAGCGAGCAAATCCTTGAGACTTCCTAAAATATTAGAGATTGTGCACCAGCTGTTGTTGACACCACCGCCCTGATCTTACTGGAGGCTGCTGTTCTGTCTTGCCGATGTACGGAAAACAAAGCTAACAGTATATTATCAATTTCCTTGTTCAGCCACGACTTGGAGAAACACGGGACATTAAAAACTATAATATCCTATTGATAGGATAGTCTCGAATGGAGCTCATCCAGTTTATTCTCCAGTGATTGCACATTTGCCAGTAGAACAGAGGGTAAAGGCGGACTCCACTCGCCGACACAGTCTCGCCAGGCTTCCGACTCTACAACCTCTATAACGGCGTCTCCTCTTCATGCGAATGACGGGGATTTGGGCCTGGTCCGGGAGGAGCAGTATATCCTTCACGCCCGACTCATTAAAGAAAAAAGTATTGTCCAGTTGAGTAATTACTGTTCTGATGACCAGAAGCTCTTCATCTAAGAAAACTAGAACTATAAAGGCACAGGGTGAGACCCAGACGCAGACAAGGGAGGCAGATGGTTCAAGTCTCTGATATTTATTATAATCTAAGGGGCAGGCAAGAGAATGGTTGTAGACGAGCAAAAGGTCATAAACAAGGTCAGAGTCCAGGAGGTACAGAGTGGCAGGCAGGCTAGAGTACAGGGCAGGGAGTATGGTCAGGCAGGCAGGCTCAGAGTCAAGGCAGGCAAGGGTCAAAACCGGGAGGACTAGCAAAAGAGAGATAGGGAAAAGCAGGCCCATGTAAAAACACACTGGTTGACTTGACAACACAAGACGAACTGGCAACAGATTAACAGGGAACACCGGAATAAATAACCAGGGACTAATGGGGAAAACGGGTGACACCTGGAGGTGGGTGGAGACAATCACAAAGACAGGTGAAACAGATCAGGGCATGAGAAGAACACTCCTGCACATCTTCACTTTAAGTGAGTATGTTCGAAATGGAGTAATCCCACGCGGACTACTTTGGCAAAAAGAGCCTTCACTTGGCCAACACACTGAAGAGTTTTGTGAACGATGGTGTGCTATACTTAAATGTTCACTGGACCTGATGACTTTGATCATTGAATAATTTAGAAATGATATTACAGAGATCGAAAACTCCATTGATGATTCACAGAAAGCTCTACGAGACGAGCTTAATAATCCTATCAAACTGGATGATCTCATTAAGAGTAATGCTAAGCTTCAGTAATGCTAAGCTGTCTGTGGACCATTATCCACAGACAGCGCTACCTCTGGCTCCTCTACCAATGGTGAGTGTTTTTTTTCTACAACAGAGGGCGTGGACACCGGGGACAACGTTGAGGACAACATGACCAGTACGTAAGACGGTTCTACGCACACGTCGGGGGGAAGAAGAAATTAAGATCCAGGATGGGCCCCAAGTCCAACAGGAGCTAAATGTCTTCAACTTATCAAGTAAGACCCTGTAACCAGCCCACCTTAGGTTATTCAATAAGGGGTTATCATTTGTACCCACTACTTACATGAATGACTTTGATGTCCAGATAGATCTATTCAAGTTTTTCCGTAATCTGAGATTGCTTAATTTCTTTGATAAGATTGAACCTTTACATGACTTGAACTGTCATCCTCAGTGAGATATTCACACAGGTCTACCACGTTAATCAATAGACAAACATATATATGGTTCCCAATTAGAGGTAACGACAATCAGCTGCCTCTAATTGGGAACCATTTCCCCAACATAGAAATACGACACCTAGAACCAAAAAACCCTACAAAACTAAACACGCCAGCCTGAAACCCAGGGCTGGACGTGACATTACGCCCCCCCAAAGGCGCGGACTCCGACCGCGCCAAAAAGTCCATGGGGGGGGGGGGGTAATGTCACGTCCAGCCCTGGGTTTCAGGCTTATTACGATCTTTGTTTGTTTATATTTTCCCAGTTATGTGTTAAATGAAATATGTATACTGGAAGCATCGCTGCGTCTTGGTCCGTCACTCAGGAAGATCGTGACACTTTATGCATATTGCCATGTGTCATTTTCGATCAATTGAAAATGATACTTTTTTCAAAGTGTCTCTCTTTTTCAAACAAGCATTGCAGAGCTGGATACAATTTTACAACAAATATTATGGCTGAACTCAAATGTGCTGGTTGATAAAATACCTGTATTTATGGGAAAGATGTTTGAAAAGGGTATTTTGTTCTTAAATGACATTGTAAATTGGAATGGTAGAGTTATGTCTTTCATGGAGTTACCAGAATTTTACGGGAAGGTCTGCTCAATCCAAGAGTACAACCAATTGATTAAAGCATTACCCCAAAAATGGAAAAGGCAGGTGGCAGCGGGAGGAGCTAGGGAACTGGTCTGTCTGCCCAATATAAAGGATCAAAACTGCCGGAGGAATAAAAATGGCATAAATAGGAAAGTATACCAGTTTCATTTGAGGACCAGGATGTTGACAACTGTGCCATACAGATTGCTAAATAGTTGGGAAGAGATTTTGTCACGACGTCGCCAGAGTACTAACCACCGGTCCTGGGATTCATCATTACGCACACCTGTTAATCATTATGATTCACACCTGGACTCCATTACCATCATCATCTCCTCCCCTTTATATGTCACTCTCCCATGTTCACTCACTAGTTGGTATTGTTCTTGTGTATGGGCGTTCTGCCTTATGTTAGTGTCATGTTCTTGGTTTTGTTGTTTTACTAAAACGTTTCACCTGACTCACAGCCCCATCATCCGACTCACAGCCCCATCATTACAGATTTTTGATGTACCGGTTCCATGTTACAGGGTGTATGAGTTGATATATAAAACGACGCAGATTCAAGACTTCGTGCTTTTTAGCTAAAATTATTATATAGAATTCTTGCCACCAACAAAATGTGGAGTATTTAGGACATTAAATCATTGAAGCTCTGCAGATTTTGTTGTGAGGATACAGAATCAATAGACCATTTATTTTGGAATTGCCCTCAGGTAGTTTCTGGTCTCAGGTTCAGGAATGGCTGAAAGTGCATAACATTGATCTAAAATTGACCCTAGAAATAGTACTGATGGGAGATCTGGAGAGACCAGGTCAGTCAATTACTAATACTCTTAGTAAAAGTATTTATCTTCAACTCGCAATCTGTGGATTCTATTCATTTAGATTGAAATTGTACGTTAAACATCACAGCATAGTTGAAAGATATACGTTGCATAGAAATCCGAAGAGAGATAGGTTTGATGAGCTGAGGGGTTGGGATGTGGAATTGGAGACAAGTGGGAGTGGAGTTGCTGGGCAGGGGGATAGAATGGTCAAAGATAAAAGTCAAAATAAAACATCATAAAAAGTATGTTTGAATGACACTGAGGGGCAGTGTTTTTACAGCTAAGGCCGGTTTGCCTGAGGCTGATGCCGTGCAGGTGTTTGTACACATGCATATACACACACTCTCATTCAAATGCACACATACACGGACACACACACATGTAAATAGTGCTAGACATGCACTCAAACATATACAGTTGGCCTTGCTGTTATGATTTTACTTCCTTGGTTTTTCCTTTTTTTTCTATTTTTCTCACTTCATTTTTTGGATTATTGGCATTTTTTAAATTATTTTTGTATTTTTGTCTTGGGGGGGGACTGTGGGAAGGGTCTCGGATGGTTAAGGGACAGCTCTTGGGGAGTTGTGAGGGGATCTTGGAGGGTTCGGATCCCTGTCTTTGGCCTTGTGGGAGATCTGTTGACGTGCCCTTGAGCAGGGCGTTGTCCCCGGATGCTTCTGTGTGTCGCTCTGAATGGGAGTCTGTTGGATGACTGGTATGATGTAGTTGTTGAGCGGCTTCACTGCAAGTATATTGTATGTATTGGATATTCAATAAAAAAATGACATCACTTTTTTTTTATATAATAAGAAAATGACAGATAAATTCAAAATGAGAGGACAAAACTGTTGCAGTTATGAAAATATTTAAAAAAAACAACAGAGGAATTGCTAAAAACTAAACCAAAGAAGAAAACACAACAGTGTTTTGCACTAAGTACAGCAAGTGTTCAGATAAAATGAAAGTAATCCTGAAAAAGCACTGGCATATTCTGCAATCAGACAAATAAATTGCACACCTCTTCAAGCAACCCCCACTGGTGGTCTATAAGCGTGGACTCAATATCGGGGATAGCTTAGTGAGATCTGACCTGCCCCCTGAGCCCACTCAGACTCTCTTGACACCCATTCCAAATGGGAACTACAAATGTGGCTCATGCACACAGTGCAATTGCACTACAAAAACATCCTTCCTCAGACACCCATATACAGGTTGAAAAATCCCTGTTAGGGGTATCATCTCATGCAAGACAAAGGCATCACCTGTACATGTGGGAAAGCCTACATAGGACAAACGAAAAGACAATTAAAACAATGCATAGCTAAACACCGCAGCTCAATCAGGTGTAAGAACACATACTATGCAGTAGCAGCTCACTTTGTTGAAGCTAACCATCCCATCTCCTCCCTCAAATACACAGGCATTGAGCATGTTGTTCTACCAAGGAGAGGAGGTAACATCGAGATCCTACTACTACAGAGGGGGGCCTACTGGATACTCTATTTAAAAACATTGACCCCTAGTAGTCTTAATATTGACTTTGATCTCAGGCCCTTCTTGTGGCCAATTATAATTTCTGTGAACAGGTCTTTTAAACTAATGTATTCTTTCTACAGCTTATCAGCGTACGCCCAATATTGTTCCCCTGTTGATGATGCTTATTATGCATTATGGTTGAACCAAAAGATTACATGTAACAAAAACATTTAATGAAATTAGAAATACTTAAATATATAGGGGAAATTAAATGAAACAATGAATGTTGATGCTAATGTTATGCTAATGCTACTGATAACAATGGCATAATATATTCAATATGCTGTAGGCCATTGTCTTTCAACAGTTTCGCTCAATTCATTCTGATCAACTTAGCAATTACGACACACCCCTCACTATTGTCACTTATTGCACTAATTGCACTGTTTGTCTACATAACCTGGTTCAAGTATTTATGACATTACCCTGAAGAAGGCACAGTGATGCCGAAACATTGGTGGTTTTAACCAATAAATGACTAGGACGTTATACATATGGAGTGTGCGACTGTTTTTATTGCTTACAGTTTATTCACCATTGGTCAGCACCACTACACTAAATCATTTTCTCTGGGTGTGCGCCAGCTCAAGCTTTTTATCAGAAGCAAAAAACACAAAATAGCACAATTGGTCAGGAGCATGTAAAAAACAGAGGCCATCCCCTCCGGCGCCATTCACAAAGATGAATCAATAGAGCGAAAAATGCAATCGAAACACATCAAATGTTTTTTATTCGGTACATGAGAACTTAAGCACAAAAGTGTGTTTTATGTGCAATACATCATCACGCACCTCCTATCCGCAACAAGTCAGTTTTGATGGAAACAAACCTCTGGTGGGAAAATATGAATTTCTTAAAAGAAATATATATATATTATTATATTCGCTTTGGTATAATTGAATAACGTATTATTTTTATACTTTACATCACTTCAGTACATTCCATTTTCCATCATGTGTTCTTCATAATATCAAAAACTGTGGTAAATTATTTAATTACATTTTTATCTTGAAATTCCATCTCTCAAGCCTGCCAATAAAAGTTGTTTTGTTGAATTTTTTCTTCCCACCGGCCAAATAGAGAAAAAAGTTGAGGATAAAAACCTTTTTAAAGGGGGCTTGTCACTTGTGTATGGTTGGCAATGTGGACTGACCGAGTGAGTGCTGGGGGAAAAAAAGTTGGGGAGTGTGGCCCACATGCTGGCCAGCGACAGCGAGCTGGCCCGGTTGGGTTTATGAAGTGGAAAGTTTAATGAAGTAGCGAGGGGATGGTTGGGACAGTTCTCCCTGCACAGATGGCCCTTTGTAACTCCTGACACCTGCCAGCTGCTCCGGCTTCAAAATGATGGCGCTGGGGGGAGCAGAGTGAGCACGGAGAGGGCCCTGCCTTCTAAGCTGCCTACAGTGGCTGGGGCTGAACCCCTGACCCCTGGTGTCAGACAGGGCCACTGAATGTTTTTTTCTCCTCTCAGTGGGTCTCCAGCCCCTGTCTATGGTGCCTCTTTCTCACCACAGTGGGCTGCTTTGGGGGACCGCCCCCTTTGGCCCCCCGGCCTCAGCCACACCACGGCAGATCGTTTCTGTTTGGTCACTTATTTCTCTGAGACAAACTGGATGAAGGGTGTCCTCAGACTGAAAATCAGACTGCTGTTGGATCTATTTGGATCCAAGCTCAGTAAATGGCCAACGATTAATTAACTTTTCAAACATTTAATTTATTTTATATGAATGAAAAACATCCAAGAAATACAAGAGCTTCATTGGTTTTTCAATTGTTCCAACAGACATGATACAGTATTGTTGAATAAGGCCTTGTCCCTCTTAGAGATAAACTATGCGTTCCCCTATTTCCTCACCCTTCTGTGACATCTTGAAATACAGTGCATTCGGAAAGTATTCAGACCCCTTCCCGATTTTCCACATTTTGTTATGTTACAGTCTTATTCTAAAATGTATTAAATTAATTTCCTCATCAATCTACACACAATACCCCATAATTACAAAGCGAAAACAGGTTTTTAGAAATTTTTGCAAATGTATAAAAAAACAAAACCAGAAATACCTTATGTACAGTTGAAGTTGGAAGTTTACATACACTTAGGTTGGAGTCATTAAAACTCGTTTTTCAACCACTGCACAAATTTCTTGTTAACAAACTATAGTTTTGGCAAGTCGGTTAGGACATCTACGTTGTGCACGACAAGTAATTTTCCAATAATTGTTTACAGACAGATTATTTTACTTATAATTCACTGTATCACAATTCCAGTGGGTCAGAAGTTTACATACTCTAAGTTGACTGTGCCTTTAAACAGCTTAGAAAATTTCAGAAAATGATGTCATGCTTTAGAAGCTTCTGATAGGCAAATTTACATCATTTGAGTCAGTTGGAGGTGTACCTGTGGATGTATTTCAAGGCCTACCTTCAAACTCAGTGCCTTTTTGCTTGACATCATGGGAAAATCAAAAGAAATCAGCCAAGACCTCAGAAAAAAATTGTAGATCTCCACAAGTCTGGTTCATCCTTGGGAGCACCATGGGACCACACAGCCATCATACAGCTCAGGAAGGAGACACGTTCTGTCCCCTAGAGATGAACGTACTTTGGTGCGAAAAGTGCAAATCAATCCCAGAACAACAGCAAAAGACCTTGTGAAGATGCTGGAGGAAACAGGTACAAAAGTATCTATATCCACAATAAAACAAGTCCTATATCGACTCAGCAAGGAAGAAGCCACTGCTCCAAAACAGCCATAAAAAAGCCAGACTGCGGTTTGCAACTGCACATGGGGACAAAGATCGTATTTTTTGGAGAAATGTCCTTTGGTCTGATGAAACAAAAATAGAACTGTTTGGCCATAATGACCATCGTTATGTTTGGAGGAAAAAGGAGGATGCTTGCAAGCCAAAGAACACCATCCCAACTGTGAAGCACGGGGGTGGCAACATCATGTTGTTTGGGGTGCTTTGCTGCAGGAGGGATCGGTGCACTTCACAAAATGGATGGCATCATGAGAATGGAAAATTATGTGGATATATTGAAGCAACATCTCAAGACATCAGTCAGGAAGTTAAAGCTTGGTCACAAATGGGTCTTCCAAATGAACAATGATCCCAAGCATACTTCCAAAGTTGTGGAAAAATGGCTTAAGGACAACAAAGTCAAGGTATTGGAGTGGCCATCACAAAGCCTTGACCTCAATTCCATAGAAAATGTGTGAAGAACTGAAAAAGCGTGTGCGAGCAAGGCCTATAAACCTGACTCAGTTACACAAATGTATAGATAAGTATTCAGACCCTTTTGCTATGAGACTTGAAATTGAGCTCAGGTGCATCCTGTTTCCATTGATCATCCTTGAGATGTTTCTACAACTTGATTGGAGTCCACCTGTGGTAAATTCAATTTATTGGACATGATTTGGAAAGGCACACACCTGTCTATATAACGTCCCACAGTTGACAGTGCATGTCAGAGCAAAAACCAAGCCATGAGGTTGAAGGAATTGTGCGTAGAGAGACGGAAACCACTCCTCGGTAAAAGGCACATGACAGTCCGTTTGGAGTTTGCAACCAAGATTGAACTCTTTGGCCTCAATGCCAAGCATCACGTCTGGAGGAAACCTGGCACCATTTCTACTGTGAAGCATGGTGGTGGCAGAATCATGCTGTGGGAATGTTTTTCAGTGGTAGGGACTGGGAGACTAGTCAGGATCGAGACAAAGATGAACAAAGTAAAGTACAGAGCAATCCTTGATGAAAATCTGCTCCAGAGCGCTCAGGACCTCAGACTGGGGCAAAGGTTCACCTTCCAACAGGACAGTGACCCTAAGCACACAGCCAAGACAACGCAGCAGTGGCTTCGGGACAAGTCTCTGAATGTCCGTGAGTGCCCAGCCAGAGCCTGGACTTGAACCCGATCTAACATCTCTGGAGAGACTTGAAAATAGCTCTGCAGCAACGCTCCCCATCCAACCTGACACAGCTTGAGAGGATCTGCAGAGAAGAACGGGAGAAACTCCCCAAATATAGGTGTGCCAAGCTTGTAGCGTCATACCCAAGAAGACTCAAGGCTGTAATCACTGCCAAAGGTGCTTCAACAAACTACTGAGTAAATGGTCTGAATACTTGTGTAAATTTGATATTTACATTTGTATTTTGAATAAGTTAGCAAACATTTCTAAAACCTGTTTTTGCTTTGTCATTATGGGGTATTGTGTTAAGATTGATGAGGATTTTTTTTAAATCAATTTTAGAATAAGGCTGTAACGTAACAACATGTGGAGGGGTCAAGGGGTCTGAATACTTTCCAAATGTACTGTATGTTTGTGTGCTTTTGTTTGCTTGTTTACTCTACTTTCCAGCCAAGTGTTTTTGTCCCTGCTGAGCTACATGTTCTTCTAATACCTCGCATGGCGTACCAGACACAGCCTGGAAAAATACACTTTGTTATTCCCTAAGTAGCCTAATCATGTCATTGACACAGAAGCCTGTTTTACCATCCACAGAAAGATAATGGTATGTACCTGACTTCTGGATGAATCATACCACATACTAGCTCCACTGGCGGATTTACCAGTAGGCAGAAGAAGCAATTGTGTCAGGCCTCACATCATCAAGGCGCCTCATGAGCTGGGATTTAAAAATGTAATTCAAAAATGTAATATGTTTATTTCTCCGCTTGAGGCCCTTTCATGCTCCAGTCGTGGCATAATGAACAAAAAACTAATTCCCATTAAAATCTGTTTAAGCTAGAGATTGTGCCTCTGTTTTCTTGGCATGGGCTGAGTCTCCATCCACCGCATCCACCAATGTCGGCCTTGTATCTGCGTTGGAAGGTGGCCGAGCTACAGCTGTGTTAGTCAGACCAGGAGACATCCAGAAAATCGGTCTTCTCGCGAAAACGTCTGCAGCGTCGAGCAGTTTGTGCTACACACTAATATGACCCGTTTTGCTCTACAACCCCCACAAGTGTCACGGGACTTGTCTGAATGTAACCCAATACTGGGCCAAAAAATGAATGATAGTGAATAGGGCATTTCCAAACATATTTCCTTTTGATTACATTTTTGACAATCTGTTTTTCCATGTATGAATCTGTTATTCAATAAGTTTCTATGGGGTAATAGCAGTAAGGGCAAATTCAATGTTATCAAAGATTTAATTTGTAATGATATGTGGTCCTAAAATTCCAAATCAAATAGCAAAATGATCCTTGGTATGACCATCTTAAAACAATTCCATATGCTAGCTTAGTAAAAACCCGGCCCTAGGGAATACAATACGCATTTCTTAGTAAAAAGACAGGTGCTGCTGATAATACTGCAATCGTCGTTGAGGCAGAGGATGTACAGTATGTGTAGCCCATGTACCTGATGCTGTCTGATGCCATACGGCATCAGATACATGGGCTACATATGGTAAGACAGAGGGGTGCTGTTTTTCTCAGTCAGATGCTTTCTCCGGTGAGATAGTTGGTGAGTGCACAGTGCACTGTTCAGATGCTGGAATTATTTTGGATGAACATGTGAAGGTAACCTACTTTTTGAAGTTATTTATGACTAGTTGTATTCATGGCACATTAAAAGGTAATACATGTTTACAGTAGCGCTGAGCGACTAAAAACTTCTTGAGGCTTCCCGCTAGCGGGACACCAGTCGACAACATCCGGTGAAATTGAAGGGCGCGCAATTCAAATAAATAATCGTAATATTAAACATTCATGAACATACAAGTATCTTATATCATTTAAACGCTTACATTCTTGTTAATCTAACTGCGTTGTCCGATTTACAATAGGCTTTACAGTGAAAGCATACCATGCGATTGTCTGAGGATGGCGCCCCACTTCAACATATTTTTCAACCAGCACAGGCTTCACAAATTCAGAAATAGCAATAAAATAAATCACTTACCTTTGAAGATCTTCCTCTGTTTGCAATCCCAAGGGTCCCAGCTACAACATGAATGGTCATTTTGTTAGATATAATCCTTCTTTATATCCCAAAAAGTCTGTTTAGTTGGCGCCATCAATTTCAGTAATCCACTTGTTCAACATGCAGACAAAGGAATCCAAAAAGATACCGCTAAACTTTGTTCAAAGTCAAACTACGTTTCTATTTAATCCTCAGGTACCCTAAAATGTGAATAAACTATAATATTTCATACGGAAAGAAGAATGTTCAATAGGAAAGTAAAATTAGTAAGCGCGCGTCCTCTAAGCGCGCGTCCTGCCAAAACTCCAAATTCTACCTTGTTTATGAAGAAACAAGCCTGAAACAATTAGACTGTTGACATCTAGTGGAAGCCATAGGAATTGCAATCTGGGAGCTGGAATTACATAGGACCCATAGCTTTCTATTATAAAACCAGGTTGGTTTTTCTTCGGATTTTCACCTGCCATATCAATTCTGTTATAGTCTCAGACATTATTTTAACATTTCTAGAAACTTCAAAGTGTTTTCTATCCAATGCTACCAATTATATGCATATCCTGGGACTGAGTAACAGGCAGTTTACTTTGGGCACGTCAGTCAAGCGGAAATTCAGGAAAATAGACCCTAACACAAAATGTTGGTTATTTTTCGTTTTTGAATTGCCCGATGTCATTTTTTTCTTTGATCTCAATGTGCACATTGTGCTGCAGTTTCTCTAGAAATAAATCAGATCATGCCCAAATTGTGCGATGTAGTAGATAGTTTCCAAGTGGGCTCTGCCCGGGGCCCCAAAATCACAAAGTCCGCCCCTGACCAGCTCTACTGATAGCCTACTGTAGATTAAACTGTTTATTTTGTTGGGAAACATCCTGCAGTAGCCGCAGACACATGGTCATTTGTCCAGATCAACTAGCATGTGTCAAATCAGAGATTTTTGGTAAACCACTCGATCCTGTCCATCTATAGGCCTATCACTCATCACCTCTCACAAAAGCTTAAGTAACCAAACCTGTGAGAAATAAAAGTCAAGTTACAGGGGTTTAGGGGCCTTATAGATACATTAAACATGTAATTCATTCCAATATGCTCAGTGGAAAATGTTCCACTACATGAAAGTGCCTTCTGGAAGTTTTTTTTAACAAAGGATTTTTCACCATTGTAACTATTCAGCATCAACTTCTGTTTGTTCCATTTCATCCCATGATCAAAGACCACCCCATGGTATACACCTATAACCAAAGAAGCACTCATCGCCTGTGTCTCTACAATGTTAAACTGAATATTCCAACAATTTAAAGTGTTTTAATTGAATCTGTAATACCTTTTCTGTATATTCTACCTCAGCAACAGAAGAACAGATAACTCATAGCAAACAGATCAGTGTCAGGGATGATAATACCCTATTCCCTGTCAGGGGATGGTTTGGAGGACTGTGTCTCTCCAGGACTTAGTATTGTAAACAGCTCAGGTTTCTGCCCACACCCATCCCAATGACAGACAGACACATCAGAAGCGGTAGGACGTTGGTTGATGTCTGTAAATACTGGCTACTTGAATTACTGCACAGACAGATACAGGTCTGGGATGTGACGTCAAACCCACAGCTGCCTGTTCAGGGGACTGTAACAGGGATTGTTAAGTGAGAGAGGGCAGACAGAGAGCGAGAAGAGAAATGCAAAAAACAAACCTGAGAAACACACTATATGTACACCAATAAACAGCACACCCATACATCTTGTCGTTATTTCTACCCCATCATGGCTTTACAGTTTGCACTAAAAGCCTACAACAGAAGATAGCTATTGAGATGGCTAACACAGATCGCCAGGCAAATGCTTTGGCACCTCCCTGAGAATGGCCAAGGAAACACTGGAAGGGAGTTCATAGTGACAGCTGGTTGGCTGCATCCCTTCCTGCAGATTCCATCATCTTCTCCCTGGGCCCAGAGTAAATGAGTGATCCCATAGGTCAAAGGTAGCGCTCTTTTTCCCAGGAGTCCACCCAGCCAGAACAACATTCCCTTGAAACAGGAAGGGAGGGCATTGTCCATATGTTGTCTTCACTCACATGGATCCCAACAGTGCTTCAGCAGCTCAGTGACAAGGCGGGACCACTGTTTGGAACAGGACTGTGAAACTATCCCAGAGGCCGGAGAAACTGTAATGAGCTGTAAAATGAAGACTGCCCACCAGCACAGACACTCAGGGGAGAGAACAGGGTTTACATCAAAGTCTAGCTTATTACAGAATGTTGTGGAGGAACAGGTGTTGAAAATGGGAGATGGTCACTGACTCACCTCACGGCTGGTCGCACAGCACATCTAGGTGTTGTGTAATGCTTATACCGACACTAAAAACAATTCTCATTTCAAATAAAATTTTATGTCACATGCGCCGAATACAACAGGTATTACAGTGCAATTCTTACTTACAAACTTATAACCAACAATGCAGTTCAAGAAATAGAGTTTAGAAAATATTTATTTACTAAATAAACTAAAGTAAAAAAAATATGTTTAAAAAATAACACAACTAAATAACAATAACGAGGCTATATACAGGGGGTACCTGTACCGAGTCAATGTGCGGTGGTACAGGTTAGTCGAGGTAAATTTGTACATGTAGGTAGCGGTAAAGTGACTATGCATTGGTAATAAACAGCGAGTAGCAGCAGTGTAAAAACAAAAGGAGGGGGGGTCAATGTAAATAGTCCGGGTGGCCATTTGTTTAATTGTTCAGCAGTCTTATGGCTTGGGGGTAGCTGTTAAGGAGCATTTTGGTCCTAGACTTGGCTCTCTGGGTACCGCTTGCCATGCGTTAGCAGAGAGAACAGTCTATGACTTGGGTGACTGGAGTCGTTTTGGGTGACTGAATTTTTTTTGGGTGACTGAATTTTTTTTGGGTGACTGAATTTTTCTGGCACCACCTAGTATATAGGTCCTGGAAGGCAGGAAGCTTCGCCCCAGTGATGTTCTGGGCTGTACGCACTACCCTCCATAGCACCTTACGGTCAGATGCCGAGAAGTTGCCATACCAGGCGGTGATGCAACTGGTCAGGATGCTTTCAATGGTGCTGCTGTATAACTTTTTGAGGATCTGGGGACCCATGCCGAATCTTTTCAGTCTCCTGAGGGGGAAAAGGTGTTGTCGTGCCCTCTTCACGACTGTCTTGGTGTGTTTGGACCATGATAGTTCGTTGGTGATGTGGACACCATGGAACTTGAAAGTTTCGACCCCCTCCACTACAGCCCCGTCAATGTTAATGGAAGCCTGTTCAGCACCCCTTTTCCTATAGTCCACGATCAGCTCCTTTGTCTTGCTCACATTGAGGGAGTGGTTTTTGTCCTGGCACCACACTGCCAGGTCTCTGACCTCCTCCCTATAGGCTCATCATTGTTGGTGATCAGGCCTACCACTGTTGTGTCATCAGCAAACTTAATGATGGTGTTGGAGTCATTTCTTATTTTATTTTACCTTTATTTAACCAGGTAGGCTAGTTGAGAACAAGTTCTCATTTACAACGGCGACCTGGCCAAGATAAAGCACAGCAGTTTGATACATACAACAACAAAGAGTTACACATGGAATACACAGACATACAGCCAATAATACAGTAGAAAAATATATTTATATAAAAAATAAGTCTATGTACAGTGAGTGCAAATGAGGTAAGATAAGGGAGGTAGGGCAATAAATAGGACATGGTGGCGAGGTAATTACAATATAGCAATTAAACACTGGAATGGTAGATGTGCAGAAGATAAATGTGCAAGTTACTGGGGTGCAAAGGAGCAAGATAAATAAATAAATAAATAAATACAGTATGGGAATGAGGTAGTAGGATGGGCTGTTTACAGATGGGCTATGTGCAGGTGCAGAGATCTGTGAGCTGCACTGACAGCTGGTGCTTAAACCTAGTGAGGGAGATATGAGTCTCCAGCTTCAGTGATTTTGGTAGTTCATTCCAGTCATTGGCAGCAGAGAACTGGAAAGAAAGGCGGCCAAACGAGAAATTGGCTTTGGGGGTGACCAGTGAGATATACCGGCTGGAGCGCGTGCTACGGGTGGGTGCTACTATGGTGACCAGTGAGCTGAGATAAGGCGGGGCTTTACCTAGCAGGGACTTGTAGATGACCTGGAGCCAGTGGGTTTGGCGACGAGTATGAAGCGAGGGACAGCCAACGAGAGCATACAGGTCGCAGTAGTGGGTAGTATATGGGGATTTGGTGACAAAGCTGATGGCACTGTGATAGACTGCATCCAATTTGTTGAGTAGAGTGTTGGAGGCTATTTTATAAATGACATTGCCGAAGTCGAGGATTGGTAGGATGTTCAGTTTTACGAGGGTATGTTTGGCAGCATAAGTGAAGGATGCTTTGTTGAGAAATAGGAAGCCGATTCTCGATTTAATTTTGGATTGGAGATGCTTAATGTGAGTCTGGAAGGAGAGTTTACAGTCTAGCCAGACACCTAGGTATTTGTAGTTGTCCACATATTCTAAGTCAGAACCGTCCAGAGTAGTGATGCTGGACGGGCGGGCAGGTGCGGGCAGTGATCAGTTGAAGAGCATGCATTTAGTTTTACTTGCATTTAAGAGCAGATGGAGGCCACAGAAGGAGAGTTGTATGGCATTGAAGCTCGTCTGGAGGTTAGTTAATTATTTAGGGAGCAGCAGCCGAGGTGTCGGTTTTGGAGAGTCTGGCGTGCCCAAAGTAAAATACCTGCCACTCAGGCCCAGAAACTAGGATATGCACATAATTCGTACTATTGGATAGGAAACACTCTGAAGTTTCTAAAACCGTTGAAATAATGTATGTGAGTATAACAGAACTGATATAGCAGGCGAAAACCCGAGGAATTCTTGTCCAGAATCTTTTGTTGTTGTGACATTTCCTCTTTTATAGACTTGCTATTGAAATCCATGTATAATAGCTCCTAGGTTGCAGTACCTATGGCTTCCACTAGATGTCAACAATCTTTATACAATGTTTGGAGGCTTTAGAACTGAGCAGAACTGATAGGAAGAGGAAATAGTCAAGGGACCACAGATGTAAACAACGTTTCCCGGGCACGAAATTGTGAGCGCACTCCAATTTATTTTCCTTTAATATCGTTTATGATATCATCCGAGTGAAATATAATCGCTAATATTCATAAAAGGATACCTAAGGATGCATTATAAATTATGTTTGATTTGTTTGGGCAAAGTTGATAGGTATATTTGAACGCGTTCTCTTCACTGTACATGGATATAATAAATGACTTTTTATAACAAAAGAACCATTGGATGTCTTCGTTGGACACTTGGGATGCCCTCAGCAGAAGTTCTTCGAAAGGTAAGTGATTTATTTTAGCTCTTATATGGGTTTTGTGTGACCCGTGCTGGATATGAATTTGTGCTAATGCATAAATATTAGAGGTGCTATCCTCAAACAATCAAATGTTGTGCTTTCGACGTAAAGCCTTTTTGAAATCTGACGACGCTGTGATATTGCCAAGAATCAGAGCTTTTGATGACTATGCAACACTTGTATATTGATGAATGTTTAATAATTCAACTTTTGGATTTTGAATTTGGCGCCTTACATTTCACTGGGTAGTGTCGGGAGCGGCCCGCTAGCGCACCGTTTATCCCTAAGAGGTTTTAACACAGTGTCCAAAGAAGGGCCAGAAGAATACAGAATGGTGTCGTCTGCGTAAAGATGGATCAGAGAATCACCGGCAGCAAGAGCAACATCATTGATGTATACAGAGAAGAGAGTCGGCCCGAGAATTGAACCCTGTGGCACCCCCATAGAGACTGCCAGAGGTCTGGACAACAGGCCCTCCGATTTGACACACTGAACTCTATCAGAGAAGTAGTTGGTGAACCAGGCGAGGCCATAATTTAAGAAACCAAGGCTGTTGAGTCTGCCAATAAGAATGTGGTGATTGACAGTCGAAAGCCTTGGCCAGGTCAATGAATACGGCTGCACAGTAATGTCTCTTATCGATAGCGGTTATGATATCGTTTAGGACCATGAGTGTGGCTGAGGTGCACCCATGACCAGCTCTGAAACCAGATTGCATAGCGGAAAAGGTACGGTGGGATTCGAAATGGTTGGTAATCTGTTTGTTAACTTGGCTTTCGAAGACCTTAGAAAGGCAGGGTAGGATAGATATAGGTCTGTAGTAGTTAGGGTCTAGAGTGTCACCCCCTTTGAAGAGGGGGATGACACGGGCAGCTTTCCAATCTTTGGGAATGTCAGAGGATACGAAAGAGAGGTTGAACAGGCTAGTAATAGAGGTTGAAACAATTTTGGCAGATCATTTTAGAAAGAGAGGGGCCAGATTGTCTATCCCGGCTGATTTGTAGGGGTCCAGATTTTGCAGCTCTTTCAGAACATCAGCTATCTGGATTTGGGTGAAGGAGAAATGGGGGATGCTTGGCCGAGATGCTGTGGGGAGTGCAGGGCTGTTGACCGGGGAAAGGGTAGCCAGGTGGAAAGCATGGCCAGCCGTAGAGAAATGCTTATTGAAGTTCTCAATTATAGTGGATTTTTCGGTGGTGACAGTATTTCCTAGCCTCAGTGCAGTGGGCAGCTGGGAGGAGGTGCTCTTATTCTCCATGGACTTTACAGTGTCCCAGAACTTTTTTGAGTTGTGCTACAGGATGCAAATTTCTGCTTGAAAAAGCTAGCCTTAGCTTTCCTAACTGCCTGTGTATATTGGTTCCTGACTTCCCTGAAAAGTTGCATATCGCGGGGGCTATTCGATGCTAATGCAGAACGCCACAGGATGTTTTTGTGCTGGTCAAGGGCAGTCAAATGTGGAGTGAACCAAGGGCTATATCTGTTCCTGGATCTACATTTTTTGAAAGAGGCATGCTTATTTAAGATGGTGAGGAAGGCACTCTTAAAGAATGACCAGGCATCCTCTACTGACGGAATGAGGTCAATATCCTTCCAGGATACCCGGGCCAGGTCGATAAGAAAGGCCTGCTCGCTAAAGTGTTTTAGGGAGCGTTTGACAGTGATGAGGGGTGGTCGTTTGACCGCAGACCCATTACAGATGCAGGCAATGAGGCAGTGATCGCTGAGATATTGGTTGAAAACAGCAGAGGTCACGCTTGGCCACGCAGTCGTGGGTGAACAGGGAGTACAGGAGGGGACAAAGCATGCACCCCTGAGGGGCCCCAGCATTGAGGATCATTGTGGCAGATGTGTTGCTGCCTACCATGACCACCTGGGGGCGGTCCGTCAGGAAGTCCAGGATCCAGTTGCAGAGGGATTTGTTTATTCCCAGGGTCCCCTAAGTGATGCGCTTTGTGGGCACTATGGTGTTGAACGCTAAGCTGTACAGTTGCCCCAACATTAATACGCATTCTTAACATCCTGAGGGATATTGTGTGTACTAAAAATGTATTGATCATACAGCTGAGTACATTACAGTATATGTGGTATTCAGTTACATGCGGTTACTGCTAAAGCCCAGCATTCAGGCCATACGGTCTGAGTTAATTACACATTATCTGATACAGGCTGCAGGACTGAAGGGGTGAAGTGGCCACCAGTGCTGAAACAAACATCTGCAGTCTTCTGTGCTGAGGGGGACCATGTGTGAAGCTTCGTAGTGAGTGTTGGCTATGCAGCCGGTCACTTAACTCACTCAAGCATGTGGTGCAACTGGAGAGCAGCTGCAGCCAGCTGTTGGTCTGAAGCAGTGAGTGGTGAAAACTGGAGAACCCCTGTCTAGGTTCTATGTGGCCCTGACAATAACATACACAATCACACTAGTTAGCTGACTGCTACTCAGACTAGATTACAGAGATCAGAAAGTTGTCAATGCAGATTAATGTCCTAAAGGTCCTGTTCATCAACCAGAGTGCACTGTACCCGGGAAGGAGGGCTTTTCACCAGGCTTCTAGAAGTGTGAAAATAATATTGATGTGTATCTACATCCACACAACATTGAGCTGGCTTAATAGATCATGATTGACTCAGGTCAGGTGTGGCACTGTCACACCAGGGCCGGCTCCAGGCATAAGCAACATAAAATTGCTAAATGTTCTCTCCACCCCATGGCAAAATGTGTAGAACTGCAGAAAACTAGCTTTAAAACTGCATCATTTTCTCTACACCATGGCAAAATATGTAGTATTGCAGAAAATTAACTTTTAAACTTTAATTTTCTCTCCACCGTCAAGAGGGGGGCCCTCAACCAAATCTCACTTAGGGTCCCCAAAAGGCTAGTGGCTGCCCTGTGACACACAAAACCTTTAACACAGCAGAGAGAGATGGAAATTAGTAACCTACACCCACACAGACACATCCCAGTCAACACCAAAGACAAGGGTAGATCCACCAACGCTTCAAACACCTCAATTATTAACTCTGTGGTTTATCATCAGTTTAGGCCTTATTCTGGTAGTACGATATAATTGGTTAAAGATACCTTACTGGAACAAAACCAGTAAATTCCCTCCATTCATACACTCCCTTCTTTACTTCCCTCAAATGACACCCCTCCATTAACTGCTCCATTCCAGCCTGGTGAGACGGAACGGCGGTGAAAGGTGCCTACTGCATGGCCAGTCTCCACTTAAGAAGCTTGTCCACCGGGGCGAGGGCACTCTCCTTGTGGACGGGCAACAGGTGTGAGGCAGGTGCCCCGGCTTAAAGCCTTCTCTAGTCAAATATGCATGAGGAAGGTCCCATAACCATGCTGCTGTCTGCGCTCAGCCTGGTTTAACAGCCTGGCAACAAGAGAGGATCATTACATCTTGAGCCTATACCCACTCCAAGTCAAAACAGCAGAGGGGCCTTTTAATTTAAAAGCCCAAATGAGTTTGTATTTTCCATGAGCATGCCTGATTAATAATTGATACATAATAACAAGTGATCCAATGTTTGTTTTGACTAGGGTTGCAAAATTCTATACATTTCCTCGTTTTCACAAATCCCGGATGGAGCATACCTGGAATGAGGAGGGTATAAGCAGGAAATACAGAATCCTCCAACCAGGATTTCTGGAAACTGGGGAAAGTTCCTGGAATTTTGCAACACTAGTTTTGACCCAAAGGACAGAAGCAAGGCAGATGAGGGATGTATGGGAGCCTAGCAGTGGCGTGTATTCATGGAGGCCAAGAGAAGACAGGTTTCCCAAAATAATTGACCAAGAAAAATGTTACAATTATGTATCTTTAGACACTCTGTGTTTCATACTTTTCCTCCCATTCACAAAAGGCTGAATGTATCTCACTATAGAACGCATCCAAACGAGCAAAACGGCGCCCTTCTGTCTCAGTATGTGTTGCCCATCTATCTGATGCGGTCTGGTCAAAAATAATATATGCCATAGCATTGAACGCAAGGGAAGCCAGCGAGCATTTGGCCCCTTGATATTTTTTTATACAATAATAGCCAATTAGCGTTGAGCTAAACTGAGTGAGCTCAACTGTGAATGGTCCTGGCGCACCAATTAGTTTTTTTGAGTTGTTGCAGCTCATTGTAGTGTCCTTCCGGTGGCTAGTTAGCTAAAATGGGCCCTTTCCTAAATTAGCCTTGGATGGAGATAGGGATTTGGACTTGTGGATTTACTTAATTCTCCGTACTGGACAATGATTATAACGGCAATTCTGCCCCTGGCCTGAGAGGATGGAAGTTCAATATGTAGCTATGTAGTAGGCTAATGTTAACTAGTTGGCTCATCGTTGCCCATGAAAGGAAGTTAGGCTAGCTAGTCAGGTAGCCTAAGACAACAAAAACTAAAAAAAGAGTGTACTGTATGACATTCATAGACCGTTTCAGCAACATGAAAGAGAGGATGGCATTGGCATTTCTCTACAAGTAGGGTGAGTCAACATGTTTTTTCTAATTATGGACACACGCAGAGAAATAAATCAGTACCATGGACAGCTACATAATATTTAGCTTAAGTTGATTGAAATAAATAGTTTTGGAAATCTTTTAGTTGAAATGGTGCTGGAACAGCTCCTGATTTCTTTGTGACTTGCTGTAACTCTCTAGTGTTCTAAAACAGTTGTTTAGTAGTCTGAAAATGTCAGAAACATTAACTTGATTGACCATGCTGTAGGTCATGTAACTGTTTGTGACATGCAATATACTTTGTTGACTCCACAGGACAGATGTTGCTCTGCCACCGTGTCTTCTTATTGTCTCTGCCTTCAGCCTATATACAGTATATGACGGTCACAAGGCATAGGAACTAACAGGTTATAGAGCAAACAATGATATTATCACAACACATAGATTGTTAAATACAATTTCTTTCCTGGCTTGGCTTCCCCAGTGATTGTACCCATGTACCGCTACTGGAGCAGAGGACACAGGAACAAGCAGAGTGGAGGTTCCCAGAACAAGCGAGGGTCAGACAGCCACAACTGCTGCTGGCATTATTATCGGATCTGTTAATTATTTATTTCAAGACACTGTCTATTAACACATAAGTGTTGCAATCCATCAAAAAAGTGTGTCCCAGAGTCTGAACATAAATCCTGATCAAGACTCCTGGTGATAAATACGTCCTTATCTCAGTATGCCAATGGGACTCCAGGGCAAAACAGTTTGGCAGATCGTAATAAAGAGTCTCAGAGTCTGACATGTTATGCAGCAAATCATAAACCTAAGAGACGCTATGACATCTTCTCTAGGGCATTTGTATTCCAACTAGGGATATTGAAGGAAAGCAAAGGCGTCTCAACGATAGCTCTTGGCTTCCATCTAGTGGTAATTTCGGATAAAGCAAAGCAACTTTTTACTGCACCCTTAAGACCAGCATGCATAAAACAGCATTCCTCTTCTAGCCACATGATAATAAAAATAAACTAATGGCTGATATACATTGCAAATAAGAGGGAAATTTACACATGCTCATTGTTCAACAGACAAAGCCAGGCTTCAGTTGTTGAACACTTATGTATACTGACTGGGCTCCTCAAAATAAACACCGGCTGTTGAGTGGAACACTGGCCTTTTAATGCCAAGCGGCAAGCGTTCACACGCGTATTGTTATAGGGTGGCTCGCTGCTGTACCCAACTGCCCATTGTGCTCCACACCTTCACCTATCAGATGACAGGGACATGCATGCGTCTGTCACTTAGTCGCCACGTGGCAGCTGCTATAGGACTTCACAGCATCACCTGGGCCCAAAGGGACAGTAGAGGCAAACTGATCCCCTTTGACTCTCAGCTGGACAGATGCTACACAGGGCCATGCTCTCCAGGTGACTAATTGGTCGCACTTAAGCCAGCCCTTGTCAAATATGCATGAGGAGCTATTGTGGTGCCTGCTGTATGTCTGGTTCTATAGACTATGGCCTTAGAAACTTCACATAACATGTTGTGGTTGATTTACCATTCTATTGTAACTGTCACCTGAGAGGAAGAGGCTGTAAATAAATAATCTTAGCGTCAGGTCTTTGATAAGCACTTATTGATCCCCCTTTCCCTTATAGGAGACATAATCTGTGCTTTAATGAAACATCAGGGCAGTCATGGGTTATTAAAAAAATGTTTTACTGGCAAAAATGTTTACTTCAGTGGCAATGACATTTCAAATCCAATTGTGACAAAGCAAATCCATATATACAGGATTACCAAACTTAATCTTAACAATCAAAAGTACAAAAAGTATCGTTAAAATTGAGGATTAGCTTGTTGAGTTCATCATTGTCTGTAATCGCATTCTATTTATGTGCAGATTTGGACTTTTTGGGTGTTTTTATTCCTCCTTTTTTCTTGGGCGTTGAGAACTCCTTGATGCAACACTCACAAACCCAGCAACCTGAGGAGAAAAAACTACGATGTTACATATTACAGTAGATCCACATCAAACCAAAGGCTAAAAAACAGACTGCATTGTGGGATCCTTCAGACTAAAAGGCATCCGACAAAAAACAGCTATTTCTAACATTTGATTAACACTTAAAGCACTTTGACCACATTCAAAACATGAACTTTCTGATGTTTAATGTGCAGCTACACTAACTATAGCAAATTGAGGTAACAAACAACCCTTCTTGACTGCACAAAAAATAAACAATAATAATAGGCAGTCTTCACCACAAGCCAAAAAGTAGTTCAGTTGGTTAAGCAAGTTAATAATGCTGTTTTCACATAAAACCTGTTAAATTCAAATCACCACAAAACTTCATATGAGACTACATAAGAGAAAATGAGAGAGCGAGCGACAGAGTCCCTTCCTTCCATGAAATAATCACTGATCTAACACACACGTTGATAGGACTAAGCAATGATTCCATCACAAAGATTTCACCAAGGAAAGAAGTAATGATGCATCCTTAAAGTATTTGAACAGGCCCAGAGAGAGAGCTCACCTAGAGGGATTGAGTCCAGGCCCACGCAGAAGGTGTGGAAGCCCCGGTCACACTTGTCACAGAACATCATCTCCTCCTCGTGGTGGGGCTGCTCACACACCGTGCACGTCTTACACTCCATACACTGCCACGGGTAGGTCTTAATCAGACCCACCAGCTCCTCACTCATATCCAGGCACGATGGGTGACCTGGGACACACACACACACACACACACAGGGCATTGCTCGCACCACTACTCCAAAACACACCGCATAATCCCAACTTGTGATCACAACTAGGCTAATCAAACAAAGTTATTTTGCTAATATTTTAGAAGCTTTATGTTCATTATGAACAATGTTATGTTGTAAATGAAATCTAGTGTGATTTGTAAGTTTTAATTTAAAAACAAAACAGAAGTTGCACTTACCACTGTTCTTGCACTGTGAGCAGTGAATGAGAGCTTCTGGCTTTCCTTTCTTGTTGGACTCCTTACCCTTCTGGCAAATGCCACAAATAGCATTGGGTATGACCTTAGGCTGCAAGGGCAGAACAATGCTATAATTTTTAGCAACAAGGCCTAGTGCACCATGTGACAAAGGGCTTCTGAGCAACACACATTATACTGTACAATGTGTAAAAGCCTAATAGGCCTAATAGGATGTATATATACATTTACTTCACTCGCAATCAATCCAATCTTGTTAGGTGCTTCTTATTTCACCCCCCCAAATAAGAATCTAGAAATAGCCTATTGTCTCATTTTTAAAACCTCCCACATCAAATATTTGCTTATCACTAATATATATATATATATATATATAGTGGGGACTGGGAGACTACGATACTTGGCTCTCAAGAGCTCCAAAAGGCAAAAACCAAGAGGTCAAGTTGATTTAAGATGAAGTTGGATGTGCCACGCTGTCCCCCATCGCCGCTCATAGCAGGTTAAACACTTGAATGTCTCTCCTGAGGAGACAGAGGTGTTTCCACCCATTGTTAACCCACATTTATAAAAAGGCAGGTAGCCAAAGACATTTCTGACAGGAGGAAAACTCCTCTTTCGCTGCAGATATATATTTCTTTACAGGACCTCAGTCTCTGTGCTGCTAACACAATCAAAACATCTCTGTACAGTCTATTTGTTTGAAATCTTTATTTCAATGGTTAACGGTGTCTAAATACTGACATATCAAACGTTTTCCGACATAAAAAGTATTGGATTAGATAAGAGAAGTTAAAGCCTTTCAAAGAAACAAACAACGAAACATGTGAGAGGGCGAATCAGAGGTTAGAGACACAGTTAAGTTAATAAAGGACATAGCTGATTGAATACAAGAGGTCTTCACAGAAAAAGGAGTGCCAGCTAAACTAGGAGAACAAAAATGTATCCAAAGGAAGGTATGACAATCAAAGGGACACCTTTATGCCATTGCACTCAAATCAAACATGTAAGACACATTAAACTGTACCTACTTTGGTGTGCAGTCTGCATAAATATTGGGAATGTGTGCAATCAATTGGGAGGATACAGCCCATGAGTATGAAGTAGGCTGTGTGTTCATAGAAATATTACCTATTTTCAAAATGTCAACACAGTTAGTGTTGCCATCCTGAAATGTTTCATTTGATTGGTGCAAAACATAAGGAAAGAAAAGGTTACATATTTTCTGTTAGGCTTCAGATGGCTACCCCTGCAGTGTAGTGCCAACACAAGCAATTTATACCATTACGATTATGAAAATAATAATAATTTCTTGTACAGTCCCTGAACTCTAACTTGCATTAAAATTATAATAAAGTAAACTTTAATGCCATGTTCTCTATGGTGAAAATAGGTTGGGTACATTTTTCTACAAGTATTGTATCTGTATTGGCTTCAGTCTTAATTCAATGAGTGCCGATATTGGAAAGTTTATGTAAAATTTCGAACACACCTATGACGCATTACATTCTAACAATAAAGAGAGGGTAAGTAGACAAAAGGTTTACAAAGTTTTGTTTAAAAGTGGGGTGTGCACTCAAAATAAATAATTCTAATTCCCTTTGGAAACATGCTGATTGGAAACATAACAGACAAATCCATCACTGTGGAAAGTTATGAGCTCTCCACATCAATCAATGACCTAATCCTGATGTATGATATGGTGTTTGTGGTGTAGTAATACGTAATACTAGTCATGCCATGACAAGCTATGTATATTTGTGCTCGTTTTTGGCAAACTAAATTTGATCAATTCGCCATGTTGCCCTTGCAGCAAAACAGATGAGTAAATTGCCAGAAGGTAGATCATGTTGATGCCGGAAATGCCATTCTCTTATCAAATAATTTAAACTTAACACAACAATAACTTTCAGTGGCAACCGAAAGTAAAAAAGCCAACATATAGAATGTGTATTGACAGGCCTCTGACACACTGGCATTGTGTTCTCCAGTCTCATAATAAACAAAGAACAGTCTGTAAGGTTATATCAAACAACCGTTATAGAAAGACGGCACAAGAATACTGGTTTAAAAGCATACTAATATACACAGACATAACTTGAGTTATAAAACTTTCAAACACTCAAGTATTAACGTAATTTTAGTGCTACTACTAAATAAAATGTATGCATCTTATAAAGTATGTATCATAAGAAATATGCTGTTTAAAAACAATTAATCTAGCAGCCAAATATACTGTAACTTGTCTCTTGTCTTAATTAGTGTGTTGCCAAGTACACAGAAGAGAGGTATATTAAGACATTCAAATAGGGTAAAAAATTTACAAGTCTTTAAGACCAATCAAAAGTGCAGTGAAGAACAAGTCCTAGATGTGACAGAACTACTCCAAAATGTTATTGCTCATAAAGTCTGATATGGAACCATCACTGTTATAAAGAGACTTCCCGGAAGATTTGCATACTTTTTAGCCAGTAGTTCTGAACGTAACGCTGAAGAGCCAAAACGGGTCCCCTAAAATTGCTTACATGCAGTACGTCATTGCTCGCTGTGCCACTGAGTTGTTGGGCCCGCCCTGCAACCGCACTGGATAACGCTGGGTAGGCCTGGGCCAGCCTTCTTCTTTCACTATGCAACTCGTCAATGTGCATCTTGCTAGCTGTCACTCAAACGGCAAGGGGCTGAAGCAGATTGGCTGGAACTCTAATTGCTATGGGGTTTGCCCGCGTGGGCCAAGCTTGCATTGCTCAAAATACAGCTTCCAGAAAAAAGTTGTTTTCAAACTAGGGATTTTGTGGCTAATTGAGGTAAGACAATAATTCTGCTCATAGAATATGCATGTACGAACTACACATTGCCACATCCAGCCCAAAGCGGGAGGTTTAAAAAAAATACTTAAGTAGCGCCAAAGATCCGGAACGTCTCTTTAACCATATGGTCGGTTCACAACCAAAACTGGACCAAGTGGAAGAGGGAAGGCAGAGTGTTGCCCCAAGAGAGAACTATTGCCACCTGGTGGAGTGTGTGTTAGGAGTGACAGGGCCAGGAATCGGGGTGGGGACAAAGGAGGGTCTCTCTACTGAAAGTGCTGAAGATGCTGGAAGAGGTGGCGGAGTAGGGGAAAGGGAAAAGAAGTGCTGTTGGAGAAAGTCAGGGCCTTTTTTCTTCTACCTTGTACCCAGGCACAGATTTGTGTTGGTTGGGGCGTGGGGTGGCATCTTTAGCCGGGGTGGCAGTCCTGTCCTTGGCCTTGCCCTTTGACTGCACTCCACTGTCCTGACTGTCCCCATCTGAGGTGTTTCCAGATGAGCTGTCCTGTAAACACAATTCAGTTCTTACTATTCAAGCAAGCTGCCAAGGAGTTTACATAGTCAACTTACAAAGCATCTCTAGGCATTTACTGGTAATATAATACAACATGTCATTGCATCTCAAGCTCTGAAATCAAGTGAAGTGTGTAAAAATAGTTACAGAATCCAGTTCCTTACTGAATTTTTCTTGCCCTCTTCTCCCTTGTTTTCATCTGCATCATCCGAGTCCCCATCGCTGTCCAGGGCAGGCAGCTCCGGGTCAAGGGGGGGCTCGAACAGGGCTGTGTTCAGTGGCAAGTAGCGCAGTTCGTTGGGAGAGTACCTGTATCAAACACAGGAACATCAATTTATCATCTATTCAAACATCTTTAGAGGTCAGGACCTCATTCATGAAGACTAGTTTTTTGGTTAGTGAATAGTACCTTTTGTAATAGTCCTGGAACTGCCCAGGGATGAGGGCCACTGGATAGGGTCCAGTCTTGGTTCTCTCTGGAGGAAGGACTTTATACCTCCCTTGGGGTACTTGGATAATCTTTTAGAAAGTTGCATTTGAAACATACTTCAATTACACGTTCAAATTCACACAAAGTCTTACAGTTGACCAATGTACCGATATACTGTATCTACTCAAACATGAACAAGTGTGAGTTCTTATAAACACATACAAAATATGTATGACTACTAAGCCTATGTGTTTATTCAAGGTATTAACGTACATGTGTCTGAAGGTCAAAATATGCCCTTCTTTCTTCCATCCTTTCCCTGTTGAAGTTACTGTTGAACTCTGCAGCTTTCTTGGCAGCTTTCTTTATGTACTCTGGCACTTTACTGGCTTCAACCTTCTGAGGGGTTTGTTGCTGCATTTTCTAGGAGATATAAAAATTATATGTTACCACACAACATATTGAATAACCATGTCAACCCTTAATGTACTGTGAGTGAAAACAATCTGGGAACTGAAGTCAAAGGATGTTGTAACATATTCACACTCCCTTTTTTCATCTACAGCAAAGCTATAAAAAAATATGTCAATGTTGCAGAGCATACTAACATTAGTGATACTCTCTGAACTGAGAGTACTTACAGAGTACTCTTTTGCTATCCTCTGACGCTCCCTCTCTTGGAGGATGACAGAATACTCAGCATGTTTGCCCGGGTATTCCTTGATCATTAAATCAATGACTTCATCACTTCGTAAAGCAGTCAAGCCTGGAAAAAGGGATTCACAATAACTTAATGTATACAGTTTCAAGGTAAGGAGTGGCTTAATTCCCCAAAACAACTATTGGGATGGCTTTGGCCCTGATTGGTCTATGTCACACTCCAAGCTCTTCCTGATTACGCAACAATTACATGTTTCTAAGTTCTCACCCAAGGTGCACTGTGTCTCGGTGATTACATTTTGCTCCCTCAGATAGAGCTTCTCCTTGTGGGAGAGGTCTCTTCTTTCCAAATCTAAAAGAAGAATTTATTGGATAATTAAAAGTAGTAGGCTACTCCAGCCGGAGACAACATTACATACATAAAAAAAATAGACGATATAAATAAAGCCTGAAGGCTAATTTCCATTGATGGTCCTTTGCAGCTCAGTTGGTTGAACATGCGCTTGTAACGCCAGGGTAGTGGGTGTATTAATGTATACACACATGACTAAGTTGCTTTGGGTAAAAGCGTCTGCTAAATGGCATATATTATTAAGATAAGGCATGGTTAGCCAGAGAGTGATAAGTATAGTTTACAGTCGTGGCCAAAAGTTTTGAGAATGACACAAATATTAATTTCCAAAGTTTGCTGCTTCAGTGTCTTTAGATATTTTTGTCAGATGTTACTATGGAATACTGTAGTATAATTGCAAGCATTTCATAAGTTTCAAAGGCTTTTATTGACAATTACATGAAGTTGATGCAAAGAGTCAATATTTGCAGTGTTGACCCTTCTTTTTCAAGACGTTTGCAATCAGCCCTGGCATGTTGTCAATTAACTTCTGGGCCACATCCTGACTGATGGCAGCCCATTCTTGCATATGCTTGGAGTTTGTCAGAATTTGTGGGGTTTTGTTTGTCCACCCGCCTCTTGAGGATTGACCACAAGTTCTCAATGGGATTAAGGTCTGGGGAGTTTCCTGGCCATGGACCACTTAGTTATCACTTTTGCCTTATGCTGGAAAAAGCATTGTTCATCACCAACTGTTCCTGGATGGTTGGGAGAAGTTGCTCTCTGAGGATGTGTTGGTACCATTCTTTATTCATGGCTGTGTTCTTAGGCAAAATTGTGAGTGAGCCCACTCCCTTGGCTGAGAAGCAACCCCACACATGAATGGTCTCAGGATGCTTTACTTTTGGCATGACACAGGACTGATGGTAGCGGTCACCTTGTCTTCTCCGGACAAGCTTTTTTACAGATGGCCCAAACAATCAGAAGGGGGATTCATCAGAGAAAATGACTTTACCCCAGTCCTCAGCAGTCCAATCCCTGTGCCTTTTGCAGAATATCAGTCTGTCCCTGATGTTTTTCCTGGAGAGAAGTGGCTTCTTTGCTGCACTTCTTGACACCAGGCCATCCTCCAAAAGTCTTCGTCTCCCTGTGCGTGCAGATGCACTCACACCTGCCTGCTGCCATTCCTGAGCAAGCTCTGTACTGGTGGTGCCCCAATCCCGCAGCTGAATCAACTTTAGGAGACGGTCCTGGCGCTTGCTGGACATTCTTGGGCGCCATGAAGCCTTCTTCACAACAAGTGAACCGCTCTCCTTGAAGTTCTTGATGATCCGATAAATGGTTGATTTAGGTGCAATCTTACTGGCAGCAACATCCTTGCCTTTGAAACCCTCTTTGTATAAAGCAATGATGATGGCACGTGTTTCCTTGCAGGTAACCATGGTTGACAGAGGAAGAACAATGATTCCAAGCACCACCCTCCTTTTGAAGTTTCCAGTCTGTTATTCGAACTAAATCAGCATGACAGAGTGATCTCCAGCCTTGTCCTCGTCAACATTCACACCTGTGTTAACGAGAGAATCACTGACATGATGTCAGCTGGTCCTATTGTGGCAAGGCTGAAATGTTTTTGGGGGGATTCAGTTCATTTTCATGGCAAAGGGGGACTGCAATTAATTGCAATTCATCTGATCACTCTTCATGACATTCTGGAGTATACGCAAATTGGCATCATACAAACTGAAGCAGCAGACTCTGTGAAAATTAATATTTGTGTCATTCTCAATACTTTTGGCGACGACTGTACAGATTGGGCTATAACAATCATCAAATCATCAAATTTACACACAATGATCCTACACCATATATGCCAAACGTTCATCCACATCACCTGGGTATTTTCGCTTGAATGAAGTCACTCCCAGATATTCACTGACTTGTTCTTGTAACATATAGTACTCCCCACTGCCATCTGAGGGCCACCTGTACTCAGTCAGATTTTCTGCTGAGAAGTATGTGGGCCTGGGGAAAAACACATATGACTGAAGGGTTAAGAGCAGGGTCAAGTTAAGCCTATGTTATTAGACACACAGGGTGCGATTAGACCGGTCCAATTCTGATATTTCTTTTGACCAATCAGATCAGCTCTGAACAAGATTGATGTTAAAAGATCTGATGTGATTGGTCAAAAGACCAATTAGTGAATTGGGTTGCCTGTGTAAAAACAGCAGCCTAACTGTTTGTTAACAGGGATTGGGCAGGGTCTATTAGGAAGTAGTGATGCAAATATGTCTATCTACGCCTTCAGATACGACCTTACTACATACCCAAGTTCCTGACTGGAGGTGTCGCAACTTCTGGAACTGTCGCCTGAACCCATGCGCCGCCTTTTTGGAGCTTGACTGCCATCATTGGAAACTTCCTCAATATCATCCTGAAAATACAGTTAGGTTACACAGTTAGGATACACAAAAAACCTGAACTATTACTTGTTAAAGTTAATAGTTCTCTCCAGAATGAAAGTTTGTTGGCCACTGAACAAAAATGTAAACGCAACATGTAAAGTGTTGGTCCCATGTTTCATGAGCTGAAATAAAAGATCCCAGAAATGTTCCTTATGTACAAAAAGCTTATTTCTCTCAAATGTTGTGCACATATTTGCTTACATCCATGTTAGTGAGCATTTCTTATTTTCCAAGATAATCCACTCTAAAATGTGCAGTTGTGGCACAACACAATGCCACATAGTGTCTCAAGTTGAGGGAGTGTGCAATTGGTATGCTGACTGCAGGAATGTCCACCAGAGCTATTGCCAGAGAATGTAATGTTAATTCCTCTTCCTATAAGTCACCTCAAACGTTGTTTTAGAAAAATTGGCAGTACATCCAACTGGCCTCAAAACCTACTGTAAGTCGCTCTGGATAAGAGCGTCTGCTAAATAACAAATGTTTTAAAAATTACATGTAAAAAGCAAGCCTAGAGTTAGCGCCTTCATAGATGCCAACTATAGGGCCTTCAGAAAGTATTTTTACATGTTGTGTTACAGCCTGAATTTAAAATGGATTAAATGTAGATGTGTTATTGGCCTACACACAATACCCCATAAAATCAAAGTGGAATTGTGTTTTTAGGAATGTGTACAAATGAATTAAAAATGAAAAGCTGAAATGTCTTGAGTCAATAAGTATTCAACACCTTTGTTATGGCAAGCCTTACTAAGTTCAGGAGTAAAAATGTGCTTAACAAGTCACAATAGTTGCATGGACATACCGTGTGCAATAACAGTGTTTAACATGATTTTTATGACTACCTCATCTCTGTTTTATTTTATTTATTTCACCTTTATTTAACCAGGTAGGCAAGTTGAGAACAAGTTCTCATTTACAACTGTGACCTGGCCAAGATAAAGCAAATCAGTTTGACACATACAACAACACAGAGTTACACATTGGAGTAAACAAACTGAAATTGGCTTGAAAATCTATGGCAAGACTTGAAAATGGCTGTCTAGCCATTGTGTACAATCCACATGTGCAAACTGCAAAGCTCTTAGACTTACCCAGAAAGACTCACTGCTGTAATCACTGCCAACTGGGACTTTAACATGTATTGACTCAGACATGTCAATACTTATGTAAATTACATATATTTCTGTATTTCATTTTTCAATCAATTTGAGGAAAAAAAAGCTAAAAACATGTTTTATCTTTGTCATTATGGGGTATTCTGTGTAGATAGGTGAGAGAAAGAAAAAAAAAAAATATATATATATATATATATATATATATATATATATATATATAATCAATTTTGAATTCAGGATGTAACAAAACAAAATGTGGAATAAGGGGTATGAATACCTTCGAAAGGCACTGTACCGTTAGCATCTATTGACAATAGTATGTTCGGGCCATAAAGTTTTGGAAACAGAAGGAACAGATCTTTCTTACAAGCGAGAAATAATATATATTTTTAAAAGGGTTAAATTACTACACACTAGGAGTGTTAACGTTAAAACATTTAAAACAAAATTGGGATCCTTAACATTGTGATAAATCCCAAACCTTTCCCAAACCCTTTTTATGGCAGTGCAGTTACCACAAAACAATATAGCCTAACTAGACAATAGGCTATAAAGGCCAGGGAAAGTGCTGTAATTTAAATAGAATTTTAGACTACTTTGGTGAATTTGCGAGGCATGCAAGATAGATACCAAGACATATGCACACCGTTTTTTGTTCGGCTTGCCCCCTCCTCGCTCGGCCTTGTCTGGGGCATACTCATTACACAGATTTGGTAGCAAAATGTTTCTTAAACGAAAGCAAACAATGAAACGGGGAGGGAGAGACCCACCTGTATTTGTCGAATAGAAACTCTCTGTTTAGTTGCAAAATGTTTTGCAACTGCTGAGACTAATTATTACACCCGTGTTCTTTCTCTTTGAGTATGTGTTCAGTCTTGGCAACTAAATCAGACTCCTCCGTTCCAAAAGGTACCACGTTCATCTGTACAAACAATAGTACGCAAGTATAAACACCATGGGACCACGCAGCCATCATACCGCTCAGGAAGGAGACGTGTTCGGTCTCCCAGAGATGAACGTACTATGGTGCAAAAAGTGCAAATCAATCCCGGAACAACAGCAAAGGACCTTGTGAAGATGCTGGAGGAAGCAGGTACAAAAGTATCTATATCCACAGTAAAACGAGTCCTATATCGACAACCTGAAAGGCCGCTCAGCAAGAAAGAAGCCACTGCTCAAAAAACCACCATAAAAAAGCCAGACTACGGTTTGCAACTGCACATGGGGACAAAGATCGTACTTTTTGGAGAAATGTCCTCTGGTCTGATGAAACAAAAATAGAACTGTTTGGCCATACATAATGACCATCGTTACATTTGGAGGAAAAAGGGGGTGGCAGCATCATGTTGTGGGGGGTACTTTGCTGCAGGAGTGACTGGTGCGCTTCACAAAATAGATGGCATCATGAGAATGGAAAATTATGTGGATAGAAGCAACATCTCAAGACATCAGTCAGGAAGTTGAAGCTTGGTCACAAATGAGTCTTCCAAATGACAATGACCCCAAGCATACTTCCAAAGTTGTGGCAAAATGGCTTAAGGACAACAAAGTCAAGGTATTGGAGAGGCCATCACAAAGCCCTGACCTCAATCCTATAGAACATTTGTGGGCAGAACTGAAAAAGCGTGTGCGAGCAAGGAAGCCAACAAACCTGACTCAGTTACACCAGCTCTGTCAGGAGGAATGGGCCAAAATTCACCCAACTTATTGTGGGAAGCTTGTGGAAGGCTACCCGACACGTTTGACCCAAGTTAAACAATTTAAAGGCAATAATACCAAATACTAATTGAGTGTATGTAAACGTCTGCCCCACTGTGAATGTGATGAAAGAAATAAAAGCTGAAATAAATCATTCTCTACTATTATTCTGACATTTCACATTCTTAAAATAAAGTGGTGATCCTAACTGAGGGAATTTTTACTAGGATTAAATGTCAGGAATTCTGAAACTCTGAGCTAGTTGTTATCCAGCTTATGAAATTCAACTCAACAGAAAATTATTATTGAGTTTAAATGTATTTGGCTAAGGTGAATGTAAACTTCCGACTTCAACTGTACATACACTTCATACACTGTACATACAATTCTAACAGCTTTTTGTTTGTTAGTAGAGTATTTAATTGTCTAAACATATAGTTCAATTTATTTTTGTAAGGTAAGAAAATGTGGTGTTTTGTTTGTAAATGTACATTTTTGAATATGAAATTTGGCCAAAGGAATAATGAAATTATATAAAATTGTTTCAGCTTATTTCTATCATAGATAAAGAACCCAAGCAGTACATCTCTCCACAATAGTGTAAAATCTTCATAAATGTGTTCAATTATAAATCTACAGTTTCCTTACATGAATACAAATGCCAAAAAAGAAGCAACACCGTTTCTGGGAGGTCATTACAAAAGGTACAATTTGAGTTTATGTTTTCCTTAAAACGTCTTCATATAGTGGTTGGCAGGATAATATTTATGAACAATTTTAAAGGAAACTTCCTTAATTTTGTTAATAAGTAGGTATGTGTGTGTCAACATTCAAACTTTTTTCACTCTGTTGTTTAATGGGCCAAAAGAAAAACAAATCTTTCCAACTGATGAGTCAACAGGGTTAATGGAAGGTAGGCTCAGAGGGTAAGGTCTTGACACGTTTCTGAATAATAAAGCAACACCTGAGGGAATGGCATGTAAAACAATTGCAAAATCGTTAGGTGTTACAGGGACCTTGTAAAGTGATAAGAGTTCCTTATAACTAAGTGAAAAACCCTCTGCATTTACAAGTTGGCTTACCAATAGGATATTATTTCGGAACAAATATTCTAAAAACAAAATTTGCATTTTTATACAATATATCCTGATTATTCCATATATAATATCTGTGTGGAGAAAATTGTTGCTTATAAATGAAGGTCCATGACAAGAAAACCTGCCAATGAAAAGCAGAAAGTGTCACTGGAACTTTGTCAATATTATAATTGCAAACCAACATGAAGTTAAGGCCACCAAAAGTAGAGAAGACATGATGAAGAATAAAATTCCACATAGAAGTGGGTCTTACGAAGTTATCCAATTGATCTTAAAAGTATTGTTTAAGGTAGTAAAGTCCAGAAAATTCAGCCCACCATACTCATAAGTGTTCATTACAACGGTTTTCCTAATGTAATGGGTATGGTTTCTCCACAGAAAGTTGAAAAGACTCTGGTCTATCTCCTTGCTTATTTTACCATCAAGATATAAAGATAGAGCGCCATATGTTAGCCTAGAGATACCTTCAGCCTTGGTTATTAGGACTCGAAGATTATATTAAAGTATAAACTGTAGGATGAGTCAAAAACGTAGGAGCAGTGAACGTAAGCGATAAGGAACTGAGATCTGCACCATTTAAGTCAACTTAAAGTGAAAATAGCTTATACTATAAAATCTGAGCTAGTTGTTATCCGGCTTTTGAAATTCAACTCAACAGAAAATTATGTTCAAGACCAAACCAAGGGTTCTCTGTAGTAAGAGAGACTAAAAACCCTCTTTTGTGTAATCAGGAACTATTCTGAGAAATAAAATACAAAATAATAATTTAAATAAAAAGGGTACCTACTATTTTAAGTGCATATGAAAACGGACAAAAAAAATTGAATAAAAAAATGTTTTACATATACACGTTCCAAAGACCTTTTTCACTTGGAAATAAGTATTAGAAACTAAATAGAACAATAACCGTGTAAAGTCAGAGCAGACTTGTATGCCCTTTTTAAAACAGTATCTTAGTTACTGTACGCATAAAAAATAAATACAACTTTCAGACTTCTTCGTAAGTTTGTAAACAAAATAGGCCTTCTGGTCTGGTCATACAAGAACAAATTATAAATTGAGGTACCTGAGTATTTTCAAAAAATAGTCACCTGATGCTTGTTAGGTAACATTAATCAGTACAAGGAAAATGAGAATACCATGGCTGAAACCATCTCTGGTGAGATTCTAGGGAGGAATATGGATTTCCGAACCGTTGATGAAGCCTCGTCTTCCGACTAAGTAAGCAGCCTTTCCCTCATTTCGAGCTTTCTTGATCGTTGGCCACAACTTGTTCCTTCTTTCTATGTCCTCCGGGCTGAGATGCTCGGCGAAACGCAGACCATGGCGTTCTTCCTAGCAGCTTTCCAGACAGCATCCCTCTAGAATCTGGCAGTGAAGAGGATGATTATACCCCTTGGTCTTGAATAGTTTTGAGGATGGAGGTTTGCACGGGAGTAACCGGTAAAGAGGGGAATTCATCATCTTGAACAGCATTCAAAAGCATGAGATTATCCATAGGGCAAGCATAGTTATGGCAGTTGTCTATAAGCACGTTCCTCTCTTGTTGATTAGCAATAGACTGGCTAGCTTCTTCCTTTCTTCTCACGACTTCGTGAAATAAATAATCCAATTATTATTCCAGTCACAGGAAAGTTCTTATATCTTGAAAAAACACTAATAGTAATGACTGTAAACATGTTTTTTTTCACAATCTTTATGAAGTTTGTTGCAGAGCTCGGTAAAAAAAGCATCTGTTCAAGCCACCATCTTGGCCTCCCGCCTTAAGTGGACACTTCTGATGACGTATCATGACATCTGATGAGTATACACTTGCAGGGCAAGGGAGGAAGGAATGATTTTTAAATGGCCACCCTTGGCCGGAAATTTGTCTCTCATTCATCCCGCAATGATTGTGTTTTCAGCCACTGGTAGCTTGTGGGTGCTTTATATGCGCTACAGTCAATTATGAGTGCATGTCTACTTATATCATTATTAATATACGCCTACTGTATAATAGCTATAATATTAATTAGCTAACTAACGTTAGCCTGCCTAGCTGGAACTTCTGAATAAGGAAAATCGTTTATTTGTACAATTTCCAAAAGATAAACAAAAACATATTTACTTTTTACAAGACGTTTGTGCCGTCATGTGCATTAGTAGCACAATTTCTAACTTATTTGCATTTGTTTTTACTTACACTTGTATAGTGACTTCTCCATTGATGTTTTTACCTTTTCTCTGACTTTTCTTAGTGGATGTACAATCGACACAAATTTAATTATTGGGAGTTTCAGGCCCGGAGTGAACATAATTGTACACACGCAAAGACAACAAAAAAAAATGAGGACTGAGGGGCTTACATTGCAAACTTCCCTTGCTTGGCTAATCATTTGGACCGCCCTCCAAGACGGCGAAGGGGATTCCACCAAAGGCATAAGTGGACGAGGGTATGTCTTTTAAATGGTTGGACTGCAGCTACAGACCAAAGACTGATACCACTACCTGTTCTAATTAGCCATCTGCGTCTCTGAACATCTGTTTGTGTAAATGGAAGACTAATGCCACAAACCTTTAGTCATGGAAAAATACTGTAGTCTGCAACTGTGTTAAAACTAGTTAACAGTAAGTGTATATTTTGCATTTTAAATTATTTTGATGTGAAATGAAAGTAAAGGGCTTTATGTTTTTAGAACTGTACCGCAGTTGAGAATACATTCACGTTTAGATGGTATTTATCAATTTTGGCTGACAAGGCCAATTTGCCTCGAAGCAGAACACATAAGGTCCTTTGACTATAAAGAGTAACAGTCGGCTCATATAGTCCATTATTGGGTTAGCCTGTGGAGGCTGCTGAGGGGAGGTCGGCTCATAATAATGGCTGGAACGGAGCAAATGGAATGGCACCAACATGTGATAGGTGTTTATGATACCATTCCACTCCAGCCATTTCCACGATCCCATCCTCCCCAATTAAGGTGCAACCAACCTCCTGTGGCTGGCCTTGAGGTAGGCCTAGTCCCGATTGTGACGATGCCCTCCATTGCCTGTGCAGCATAGTCACGCATGTTTACGTAGAACATCCCTTGTAGGTCACGAATGTTGAATAAAAATGGAACTTACTCTAACGATTGTCCTTGGGGTTGGTCCTTCAACTGGTTGAAATTTAGGACAAAATAACGACAGGAAATAATTATTAAACCGACACAGCCAGGGCTGTAGTGACGCCTCAAGCACTGAAGTGCCTTACACCACTGCGCCACTCGTTAGGCCCTCTTAAGAATATTTTGTCTCCAATTTCGAACATCTGAAGGACCAACCGCACAGACAACTGGTCGAGTCATTTCAAATGTAATTGTATTCAACATTCTGACTGATAAGGAGTTTTTGCAGTAGTTTGTTTCAGATAGTAACGTTATACCAATAATTGGTATTGCAGTCAGATTTATTAGGCAAGCCTAGAGGCACTCGGACTCCCGAGTGGCGCAGCGGTTTAAGGCACTGCATCTCGGAGTATAATTGTCCCAGCGTCGTCTCGGTTTGGCCGGTGTAGCTCGTCATTGTAAATAATGTGTTTTTTAACTGACTTGACTAGTTAAATGAAGGTTAAATAAAATGTTTTAACAACAATGAGCATTGGACTGAAGTCTAATGACACACACGATGTAAACAAAAACAATGATATACTGGCACACTAAACAGCTAGCTAGGTACTTAGCTAGATAGCGAGACACTATGCTAGCTAAGCAAGTTAGTAAGTTAACGGTATGGATAGCTAACTAATGTTAGTCGTTAGCTAACAACGACAAGTTACAACACATTGATCCTCCCATAGTAACATAGCTAACAACTATCTACATTACAAGTGGCCTGCGTTAAACAACGCTGAATAAAACTAGTAGCTAACGTGGCCTACCACTATAAATAAATATAAATAAATGTAAATATTTCTCACGTTAGCGAAACGGCGGTAGGTGAGATGACAACAAAGGAGTTGGAGGTTGATGTGTTGTCGTTAGCTAGCGCGCACCGGCTTAGCATGTTGTCTTACACACATTATTAGCATGTATGGCCAGAAATGTGTATATTGTGTTACGATATATTTGCCAACTTTACCTTTATGGACTGCGCTCCCGGGGTTGCAGGGTTGCTATCGCAAGGTCTGGGTGGGAGAACTGTAGCCATGTTTAGCGGCTACTAGCGAGCTAGTTTCAGAGATGCAAACTAGGAGAATAATGTTACCGACTGGAAACAGACACGGGACACATGTTCCACAAACAAATGTTCCTCAAGTAATGTCCAACTCTAACCACTGGTAATGCAACGGGTTAACCGAAGCGTGCACAAATATGGGGCGAAGCAGACGTGATTGGTTTACATTGTTGACAACATGTTAACTGTATTTCGTCTTCAAAGTTTACTAAAAACATAAATATTTACACAATGAGCACTTGTCTCTCAAATATATCGTTAGTGTTTAGCTAGCCAGTGCATTTTAGCATTCACACGAAATCAGTCATAACACCTCAACAAGACATGATGCAAGAACAAGATTAAACTAACGTTAGCTGAAAATAGTCACTTAAAAAAATTCTCACATGGAAGTTTCTTGTCATTGTTGGTAGCGGTCTGGCCGTCCAGAATTACAACAACTCACGGATTTCTTCCCCATGGAAGCTTGCGCATCGTTTTTGTGACTTTGTCAGCCAACCCATCTGGATGGGGTTACATTTGTAAAATATTGATACCAAACCAATCAAATCCAAATGAATGTTTTGATCTCGTTAACAGATACGTTGACGTTGATGTTAAAGAAGGTGCAGCGAAATGCTTGTTTCTAGCTTCTGGAATGATCAAGTGCTTTGAAAGGCTGGATATGGCACACACCTCCATCACCCCTTGACCAGGGGTCTCCAAAAGGTCAATCGCGAGCTACCAGTAGCGTTATAAACTCAGCAAAAAAGAAACTGTCAGCTGCTGTCAGCTGCGTTTATTTTCAGCAAACTTAACATGTAAATATTTGTATGAACATAACAACATTCAACAACAGACACAAATGGAACAAGTTCCACAGACATGTGACTAACAGAAATTTAATAATGTGTCCCTGGGGGGGTCAAAAAAAGTAACAGTCAGCCTCTGGTGTGGCCACCAGCTGCATTAAGTACGGCAGTGCATCTCCTCATGGACTGCACCAGATTTGCCAGTTCTTGCTGTGAGATGTTACCCCACTCTTCCACCAAGGCCCCTGCAAGTGGCCCTAACCCTCACCCTCCGATCCAACAGGTCCCAGACGTGCTCAATGGGATTGAGATCCGGGCTCTTCGCTGGCCATGGCAGAACACTGACATTCCTGTTTTGCAGGAAATCACGCACAGAACGAGCAGTATGGCTGGTGGCATTGTCATGCTGGAGGGTCATGTCAGGATGAGCCTGCAAGAAGGGTACCACATGAGGAAGGAGGATGTCTTCCCTGTAACGCACAGCGTTGAGATTGCCTGCAATGACAACAAGCTCAGTCCGATGATGCTTTGACACACCGCCCCAGACCATGACGGACCCTCCACCTCCAAATCGATCCCGCTCCAGAGTACAGGCCTCGGTGTAACGCTCATTCCTGCGACTATAAACGCGAATCCGACCATCACCCCTGGTGAGACAAAACCTTGACTCATCAGTGAAGAGCACTTTTTGCCAGTCCTGTCTGGTCCAGCGACGGTGGGTTTGTGCCCATAGGCGACGTTGTTGCCGGTGATGTCTGGTGAGGACCTGCCTTACAACAGGCCTACAAGCCCTCAGTCCAGCCTCTCTCAGCCTATTGCGGACAGTCTGAGCACTGATGGAGGGATTGTGCGTTCCTGGTGTAACTCGGGCAGTTGTTGTTGCCATCCTGTACTTCTCCGCAGATGTGATGTTTGGATGTACCGATCCTGTGCAGGTGTTGTTACACGTGGCCTGCCACTGCGAGGGCAATCAGCTGTCCGTCCTGTCTCCCTCTCCCCTCGCTGTTGTTAGAAGATCACCTAGGGGTCATGATAAGGCTGTACCAAATGTTTGATGTATTATAATAATTGATTACGCTTATGTTGTATTAGTAGAAGGGGAGGGGTTATAAGACCCCTCCCTACTTACATTTATAGGGTCCTAGACTACAGATTGACAATATATAATAATTGTAGAGGTTTAGTATTGTTCAAAAGTGTTTTTTTAGTTCTCTCTCTCTCTCTGCTTTTTATAAAGAGACCCCTCTGGGAAATGTGTGACTGAGACAGAACTCTGCAGGGGAATGGGGGAGATAAGAGACTAGTCAGACATTCCACAATAAATCAACTTTGGGGAGTGGACATTTATTGCCTAGCTTTTAGATAACACTGAACTATATGTTTGTGTAGCTGTGGATGCATGGGCTTGGTCTGATAAGTAGATAGTAATAACGAATGCAGTGACATCACAGGGGTTGGCTACAAGCATGATAAAAACAACTTAGACTTTCCCTATAGTGCAGAACTTACTCAGAAACATGCGTGTGTTACCCTTCCAATGAGTTTACATATAAACTACAATGCGAAAAGTATGGTTTACTTCACTTTTTAATCATGTCAGCACAGGTAACAGCCGTTTTTTTATCCATTCCTTTCTTTTTTTCTCTCCTTCCCCAGAGTCCCCCTAGTGGCTGGAATACAACTGTATTAAGCCCCTTACAACACCCCCCTGCAAAAACTAAATGTTGTCCCCAACATTTCACTGGCCTCAAAACAAACAGAACATGCAAGTACTGATCATGAGAACAACGGAGAAAACTGGCCTATAACTATCTAGACATGTCCAGTCTGCCTTTATGGGCAAAGACGCAACCCCCCACTAAACATTATCAAACTGTGATTAGTACAGGTAAACGAGAAACTATATCCACATCAGAATATCTCTAGTTGGTATCCCGATAAGAGCTCGGCAGCCCTAAAGTGTTATAGGTTAGAATGTCTCTGGGCCTCCTCTGCCGGGCTGAACGACGGGGCAAGGTCATGGGTGACCCCAATGAATCAGTGTCCGCTTCATCATGAGATGATTGAGTCTCTGAGCCCTCAGCTGTTTCCAGATTTACCCGTCCTCTCCGGGCTCTCTCTGAGGACTGGCTGGCACTCCTTCACAGTGCAGGTTCTATCAGTCTGACCCAATTCCTCACTTTTATCTGATACTAGCTGTGTTCTCCTCAGTCTGCTCTCTTCATGCCCACGTGGCCTATTGATGAAAACTGGATAAGAATCCTCATCTGAGCTCTCAGACTCAGCGCCTCCCCATTTTGCTGCTTTTGCTGGGGCGGTTCCCTTCTCCCCGACCTCTACTGGGTGGTTCAACGGGTTCCTCAAATGGTAGGGAATTACATGACATGAGCATATTGCGATGCAGAACCCGGGCCCTGCCTGTACCCTCTCGGGTTTGACCTCATAGACAGGACTGTCATCACCTTTCCTGGTTACCACCACATGTATTTGGTCCTCCCAGTGTGATCTTAGCTTTCCCGGCCCCCCCACGTTCTGACATGTTCCTCACCAGTACACGATCCCCTGAGACCAGAACCGAACTCATTTTCTTCCGATCGTAGTAGGCTTTTCCCTTTGCTGCTGATTTCTCCATGTTTCTACTGGCGATGTTATAGGCTTCCGCCATCTGTTGCTGCCACTTCTTAGCATAATCCTGGTATGATTTCTCCTGTTCCTTTATCTGTAACCCAAAGACAAGGTCAACAGGTAGCAGTGGAGCCCTTCCAAATAGCAGGAAATACGGTGAGAACCCAGTAGCATCACTCGTGGTACAATTATATGCATGAATGACCTTGTTCAAATAATCACCCCAGTTGGCCTTTTTCTCTTCATCTAGTGTGCGCAACATTGACAACAGTGTACGGTTAAACCTCTCCACCGGATTCCCCTGTGGGTGATATGGGGAGGTTCTGGAATTGGCTATTCCCGTACAGTTCTGCAAGGCTCTGAATAACTGATTTTCAAACTCTTTTCCCTGATCATGATGGATTTTTGACACAAAGCCAAACTTTGGGAAAAAATCTTCGAAAAGCTTTTTTTGCTGCAGTTTTCCCTGACTTATTTCTGGTGGGGTAGGCTTGTGCAAATTTTGTAAAGTTATCTAAAATAACCAAAATGTACTCGTAGCCCCCTCTGCTTTTCTCCAAATGCACATAGTCAATGGAAATCATCTCGAAAGGAGCTGTAGCTCGTACATGTTGCATTGGGGCCCTAGTTATTACACTGGGTTTCTTTTGTTTGATACACTTACACACTTTAGTGATAAAGTGTTCAATGTCATGTTGCATGCGCGCCAATAAAAGCGTTCCTGCTAAATTCAACACTCTTTCTGTTCCTAGATGGGCCATTTCAGTGTGTAAGTACTTGTAAATCAGTGTTCTATATTGACTTGGTACCACAACTTGTGTCCTTTTTTTTGTTTTCCTTTGTAATAATCCATCTGGTGAGACATGGAGCCTGTTCCACTCTTTCAGTAACTGTTTGACTTTGTAGGACTCTTGTTGACATTCTGTTGGTTTAGGCTTAGTCCTTTGACTTTTCAGTTCCAAGATTCTCGATACAGCTGCATCCTTTAACTGAGCCTGCATGATATCGTGTGGAGACAGTCGGTCTGTAACAGTTCCCCCCCACCATGACAGCTCATCTTGCACTGATGGCCTTAGTGTGACCGTGGATATCCACGTTACACCGTCATTCTGTTGTGTCTGAACATTATTGAGTGTTGCTTTTATCGTCTCAGGTGAGTGTTTCTCTGTGCATTCTTCCATGTAATGTTCAGCATGCAAAGGAGAACGTGACAGAAAGTCTGCGCCAGTGTTTACCTTTCCAGGACGATACTTCAGTGTGAGATTAAAGTCAGACAGCTCTGCCACCCAGCGATGACCGTGGCATTCAGTCTTGCTGTAGTTAGTACATATGTCAAGGGGTTATTATCACTGTACACTGTCACAGAGGGAGCATAAAATAGGTAATCTCGGAACCGCTCAGTCACTGCCCATTTGAGGGCCAAGAATTCCAGTTTCCTGAGTGAAGGTGATAGTTTCTCTCTGCTTGTGTCAGGGTGCGGGAGCCATATCCAATGACTCTCAGTTTGCCACTTTGTCGTTGGTATAACACACCTCCCAATCCCTCCTCAGAGGCATCAACATGCAGGATAAAAGGCTCCTTGAAATCTGGGTAAGCAAGCACAGGTGGATTAGTCAACACACTCACCAAGTGTTCTAATGCTCTCTGGTGAGCATCCTCCCATATAACTTTCTGGTGGGGCAGAGCCTGTCCCGACTGCATAGCTACCTTGGTCCTTCGCTTCCCGGATGCTGGGGTCTCCGACTTCACTGCTAGTAAGTCATAGAGACATTTAGCATGTTGTGAAAAGTTCTGTACATAACCCATGTAGTACCCTAGAAACCCCAGTAGTTTCCTCAGCTCTCTCACGTTTGTTGGTGGCCTGTTCACCAGTTCTTGCACAGCTACAATTTCTTTAACATCCATTCTGTAACCCTCAGCAGAAATAATTTTTCCTAAATAACGGACCTCATTCTTGAATAGGTCACACTTATCAGCCCTGAGTTTGATACCCCATTTCTTTTGCTGCCTGAGTACCTGACGGACATCTTCCACATGTTGTTCAAATGACTGACTAAAAATAAGAACGTCATCCAAATATGGTATACAGATTCTATCTCTTATCCCCTCTAAACTTTCCTCCATGCTTCTTTGGAAGGCAGAGGGACTGTTTGATAAACCAAAGGGAATTCTATTCCATTCATATAAGGCCCAAGGGGTGCTGAAGGCCGTGTATTTTCTGGACTCTTCTCCCACAAAGCCTTGGTGGTATGCCTTTCCTTGATCTAAAACTGTAAACCATGAGTTTCCTCCCAAACCATCAAGTATTTCCTGTATACGGGTATGGGATGCCTGTCCAGCACCGTCTTCTTGTTCAATCCCTGTAATCAACACAAAGTCTTAAACTCCCATCCTTTTTCCGCACGCAGACCAGAGGTGATGCGTATGATGAAGTTGACTTCCTGATGAAGTTTTTGTTCAGGAGCCCCTGAAGGTGGCTTTTCACCTCAGCATACAAGGGGCGTGGTACCCTGCTGTATCTCTTTGCCACTGGTATGTTATCAGTCAATGTTATCTCCATTCTGAGATTTTCAATACACCCAATGTCCATGTCATCTTTGGCGAAAACAGCTGATTCCTCTCTGAGCATCCGTCTGACTAATTCTTGTTGTTCTTGGTTCAAGTGCTGAACCTCTACAGGTGGGTCCCACCACTCTATGTGACCGTTGTCAGGCCAGGCTCCGGTGGGGATCTGTCCTGAACCTGTGCTACCGTAACCTTTTCTCCACTGGGCACAGGAACCGGGTGACACGCTACTACTCTCTGTAATGTCCCTATCACTGTTTGTCCTGGTAAGGTAATGTCATGTTTGGTAGTATTCACTACTGCAATGTCAACTTTTCGAGATGGCCGCTTTGATGTTTTCACGACCTGACTTTGTAGGTCCAGGCCACAGATCACTCTCACATCCGGCTCAAATAACACAATTTCATCATTGAAGGGGCCTCTCTTGGGATACAGGGACGAATCCATTTTGTTTGTCCACCTGGAATGACAATGTCACGTCTGCCTGCTGTAAGCAAGCATTCCTCCGTGTACTCTGAGTGCTGAAGCAGATTGAGTAGAGTCTTTGCCTTTCCCTGTCCTAGCTTAAGTGCATTTCTAAGCATCTTCACTGTATACATCAGCTCTGAGGGCTCATCGTTACTTTTTGTTTTAACTATTTCTTCAATTACATTAAACCCAATGATTGGTTTCTCCAGTCTTTCATTTGTGACTAATATCGGAACCCTCAACTGTTTTCCTGCAATGACCTCAGCTCTGGGATCAAGCAAACTAAAACAAATGTCCATCCAACCCAGAAAGGGAATTTCAGTGCCATTGGCTGCCCTCAGATCCAGTTTCTCTGTATTGCCCATGATTTCTGCCAGTGGTCTAATTTGTGTGCGTGGCAAATTACGCTTTTCTCCACTCCTCACTTATGATGGATACCTGAGCCCCTGTGTCCCATAGTGCTAGGGTCTTTACCCCTCCATATAACACCACACTTGACATTTTTACCAATGAGCTGTGCTATATTACCATGTCCTGTGGTAGCTGGGGTAGTTGGCCCCACTCTCTCTGTGTCATGGGACAAGGGGAGTTGTGGTCAGTCCTGCGGGCAGTCTTACATGCAGGTTGGTGTTGTTTCCAATGATCCTGTTGGCACACTTTGGAACAATAAGCAGCTTTATGACACAATGAACACAACTTCAACTCTGAGATTCTCTCTACCTTTGCACTGCAGCCACTGCAACACTGAATGGAACTAGATGGATCTGAGGTCACTCCCCCTTTCCATGGTTGTGACACCCCAGGCGTTTCCCGATGGATGTGCATTGCCCTGATCCTACATCCTACTGCCCAATGGCTATCACTGCCACATTTGTAGCAATGATGGCAAGTCTGTTGACCAGTCTCATAACAACTTTTGCATTTTCTTTTCTCCCTGTTGGTTGGACTTAGTTTTCTGTTAGAGCGATTCCTAACTGAACTGTCACCCTGGCCCTGCACTGACTGTACTAATGAGGCAACCTGACAGGTCAGTTCTTTGATTGCTTCATTGCTCGCATCAATTTTACTCAGGAGAGGATTATATTTCTTTTGTTTTCGGACTGTGGTCTGTGAGGGCTCTGCCTGTGCACATTCCTCTCCGCTATCCTCGTTATCCTCACTCTGTACTGCGTTCACTCGTGTGGGTGTGAATTTACGTGAAATCCTGGCCTTTGCATGCGTTCGCTTTCATTGCCCTGGGCAATTTGCATTTTCTCCAGCAACAGTTCATCACTGGTGTTAATATTCTGGAGATGCACTCTCATCTCTGCCCTGACATTATCATTTGTTAATCCTGTAACAATGGCCTGCAGGCATTGACTCTTGACTAACTCTGTGCCATATTTCAGTCCTGATTGGGCACGAGCTGAGGCTGATAACACTTTCTGTCTCAGGTCAAAGACTCGGACTAGGAAGTCCAAGGCAGACTCTCCAGGCTCTTGTGTTGCTTTGGTCAACTTGTGATACAGTTCAGTAGCATCCTTCTCTGCATAATGTGTCCTCAAGATTTGCCTTAGTGTGTAGAGTGTCATGTCTGTTTTTCCCTCCAGATAACTCCTCATCTTAAGGCCTGGGCTCACGGCTCTGATTACTGCTTCAATGATTTCTAATTCATGGTACCCTTTTCTCTGTCCATTTTCAATCTGATGTTCTAGGCTGCTGAAGCTGAGCTTATCTTTTTGATTCTGATCTCCTATCTGTCCATGGATTTTAAAGTCTTTATAACTGGACATACTCACTCCATTCTCTCTCCGTGGCGGGTGCTTTTCTGGCGCTGAGACCACTTCTCTGCTGGGCTGAGGAGCCCCTCCCTCTTCTTTTCGTTCTGCCGCATCCTGGGCATCTTGGGCATCTTTTTTTTTTGTGTTTTTCAGAGTCAGTAGAAAGGCCTCTTTAGTGTCCTAAGTTTTTATAACTGTGACCTTATATGCCTACCGTCTGTAAGCTGTTAGTGTCTTAACGACTGTTCCACAGGTGCACGTTCATTAATTGTTTATGGTTCATTGAACAAGCGTGGAAACCAGTGTTTAAACACTTTACAATGAAGATCTGTGAAGTTATTTGGATTTTTATGAATAATCTTTGAAAGACAGGGTCCTGAAAAAGGGGTGTTTCATTTTTTTCTGAGTTTATATTCTACCATGGTAACACACAATTGTGATAAATGGTACCAAAAATGTTCATATGGTACCATCTTTATTAATTGTTCATTACCATAGTCCAATGGCAGTATAATGCATTAAATAAATAAACCCCCCCCAAAGTCAAAAGAGTTTGGTTGGTATTATATTGATTCCTTTATATTACCATATGGGTATATTTTTTGATAAAGTCAGAGGCAGGCTACGATTGTTGGTCCTAGTTTGTAACATCAAAGAAAAAAGGAAATAGTTGTTGTGAAAAAGTGGTACAACTTTCTGTATTAATAGTACCGTTTTTTGCTCATATGGTATCCTAATCTTTGGCATTTTGTAATCATTTACAGTATTTATAGTCAAGGGGTGTTGTGCTTGTTTCGGCACACAGCGGGAGCCGCTCGCACTCTACAGCCTAGTAGTCAAGCCGCCAGAAAACTGAAGAGAGATCACTAGATAAACAAAATATTTTAAACGTTATAGTCACGTCGCGGTGAGTGAGTTATTAAGCATAGGATATGAAACACCAAGTTACGCAGAGTGTAATGATATTTTATATTTTTGTAATGTTTAGATTCTTTATTTATAAAACTCTGTTAGCATAGAATCAAACATCGGCTAAAGTTAGCTCCAGTCAAGCTAGCCTTTCATAGTCATTTTTTTAATGAGATATGATAATGAATACATTTTTACAAATGTTTTAGTATGTTGGCTATTTAGAATTATAAGAGTAGCCAAGTCAGTTGATTGAGAGACAACTGAAAACTGTAGAGAGAAGCACAAGATAAACTATTTTCAATTTTCAAGGTGTCTTAACTCTTCTCACCATACCCGATCCAGGTCCCAAGGTTGAAGAGAGTACACTACACTACACTACTAGACCATGTGTGTTGTGGTTTTTCACTATGAGGTAAAAGAGTTTAAGAAGGTACTGTTGCAGAGCGAGTAGTCAATGTTGCATCATGTGAGTACCATAAATTACTAAATTTTTGGTCTCTTTACCCGAAAAAACTGTGGGACACAGACCATCATAATACATTGCAAACAAATACCATGCTTTCACTACATGCTGCTAGTTTTTTTTTTTACATTGTAAAACCATTGTAAAAAAAAAATAATTGTACTTGCTACCATGGTACAAAAAGTAACCATGGTAGCAAGTACAATGACGTTTTTTTTTCTGGTATTTTTCTGCCATGGTATTGACAAAAAAAACATGATAGTACCATTGTCACGACTTCCGCCGAAGTCGGTCACTCTCCTTGTTCGGTCGGCGTCACCGGCTTTCTAGCCATCGCCGATCCACATTTCATTTTCCATTAGTTTTTTTCACACCTGATTTCAATTCCCCAATTACATGTTCATTATTTAACCCTCTGTTTCCCCCATGTTTGTATGCATGTTTGTTTGATTGTTCAGGCAGTTACTGACGGCTGGTTATTTTGTTGCCGGGTTTTGTATTAACACCCGTTGTTTTCGTGTGACCGGTATTTTCCCGCACCTGAGTGTTAGTACTGGTGCTTCGTTATTAAAATACCTTGTCCACGCATCTCTGCTCTCCTGCACCTGACTCCTTTTCACCAGTTACCCACTGCTTGACAACCATGGCATTTTTCCACTGTACTATCATGGTACATTTTTGTAAGGGATTTACATTTATCCCACCTCTGCTTATCTCCCTCCTCTCTCTCTCCCACCCTCTCAATTCATTTCAAAGGGCTTTGTTGGCATGGGAAATAAATGTTTACATCGCCAAAGCAAGTGAAATAACATTACACTCATAACATTACACTCACATTTCAAATGTCATATTATAGCTATACACCATGTTGTAAGAAAGTGCAAATAGTTAAAGTACGAAATGGAAAATAAATAGACAAATATTTACAATGGTGTTTGTTCTTCACTGGTTGCCATTTTCTCATGGCAACAGGTCACAAATCTTGCGGCTATGATGGCATACTGGTATTTCACCCAATAGATAAGAGTTTATCAAAATTGTATTTGTTTTTCGAATTTATGTGGGTCTGTGTAATCTGAGGGAAATTTGGGTCTCAAATATGGACATACATTTCATGTAAATCCCTTACAAAAATGTACCATGATAGTACAGTGAGTCACTCAACGTCAACAAAACAAAGGAGATGATCGTGGACTTCAGGAAACAGCAGAGGGAGCGCCCCCCTATCCACATCAACGGGACAGTAGTGGAGAAGGTGGAAAGTTAAGTTCCTCGTACACATCACGGACAAACTGAAATGGTTCACCTACACAGACAGCGTGGTGAAGAAGGCGCAACAGCGCCTCTTCAACCTCAGGAGGCTGAAGAAATTCAGCTTGTCACCAAAAACACTCACAAACTTCTACAGATTCTACACTCTACACTCACAAACTTCTACAAACTTCACCGCCTGGTACGGCAACTGCTCCGCCCACAACCGTAAGGCTCTCCAGAGGGTAGTGACAACGCACCAACGGGGGTAAACTACCTGCCCTCCAGGACACCTACACCACCCGATGTCACAGGAAGGCCAAAAAGACTGTCAAGGACAACAACCACCCGAGCCACTGCCTGTTCACCCCGCTATCATCCAGAAGGCGAGGTCAGTACAGGTGCATCAAAGCTGGGACCGAGAGACTGAAAAACAGCTTCTATCTCAAGGCCATCAGACTATTAAACAGCCATCAATAACATTAAGTGGCTGCTGCGAACATAATGACTCAAATCTCTAGCCACTTTAATAATAAAAAATTGGATGTAATAAATGTATCACTAGCCACTCTAAACAATGCCACTTTATATAATGTTTACATATCCTACATTACTCATCTTATATGTATATACTGTACTCTATACCATCTACTGCATCTTGCCTATGCCGTTCGGCCATCGCTCATCCATATATTTATATGTACATACTCGTATTCATTCCTTTACACTTGTGTGTAGAAGGTAGTTGTTGTGAAATTGTTAGATTACTTGTAAGATACTACTGCATGGTCGGAACTAGAAGCACAAGCATTTCGCTACACTCGCATTAACATCTGCTAACCATGTGTATGTGACAAATAACATTTGATTTGATTTGGCAGGAGGTTAGGAAGTGCAGCTCAGTTTCCACCTCATTTTGTGGGGCAGTGTGCACATAGCCCACTTTCTCTTGAGAGCCAGGTCTGCCTACGGCGGCCTCTATGCTCACTGAGTCTGTAGTCTGTACATAGTCAGAGCTTTCCTTAATTTTGGGTCAGTCACTGTGGTCAGGTATTTATACTCTCTGTATAGGGCCAAACAGCATTCTAGTTTGCCCCGTTTTTTGGTTAATTAACTTTTTGTTTAATCATTTGGTTGGGTCTAATTGTGTTGCTGTTCTGGGCCTCTGCCCTGTATTCGCTCTTGCTCCTTCTCTCCCTTCATCCCCATCTCTCAATTCAATTCAAAGGGCTTTATTGGCATGGGAAACGTCTTCCTGGATTGCTCAGTTTGGCCGGCTCTAGGAAGAGTCTTGGTGGTTCCAAACTTTTCCAATTTAAGAATGATGTAGGCCACTGTGTTCTTGGGGACCTTCAATGCTGCAGACATTTTTTGGTATCCTTCCCCAGATCTGTGCCTCGACACAATCCTGTCTCGGAGCTCTACGGACAATTCCTCCAACCTCATGACTTGTTTTTTGCTCTGACATGCACAGTCAACTGTGGGACCTTATAGAGAATGACTACCTCATCTCTGTACCCCACACTTACAATTATCTCTACGGTCCCTCAGTCGAGCAGTGCATTTCAACCACAAAGACCAGTGAGGTTTTGCAATGCCTCGCAAAGAAGGGCACCTATTGGTAGATGGGTATTAAAAAATAAGAAAGAAAAGCAGACATTGAATATCCCTTTGAGCATGGTGAAGTTATTAATTACACTTTGGATGTTGTAGCAATACAGCCAGTCATTACAAAGATACAGCTGTCTTTCCCAACTCAGTTGTTGGAGAGGAAAGAAACCACTCAAGGATTTCACCGTCAGGCCAATGTATACCAGTGAGCTAGTTTCTTATGGCAAATGTTAGGGTAATCTAGGGTATTGCACAAAGTTAAATTGAGTTCCTCAGTTAGGTGGTTAACTGATTTTTGTTCTCTGACGTCCTTGGGTAGGCGGAGGAAGTCTGGAAGGGCATCTAGGAATCTTTGGGTTGTCTGAGAATTTATAGCACGACTTTTGATGATCCTTGGTTGGGGTCTGAGCAGATTATTTGTTGCGATTGCAAACGTAATAAAATGGTGGTCCGATAGTCCAGGATTATGAGGAAAAACATTAAGATCCACAACATTTATTCCACGGGACAAAACTAGGTCCAGAGTATGACTGCGGCAGTGAGTAGGTTCGGAGACATGTTGGACAAAACCCACTGAGTCGATGATGGCTCTGAAAGCCTTTTGGAGTGGGTCTGTGGACTTTTACATGTGAATATTAAAGTCACCAAAAATTTGAATATTATCTGCTATGACTACAAGGTCCAATAGGAATTCAGGGAACTCCGTGGGGAACGCTGTATATGGCCCAGGAGAGCTGTAAACAGTAGCTATAAAAAGTGATTGAGTTGGCTGCATAGATTTCATGACTAGAAGCTCAAAAGACGAAAGCGTCATTTTTTTTTTTTGTAAATCGAAATTTATTGTAAATGTTAGCAACACCTCCGCCTTTGTGGGATGCGCAGCGGATATGGTCACTAGTGTAACCAGGAGGTGAGGCCTCATTTAACACAGTAAACTCATCAGGCTTAAGCCATGTTTCAGTCAGGCCAATCACATCAAGATTATGATCAGTGATTAGTTCATTGACTATAACTGCCTTGGAAGTGAGGGATCTAACATTAAGTAGCCCTATTTTGAGATGTGAGACATCACAATCTCTTTCAATAGTAGCAGGAATGGAGAGCTTTATTCTAGTGAGATTGCTAAGGCGAACACCGCCATGTTTAGTTTTGCCCAACCTAGGTCGAGGCCCAGACACGGTCTCAATGGGGATAGCTGAGCTGACTACACTAACTGTGCTAGTGGCAGACTCCACTAAGCTGCCTCGCCTGCACGCACCCTGCTGCCTCGCCTGCACGCATGATACCAGCCCGTTCTCCCCAATTAAGGTCCCACCAGCCTTTTGTGATAAAACCCCTTATGGGAAAAATGAATGGTAGAAAAACAATTGGAAGCATTTCTGTTTGATTCTCAGAACATATAGATTTTGCCATGGGGCAGAGCAAATGTTTAAATTTTATAACAAAGTTTGCCATGATTTATGCCATTTTCATGATACAAATGAGAATGACTAACAACATTAATGGGGGCCCCCTGGAGGTCAGGGCTCCTGGACACATGCCCTGCGCGCCCAGTCAGTATTCGGCCATGATTACTCAAGTTTAGATAGTCTAGCCAGCTAATTTACCAATCTAAAATGTGTTAGCTGACATGGCTAATTGAGTGACTGTCAGTGACTGATATAACAAGAGAAAGGCCGCTGATGCACAACATTTCAAAATTACACTTAACTCACCAGTAAGTGGTGTGAGTTCACATCTAGGAAATTAATTCCCCTTTCTTTCAGCATAGCATTTGCTTTTCAACAGCAGAGATTTGTATACACCTTGTTGTCTGCTTCTGACCTTTGCAGGGAATTAATGGCGCCGGAGAAGGCTGCCGTTTTAGTCCACAAAACAATTGTGCTATTTTTTTTCAGGTTATTTGAAACTTATTTTGTACGTTTCTGCCACCGTCTCTTATGACCGAAAATTGTTTCTAGATATTAGGACAGTGATTACTCACCCCGCACTGGAAGATTTTATCTTTAACGAGTTGGACGCGAAATAGATTTACTTCAGACACTCGACAAGGCCCTCATTCCCGTCATTCGCAGAAAAAATAGATTTTGGGGACGTAGGTCTTGGTGCCTTGTAAGGATCCGACGGCGAGTGGGTAATCTGCCTTTACCATTGGTCCTATTAGCCAACGTACAATCATTGGATACAAGCACATATATCATACCCAACGGGCCATTAAAAACTGTAATATCTTATGTTTCACAGAGTCTTGGCTGAACAGCAACATGAATAACATATAGCTGGCGGGTTTTACACTTTTTCAGCAGGATAGAACAGGCGCATCTGGTAAGACAAGGGGTGGTGTTCTATGTATATTTGTAAACAGCTGGTGCATTAAATCTAATATTAGATTGCTGTCTATTTACCACCACAAACCGATGCTGGCACTAAGACCGCACTTAATGAGCTGTATACGGCCATAAGCAAACAGGAAAACACTAATCCAGAGGTGGCGCTGCTAGTGGCCGGGGACTTTAACGCAGGTAAACAAATCCATTTTAACTCATTTCTACCAGCATGTTAAACATGCAACCAGAGGGGAGAGAGAGAAAAAACTCTAGCCAACCTATACTTCACACACAGACATGTACAAAGCGCTCCCTCGCCCTCCATTTGGCAAATCTGACCATAATTCTATCCTCCTGATTCCTGCTTACAAGCAAAAACTAAAGCAGGAAGCACCAGTGACTCGGTCAATAAAAAAGTGGCCAGATGAAGCAGATGCTAAGCTACAGGACTGTTTTGCTAGCACAGACTGGAATATGTTCGGGATTCTTCCGATGGCATTGAGGAGTACACCACATCAGTCACTGGCTTCACCAATAATTGCATCGATGATGTCGTCCCTAGTGACTGTACGTACATACCCCAACCAGAAGCCATGGATTACAGGCAACTTCCTCACTGAACTAAAGGGTAGAGCTGACGCTTTCAAGGAGCGGGGCACTAATCTGGACGCTTATAAGAAATCCCGCTATGCCCTCCGATGAACCATCAAACAGGCAATGCGTCAATACAGGACTAAGATTGAATCCTACTACACCAGCTCTGACACTCATCGAATGTTACAGGGTTTGCAAACTATTACAGACTACAAAGGGAAGCACAGCCGTGAGCTGCCCAGTGACACGAGCCTACCAGACGAGCTAAATTACTTCTATGCTCGCTTTGAGGCAAGTAACACTGAAACATGCATGAGAGCATCAGCTGTTCCGGACAATTGGGTGATCACGCTCTCCTTAGCCGATGTGAGTAAGACCTTTAAACATGTCAACATTCACAAGGCTGCAGGGCCAGACGGATTACCAAGACGTGTACTCCAAGCATGCGCTGACCAACTGGCAAGTGTCTTCACTGACGTTTTCAACCTCTCCCTGTCTGAGTCTGTAATACTGACATGTTTCAAGCAGACCACCATAGTCCCTGTGCCCAAGAACACTAAGGTAACCTGCTAAATGACTTCCGAGGAGTAGCACTCACATCCACACCATTATCCCAGAAACCCTAGACCCACTTCAATTTGCATACCACCCCAACAGATCCACAGTTGATGCAATCTATATTGCACTCCACACTGCCCTTTCCCACCTGGACAAAAGGAACACCTACGTGAGAATGCTATTCACTAACTACAGCTCAGCGTTCAACACCATAGTGCCTTCAAAGCTCATCACTAGGCTAAGTACCCTGCCACTAAACACCTCCATCTGCAACTGGATCCTGGACTTCATGATGGGCCACCCCCAGGTGGTAAGGGTGGGTAACAACACAACCACCACGCTGATCCTCAACACGGGGGCCCCACAGGGGTGCTTGCTCAGTCCCCTCCTGTACTCACTGAGCTTCCTGCCATCCAGGACCTCTATACCAGGCGGTGTCACAAGGCCCTACAAATGGTCAAAGACTCCAGCCACCCTAGTCATAGACTGTTCTCTCTGCTCCCGCACAGCAAGAGGTACCGGAGCACCAAGTCTAGGTATCCAAAAGGCTTCTTAAAAACTTATTCAGGATCTGTTGGTCCCCTGCAGGACGGTTGAGCTAACGTAGGCTATTGCGATTAGCATGAGGTTGTAAGTAACAAGAACATTTCCCAGGACATAGACATATCTGATATGGGTAGATGGCTAAAAATTCTTGTTAATCTAACAGCACTGTTCAATTTACAGTAGCTATTACAGTGAAAGAATACCATGCTATTGTTTGAGGAGAGTGCACAGTTTTGAACATGAAAAGTTATTAATACACCAATTAGGCACATTTGGGCAGTCTTGATACAAAATCTTTAACAGAAATGCAATGGTTCATTGGATCAGTCTAACTTTGCACATACACTGCTGCCATATAGAGGCCAAATTCTAAATTGCACCTGGGCTGGAATAATACATTATGGCCTTTCTCTTGCATTTCAAAGATGGTACAAAACATTTTTTTCTTTGTATTATCTTTTAGCAGATCTAATGTGTTACATTCTCCTACATTAATTTCACATTTCAACAAACTTCAAAGTGTTTCCTTTCAAATGGTATCAATAAAATGCATATCCTTGCTTCAGGGCCTGAGCTACAGGCAGTTAGATTCGGGTATGTCATTTTAGGCGAAAATTGAAAAAAAGGGGCCGATCCTTAAGATTTAGGGGCCAATCCATTTAGCTCATAACCCAAAGCAATAAGACTCCTGAACAGCTAATCAAATGGCCCAGGACTATTTACTCTGTTTATTATCTATGCATAATCACTTTAACTCTTCCTACATGTACATATTACCTCGACTAACCGGTGCACGCACACATTGACTCTGTACCAGTACCCCCTGTGTATAGCCTCGCTATTGTTATTTTACTACTGCTCTTACTTGTTACTTTTTTAACATTTTTTTCTTAAAACGGCATTGTTGGTTTAAGCCTTGTAAGTAAGCATTTCAGGTCTACACCAGTTGTATTCGGCGCATGTGACAAATACAATTTTGATTTGATCAATTTTGAATTGCGATCTCCACCAAATCATATAAAGTGTCCAAATGAGACAGAGAGCAAGTAGGTCAGGTTTTCATAGTAACATACAACTAGCTAGCTAAGCTGCGGGGATAACAAAGTGAATGTATTGTTTCATTGATTCAAATCAGTTCAAATGAAAGTTGTCTCATCTTTCTTTTGTATAGTATAGCCATTTAGCTTAGATAGCTAAGCTAGCTTGGCATTGAACGCATTGAACTGATGACCGGTTTGGCTGGCAACGATGCCAATAGAATGAACAACAAGCGACCCTAGATTTGCGTTTGGGACTAAATCTCGAGAAAGGATGAAAATGGTATGAATAAATAAATCAATATAACATTGAATTAAAATAATGATTTACATATTTTCATAGGTTGGTAACCATTGTATTAAAGTGGTAATTCCCTCAAAGCCAGGGTTTGGATGACATATTGGCCTGAGACGAATGCCAATATGTCCTCCAAACCACAGCTTTTTGGGCATTATCACTTAAATACACCCCTCTCCCCAAGTCTATCATGGCACAGGTGCCACCACACTCCTGTCTCGTCTCCTTCTCCCTCCTTCCCGATATGCTGCCAGCTGCAACCACTTTTTCATGACAGACTCCACATCGCTCTCAGATGCTTTAGATGTTAACGGATTCTTCCGGACAACAGCTAATGAAAAAGAGCACAAGTGGTCACAAAGATGTGAAAATGTTGTTGCAACAGGGTGAATTGAATACCTTAAAATGTCATGATAATTGCAATGCAGGAAGCCATGTGTCATGAAACATTTGTAAATATTAAAAATCCGTACCAATCAAAACCTCTCTCAGTCGAAGAGATCCAAGAGAGATTTTCCTATTCACTCCTCTCCAATTCATGTTTTTTGCCAGCGAGTTGGAAATTGTGCGCCTCATTAAACGCCACACGACATCCTTCACGTCACATCCCCCAACGAGGCTCAAGTGGTTAATCTAAAAGAAAAAAACATTTTAATAAATGTATCAATTTACAAACTTTAAGCCGAAAGTGACTGCCGCTTTTCACCAGGCGAGGGAAGCATATGGTTAAGAAACTTGTATGCTCATAATGATGAATGTCTTTGGAGATTGAAACATCATGCTTTTATCCTACATAAAGTTGAAACGTTTTTACTGGGGAGTGAGAGACATGCATTTTCCTTTTCATAAAAAAAGTTTGTGGACATTAATTCTACTTTTTTTTTCCTTCTTGCATATCTGAAAAATTATTTGAATCCCAAAAAACTACTGAATCACTCTAAAAGAGCATTAGATAGAGGAATGAAACTCACCAGTTTAAGTTTGAAGTCAGCCCCCTGAAGATCGGTTTCCAGGCTCTGGAGACTTTGTTGATCCTTCAATGGCAGAAGGCCTCCTTCAATCGCATATTCTGCTCCATTCTGCTGTGCTGTTTGCAAGAGTTGTAAGATGAGTGTCTGTTGTTCCAGTATCATCTCTTGCTTTGTAAGCATTTCCCGAATTAGCACTGAAAGACATTTTAAAAGGGGCATTTCACTATAACACAATGAGGTGGACAAGAGTGCCCTTTTGCCCTCAGAACAGACTCAATTCATCAGGGCATGGACTCTACAAGGTGTCAAAAGCATTCCACATGGATGCTGGCCCATGTTGACTCCAATAGTTATCACAGTTATGTAAAGTTGGCTGCATTCTTCATATAAATGGAACTGTCGGGTGTGATAAACCCAGCAGCATTGCAGTTCTTGACACAAACCAGTGCGCCTGGCAGCTACCACCATACCCCGTTCAAAGGCACTTCCATTTTGTCTTGACCATTCAAACCTTGAAAGGGACACATACACAAAACATGTCTCAAGGCGTAAATACTTTTTTTTACCCTTCTCCTCCCCTTCAACTACACTGATTGAAGTAGATTTAAAAAAGTGACATCAATAAGGGATCATAGCTTTCACCTGGTCAGTCTCATAGAAACAGCACGTTCTTAATGTTTTGTATACTCAGTGTATATTATCATATACAGTACCAGTCAAAAGTTCACAGCTATTCATTCCAGGATTTCTTTATTTTTACTATTTTCTACATTATAGAATAATAGTGAAGACATAAACTATGAAATAACACGTATCATGTAGTAACAAATCAGTGTTCAACAAATCAAAATATATTTTATATTTGAGATTCTTCAAAGTAGACACCTTTTGCCTTAATGACAGCTTCGCACACTCTTGGCATTCTCTCAACCAGCTTCATGAGGTAGTCACCCAGAACGCATTTCAATTAACAAATGTTTCAAGAACTTTGAAAGTTTCTTCAAGAGCAGTTGCAAAAACCATCAAGCGCCATGAAGAAACTGGCTCTCATGAGGACCGCCTTAGGAAAGGAAGATCCAGAGTTACCTCTGCTGCAGAGGATAAGTTCATTAGAGTTAACTGCACCTCAGATTGCAGCCCAAATAAATGCTTCACAGTGTTCAAGTAACAGACACATCTCAATATCAACTGTGCAGAGGAGACTGCGTGTATCAGGCCTTCATGGTCAAATTGCTGCAAAGAAACCACTACTAAAGGACACTAATAAGAATAAGAGTCTTGCTTGGGTCAAGAAACACAAGCAATGGACATCTCTCTCCTTCGGGTCCAAATTTGAATTTTTGGTTCCAACCGCCATGTCTTTGAGTAGGTGAACGGATGTCTCCGTGTGTGTATTTCCCACCGTGAAGCATGAAGGAAGAGATGTGATGGTGCTTTGCTGGTGACACTGTCAGGGTTTTCTTTATAATTCATGGCACACTTAACCAGCATGGCTACCATAGCATTCTGCAGCGATACGCCATCCCATCTGGTTTGCGCTTAGTGGGACAATCATTTGTTTTTCAACAGGACAATGACCCAATACACTGCCAGGCTGTGTAAGGGCTATTTGACCAAGAAGGAGAGTGATGAAGTGCTGCATCAGATGACCTGGCCTCCAATCACCCAACCTCAACCCAATTGAGATGGTTTGGGATGAGCTGGACCGCAGAGTGAAGGAAAAGCAGCCAACAAGTGCTCAGCATGTGGGAACTGTTTCAAGACTGTTGGAAAAGCATTCCAGGTGAAGCTGGTTGAGAGAATGCTAAGATTGTGCAAAGTTGTCAACAATTACTACATGATTCCATGTGTGTTATTTCATAGTTTTGATGTCTTCACTATTTTTCTAAAATGTAGAAAATTGTAAAAATAAAGAAAAATCCTTAGGTGTGTCTTATCTTTTGACTGGGACTGTATATATTACTTATTGCTGCTCACCAGAAGGAGAGACAGGGAATATGTGTTTATCCTCTGCAAACACCCAGTTGTCCTGGTCAAGGCACTGACTCTTGAGATTGGAGTGAGCTGTAATGTCCTTCTCAGCAGATGTATGCTTTCTAAGTTGATGTTTCCTCAGGTTTTTTTTGTTAAGCCACAAACTGCAGTTGCAACATTTGATTTTCCGCTTGACTGCAGGTCTCACAGCTGGACACACTGAACCTGGACCTCTCGCCGTTGCACTGGTTACATCTGGGGCTCTCGCCGTTGCACTGGTTACATCTGGGGCTCTCGCCGTTGCACTGGTTACATCTGGGGCTCTCGCCGTTGCACTGGTTACATCTGGGGCTCTCGCCGTTGCACTGGTTACATCTGGGGCTCTCGCCGTTGCACTGGTTACATCTGGGGCTCTCGCCGTTGCACTGGTTACATCTGGGGCTCTCGCCGTTGCACTGGTTACATCTGGGGCTCTCGCCTTTGCACTGGTTACATCTGGGGCTCTCGCCTTTGCACTGGTTACATCTGGGGCTCTCGCCGTTGCACTGGTTACATCTGGGGCTCTCGCCATTGCACTGGTTACATCTGGGGCGCTCGCCATTGCACTGGTTACATCTGGGGCTATCACAGTTGAACCTGGGGCTCGACAACATACTGACTCACATTGTGGAATGTGTTTGGTAAAATCACTCCTATTTACATAGGTCTTGGGGCAATATGGGCAGTGGAAATGCTTTGCTTCTCTGCACTCCAAATGGCATATGAATATTGTGAACTCTGAAATGAATAAAACAAGCAAATAAACATCCAGGACCCAAACTACCTGGTTTATATAATCATGTGATGATGACCGGTACTTAACTAGTCTAATTAATGAAAGCCTTTATGCGGCTAGTATGTGTAGCTATGTGTAACATCACTGTACATGTGCTAACCTCTATGCAGCACAGCCTTCAATCTGTGCGACTCAATGTGTGTCAACACACTGGCATAGTCTCGGGGCTTGAAAATTGAGGGCTGGCAGAAGGGGCAATGATACAAGTGGTCCTTCTGGCACTGGGATAAAACCATACGGCCATCTGCTGCTTTTCGCACTGTGATATGCTGTCAAACACAAACATAAATTACAAATAGTTTAGCAAGTCAGCGAACGTTATGTGCGTTGATAGCGAACAGTCGGTCACGGCAAACTGACTTTTCCGTGACGATAACAGTATAGTAGTTAGCTAGTTAAGCTAAAATGCTAGCAAAGTGCTATGTTAGCAAGCTAACTAGCTTGGTAAATAGCCACGTTGATGTTAGACAGCAATAACAAGATAGCTAGTGTACATATATCTAGCTAAGAAAAACATAGATAACGGAAGCTACACCAAAGGCGTAACTCAAAGTGAAACGAAAAATGCTACCCTAACATTAATTGAAATAGCTTACCATAATCCCTAACAGCGCGTTCTAGCGGACCATGTTTGTCAAGTCTTCTTATTCTTCTTTGGTATCATCCGTTCTCACATTTTGTTTGTACATGCCGCCACCTACTGTGCGGGAGTGTGTGGTCAATCACGTTCGTTTTTGTGACACAAACATTTAAAGGGGAAAGAAATGCACCACCAACTAACCCTACACCTATATCCCACTATGTCATAAAAAAATCTAATAAAAACACCACTCCATTCCTCTACTTTGACCCTAACTGATCCTACACCAGGCCGATGGGCTGGGAAGAAAAGGACTCTCGTTCAACATACCTTGAACTCCTCTGCAGTAAAAATCACATACACCCAAGTTCTGCTCTGCAGTTGACACCACAACATCTATTTCTGTGATTTACGTTCCATTTCTGCGGTACAGTTGATAACCATGGCAATAAATGCTAAGAAGCCAACCTTACGGAAGCACAAATTGTATCACTCTGTATTGGCCTAGAACCCTAGGCCTACTACTCACCCTTGACCAATCATCCTCTACTCTCTTCACTGCCTCAGCATACAACACCTTCTGTTCTACTCAGAATCTCTCTCCTACACACTGCTGCAAAATGTCCATGAGCTTGGTATCTGAAACACCTTAACGGGTTCGGCACAAAAGCTCTCACAGCATAACTGACATATCCTAACACGACTTTGTCAGGTAAAGACTCCGCTTTAAACTCAAAAGGCAGACAGTGTCTTCTCAGTTTCACCACACTCACCACCGGGTCTGTGTCGCATCCAACGGCGGGCGTCACAGACACAGGCAATTTTCCATTTCAGTTGCTCCACCTCAACACTTAACACCACCCCATTAATCACTCCTTTCAAAGGCGCCCTGCTCCAGAAAGCAAAGTAACACACATCTTCCCTCTTCCCTCTGCAATTATCCTTCTTCCTCACTGTCCATAACCACGTCTATCCAAACCTCTTAAGGCTTGCAGATCGCTAGCGGTCCACCTACGAAAACATCCGGTGCGCCAAAAGACTACTGTCCTAATGAAGCACACCTTGGATAAACTAGAATTGCTTGTTTGTTTTTCAAAAAACAAGCCTGAAACCTTGTATACAGACTGACATCTAGTGGAAGCCATAGGTAGGGCAATCTGGGAGCAATTGTTTTTGTATAGTCAGTAGGCTGGAAAGGCCTGTGACCTCCAAAAAAAAAGATTTCCAGATGGATTTTCCTCGGGTTTTCGCCTGCCATATCAGTTCTGTTCTACTCACAGACATTATTTATATGCATATCCTAGCTTCTGGGCCTGAGTAACAGGCAGTTTACTTTGGGCACGTCAGACAGGCGGAAATTCAGGATACTGCCCCCTAGCCCTAAGTATTTTTAACCACGCTCATGCCACGCCTTCATCGACTGTATAGTTTGCAGAACACGCACTGATGGCCTTTCTCCAATACCCAACTCCTGTTCCTTAGCCCAAATTACTAGTCTGGCTATCTCTGGCCTCTCCATGCTCGCAAAACGTGGGCTACTCTGCATCTGAGCACTGCCTTTCAAATTGTGTTGCATTATGGGGATAAAACATTTCTGACTTGCGCCTTCAAGTCAACTGCAAGTTTCTCCAGTTGCTCTTCACCAACTTCATTCAACTTTGTTTTTGTTTGACCCACGCAAACGTGACCAAAGAAGTAACTGAAACAAGAAACAACTTTGCCTCAATACATGTATACAGTGGATATGTACAAATGAATGTGATATGAGGCTCTCTCACTAATTGTTTGTACAATATACACACATATATTTTCAGTTTGTGAGTATATGATATGGGGGTTGGAGACATGTTTATTTTGACATTATAAAGAACAACTATTATAAACAATGGCAACACTGTCATGTTGCTCTGAGCCTTGCTGTTGGAAAACCACATCAGTGTCCAACTTTCGGCTGTCGTAAATACACCTCCCCCGACTTCACTCTTCGACTTTCATCTACAGTTGGTTGCTTTTTGCCTCACCATTCAAACGATCCCAGAAACAGAAAGGGCACATTCTATGTTACAGACAACTTTAAAGGCAAGGCAAGACTGACTGATCTACAAATCACCTTGCATCATAAATAACTACTCAATAATATTTGTAGATCAGTCAGTCAGTCACAATTAACCCAAGACGCATCATGGTTTTTATGATCTCAAACATGGCCAACGACACAGCAGCCCAAGCAGCCATGCAAAACGGTCTTGAGTGGCAACAAATGTGGCAACAAATCCTCCCAATTAGCTGTTAGCTTTCCATACATCCACTTGTGTTGTACAATGACGGCATATGAGGGTGTTGATTAATCTAGCCCGGCGCCCGTGTAGGTGTGTTGATTGCATTCCATTTGGAACCGTGCTGCCTTCCAGGTGTCTGTCCGACAGCAAAGTCGGCTCAAAACAAAAGTGCCGTAATTACTACACCGGCTCTGACGCTCGTCGGATGTGGCAGGGCTTGAACACTATTACGGAATACAAAAGGGAAGCCCAGCTGCGAGCTGCCCAGTGAAGCGTGCCTACCAGACAAGCTAAATGCCTTTTATATTCACTTCGAGGCAAGCAACACTGAAGCAGGCATGAGCACACCAGCTGTTCCAGACGACTGTGTGATCACGCTCTCCAGGTCAACATTCACAAATCCGCGAGGCCAGACGGATTACGAGGACATGTACTCAAAGCAATGCGCGGACTAACTGGCAAGTGTCTTCATTGACATTTTCAACCTCTCCCCTACCGAGTCTGTAATACCTACATGTTTCAAACAGACCACTGTAATGTTTTGTCTGAAGCCCCTTCACTTTACCACTAGATGGCGTTATGTCAACCAACATTGATTCTCCTGTGTTAATTGTTGTTAGTAATGGCCTCACCTGTGTTGTATTACTTTTAATGACAAACCCTATTTAAGGCCCCACTGCACTTTTGTTCATGTTCAGTCCTGATGTTGGTCTAGGTGTTGTCATTCTCTAGGATTCCTTGTGTCTGATATTTTTCTGACTTCTAATATTTGAACTTGGATTCTATGTTTTTTTGTTTCCTTTTGTGGACTTTTGGAAAGATGTTTCTGGACTCATGTTGAGAGATTTCTCTCTGTTTTGGATTACCTTTTTGTATTGCCTCCCAAGCGGAGTTGTTTAAGTTACTCTGGGACACAATCATTTAAAGTGTGGCCTAAGACTGTTGCTAAGTTTTGCTTTTTTTTTCTCTGAAGTAAAGAGCCAAAGATAAAACCCAGACTTTTGAGATCTCATTGTTTCCTAATTCCTCTGCACTTGGGCTCAACCTCCTCCAGTAGTGGAGTGGTCAACATCAAGGACAGCTGGCTCGTAACAGACCACCATAGTCCCTGTGCCCAAGATAGCGAAGGTAACCTGCCTAAATGATTACCGCCCCTTGGCACTCGTCAGAAGCCATTAAGTACTTTGGAAAGGCTGGTCATGACTCTACGCCATCATGCTGGAAACCCTAGACCCACTCCAATTCGCATAGCGTCCCAACAGATCCACAGATGACGCAATCTCAATTGCACTCCACACTGCCCTTTCCCACCTATACAAAAGGAACACCTATGTGAGAATGCTGTTCATTGACTTCAGCTCAGCGTTCAACACCATAGTACCCACAAAGCTCATCACTAAGCTAAGGACCCTGGGACTAAACACGTCCTTCTGCAACTGGATCCTGGACTTCCTGACGGGCTGCCCCCAGGTTGTAAGGGTAGGCAACAACACATCTGCCATGCTGATCATCAACATCATGCTGATCATCAACACTGGGGCCCCTCAGGGGTGCATGCTTAGTCCTACTCCCTGTTCACCCACGACTGCGTGGCCATGCACAACTCCAACACCATCATTAAGTTTGCTGACAACACAACAGTGGTAGGTCTGATCACTGACAACTATGAGACAGCCTATAGGGAGGAAGTCAGAGACCTGGCAGTGTGGTGCCAGGTCTCTGGCACCACACCTCTCCCTCAACCTCTCCCTCAATGTGAGCAAGACAAAGGAGCTGATCGTGGGCTACAGGAAAAGGAGTGCTGAACAGGCCCCCATTAACATTGACAGGGCTGAAGTGGAGCGGGTCGAGACTTTCAAGCTCTTTGGTGTCCACAACACTAACAAACTGTCATTGTCCAAACACACCAAAACAGTTTTGAAGAGGGCATGGCAACACATTTTCCCCATCAGGAGACTGAAAAGATGTGGCATGGGTCCGGAGATCCTCATGAGGTTCTACAGGTGCACCATTGAGAGCATCCTGACCAGTTGCATCACCACCTGGTATGGCAACTGCTCGGGATCTGACCGTAAGGCGCTACAGATGGTACTGCGTACGGCCCAGTACATCACTGGGGCCTAGCTTCCTGACATCCAGGACCTATATACTAGGCATGTCAGAGGAAGGCCCAAAAAACTGTCAAAGACTCTAGTCACCCAAGTAATAGACTGTTCTCTCTGCTAACGCATGGCAAGCGGTACCGGGAGCGCAAAGTCGAGGACCAAAAGGCTCCTTTACAGCTTCTAACCCCAAGACATAAGACTGCTGAACAATTAATCAAATGGCCACCTCAACTACTTACAATTACCCCCCATCCCCCCCTTTGTTTTTTATCATGCTGCTACTCGTTGTTTATTATCTATGCATAGTCACTTTACAAATTACCTTAACTAACCTGTACCCCCGCACATTGACTCGGGCACCGGTACCCGCTGTATATAGCCTCGCTATTGTTATATATTTTTCTTGTGTTACTTTTAGATTTTGTTAACCATTTTTACTTTAGTTTATTTAGTAAATATTTTCTTAACTCTATTTCGTGAACTGCGTTGTTGGTTAAGACCTTGTAAGTAAGCATTTCACAGTAAGGTTGTTGTATTCAGCGCATGTGATAAATAACATTTGATTTGATTTAGTAATTAGTAGGATTCTGTGTTTTCCCATGCAAGTGATTGCTTTTGATAAACATGCATGATCTGCCTTTCCAATTAAAACTAGTTTGAAAATATACACATTTATTTTATGGAAAAGAGCCTTGTTGACAACATGACCGAGCAGCTCAAATTACTGTTAATTTGAAACAGGCGCTCATACCCTCCCCGCTTTCGCCCGATGACATGATGTGCCATGATTGCCAGGTTCAACCTTCATACCTCAGTGGGTTCAACCCAGGCAAGCACAAAATAACTTCCTCTGTATGAAGGTGTTGATAGGCCCTTCCGGAACCATCTATCGGGAAGGGAGAGGTGGCCCAGGGAGAAGGTGAAAGCAGAAGTGTCGTTTGAAGTTGAAAGTATGTTGAGTACAGTTAGCTAGAAAGATGAGTGGACAACAAGGAAGTCGAAGAATGGAACAAGAAGTGCTAAAATTGTTGTATAAAATGAGTCTGATGAATTGTTACTTGTTGGGGTACGTTTTTAGGATAAGAATGTTTATTTGGGAAACCCTTTTGAAGGGAAGGGAAAGGGAAAGGGGGTACCTAGTCAGTTGTACAACTGAATGCCTTCAACTGAAATGTGTCTTCTGCATTTAAACCAAGTCACGGGGATGTTGAAGAAGGCATTGGGAAAAGTGCATGTAGTTAAAGTAACCAGGAGTGGTATGGTGTTGATATCGTGTGTATCTAAAGAGCCAAAGGAGCGTGCATTGTGGCTCTCGAAATGATCAACGCATGAAGTGGACAGCTTTTATTTTCAGAGCAGGGCACCAGTAAAAGGTGTTATCTTTGGTGTCCAGTTGGACATTGATAATCAATGTCTTAGGCAAAAAAATCCAGTAGTAGTTAAATGCATGTCGCATGACCCGTATGGAGAATGGGGAAAAGGAGCAAAGTTTATCTGTATTATTGATGTTTGATGAGTATTTACCACCCTATGTAAAGTTGGGATATATAAGATACGCTGTAAAAGCATTCGTGCAAAACCAAATGCATTGCAAGAAGTGTAAAATGTTTGGCAATGTGTCAAGTGTTTGCAGATGGAAGGAATGTTATTGAAGAGTCTGAATGTAAAATGTTTCAACTGTGGTGGGGATCATATTTCCAAATTCCCTGAGTGCCCTGTTAGGGTGAAAGAGGTTGAGGTGTGAAGGATCAGGGCTGTACAGCAAATGAGAGGCCACAGTTCTGAAGAAGATATGGTGGCAGTTGCACCACAACCAGTTGCAAATGTTATACGTCAATCAAAGTGATGTGGATAGACTTATTGTGAAGGTGAATTTTGTAGCATTTATAGCCACAGTTATTAATTGTACTGCACAAGTGTCCAAGAAGTCTAAGAAGCTGGGCATCATTATATCTGCAGCCAATAATTTTTTCGGCCCCCAAGACTTAACGGCAGAAGCACTGCAAGGACTCCTGTCTCCAGGAAATGTCCCGCCATCACAGCATCCTTCTGAGCCTGTGTAAGGGCCTGATTAAAACAGAAAAGAAGGCTGATTTATTTTATTTAACATTTTGTTATTGATAGTTGGTATCAATTTTGTTTATTTTACCTCACATTTTTTCCTTTCCATTTCTTTATTATCCACCTGTACAGTAGGTGGTAGAATGCACATATACTAGTTTGAGGTATTAAATGGTGAAGAGTGTGCTTGGGAAAGTGGAGTCTATCAGAGTGACTAGGAGTGGTCTTATTTTGATTCATTGTATTTCTTTTTTTTTCTATATATACTATTATTTTATTTTTTTATTTTTAACACCGTACACCTGGCCCGTCACTGTTGCTAGAGCACAACGGGACAAGGATATCCCTGCCGGCCAAACCCTCTCCTAACCCGGGCGACAATGGGCCAATTGTACGCCGCCCGCCCCATGGGTCTCCCAGTCACGGTCTGCTGCGACAGAGCCAGGACTCGAACCAGGATCTCTAGTGGAACAGCTAGCAACTGCATTGCAGTGCCTCAGACCACTGCGGCACTCGGTAGGCCACTGATTAATTGTATATCTGAAAAACAGAGGCAGATTCCTCAAAATAACCTGGACAACAGAAGTGTCGCTCTTTGAACTTTGGAGCAGAGCACCCATCAAGGAGGCATCTCAGGAGTGATGACAGATGTTCAAGTTGAATACCTGAAGAAAGAATTCCTGGTGTGGCTGGTGCCTGGCGTCTGACCTGCTGGGTGAATGGAGACAAATAAGAAAGTCTGTCATCCTGTTGTTTTTTGATAAAGAGCACTTACCTACGCATGTGAAGCTTGGTTATGTAAGATACGCTGTAAGAGCTTTCGTTCCCAAACCACTGCAGTGTAAAAATTGTAAAGGAATTGTCCATGTTTCAAGTGTGTGGTGAGGTGGCAAAAGTTAAAGCGGTCAGTCGAATCTCCTATGCGTAGGTGATTTAAACAAGTGACGCTCGTGAAAATATGGTAATGGGTGGACCACAGCCTGAAGAAATGTTTGCTGCCAGTCAAAATAAAATAAATTGTTATTGGTCACATACACATATTTAGCAGATGTGTCGCAAAATGCTTGTGTTCCTAGCTCCAACAGTGCAGTAGTATCTAATAATTCGCAACAATACAAAAGTCTAAAAGTAAAAGACTGGAATTAAGAAATATATAAATATTAGGATGAACAATGTCGAAGTGGCATTGACTTAATACAGTAGAATAGAATACAGTATATACATATGAGATGAGTAAAGCAGTACGTAAACATTATTAAAGTGACTAGTGTTCCATTATTAAAGTGGCCAGTGATTTCATGTCTTGTATATGGGGCAGCAGCCTCTAAGGTGCAGGGTTGAGTAGCCGGGTGGTAGCCGGCTAGTGATGGATAAATAACGTCTGATGGCCTTGAGATAGAAGCTGTTTTTCAGTCTCTCGTCCCAGCTTTGACGCAACTGTACTGACCTCGCCTTTTGGATGATAGCGGGGTGAACAGGCCGGGGCTCGGGTGGTTGATGTCCTTGATGATCTTTTTGGCCTTCCTGTGACATCGGGTGCTGTTGGTGTCCTGGAGGGCAGGCAGTGTGCCCCGGTGATGTGTTGGGCAGACCGTACCACCCTCTGGAGAGCCCTGTGGTTGCAGGCGGTGCAGTTGCTGTACCAGGCCGTGATACAGCCCGACAGGATGCTCTCAATTGTGCATCTGTAAAAGTTTCTGAGGGTCTTCGGGGCCAAGCCAAATTTCTTCAGCCGCTTTTGCACCTTCTTCACCACACTGTCTGTGTGGGTGGACCATTTCAGATTGTCAGTGATGTGTACGCCGAGGAACTTGAAGCTTTCCACCTTCTCCGCTGTGGTCCCGTCAATGTGGATAGGGGCGTGCACCCTCTGCTGTTTCCTGAAGTCCACGATCAGCTCCTTCGTTTTGTTGTCGTTGAGGGAGAGGTTATTTTCCTGGCACCACTCCGCCAGGGCCTTCACTTCCTCCCTGTAGGCTGTCTCATCATTGTTGGTAATCAGACCTACTACTGTTGTGTCGTCTGCAAACTTTAAATTGAGTTGGAGGCGTGCGTGGCCACGCAGTCATGGGTGAACAGGGAGTACAGGAGGGGGCTGAGCATGCACCCTTATGGGGCCCCAGTGTTGAGGATCAACGAAGTGGAGGTGTTGTTTCCTACCTTCACCACTGGGGGCGGCCCATTAGGAAGTCCAGCACCCAGTTGCACAGGGTGGTATTCAGACCCAGGGCCCCGAGCTTAATGATTAGCTTGGAGGGTACTATATGGTGTTGAAGACTGAGCTATAATCAATGAACAGCATTCTGACGTATGTATTCCTCTTGTCCAGATGGAATAGGGCAGTGGGCAGTGCAATGTCGATTGCATTGTCTGTGGATCTATTGGTGCGGTAAGCAAATTGAAGTTGGTCTAGGGTGTCAGGTAAGGTAGAGGTAATATGATATTTAACTAGCCTCTCAAAGCACTTCATGATGACAGAAGGGAGTGCAACAGGGCGATAGTCATTTAGTTAAGTTACGTTTGATTTCTTTGGTACAGGAACAATGGTGGACATCTTGAAGCAAGTGGGAACAGCAGACTGGGATAAGGAAAGATTGAACATGTCTGTAAACACTCCAGCCAGCTGGTCTGCGCATGCTCTGAGGACGCGGCTAGGGATGCCGTCTGGGCTTTGCGAGGGTTAGTACGCTTAAATGTCTTACTCATGTCGGCCACAGAAAACGAGAGCCCACAGTCCTTGGGAGTGGGCCGCTTCGGTGGCACAGTGTTATCCTGGCAGGTGAAGAAGGTGTTTAGCTTGTCTCTGTGTTAAAAAGTAAAAGAAACTGGACATTATTGTGTCTGTGGCAGAAAGGTTTTTGGGACTTAAGGATTTTACATCTGAAGACTTGCAAGGGGTACTGGCACCGGGAGACGGCCTGCCTTCCCAGGCTCCCCTTGAGCCTGTGTAGGGATCAGCTCTGTTTTATTTTTAACAGAAAAGTTGTTTGATTAAATTATATTTTGATTTTTGGGGTAGTAGTTAAGTAGTTGTGTTATTTTTTCCGTTTTTTGTGAATTCTGTTTCCATGCCGTACACTAAATTGTGTGAACGACAATATACAGAAGAAGAATGTTGAGTTGGCACACTCATGTTCTGGCAGCCAGTTGAGTTGTATTTCCCCATGACTCCAGCCATAGGGTGGTAGGAAAGACACGTTTTTGTTTTGCAGGTTGTTGAAGAAGAAGAAGCATATCCGTTCGCCATATTGCAGTGATACAGCGATATTTCCCACTTGTCTTTGGGAAGCTGAAGGATTTGCGTTTCCTCGTTAACCGGCACAATGTTTGCGACACAAGTTTATGGAGATAGTGGGAAAATGAAGGAATATCACTATACTGGACCAGTAGAGCACCGATTCTCTCCATATTCCTTTAACGGAGGGTAAGCATCAATATCCAACTAAGTTAGCTAGCTAGATAGCAAATGTTAGCAAGTTAACGTTACCTAGCTAATGCTGTTGTGCATTATTTTGTTGTTCTGCAGTCAGAATGGACAGTGACTGAATATAAGTTTGTGTCTGACAATGTGTCCATCAAGCAAATAACTAACACTTAGCTAATCGAGATCACTTTTAGCTAGTTACGTGAACAGACGTCGCTAGCTAGTTACATGTTTGGTTTCGATTTCAGTTAGCGTCAGATAATAGCTAACGTGTGCTAATTAGCTAACCGTAGTTAGACTAACGTTATTTTCTTTATAGCTAGCTACTTATGTCACGGAGCTGATTGTTTGCCAAAACGAACTTGTTTGTCAGGGAGCCATAGTCTTAACATAGTTTGTATTGTGCTCCCAGGACTGTGCTTGCTGTTGCTGGTGAAGACTTTGCCATTGTGGCCTCTGACACCCGTCTGAGTGAAGGCTATTCAATCCACAGCCGTGACTCTCCGAAATGCTACAAGTTGTAAGTCAAGCACACACTACTGTATTTCAAAGGATGCGCGAAGGCACATCGTCAGATGGTGTGGTTTAACTCAACTAACTGGCTCACTATTTCTACGTTTAAACAGGCAGTTAAATTCTCATCAATTTATTTTCACAAATTGGTCTTTTGACCTATCAGATCAGTTCTGAAAGAGCTTGCTGTGAAAATATCTAATGTGATTGGTCAAAATAGCAATTAGAGGGGAAAATATCATAATTGGGCTGCCTGTTTTAATCACAGCCTAAGTGACTCATCAATGTGTTACGTATTAACACAGATGACACATCTAAATGCAGTCTTGGTAAAACGAAATAATTTGAAATGGTGGTAAATGGATACAGCTTGTGAACATCATAATACATTGGTTGTTCATCAATATTCAAACACCAAATGCTGTTACTAAATCAGTTTGTTTCATTTATCACAGGACAGATACAACTGTCATAGGATGCAGTGGATTCCATGGAGATTGCTTGACTCTTACCAAAATCATTGATGCAAGATTAAAGGTGAGATCATCTTGGGCTTGAGACTCTGTTTCACTTTCATTCATAAATGTTACTTTAAAAATAGTTTGCTAAGCTGAAAGTTATGGAATACTGCTGTACACTAAGTTAGCATTTGTAAATGTTTCATTTTCAAACAAATATTTGTAGATGTACAAGCACTCCAACAACAAGTGCATGACAAGTGGAGCAATCGCAGCCATGCTGTCAACAATCCTGTACGGTAGAAGATTCTTCCCCTATTACGTTTACAACATCATCGGTGGCTTGGATGAGGAGGGTATGTCTCCTGCTCTATTTCTGTTATTACTATTATCATAGTGCTTGGTTAACTTTCCATGTGTAAGTTATTCACTGCATGTTTTTTTTAAATCCACTTCTAGTCCAATATCTATTACTCTCCAAACTGAATTGGATTATTTTTGCTTTTCAGGTAAAGGAGCCGTTTATAGTTTTGACCCAGTGGGATCCTATCAGAGAGACACCTACAAAGCTGGAGGCTCAGCGAGTGCTATGCTGCAACCTCTGCTTGACAACCAAGTAAAGAAACACTGGCATAAGTTCAGCATCACTATATTTTAAGGGCTTTGTTCCCTCTGAAGCACCACTGTCAAATGGATTGTACTGCAATCCGACAGCACAATATGACTTGAATGTTTGTACGTAAAAAAATAAATAAAGTGATGTATTATTTGCCGGTGTCAAGGAAACTAGACATTCTAGTGGCCTTCTCGATACTGTATTGGTTCAGAACAAACCAGTTCTTGTTTCTGTATAGCCACTTATCGTCTTTGTCTTTATTCTTAATTTACAATTAGATTGGATTTAAGAACATGGAGGGTGTGCAGCACCTGCCCCTGAGCCAGGAGAAGGCTGTGCAGCTGGTCAAAGATGTCTTCATCTCTGCTGCTGAGAGAGATGTGTACACCGGGGATGCCCTCAAGATCTGCATCGTCACCAAGGATGGCATCAAAGAAGAGACAGTCCCTCTCAGGAAGGACTGAACAACCTACTCCCTGCTGCTGTCAACCTCCCACTTTCATCTGTATTGTTCATATTTTGGACCAATCTCCTGCTTTTCTTTATACATTCTTTCTGAAGAAAAATGTTCCCTGTAGGTAATATTGTCAGTGTCTGTTTTTATTAAACATGAAATGTTTATTAAATGTTTGAAAATGTATTTGATTACAATGGAGTATGAACTGTTTAATGTATCAAGAAAAACCAACAAACACTGTGTATAAAACATTAGGAACACCCTCCTAATATTGAGTTGCACCCCGTTTTGCCCTCAGAACAGGCTCAATTTGTCGAGGCATGGACTCTAAGGTTTTAAGTGTTCCACAGGGATGTTGACTCAATGCTTCCCACAGTTGTGTCAAGTTGGCTGGATGTCCTTTGGGTGGTGGACCATTCTTGATATGGACGGGAAACTGTTGAGCATGGAAAACCTGCAGCGCTGTAGTTCTTGACACACTCAAACCAGTGCACATGGCACCTACTGCCATACCCCCGTTCAAAGGCATTTAATATTTTGTCTTGCACGTTCACCCTCTGAATGGGGCACAATCCATGTCTCAAAGCTTAAAAATTCTGCATTAACCTGTCTCCTCCCCTTCATCTACATCAGGGCTGCCCAACCCTCTTCCTGGAGATCTACTGTCCTGTGGGATTTCAAACCCTAATTTAACACACCTGATTATACTAATTAGCTGCTCAACAAGACCTTAACTAGCTGAATCAGATATGCTAAATAAGGGTTGGACTGAACCTACAGGACAGTAGATTTCCAGGAACAGGGTTGGGCTGTCCTGATCTACACTGATTGAAGTGGATTTAACAGTTGACATCATAGCTTTCACTTGGTCAGTTTGTCATGGAAAGAGCAGGTGTTCCTAATGTTTTGTACACAGTGTATATGCCATCGGTCCCATGATTGGAAGTGTCTCCTTAGAAGAGAATTGGTTAAGGCTCGTAATAATACTTTTTGCCAAATAGGGGTGTTTACAACTAGAGATTGAGTTTGGACATTCAGAACTGGATCCACAACCCCACTGTGCCATAACTGTCCAGACCTATTTGTGGTAGTATTCTTTCATATGTAACTTCTCTCAAAGAGGTGTACTTCACACTAAAACAGGCAGAAACCAGGGATTATCCTTCTGCTGCCACCAATGTAATTATTGAGGGGCAACTGCAGAAGCAGGGGTTGGACCACTGACCCTGTGGACCAAGGCATGTGCACTACAACCTGTGCCATAAAATCGAAAGTCCTATCTAAGCATGCTCAGGCCAGGAAGACTACACATGGGCCAGGATAAAGATAAGTGACGAGTGAAGTTTTTGGAAAAAGTGGACCCTTGCCTTTTGGCTGATCCATTTGTGGTTTCAGGGTGGGTGAAAACAGTTGGCTGCTGTGGAATCGGTGAGGGGAACCAGAAGTGGTCTTGTGATGATTGTGTTTCTGCTGGTCAGAGGGAGTAGGTGCTCTGTGTTAAACGAATGGGGGCAAGAGACGTGAATTGTTTTGCTCTCAAGAAAAGGGTGCCATTAAAAGGAGTGATTACTGGGTAGCGGTAAATGTGAAAGCTGACCAACCGAATGGGAAGATTCCCTGTGTTTGTGATGCTCGTCGTTTGGTGCGACGCAGACAGGGTTGTGTGAGTGGAGAAACAGTCATTGTCTGTTCTTTTGAGTTTTGATGTTGAGTCTTTGCCTGACAAGGTGATGTTATGATATATGTTATCCTGTAGGAGCTTTTGTACCGAATACATTACGCTGTTACAGGTGTCAAGCTTATGGGCATGTAGCAGCAGTGTGAAGGAGGGAGGTTCCTAGGTGTGCAGAAGGGCATGAGACAAAGGAATGTGTAGCATTGGGGAAAGTAGTGGTATGTGTTTATTGTAGGGGTGCCCATGGGGCTGGGGATCAGAAATGTCCCGTGCGAGAGGTAGGTTGAGGTTTCCAGGGTTAGAATAGTGCAGAAGTTGTCATATGCTGAGGCAGTGAAGAAAGTAGAGGAAGATTGGTCAAGGGGAAGGGATTCTGAGAGGAGTGGTGTGAGTAGTAGATCTGTACCAGTACAAAGGGATAGACTAACAAGTGATATATGTTTCAGTAAGATTTATAGCAATGGTTATCAACTGTACTGCAGGGATGGAACATAAGTCTCAGAAAAGAGGTTGTGGTGGCAGCTGCAAAGAGGTAGGGTGTTGACATCAGAGACTTGACATCAGAAGATTTACATGTTTTAAGTGGTGGTGTCCCATTCTTTCAGGCTGTTGGCCTGAAGTAGGACTAAATAGATATAAATAGTGGAGTTTTTAAAAAAATAAAAAATAAAACAAATGTGAGTGTAGTGTTAGACGGTAGGGTATTTATTTCTTATTTTTATTTTGTAGTTTTTTTAAGCAAAGTGTAAGGGAGTTATACGCCAGTCTAGTAGGTGGCGGTAATGCAACATGTATTGGATGCCAACCGCCGTAAAACTAAAAAGAAGACTACACACGCTCAGGCCAAGAAAATATATAACGCCAACCCCTTAAATTTTTTATTGGACAGCACTTTCTGTTTTTGATTTGGGGGAACTGTTGCCTTTGTACATTGTAAGAGAAAATAATCAAGAATGTAATAGGAACTTTGATGGATGCCAACCGCTGTTAAACCTCATCGAAGAAGACGTAGGAACTTTGACACCGGAAGTGGTCACTGATGTCACTGTTTAGAGCAAGTGCATGAATCCGTGGAACCACCAGCTAACCAAAGCTCTTTTGAATGTTATAGAGACCGGGGTGAGTATTTGACATATTTACGGAGTCCCATCTCAACACAACAGCATCACTTAGTGAGAAAAACACTAACGACCACACGAGTGTTGCCATGGCAGTAGCTAGCTAGCGTTAGCTAACGTAACTCCTACGCCAACCTGGCCAACTGCAAGTCAAGTCAGGTGCGAAATTTGCGCCAAACTGTTTTTACGCTTACACGAAGTTGCATGGTTTTTGTAAACAACAGCATACATTGCAAAGTTGTATAGAATTTCAATGCGTGGTGTTAAAGTGCTAGGTAGCTAAGTTAAAAGTTAGCGCCCCAGTGTAGTGGTAGCTAACTTGGTTAACCTTAACTAACGTTGTTAGCTGACTGTCTGGCTGCAAAGGTTAACTAATTAAATAATTATCTGTCTATAGTTGTTAGTTAGGTACTGCTGCATTATGTGGTCTAGTTGAGTGATTGGTCAAGTTTCCATTGACAACAGTTTTTACTCCGATTTCCCCGGTCTCAATACTTAGCCAACTTTTTGTATGTGATTTGTCTATTCTTTCTGGTCAAAATAAGCGATCTAAGGGGTTCGCTGATACGCTCTGCTATTACGACTCATGACTGTTGTCGAACCCAGAATTGCTCCTACTCCTCAGAGAATTTCAGGCCTTTGAGACGGCCAGTCAAGTGAACGCTTCATAAGTTGAGGACATGGAGCAGAACAACAGTTTGCCTCCTTTCCAGGGTCTTGCCTCCCCTCAGGTAACTCATTTGACTTATAACAGATTTGAGTGAGACGTTTCTGTGTTGACAACAATAACAACATTGCTCAAAACTAACCTAATTGAGGGATTGTTCCATCTGTCAAAGGGGGCAATGACTCCTGGTATGCCCATTTTCAGCCCCATGATGCCCTATGGCAGTGGTCTGACTCCCCAACCTGTCACGAACACCAACAGCCTGTCTCTCCTGGAAGAGCAGCAGAGGCAACAGCAGCAGGCTTCGGCCCAGCAGGCCGGGGTCCCAGGGGGCTTGGGACAGACACCCCAGCTTTATCACTCCCAAACAGTCACCACCACCACACTGCCAGGAAACACCCCCCTCTACACCGCTACACCGCTAACCCCCATGACACCCATCACACCTGCCACTCCTGCCTCTGAGAGTTCTGGGATTGTCCCACAGTTACAGTAAGTGTTCCTGAACAATTCATTAGTTCATTAGTCTCAACCCCGATGTACTCCTATAAAGCTGAAACACAAGAAGCTAATAGATGAAGGTGAATAGTGATGTGACCATATCAACAATGAGAATCTCCCATCCTGGTGGCATGGTTTATTTCCTTCCCTTTTTTTAGGAACATCGTATCCACTGTAAACTTGGGCTGCAAACTTGACTTGAAAACAATAGCACTGCGAGCTAGAAATGCTGAGTACAACCCCAAGGTAAGCATAAGTTGTTATTCTTCATTTGCACAAATGATTATCAGGGCCCAGGGAAAGGTGAAATAGGACCAGGCTAAAATGCCACTAGAATGGGCCCACAAGGCATGTTGCTTCGGGTCTGAGAATGTCCCACCAAGACACTGTTCTATTGACAAAATGTACGACTTTCTCAACTGTTCTTGTCTTACAGCGGTTTGCTGCTGTAATCATGAGAATACGAGAGCCAAGAACAACTGCACTTATCTTCAGTTCTGGAAAAATGGTTTGCACGGGGAGCTAAAAGGTTAGTATCATATTTTTTTAAGGAACACAAAACATATCAAAACAACATCCGTTTAAAGACCTCATCATGCTCCCTCCTACCTCTTTAGCGAAGAGCAGTCCCGCCTGGCGGCCAGGAAATACGCCAGAGTTGTGCAGAAGTTGGGCTTCCCAGCCAAATTTCTTGATTTCAAGATTCAGAACATGGTGGGCAGCTGTGATGTCAAATTCCCCCATTCGATTAGAGGGGCTTGTACTAACTCACCAACAGTTCAGCAGGTTTGTCATATTCACTACTGCAAAATGAAAGTAATATCTGATAGGATGCGTTCTTATACTTGTAATTCTGCCATATTTTGTACATTGTTTATAATACTAAGATTGGTGTTCTAAAGTGATTTAGTACTGGGAGCAAAGATTAGAAGTATGACTCATTTTCCCCCCCTTATTTTTCCAGTTATGAACCTGAGTTGTTCCCTGGGCTAATCTACAGAATGATCAAACCCAGAATTGTCCTGTTGATATTCGTTTCAGGCAAAGTTGTATTAACAGGTGAGTTTTTTTCCCCCATTCCTAATAACATAGAGAAATGGCATTTGTTGTCCTTATTTTTTTTGTCAAAAGTAACTTTACTATTCTTTTTTCTGCTTATTTCAAGGTGCAAAGGTGAGAGGAGAAATCTATGAAGCATTTGAAAACATCTACCCCATCTTGAAAGGATTCAGGAAGACAACGTAAATATTTGCCTGTTATCTTTTTTTATTTTATTTTTTTAATAGTCACAGGGGAACTTGCTCTGTTGTGACCCGTTACATTGGGACTCTGATTGGACCTGTACATTTTAATCGGCAAGTCGGGGACCCCTCCTAATCACCTTAATGGGGATTTGATACAAGGGGAAATGCTGTATTTGAGCAGTTTTATTTGTTTTTAAATGACTCCTGCTTGTTATTAAATGAGGCAGTCTGGATGGCAATTTTCTTTTCATTGAAGCATTTAGGTTTTAAGATGTTATCCCATCGTTTCTCAGTGCATGTTTGTCCACACACCCTACAAGCAGACATTCAAGATTCCTAACATTATTCTTTCAATGGTTTTTACAGTCAATTTAACTTTTATATGAAGAATCTCCAGATTGAATGTTATTTAGGATTGTGTTGCAAGGCTTACCAATTTGTCATTATTGCTACAAAATTGTTTGTACATATTCCATTTTGATAACTGGTGTAACATTCATCGTGCATCTGAGTGTTATTAACAACTATGTACCTTGGATGTCTTATTTTTGTCATTCAGTTTTTGGTCATTTTAAGTGCTATTTAAGAACAATCGTTTTAATGCTGAAATAGACTAACTAATTCACCATGGAGTTTGTTTCAATAGTTGATACGTACTGTATATTTGGTCTACCAACTAAGCCCAAAAAGCAGTCAGTAATTATGTTCTTGTTTTTAAATGTTATTTTGCTCCATTGTGCACAATTAAATATTAATTTACCAATTGTGATCTCCCTTGTTATTTTAAGTCTTTTCAGGGTATGGCAAGATTTTGAACTTGTCATAATTTCACTGGATTAATCAAATGTTATTGGTCACACACGTGTTTAGCAAAATGCTTATTTCTAGCTTCAACAGTGCAGTAATATCTAACAATTTCACAACTATACACACATCTAAGAAGAGGAATGGAATTAAGAATATATAAATATTTGGACAAGCAATGTCACACCGGCATAGACTAAGATACAGTACAATAGAGTACAGTATATACATGAGATGGGTAATGCAAAATATGTAAACATTATTAGTACATTGTGTTCCATTAAAGTGGCCAGTGATTTCAAGTCTATAAATAAAGGGCAGCAACCTTTAATGTGCTAGTGATAGCTTTTTAACAGTCTGATGGCCTTGAGGTAGAAGCTGTTTTTCAGTCTCTCGGTCCCAGCTTTGATGAACCAGTACTGACTGACTTGTAATTGTAAAAGTTTGAGGGTTTTAGGTGCCAAGCCAAATTTCTTCAGCCTCCTGAGGTTGAAGAGATGCTGTTGCGCCGCCTTCACCACACTATATGGGTGGACCATTTCAGTTTGTCAGTGACGTGTACGCTGAGGAACTTGAAGCTTTCCACTGCAATCCCGTCAATGTGGATAGGGGGGTGCTTCCACTGCTGATTCCGGAAGTCCACGATAGGCTCCTTTGTTTTGTTGACATTGAGAGGTTATTTTCATTGCACCACATACCCAGGGCCCTGACCTCCTCCCTGTGGTGCTGTCTCGTCATTGTTGGTTATCCGGCCTACTACTGTTGTCGTCTGCAAACGTGTTGATTTGAGTTGGAGGCGTGCGTGAACAGGGAGTACAGGAGGGGGCTGAGCATACACCCTTGTGGAGCCCCAGTGTTGAGGAACAGAAACTTGGTGTTGTTTCCTTCCTTCACCACCTTGGGGTGGCCCATCAGGAAGTCCAGGACCCAGTTGCACAGGGTGGGGCTCAGACCCAGGGCCTCAAGCTTAATGATGAGCTTGGAGGGTACTATGGTGTTGAATGCTGAGCTGTACTCAATGAACACATTTTTACATAGGTATTCCTCTTGTCCAGATTGGATAGGGCAGTGAATCTGTGGATCTATTGGGCGGTAAGCAAATTGAAGTTGGTCTAGGGTGTCAGGGTGGCTTCTTCCTTGCAGAGCGGCCTTTCAGGTTATGTCGATATAGGACTCGTTTTACTGTGGATATAGATACTTTTGTACCTGTTTCCTTCAGCATCTTCACAAGGTCCTTTGCTGTTTTTCATGAGATTGATTCACACTTTTCGACCCCAAAGTACGTTCATCTCTAGGAGAGAACACGTCTCCTTCCTGAGCGGAATGGCGGCTGCGTGGTCCCATGATGTTTATACTTGCGTACTATTGTTTGTACAGATGAACGTGGTACCTTCAGGCGTTTGGAAATTGCTCCTAAGGATGAACCAGACTTACAGAGGTCTACATTTTTTTTGCTGAGGTCTTGGCTGATTTCGTTTGATTTTCCCCCAATGTCAAGCAAAGAGGCACTGAGTTTGAAGGTAGGCCTTGAAATACATCCACAGGTACACCTCCAATTGACTCAAATTATGTCAATTAGCATTTCAGAAGCTTCTAAAGCCATGACATTATTTTCTGGAATTTTCCAAGCTGTTTAAAGGCACAGTCAACTTAGTGTATGTAAACTTCTGAACCACTGGAATTGTGATACAGTGAATTATAAGTGAAATCATCTGTAACAATTGTTGGAAAGATTACTTGTCATGCACAAAGTAGATGTCCTAACCAACTTGCCAAAATTATAGTTTGTTAACAAGAAATGTGTGGAGTGGTTGAAAAACAAGTTTTAATGACTCCAACCTAAGTGTATGTAAACTTCCGACTTCAACTGTACATATTCTTATTCATTCCTTTACACTTGTGTGTGTTTAAGGTAGTTGTTGTAAAAATTGTTAGATTATAGTTGTGGCCAAACGTTTTGAGAATGACACAAATATTAATTTTCACAAAGTCTGCTGCCTCAGTTTGTATGATGGCAATTTGCATATACTCCAGAATGTCATGAAGAGTGACCAGATGAATTGCAATTCATTGCAAAGTCCTTCTTTGCCATGCAAATGAACTGAATCCCCCAAAAACATTTCCACTGCAGTTCAGCCCTGCCACAAAAGGACCAGCTGACATCATGTCAGTGATTCTCTTGTTAACACAGGTGTGAGTGTTGATGAGGACAAGGCTGAAGAACACTCTGTCATGCTGATTTAGTTCAAATAACAGACTGGAAGCTTCAAAAGGAGGGTGGTGCTTGGAATCATTGTTCTTCCTCTGTCATCCATGGTTACCTGCAAGGAAATACGTGCTGTCATCATTGCTTTGCACAAAAAGAGCTTCAAAGGCAATGATATTGCTGCCAGTAAGATTGCACCTAAATCAACCATTTATCGGATCATCAAGAACTTCAAGGAGAGCGGTTCAATTGTTGTGAAGTAGGCTTCAGGGCGCCCAAGAAAGTCCAGCAAACACCAGGACCATCTCCTAAAGTTGATTCAGCTGCGGGATCGGGGAACCACCAGTACAGAGCTTGCTCAGTAATGGCAGCAGGCAGGTGTGAGTGCATCTGCACGTACAGTGAGGTGAAGACTTTTGGAGGATGGCCTGGTGTCAAGAAGTGCAGCAAAGAAGCCACTTCTCTCCAGGAAAAACATAAGGGACAGACTGATATTCTGCAAAAGGTACAGGGATTGGACTTCACTGAGGAATCCCCCTTCTGATTGTTTGGGGCATCCGTAAAAATGCTTGTCCAGAGAAGACAAGGTGACCGCTACCATCAGCCCTGTGTCATGCCAACAGTAAAGCATCCTGAGACTGTTCATGTGTGGGGTTGCTTCTCAGCCAAGGGAGTGGGCTCACTCACAATTTTGCCTAAGAACACAGCCATGAATAAAGAATGGTACCAACACATCCTCCGAGAGCAACTTCTCCCAACCATCCAGGAACAGTTTGGTGATGAACAATGCATTTTCCAGCATGATGGGTCACCTTGCCATAAGGCAAAAGTGATAACTAAGTGGCTCGGGGAACAAAACATTGATATTTTGGGTCCATGGCCAGGAAACTCCCCAGACCTTAATCCCATTGAGAACTTGTGGTCAATCCTCAAGAGGCGGGTGGACAAACAAAACCCCACAAACTCCAAGCATTGATTATGCAAGAATGGGCTGCCATCAGTCAGGATGTGGCCCAGAAGTTAATTGACAGCATGTCAGGGCGGATTGCAGAGGTCTTGAAAAAGAAGGGTCAACACTGCAAATATTGACTCTTTGCATCATCTTCATGTAATTGTCAATAAAAGCCTTTGACCCTTATGAAATGCTTGTAATTATACTTCAGTATTCCTTAGTAACATCTGACAAAAATATCTAAAGACACTGAAGCAGCAAACTTTGTGTAAATTAATATTTGTGTCATTATCAAAACTTTTGGCCACGACTGTACTTGTTAGATATTACTGCATGGTTGGAACTATAAGCACAAGCATTTCGCTACACTCCCATTAACATCTGCTAACCATGTGTATGTGACCAATAAAATTAGATTTGACTTGACTGCCCTTGACCAGCACAAAAACACCCTGTGGCGTACTGCACTAGCATTGAATAGTCCCCGCGATATGCAACTTTTCAGGGAAGTCAGGAACCAATACACACAGTCAGTTAGGAAAGCAAAGGGTAGCTTTTTCAAAAAGAAATTTGCATCCTGCAGCAATAATTGCAAAAGGTTTTGGGACACTAAAGTTCATGGAGAATAAGAGCACCTCCTCCCAGCTGCCCACTGCACTGAAACACTGTCACCACGATAATTGAGAATTTCAAGAAGCATTTCTCTACGGCTGGCCATGCTTTCCACCTGGCTACCCCAACCCCGGCCAACAGCTCTGCACCCCCCGCCAACTGGCCCAAGCCCCACCCCCCACATTTTCCGCCGCCATTGTTGCAACCCCTATTACTAGTCTGTTCAACCTCTCTTTAGTATTGTCTGAGATTCCTAAAGATTGGAAAGTGGCCGCGGTCATCCCCCTCTTCAAAGGGGGATGACCGCATTTCGCTACACTCGCATTAACATCTGCTAACCATGTGTATGTGACAAATAAAATTTGATTTGATTTGATTTGACACTAGACCCAAACTGTTACAGACCTACATCCATCCTGCCCTGCCTTTCTAAAGTCTTCGAAAGCCAAGTGAACAAACAGATCACCATTTCGAATCCCACCGTACCTTCTCCGCTATGCAATCTGGTTTCCGAGCTGGTCACGGGTGCATCTCAGCCACGCTCAAGGTCCTAAAAGATATCATAACCGCCATCGATAAAAGACAGTACTGTGCAGCTGGCTTCATCGAGCTGGCCAAGGCTTTCGACTCGATCACTGCATTCTTATCGGCAGACTCAACAGCCTTGGTTTCTCTAATGACTGCCTCGCCTGGTTCACCGACTCTTTTCTCTGTATCTATCAACGATGTCGCTCTTGCTGCGGGTGATTCTCTGATCCACCTCTACGCAGACGACACCATTCTGTATACATCTGGCCCTTCTTTGGACACAGTTAACTAACCTCCAGACGAGCTTCAACGCCATACAACACTCCTTCCGTGGCCTCCAACTGCTCATAAATGCAAGTAAAACTAAATGCATGCTCTTCAAACGATCGCTGCCCGCACCTGCCCGCCCGACTAGCATCACTACTCTGGACTGTTCTGACTTAGAATATGTGGACAACTATAAATACCTAGGTGTCTGGTTAGACGGTAAACTCTCCTTCCAGACTCACATTAAGCATCTCCAGTCCAAAGTTAAATCTAAAATTGGCTTCCTATTTGCAACAAAGCCTCCTTCACTCATGCTGCCAAACATACCCTCGTGAAACGGACTATTCTACTGATCCTTGACTTCGGCATTGTGGCCAGTGGAGTGGGTGGAGTAAAAGTCCAAGACAATATGTAATTTATAGGCCTACAGTGTATTGCATTTGGACCAATGGAATGGGTGGAGTAGAAAGGGCTACTGACCACAGTCATCCAAGAAATAACACCATATATAGACTTCAGTGCTAGATTAATAGGATCTGTAGAATATGATGTTCTTTACATTAATTTATTCAAGCTCTAACCATTCTCAATATGCTCCACCTTATATTATGTATCTTATATCAAGCACTAATTGTCTTTAGTTTAGGTTTTTCCCCGATGTAGTTACAAAATTATAACATTATTTTAACATTATGCGCTATGCAAAGCTGCAGAAAGGATTGATTTATTAACAACACATAGCGTTTTAACGCATACTTTTACTTGGATGTCAAAATCTGAAAACCGGAAGTCTTAATGTTGCTGACAGAACACTAATGTTGCTGCCATGACGCTAAATCTTTGTCTCTAACTTCGTCAGTCAATATATAATCTTTCCTGTCAAAATCCACCAGGTAGCAGATTTGAGCTACTGTATCACTCAGCCGTATCATCGGAGAGAAGTGGTACATTGTAACCACACATTTGTGTTGTAACTCCTTGGTGAGATCAAACAGGCTGAGGGATACAAATGTAAAAATTGTTTCCAACACATGTAACATTTTCGCCGGTGAAAACTTAACCATAAATAGAATAGTATTAGAAACCATTGAACAGACTCAATTTTACAAATTATGTATTTGTTGTATGTTTCTAGCGTATTTATTTATTTTAGTTTGGGGTGGGGGCAAGCTTGCTTATTGCCATTGGTCAGAGGTGCACATTTCTTTCTGACTCAGTAGTGTTTCCTGATGTCATACTGCTGCGCTTTTTTTTGAGGAGGTTGAGTGCGAACCAAAACTGTGGAAAAGATTCAGCAAAGGAACTTCAAATCATACGAGTTGGAAACATTTTCTATCGGATTTATTGCTTGGGGAATTAATTTATGCACAGTGGGGGATTGACATCAAGTTGTCTGCTTCGTCTTTATAGAAAGGCTACACTTTTTTCCAGCCATGGAAACACTACAGAAGATAAGGGACAGTTCCTGTGAAATTCCAGTTGATGTCAGATTTAGGAAACGAATAGTTTGGCGAAACTTGGATTAACTGGTCGCTGGACGGTTCCATTGGCGATACCACAAGGCGATGCCTCCCCAGGGCGATGGAGAATATAAACCTGTTGCAGTGTCGTCGGCGGTCCCACCGGTTCCCCCTCGGAGGGTTCGGAGCATTTCGGGCTCCAAGTGTCGGTCCGGTGGCGTAGAGCGCAAAGTGAAGTGTGTGCTTGTCGGTGACGGGGCAGTTGGGAAAACGAGCTTGATTGTCAGCTACACCACAAATGGATATCCAACTGAATATGTCCCAACTGCTTTTGATAATTTTGCAGGTAACTTGACAAATATGTGCATTTTTTATAAATCTGCTATTAGGACTTATTATTGGTCATTTTGGGCTATGCAAGTTCTTGTTTTTATCGGGTGGTTTTAACGGCCCATGTATGTGAATTCATGAGTAGCCTACACTGAGTGTACAAAACATTAGGAACACCTTCCCAATATTGAGTTGCACCGACTTTTGCCCTCAGAACAGCGTTCCACAGGGATGCTGGCCCATGTTGACTCCAATGCTTCCCACAGTTGTGTCAAGTTGGCTGGATATCTTTCTGGTGATAGACCATTCTTATACACACAAAAAAAGTTGCGCGTGAAAAGCCCAGCAGCAACTTTCAGCTCTCAATCCGGTGTGCCTGGCACCTACTACCATGCCTAGTTCAAAGGCACTTAAATACATACACAATGTTTCAAGGCTTAAAAATCATTTTTTAAACTGTCTCCTCCTCCTCTCCTCCATCTACACTAATTGAAGTAGATTTAACAGGTGACATCAGTAAGGGATAATAGCTTTCACCTGGATTCACCTGGTCAGTATTTCTTGAAGCAGGTGTTCATAATATTTTGTACACTCAGTGTATATTTTGAACTCAGACTGACAAAACATTTATGTTCAGCTTTAGTAAAAATGTTGTCAACTGTTTTCTGCCATACATTGGCGGCAACAGGAAGACTATGGTAATTATTATACTCAACAACACTATTCAGTCCGTAACAGTATATAATGGCATTTTGGTTACTTATTTCTTTGTTATATTGGCTGATTAAATTTATAATGTTTTTTTTTCTTTCAGCGGTTGTGGCAGTTGATGGCAAGCCAGTAAAACTGCAGCTTTGTGACACAGCTGGCCAGGTTTGTAATTAAAATACACATATACGACAGTTTGATATCATCTCTACTATCCGGGAAGTGTGAAGTATTGGTTAAAAACAAACAAGTTGGCCTTTTGCTGTTCCTAGAATTTCTCAAACTTGTTCTAACCCCTATGCATTACTAGACTAGTAGATGTACAGAATGGGGTCAAATGTAGTCTACTAATATAGGGGAGTGAAGAGATCTGTCTAAATTGATGTGCTCCAGCAGTGTTTTTGTCCAGTTGTGATTCTGCACCAAAAATGAGGTTACTCAGATAAATGCTGTCTCCCTCACATGGGAGGGGGTAACCGGCTTGGGGGGATTACAGATAGGAAACCTTATAATTGTAATGAATTGAATCTGAGCCTGGAAAGGAAACATAAGCTTCGGCACAGCTGGGGCTGGTCAGAGGAAACGCGAGATGGGTCTGTTTCTGAGGAGCAGAGCAGGCTGGAGAGAGTCAACAGTGGAAAACAGCCCTGGAAAGCAGACCAAGAGAGATCTAGAGCGGTTCTGTCTAGACACAGGCTGAGCTCTGTGAGTTCATCGGGTTCTGCTTTGTCTCTTTGGAGAGAGAGCAGAGAGGCTCTGAGAGGATAGGCTTTTCATTAGACACCAAGACAATGCAAGCAATATTGTTTGAAAGGTGTTTGGAGCTTTATACAAGACAATGCAAACAAAATAGTAGTTATAACTTAGTTAGGCCTATTACATAGTTAAACTTAGCATACATTGACAAATAATCAAGATAATGAAATTTGCGCATGCATGCCATGAATAATTAGCTTTCATGTAACAGCCCAAAATAATAATTGTGAAAGCACATGCCCCAGATGCACCAGCCCCTATGCAAATGTGAGATAATGGTTGAGCCAATTAATCAAAATAATATTAATTCGCTTTTCAAAGCTCAATGTCACCCAGCTCCCCTTTTCATAAGAGTCCATGTATTTAGCAAACAAAACATGCATAATATTTCCTGAATACCAACTACAGGGTCCCTCACTGTTGATGTTGTTGACCTCATTGGGTCCCTGAGAATGGAAATACACTATTAAAATCTCTTCCAGGAAGCAATGGGTACACACAAGCTGGGTGTATCAGAGAAACAGATGAAAGAGTGAGAGAGCGGGAAACGCATGCTTTGTCAATAAACAGCAAAATATAATCTCAGTGGAATGCCATGGTTATCTTTCCTCCAGTTGAAATCACAGTAGAACTAGATGTTTTGGAGATATGCAAATGTAATCTGAATGTTGCGTAATACATTTGCCAGATAAAAGGACTAAACACACATTAGCGAAGATAAGCACCCATATTGGCGTCAGTGCAATGGCCCATGGGTTAGATGCTTACCGCTGTAAATCCCCTGCAATGCTGTGCTGCCAATAATAAATGATATAAATGATGTCACCGCTCCACTCCGTCTCTTTTGCTGGTAAAAATTACATATCTCTTTACTTATACTTAGAGTTTGGCAGCGGGGTAGTAGTTGGCTGGGCCAACTGCAAATCATAAAAATTTTGCTCCTGTACCCTCTCAACAGCCTCATCACACTTTGTCTCTTTCACATGATTTATCTGCATGATCGTCATCACAAATTCCTTTTGGGCGTCAAAATGTGGACTATGGTGCATGTCATTATTTGAATCTATAATAGACATGTTCTAGCAATTTAACAATGCTCTCTCTCTTCTCCAATTTAGCTATTGGCAGTTTTTTTTATTTAGCATCCAAGATATGCTGGTCGGAATAAACAGTGCCTTAAACAATACATTACGCAATGGCATGTCAGTCACCAACATTGGAGGAGATTATAGGCTATGCTGAAAGTGCTGTCCCCAGTCAGAAGCACTACAGAATGTAAACAGAACACTTTCACTCTAACATAAACTGATAGAAGTGTCATGTGTTGTCAGGCTGTGGACACGGATTGTGTTTCCCTTCCTCCAAGAGAGACTACGTCATGAGGCAGAGGCGCCACTAGTTACAGCCATGCACATGGTGACATCCTAGCCAATGAGAGCAGGATTTTCCTTCTCTTAGTTATGGCTATGCCCTTTCTATTCCTGCACTCAAAAACCTTTTCACAAGGAGGAATATTGTGTTGAACATGACCATTATCGGTTCTACAAGTTATCAGGTCGTGTCATGAACCCCCCTCTCCTCTTCTCTCCTCTCCTCTCCCTGCAGGATGAGTTTGACAAACTGCGTCCGCTCTGCTACACCAACGCAGACATCTTCCTGCTGTGCTTCAGTGTTGTCAGCCCCTCTTCTTTCCAGAATGTGACAGAGAAATGGGTGCCGGAGATTCGCCGGCACTGCCCGCAGGCGCCGGTGGTTCTGGTGGGCACCCAGTCAGACCTGCGGGAGGACGTCAAGATTCTGATCGAGCTGGCAAAGTACAAAGAGAGGCCAGTGGAGCCCCAGGAGGCCCAGCAGTGTGCCGAGGACATGAGGGCCGTGTCATACATGGAGTGTTCCTCACTCACCCAGAAGAACCTCAAAGAGGTGTTTGACGCAGCCATCGTGGCCAGCATCCAGCACTCCGACAGTCAGCAGCAGCATCGACTGAAAAAACGGACTCCAGACAAGATGAAGAAGCTTTCTAGGTCATGCTGGAAGAAGTACTGTTGTGTGGCCTAGCCTCTGTCTGCACGTGTGACAATTGGGACGCATGGGTGCCAATATTGATTCCATGTCAGCACGTTAAAAGACTTCAGGGCAGTAAGGAAAACAGCGACTGGAACATGGGCGACGGTCTGGTCTGGAGTATCTGTGATATGTGAAGGTTAGGCCTCACGGACCTTGGGTTATTTTTGCTTTACCAACGTGAACTGCAATGGAGACAGATCTGACTTCCCTCAAAGTGCAGTTTGATAAGACTACTCATTGACTTTCCCCTGTCTTATATCCATGATCCTGAAGGACACACAGCTTCCGATCAAACCCTCTTGATAACTAGGAGGGTCTATGTTGTTGTTTTTGTCAATGCTGGTGTAGAAGTCAGGCGCAGGAAAGCAGAGATGAGTCAACAACTTATTTTAATAAAATACTGTAAAAGGAATAACCAATCCAACGTGCCCTAATAAAACACACGGGCGAATATAACCAGCCATAAACTCGGCAAATAAAACAACAAACAATCACGCACAAAAACCATGGGGAAAACGGAGGGTTAAATAATGAATATGTAATTGGGGAATAGAAACCAGGTGTGTAGAACAAAGACAAAACAAATGGAACATGAAAAATGGATCGGCGATGGCTAGAAAGCCGGTGACGTCGACTGCCGAAAACCGTCCGAACAAGGAGAGAGACCGACTTCGGCGGAAGTCGTGACAGTTTTATTGACCTGGTCTACTCTGACCTTTCCCATGGTAAGTGTATGTAAACTCAGATTAATTTAGCATATGACATTGAGTCAACTTCCCAACGTGGGATTTACCGACCCTTTGATTTAGTAGTTCCTATGTTAAAAAGAAAATGCAGTGCCGTAATCAGATAATTCGAGGAGAGTACTGTGTAACTTTCATTCTTGTTTAGCTTGTCGTCTAATGTAAAAACCGCTCAAACACTGTTTTTTTCAGAATTTATAACTGGTATTTACATTACGATATGCGTTCTGTCCAAGCTCACATGATGGTCACAGTCTCTAGCTATGTGCTGGAATTCTAACTGGACCTGTTGAGCTTTGGTTCACTTGACCATAGCACCACCTGAGGAGTCGAAAACAAACTCCGCCATGGCAACATTTAAAGGGCTCCTTATGGGCCTCAAATGCATGTGTAACATGTCCACTGTTTGGTTTATGTGTCGGAAGGTATGTTTAGGTCTACTGTGAGGAGGGGACAAATTGCGTTTTTTTACGTTTATTCTAGGAGTTTACAAGTGGAAGAGCAATATTTTCTTTTAATTACATACAGTATGTCAACCTAATACGACTCGTTTGTCTATCAATCGTTTACTGTCCACGTTGTACACAATATAAGTGAGTCAACATTTCTTTGTTGTTAAATTCTTGGAAGTCTTAACTTTTACCATTCAAGAGTCACACAAATTATGTACTAATACTCTTTTGGGTTGTTTCTTAGTTTTTAAGTGCAATGTTAAACATTATATTATAGCAATGAATGATGATCTTCTCCAAAAATTAAATTAAGGTTTTCAACATAACATTTCAATGCAATATATCTTTACTGTGAACCATGAATTATATGTATATTCACTGTAATCTTTTATTTACTGTATGAATGTCCAACTGAGAACTGTACAGCAACCAGACCTGTAGACTATAGTGCATTATGAATTGTATATGAAGAGGCAGTTTGGACATATAGATTACACTGAATAAAGAACAGGTCTAATGGACAACACATTTAATGTGTACCCTGTTGTTATCAGTTGACTTTGCCAATCCCGCTATTCTGCACAGTTTCCATTACTCTGGGGTTTTACGTCTGCTGTGGTATCATGTTTGATTTAAATCACATGATAGCAAAAATATATCTGATTGAATGGCCTTAATGGCCTTTGTAATGCTCTTTTTGTTTGGGCATGTGTGCATTTGAATCATGATAGAAGCCGAGCTGTGCTGAGGGAAGGGTTAAATAGGAAAATAGGTAATGGATCAAACTATTAGACACTCCTGATTCCCAGGAAGTTGAGACAATTTGGAGAGAGTAGGGTGATGACAGCAAAAGAATACAAACCTGGGTATTCAGATTTCCTTATATAAAACACCACAGGCAGAAACATCCCCAGATGACTAGGCCAAAATAATACAGAGATAATACGGGGCTGACTGCAGCTGAGTCAATGTTAACTGATTTTAACTACCATACTCTGCTAGCTGTTATTAATGACTATGAGCCAATCAAGTCATTTAGTATCTTTCTGCAACCATTACCCTGGAAAGAGTGTGTTTGCTATCCCGAGCAAGCTTAACAGCACCATCATCTTGGAACTGGTTAAAAAAAGGTTGTCAATACCTATATTTCATATCACTGGGATGTGTATGGGATATCTGTCTCTGTAAATACCGTGTTATGATTTAAGTAGGCCCATAGATATGACATTATTTGAATTTCAAAATGTTAACCGTCACTTCTTTCAGGAATATTGTGTTTCAAGCATTGTAACTCAAGCCTTGTAATAGCTCTTCCAGTAGAATGCCAAACTAAACCTTTGGGTAAATGATAGTTACCTGTATGATCATGTTACCCTCCTTAGATGACCTGGATGTGTCACCTGTGGATGTGTGATGGACTGCTGAAAGTGAATTATGATGGAAGACAGTGAGAGAATGGAGAAGTTAATGTTTCACTGGATCACTTAGTAGACCATGTTGCATCAACAGTCAGTTAAATGTTTATCACATACACCATGAATATACATAAATAATCATGTACAGCAATTTATCTACTCGTTATGAAATACTCGTTATTTCTTGAAAAGGAAAATACAGGGAGATGGGTGAAATTGAAATGTGACAAATGCTTTAAATAGGATGGGTCTTTGGATGTGATGTGGGTATGCGATAAGTGTTAGTGGACAGTGGTGCACATACCTTTAGACAGTTGTCTGTTTCTAGGTCATTTTGAATGTTGGCTTCTTCATAGCGTCATAGAATTTTCAGACTTCTTCCAATGACCAGTTTCTCAGTATTGTGTGGATTATTTTCTCAGCACAAATGCATTTAACAACGATGCATTTCTTCAAATGAGTATCTTTGTTACAGTGCACATCACATGGTGTACTATATATACTCTTGAGTTTCCAAGCTATGACTTCCAGCAAACATGGAGGTTCCATGATCTCTGTTCAGTGCTCTGTGGGGGATGGGGCTGTGGTGAAATAACAGCTCGCATTCAGTGTAATGTCAGAACAAAGATCTGTTTGTCTGTAGTTTGATACCTTTGGAAAATAAAGAATATTTGGTATACGATCTGGGTTTTGTGTTTGTTACATTGGAATGGATTTGTTAGGGTTTTGTGTCTGAAACTTTTCCTTTGTGATATTTGTAATTACATATTTATTACAAATTAATGCTTGATTGACTGAACAACTATGGCTCAATACTGGATAGTGTAATGATGTCAACTGTATTAACAGAATCCGACTACAGTCAATATTGTAAAAATGTACTTGAACAGGGAGAGTTTATGCAGTTGAAATATGAAATAAAATGATATGGAAAGCCCCTTATGCTTTCACTTGCAGTCACAGCTATGAGCCATTAGGCCAATCATCTGGAGTCTTTACCAGTCACTCAAACTTTCTGTTAGGCTGACAGCCTGCTCTATTCTCTCACCCAGAAGCTGGCCCTGCTTAATAACTGGCATTTTCAAGCCACTTTTCTGTGATTGTTTCATATTGAAATTATGTATGTGTTGGTGGTGCAATGTGTAGAGTTCTTGCTCATCCACAAAGACCCACCTCAACTGAGACCAGAATAAATGTGAGAGATGTCTAGATGGTACAGATCAGGGCCGGCCCGCTCAATAAGCAGGATTAGGCGGCTGCCTATGGTGGCAGATTGACGAGGGCGGCATTATTTTACGCTTTCTAAGCGTAACTGACTAGGTCGACATTTTCTTAGCTAAACTGATTAGGACGGCATTTTCTAAGCTAAACTGACCTCCAACAACTCATAAAAAGTCACATAATTCTGCCCCAAAACAATGACAATTTCTCTCAATCAGTGGCATATGGGCTTTTTAGGTGAGCGCTGATGCCGCCCTGTGATAAGCAGTGCCCACTTTGTGAAAGGCGGGGATGAAAAATATTTACCAAATCAGATTGTATTTGTCATATGCACCGAATACAACAGGTGTGGACCTTACAGTGAAATGCTTACTTACAAGCCATTAACCAACAATGCAGTAAAGAAAAATATTTTTAAAGAAAGTATTTACTAAAATAAACTGAAATAAAAAAATTGGAAAATAAATAATTAAGGAGCAACAATAAAATAACAGTAGCAAGGCTATATGCAGGGGGTACCGGTACAGAGTCAATGTGCGGGGGCACCGGTTAGTCGAGGTAATATGTACAGTACCAGTCAAAGTTTGGACACACCTACTCATTCAAGGGTTTTTCTTTATTTTTACAATTTTCTACATTGTAGAATAATAGTGAAGAAATCAAAACTATGAAATAACACATATGGAATCATGTAGTAACCAAAAAAGTGTTAAACAAATCAAAAAATATATTTTATATTTGAGATTCTTCAAAGTAGCCACCCTTTTCCTTGATGACAGCTTTACGCGCTCTTGGCATTGAATTGTCAGGATTAGTGATTTCAAGTTTGTATACTTACATTTTTTACAAACTGATCATAGCGAAAAAACAAAATACTTATGCATTTCCTGCTGTGTAAACACATTGCAAATGGGCTCAGGATAACTCCTCCTGATAAAGTTGGGTGGCTGATATTCAGAGCTTAAATATCCAAATTGATTAGTCATAGGAATCAGGACTAATAAAACCAATGCTACAACCTGTTTTACAAACAGTGGCCCTACCACATGGATGGGCTATCATCAAATTCCATTATGGGGGTGACATACAGTATATCACAAAAGTGAGTACATCCCATCTTTTCATGTGACAACACTGAAGAAATGACACTTTGCTACAATGTAAAGTAGTGAGTGTACAGCTTGTATAACAGTGTAAATTTGCTGTCCCCTCAAAATAACTCAACACACAGCCATTAATGTCTAAACCGCTGGCAACAAAAGTGAGTACACCCCTAAGTGAAAATGTCCAAATTGGGCCCATTTAGCCATTTTCCCTTCCCGGTGTCATGTGACTCGTTAGTGTTACAAGGTCTCAGGTGTGAATGGGGAGCAGGTGTGTTAAATTTGGTGTCATCGCTCTCACACTTCCTCATACTAACTGGTCACTGGAAGTTCAACATGGCACCTCATGGCAAAGAACTCTCTGAGGATCTGAAAAAAAGAATTGTTGCTCTACATAAAGATGGCCTGGGCTATAAGAAGATTGCCAAGACCCTGAAACTGAGCTGCAGAACGGTGGCCAAGACCATACAGCGGTTCCACTCAGAACAGGCCTCGCCATGGTCGACCAATGAAGTTGAGTGCACGTGCTCAGCGTCATATCCAGAGGTTGTCTTTGGGAAATAGACATATGAGTGCTGCCAGCATTGCTGCAGAGGTTGAAGGGGTGGGGGGTCAGCCTGTCAGTGCTCAGACCATACGCCGTACACTGCATCAAATTGGTCTGCATGGCTGTCGTCCCAGAAGGAAGCCTCTTCTAAAGATGATGCACAAGAAAGCCCGCAAACAGTTTGCTGAAGACAAGCAGACTAAGGACATGGATTACTGGAACCATGTCCTGTGGTCTGATGAGACCAAGATAAACTTATTTGGTTCAGATGGTGTCAAGCGTGTGTGGCGGCAACCAGGTGAGGAGTACAAAGACAAGTGTGTCTTGCCTACAGTCAAGCATGGTGGTGGGAGTGTCATGGTCTGGGGCTGCATGAGTGCTGCCGGCACTGGGGAGCTACAGTTCATTGAGGGAACCATGAATGCCAACATGTACTGTGACATACTGAAGCAGAGCATGATCCTCCCTTCGGAGACTGGGCCGCAGGGCAGTATTCCAACATGATAACGACCCCAAACACACCTCCAAGACGACCACTGCCTTGCTAAAGAAGCTGAGGGTGAAGGTGATGGACTGGCCAAGCATGTCTCCAGACCTAAACCCTATTGAGCATATGTGGGGCATCCTCAAACGGAAGCTAGAGGAGTGCAAGGTCTCTAACATCCACCAGCTCCGTGATGTTGTCATGGAGGAGTGGAAGAGGACTCCAGTGGCAACCTGTGAAGCTCTGGTGAACTCCATGCCCAAGAGGGTTAAGGCAGTCCTGGAAAATGATGGTGGCCACACAAAATATTGACACTTTGGGCCCAATTTGGACATTTTCACTTAGGGGTGTACTCACTTTTGTTGCCAGCAGTTTAGACATTAATGGCTGTGTGTTGAGTTATTTTGAGGGGACAGCATATTTACACTGTTATACAAGCTGTACACTCACTATTTTACATTGTAGCAAAGTGTCATTTCTTCAGTGTTGTCACATGAAAAGATATACTCAAATATTTACAAAAATGTGAGGGGTGTACTCACTTTTGTGATATACTGTAGTAGGCTACAATCCAGTAAGCACGGGCCAACGTCTTTCTGACATCTTTTTTTGGCCATGTCCGGACCGGAGGTATTATTTTGGTGTTTTACAAATAGTAGGCCTACCACGTATAGTACCAGTCAAAGGTTTGGACACACCTACTCATTCAAGGGTTTTTCTTTATTTTTACTCTTTTCTACATTGTAGAATAATAGTGAAGACATCAAAACTATGGACTAACACATATGGAGTCATGTCATAACCAAAAAAGTGTTAAACAAATAAAAATATTCTCTCAACCAGCTTCACCTGGAATGCTTTTCCAAAAGTCTTGAAGGAGTTCCCACATATGCTGAGCACTAGTTGGCTGCTTTTCCTTCACTCTGCAGTCCAACTCATCCCACACACCCTCTCAATTGGGTAGAGGTTGGGTGATTGTGGAGGACAGGTCATCTAATGCAGCACTCCATCACTCTCCTTCTTGGTCAAATAGCCCTACACAGCCTGGAGGTGTGTTGGGTCATTGTGCTGTTGAAAAACAAATGATAGTCCCACTAATCCCAAACCAGATGGGATGGCGTATCGCTGCAGAATGCTGTGGTAGCCATGCTGGGTAAGTGTGCCTTGAATTCTAAATAAATCACTGACAGTGTCACCAGCAAAGCAACGCCACACCATCACACCTCCTCCATGCTTCATGGTGGGAACCACACATGCGGAGATCATCCGTTCACCAACTCTGCGTCTCACAAAGACACGGCGGTTGGAACCAAAAATCTAAACTTTTCAACTTTCATTCAGAATCGAACATGAACCGGATTTCAGTGTCTGAGAAGATGTATTTTCACCTTTCATTCAGAACCTAACATGAACCTAACTTCAACGTCTGGAAAAATATGTACAGTGAGGGAAAACAGTATTTGATCCCCTGCTGATTTTGTACGTTTGCCCACTGACAAAGAAATTATCAGTCTATAATTTTAATGGTAGGTGTATTTGAACAGTGAGAGACAGAATAACAACAAAAAAATCCAGAAAAACGCACGTGAAAAATGTTATAAATTGATTTGCATTTTAATGAGGGAAATAAGTATTTGACCCCTCTGCAAAACATGACTTAGTACTTGGTGGCAAAACCCTTGTTGGCAATCACAGAGGTCAGACGTTTCTTGTAGTTGGCCACCAGGTTTGCACACATCTCAGGAGGGATTTTGTCCCACTCCTCTTTGCAGATCTTCTCCAAGTCATTAAGGTTTTGAGGCTGACGTTTGGCAACTCGAACCTTCAGCTCCCTCCACAGATTTTCTATGGGATTAAGGTCTGGAGACTGGCTAGGCCACTCCAGGACCTTAATGTGCTTCTTCTTGAGCCACTCCTTTGTTGCCTTGGCCGTGTGTTTAGGGTCATTGTCATGCTGGAATACCCATCCACGACCCATTTTCAATGCCCTGGCTGATGGAATGAGGTTCTCACCCAAGATTTGACGGTACATGGCCCCGTCCATCGTCCCTTTGATGCGGTGAAGTTGTTCTGTCCCCTTAGCAGAAAAACACCCCCAAAGCATAATGTTTCCACCCCCATGTTTGACAGTGGGGATGGTGTTCTTGGGGTCATAGGCAGCAATCCTCCTCCTCCAAACACGGCGAGTTGAGTTGATGCCAAAGAGCTCCATTTTGGTCTCATCTGACCACAACACTTTCACCCACTTGTCCTCTGAATCATTCAGATGTTCATTGGCAAACTTCAGACGGGCATGTATATGTGCTTTCTTGAGCAGGGGGACCTTGCGGGCGCTGCAGGATTTCAGTCCTTCACGGCGTAGTGTGTTACCAATTGTTTTCTTGGTGACTATGGTCCCAGCTGCCTTGAGATCATTGACAAGATCCTCCCATGTAGTTCTGGGCTGATTCCTCACCGTTCTCATGATCATTGCAACTCCACGAGGTGAGATCTTGCATGGAGCCCCAGGCCGAGGGAGATTGACAGTTCTTTTGTGTTTCTTCCATTTGCGAATAATCGCACCAACTGTTGTCACCTTCTCACCAAGCTGCTTGGCGATGGTCTTGTAGCCCATTCCAGCCTTGTGTAGGTCTACAATCTTGTCCCTGACATCCTTGGAGAGCTCTTTGGTCTTGGCCATGGTGGAGAGTTTGGAATCTGATTGATTGATTGCTTCTGTGGACAGGTGTCTTTTATACAGGTAACAAGATGAGATTAGGAGCACTCCCTTTAAGAGTGTGCTCCTAATCTCAGCTCATTACCTGTATAAAGGACACCTGGGAGCCAGAAATCTTTCTGATTGAGAGGGGTTCAAATACTTATTTCCCTCATTAAAATGCAAATCATTTTATAACATTTTTCACATGTGTTTTTCTGGATTTTTTTGTTGTTATTCTGTCTCTCACTGTTCAAATACACCTACCATTAAAATTATAGACTGATCATTTCTTTGTCAGTGGGCAAACGTACAAAATCCGCAGGGGATCAAATACTTTTTCCCTCATTGTATTATTTTCAATGTCATTTTGCTTACTGGGACTATTCTAGTAGGGGAGGCAATTTTTTGGTCTTGCCTAGGGTGGCAGAAAGGCCAGGACCGGCCCTGGTGCACATAACATGTTTTGACATATGCATACCGATGCCCACATCTATGAAGAAGGCCCTGCAAGACAAGTTGCATAACTCTTCCTAAAGGAAGGCGGAGAGCAATGGTGGAAAAAATACTAAATTGTCATACTTGTGTAAATGTAAAGATACTTTAATAGAAAATGACTCAAGTAAAAGTGAAAGTCACCCAGTAAAATACTATTTGAGTAAAAGTCTAAAAGTATCTGGCTTTAAATATACTTAGGTATCAAAAGTAAATGGAATTTTCTTGTTTAAAAAAATATATATTTACAGATAGCCAGGGGCACACTCCAACACTCAGACATAATTTACAGACAAAGCATTTGTGTTTAGTGAGTCTGCCAAATCAGAAGCAGTAGGAATGACCAGGAATGTTCTCTTGATAAGTGTGTGAATTGGACCATTTTCCTGTCAAAATGTAACAAGTAATTTTGGGTGTCAACAAGCATGTATGGAGTAAAAAGTAAGTACAGATACCCCAAAAAACAACTTTGTGTATTACTTTAAAGTATTTCTACTTAAGTACTTTACACCACTGGGGGAGAGATACCAGTGGCCTGAGGGATTTGTCAATGTAGATGTACAACAGCTGCAGAAAAGCCAAACGGTATCACAGAGTTGCAAACGTGGGGCATGGAGCTGTAAGCAGAACAGAGGGACTTGGCAGATCAAGTAAAGCTGTGATTTTTAAGAGGCTCAAGCCTGGATGGATGTTGAAAGTAATTTTTCTGGGTTGCTTCCCAGGTCGTCACAGGAAATGATGGTCCACTTGTTACTCCATGTGCTGACAGAGAAAAGCAACAGTGATAACCTAGTCTAAATCCGCCAGACCTACTAATGCTCTTCTTTGGATACAATGTACGGATGTACGATCTTAATTTGATCATCCTGTTGCAGAAACATTTTGAACTTGTAGTGTATTTGAGGTTTAAAAAGGCTTCTGGAGTTTGTAATTTCCATTTTGACATTTCAGACTCGATTTTCCCTTCCCTAAAAACCCCTACAAATATGTAAATTCATTATTATCCACATAATAATTCACATTTCCTGTTACAGCAGGATTATGGCAAACTGTCTCAAATGAATATCCTACATCTGTATTCACACAAGATGGGTGAAATGAGGACAATATATCTCTTGAGTCAGATCACTCTGGTGAAAATCTATATAAAGAGCAACCAAGACACCTCATGAAGATTTTGAATGGGTCCACACCAGACATTGATTATGTCTTCCCATCCTCAAAACCCTACCCTGAAATTCAGTGTGTGCTGTTCAAAAGACTTGGCCCATAGTTTGTTGCAAACAATGTCAGTAGATGAGACTGTTTCTTGGGAGGCAGCACAGCAAGTTATTGGATTTGGCAGGCAATGTTTGGGTTACAAAAGTTAATAGCGGTTAGAGTAACCACAAAACAGGTTGTGTGTGTGCACTCCTTTAATCAATTCAAAATGTTGGTTGAGAAAGAGGCCCTGTTTATAATTTTCCGGAGGAGCAAAGGAACAGTGAGATGGCTACACTATCCCATCTGCGAGCCTCATATCCATACTGTATGTGCTGCAGATAAATAATGGATCCCTTTTGTTTTGTCTTTGCTATGATTATAGTTTCTTCGATTGGCTCAGTAGAAAACACGTCATTCAATGTACAGTGCATTCGGGAAAGTATTCAGGCCCCTTCCCTTCTAACAGATTTTCTTACGTTACAGCCTTATTCTAAAATTGATTAAATTAATGTTTTTACTCATCAATCTACACACAATATCCCATAATGACAAAGCAAAAACAGTGTGTTTCTTATTTTTGCTCAGTTAAAAATAAATAAAAACTGAAATATCATATTTAAATAAGTATTCAGACCCTTTACTCAGTACTTTGTTGAAGCAATTTTGACAGCGATTAGAGCCTCGAGTCTTCTTGGGTATGACGCTACAAGCTTAGCACACCTGTATTTGGGGAGTTTCTTCCATTCTTCTCTGTAGATCCTCTCAAGCTCTGTCAGGTTGGATGGGGAGCGTTGCTGCACAGCTATTTTCAGGTCTCTCCAGAGATGTTCGATCGGGTTCAAATTCGAGCTCTGGCTGGACCCCTCAAGGACATTCAGAGACTTATCCCAAAGCCACTCCTGCGTTGTCTTGGCTATGTGCTTTGTCTTTTTGGAAGGTGAACCTTCGCCCCAGTCTGAGGTCCTGAGCACTCTGGAGCGGGTTTTCGTCAAGGATCTCTCTGTACTTTCCTCTGTTCGTCTTTCCCTTGATCCGAACTAGTCTCCCAGTCCCTGCAGCTGAAAAACATCCCACACCATGATGCTGTCACCACCATTCTTCTCCATAGCAATGGTGCCAGGTTTCCTCCAGACGTGACGTTTGGCATTCAGGCCAAATACTTCAATCTTGGTTTCATCAGACCAGAGAATCTTGTTTCTCATGGCAAACTCCTAGCGGGTTGTCATGTGCCTGTTACTGAGGAGTGGCTTCCATCTAGCCACTCTACCATCAAGACCTGATTGGTGGAGTGCTGCAAAGATGGTTGTCCTCCTAGAAGGTTCTCCCATCTCTACAGAGGAACTCTGGAGCTCTGTCATCAGCTTCTTGGTCACTTCCCAGACCAAGGCCCTTCTCCCCAATTGCTTGAGGGAGAGTCTTGGTGGTTATAACCTCTTACATTTAGGAATGATGGAAGACACTGTGTTCTTGGGGACCTTCAATGCTGCATAAATGTTTTGGTACCCTTCCCCAGATCTGTTCCTCTACATAATCCTGTCTCAGAGCTCTACGGACAATTCCTTCAACCTCATGTCTTGGTTTTTGCTCTGTCATGCACCGTCAACTGTGGGACGTTATATAGACAGACAGGTGTGTGCCTTTCCAAATCATGTCCAATCAATTGAATTAACCCCAGGAGGACTCATATCACGTTGGAGAAACATCTCAAAGATGATCAATGGAAACAGAACGCACCTGAGCTCAATTTCAAGTCTCATAGAAAAGGGTCTGAATACTTATGTAAATATGGTATTTCTGTTTTCTTTTTTTAATACATTTTCTAAAATGTCTAAAAACCTGTTTTCGCTTTGTTATTATGGGGTATTGTGTGTAGATTGATGACACAAATGCATTTAATCCATTTTAGAATAAGGCTGTAACGTAACAAAATGTGAAAAAGGGAAGGGATCTGAATACTTTCCAAATGCACTGTAGGTGTGTTTTGCCTCTAAACTAAGCCACAGTATCAAGTAGTCTAGATATAGACCCATTCTTATGTATAGAAAGGGTATTTTCAGAACATCTCCAACAGCTCCCTTTCTCCGTCCTAGAATTACAGAATGAATTTGCTCTGTACTCTGTAAACTGCAATGACACAGCACGGCCAGGGCAACATGCATTTTGACACAGGCCAAAAGGGAGGGCATTGCAGAGCATCATGGTTTCAGGCACATTTCAAGTAAATCAGTTATATTATGTTATACAACCAAGGGAGGAACCAGAATTTTCACAGAAATTACTTTCAATGGCTGAGGAAGAAGTTTGATCTTTTTACTCAAAACAAACTATTATTTTTTCAATCACTTTGGTGCAATTTGCACAATTATGTTGTACATTTTCACAACTTCAGCACACAAATCAAAAGAGATAATCAAAAAAGCTCATTTTCAATTGACTGAGTACAACAAACAAATTCACAGTCATTTGTTCACTCTACCAAATCACTCTTTCAATTTTGATACATATTCCATCTAAGTATCTGCTTTTCAAAATGCAATTTTCACTTTACTTTTTATATGATTTTCTTGTCAGTTGCTAACAATACAATTTACTATCACATCAAACTGCTCAAAACTGATAACGACTGAACCAAAACTATGTAGTGCCTAGTTAACATATATAGTTTGAACACTGTACATTTTTATATTTTTACCTCATAAATGTATCAATTTGACATAAATTTATATTGGAAGGTAAAACCAAATCCTTCCCTGATCAAGAATATTAACGCGATATGAAATGTGTTGGTCCCATGTTTCATGAGCTGAAATACATTTTCCATAGGCACAAAAAGCTTATTTCTCTCAAATTTGGTGCACAAATCTGTTTACATCCCTGTTAGTAAACATTTCTCCTTTGCCAAGATAATCTATCCACCTGACAGGTGTGGCATATCAAGAAGCTGATTAAAGAGCATGATCATTACACAGGTGCAGCTTGTGCTGGGGACAATAAAAGGCCTCTCTAAAATGAGCAGTTTTGTCACTGTCACGACTTCCGCCGAAGTCGGTGCCTCTCCTTGTTTGGGCGGTGTTCGGCGGTCGACGTCACCGGTCTTCTAGCCATCACCGATCCACTTTTCATTTTCCATTTGTTTTGTCTTGTTTCCCCACACATCTGGTTGTCATTCCCTCATTACTTGTCATGTATTTAACCCTCTGGTTTCCCCCATGTCTGTGTGTGTAATTGTTTATTGTCAGTGGCACGTTTCCGTCTGGTTTGTGCCAGACTGGTATTTTGTACTTTGTGCTGCCGCACTTTTTCCTGTAGGCATTTGTTTTTGTAACGCTATTTGCGTTCAGTGTTTATACTGTGCCACAGTAAAGTGCTTTCGTTCACTATCTCTGCTCTCCTGCGCCTGACTCTCACGCACCAGCTACACACACGGAGCCTGACAGAATTACACACCCAAGATGTAGTCAGCAGGAGCAGGTGCCCCGGATAGAGGGGTCGAGGAGCGCGTCCAGGAGCACACGGCGATGCTTCACCATCTCGGCGCCGTCATGGACCGCGTCCTTCAGACCATGGATTGCTGGGAGAGACAGAGCATTCCTCCAGTGCCTCCGCCAGTCCGACCCGGTCTCCACTACTCACCCCCCCTTCATCCGGTCCCAGTGGGATTCGTCTCGCCCTTCCCCGGGAGTACGAGGGGAGGGCTGCACACTGCACACTGCAGTTGCCAGGTATAGCTGGAGCTATACCTGGCAACTGTCCACACGGCTCCTTCGGACCGTGCACCATCTGCGGCCACAGATGGTGCACGAGATGGAACCCCCTCCGGTCTCCCTGCACACCGCCCCTCCTAGCTCCATAGGTATCGGAGAGGGAGTACGGGGGGATGGAACCACCAGACCCCCGATCTGAACGTCCGCGGGTAGCCAGCAGGTTGTCCAGCCGGATGGACAGGTCCACCAGCTGGTCGAACGTGAGGATGGTGTCTCTGCAGGCCAACTCCCGACGGACATTCTCACGCAGACTGCAGCGGTAATGGTCGATCAGGGCCCTGTCGTTCCATCCCGCGCCGGCAGCCAGGGTCCTTAAACTGCAGGGCGAACTCCTGGGCGCTCCTCGTCTCCTGCCTCAGATGGAAGAGGCGCTCACCCGCCACTCTACCCTTGGGCGGGTGGTTGAAGACTGCCCGGAAACGGCGGTTGAACTCCTAAAACTGGTCCAACGCCGCATCTCCCTCTCTCCACACGGCGTTGGCCCACTCCAGGGCTTTCCCGGTGAGGCACGAGACAAGGGCGGATACACTCTCACGGCCCGACGGAGCCGGGTGGACGGTGGCCAGGTATAAGTCCAGTTGTAAAAGGAACCCCTAGCAGTTCGCCGCCTTCCCATTGTACTCCTGGGGCAGAGAGAGCCGAATCCCACTGGGACCAGGAGGGGAGAGGGGCTCTCAGAGGAGACCCCGGTTGTGCTGGTGGAGGCGGTGGAAGAGCTCCCTGTCTTTAATTTTTTTGTTTAGTTGGAGATGTGAATCCAACATATCAACTTGTCGACAAGATAGTAGGCTATTTACTGTATTGCAAAAGTGATAATGAATTGTGTTTGGTTGTCAACATAACCAAATATCAACACTTAAAAGGAGATGTATATTTTGTGCCACTGACTTAGTCTGGCTTTAATTCCAGTTTGTCTACACATTCAAAGTTGTTGTGTTGGATTCAAGTCTCCATTTCAACCAAAAATCTAAGTTATAGAATAGGAATAAATCAAATCAAACTTTAAATGCACTTTAACATAGATTTTTGGTTGAGATGGAGACATGAATCCAACATATATATTATTAACTTGAAGATTACATTTGAAATCAACCAAAGCTTGAAACTCTAGGGATATATGAATTCATATAATGCATGTCATCACAAGATGCCCAGCGCTTAGAGCCAAGCCTCTTCCACCCTCTCATTCACTCCACACCCGAAAAATGTAAATTGCATCTCGCGCCCTACACTTGTCTTTCTATCACGCAGGTAAACAACTCACTGAGCTATAGCTTGCCTGCTCCGTAGCAAGCTGCTCTATCAGCCCTGCATGATTGGAGAAGTAATTTAATGTTGAGCTAAATACAAATATGGTTTCAGAGGTCTAAAAAGGAACGATATAAACCATTACTTTATTTTGCTGGTCGGAACAGTGGAACAGAACAAAAAAAAAGAATGGTTCTGTTCAGAACGTAATAATTGGAAAATAATTTCAGTTCCAACCCCTGCTAAATAGTATTATTGATAATATATGACTCTTAAATCTACCCTTTGGAATGACTTCGATAGCAACAGGGATTCTATATAGTTATTAGTAGATCTTTGTCACGTTGTCTAATGATTGGAGACAGGTGCAGGAATATGTAATAGGGGGTTTTATTTTCTCCAGCCAAACAAAAGAGCGAGGTGTAAACCTCTAAATAATACACGGGACGAGACCCGTAAATTAAGTGCACAATAACACGTAGCATGGAAGCCGATACAATAGCACAGATACTCACAGGACCAACGGACATGGTAACAATAACCGACAAGGACAATGGGGAACAGAGGGCACACATAAACTCAGCAAAAAATGAAATGTCCTCTCACTGTCAACTGCGTTTATTTTCAGCAAACTTAACATGTGTAAATATTTGTATGAACATAACAAGGTTCAACAACTGAGACATAAACTGAACAAGTTCCACAGACATGTGACTAACAGAAATGTAATAATCTGTCCCTGAACAAAGGGGGGGTCAAAATCAAGAGTCAGTATCTGGTGTGGCCACCAGCTATATTAAGTACTGCAGTGCATCTCCTCCTCATGGACTGCACCAGATTTGCCCGTTCTTGCTATGAGATGTTACCCCACTCTTCCACCAAGGCACCTGCAAGTTCCCAGACATTTCTGGGGGGGAATGGCCCTAGCCCTCACCCTCCGATCCAACAGGTCCCAGATGTGCTCAATGGGATTGAGATCCGGGCTCTTCGCTGGCCATGGCAGAACACTGACATTCCTGTCTTGCAGGATATCACGCACAGAACGAGCAGTATGGCTGGTGGCATTGTCATGCTGGAGGGTCATGTCAGGATGAGCCTGCAGGAAAGGTACCGCATGAGGGAGGAGGATGTCTTCCCTGTAACGCACAGCGTTGAGATTGCCTGCAAGCTCAGTCCGATGATGCTGTGACACACCGCCCCAGACCATGACGGATCCTCCACCTCCAAATCGATCCCTCTCTAGAGTACAGGCCTCGGTGTAACGCTCATTCCGTCGACGATAAACGCGAATCTGACCATCGCCCCTGGTGAGACAAAACCGCGACTTGTCAGTGAAGAGCACTTTTTGGCAGTCCTGTCTGGTCCAACACCGGTAGGTTTGTGCCCATAGACAACGTTGTTGCCGGTGATGTCTGGTGAGGACTTGCCTTACAACAGGCCTACAAGCCCTCAGTCCAGCCTCTCTCAGCCTATTGCGGACAATCTGAGCACTGATGGAGGGATTGTGCCTTCCTGGTGTAACTCGGGCAGTTGTTGTTGCCATCCTGTACCTGTCCCACAGGTGTGATGTTCGGATGTACCGATCCTGTGCAGGTGTTGTTACACGTGGTCTGCCACTGCGAGGACGATCAGCTGTCCATCCTGTCTCCCTGTAGTGCTGTCTTAGGCGTCTCACAGTACGGACATTGCAATTTATTGCCCTGGCCACATCTGCAGTCTCCCTTAGGCACGTTCACACAGATGAGCAGGGACTCTTGGCATCTTTCTTTTGGTGTTTTTCAGAGTCAGTAGAAAGCCTCTTTAGTGTCCTAAGTTTTCAGAACTGTGACCTTAATTGCCTACCGTCTGTAAGCTGTTAGTGTCTTAACAACCGTTCCACAGGTGCATGTTCATTAATTGTTTAAGGTTCAATGAACAAGCATGGGAAACAGTGTTTAAACCCTTTACAATGAATATTTGTGAAGTTATTTGGATTTTTATGAATTATCTTTGAAAGACAGGGTCCTGAAAAAGGGAAATTTCTTTTTTTGCTGAGTTTACAATTACTAATCAGGGGGAATGGGAACCAGGTGTGAGTAATGAGACAATACAGTCCGGGGTTGGTGGTGATGAATCCAGTTCAGTGACTCCTAAAAGGCCGGTGATGTAGACCTCCGGAGCTGGTGAACGGAATGAGCAGCAGTACCGGGGGGATCCGTGACAATCTTATCATTCATACATTGGTAGAAGTCAGTTACAAATATCAAAGCTAAGTAAGTCTGGGCATGGTTAAAACTCTGGGTGGGAGACCAAATGGATGGCTGTAGATAGATCAGCTCTCTAGTAGGAGGTGCTGTCCAGCTTGTTTTTTTTTCTTCAGATAGTGGATATAATGTTGAAGATCTGACGTTGTTTCAAAAGGTGCAAATTCAACATTGTCTATGTGTCAGGCTCTTGTGTAGCTGGTGCATAAAGTCAGGCGCGGGAGAACAGTACTGAGTGAGCAAAAAACTTTACTCAAACAAATATACATGCAAAACGCTAAACGCGTAAATACAAATAAACATGCCAAACGCAAAACAGGCGAGGCAATTAATAAATGCACCAGCCGGAAAGAAACGTCTTCACAATAAACAATCACACACAAGGACATGGGGGGGAAAACAGAGGGTTAAATACACAACAGATAATGATGGGGAATGCAAACCAGGTGTGTGAAAGACAAGACAAATGGAAAATTAAAAGTAGATCGGTGATGATTAGAAGACCGGTGACGTTGACCGCCGAATGCCGCCCAAACGAGGAGGGGAACCGACTTCAGTCGAAGTCGTGACACTATGTTGAAAATTGGTTACCATGATGACATAATCCTGTGGTTAAAATTTCACCCTCAAAACACTTTTTTCAAATCCAATCTATTTTCGATATAGATTCCATGTCACAATACATTGGTAAATTACATTGAAACAACGTTGATTCAACCAGTTTGTGCCCAGTGGGAAACCCCTGGTTACTGTATGATAATTAGGGCTCATTTTAACGGACCATTGCCCCTTTTGAGATGTGACTGATCAGTCTGTAAATGTCAGAGTGGGGTTTAAAAGTAAAATCATCTAGACATCAAAAAAAGAGAGGGAGAAAGAGAGAGAGAGAAATCAGCTGGTCTACAGTCATTTGGTCTTTTGCCAATACATTTATTTTGTTGCCAAGAGCATGGTTTCTAAGAAAATGGTTATCAAATCTTCAAACGCCACTAATAATGGTGCACAGCCGTTTTGCAAAGAACATTTGATGATTCATTTATTAAGCAAAAAATCTCTTAAAAAATATATATCTTTATCCCTTTTGCCCCCAAAGCTCCCTCCCCTTTTCCTAATAAACTGTGGGGAACCTCAAATGTTGTTTGTCTTGGATGGGATGATTACATAGACTAGAGGTTGTTTATTTCTAATGTGTGACGTGTACATGTTTACTGTATAAGGGGAACAGTTGGATAGTATCCCACACCCTTTTTAACAGCGTGCCCTAGCCTTTATGATGTCACTATGTCTACTTTATCTTAAACCTGTCCTTTGTCATGCTGTCTCAGCAGTCAGCCCAATAGAACTTCTGTAAGCTTGTTATAGTTTATCCTCCCCAGAGAAACAAGGTGAGGATTCTGACATATTCACCTTTTTAAATAGAAAAGTGGCTCAATGTGTATACACAAAGTGCTGCTGGGAAATGAAGACAAGAAAATGACATTGAGAAGAGAAAACAGACCTCCTCTGGGTTTCTTATTAAGTTGTGGCCTAGAAACCAGATGTAACCAGTCTGTCGACCCTTCCCCCCTTTTATTCCCACTGCCCCAGTCAGAGTCACGGCAGTGGGCCAGAACCTTTGTCTTGTTTTCCAACTTGTGAGCCGACACAAATTGGAAAACAGGCAAGGCTGTTGAGGGAAAAGGCGAATCACCTACTTTCTCCTCCTGTAACCTCATAGCTTATGACTCTCACATCCTCAAAAAATAAGCTCTGCAACAAAACAACCAAGAGTTAAAAAAATAGGCGATCCTATTTGCATCCCGTGAAAATAGTTTTCCCATGACATACATTGTCAATTCCGGTGTGTATAGCTGGTGTAGAAGTCAAGCGCAGGAAAGCAGATATGAGTGAACAACGTATTTTAATAAAATACAGAAAAGGAATAACAAATCCAATGTGCCCTTAAAAACACACAGGCTAATATATCCAGCCGTAGAACTCGGCAAAGAAAACAACAAACAATCACGCACCAAAAACATGGGGAAAACAGAGGGTTAAATAATGAACATGTAATTTGGGAATTGAAACCAGGTGTGTAAAACAAAGACAAAACAAATGGAACATGAAAAATGGATCGGCGATGGCTAGAAGGCCAGTGACATCGACCGCCGAACACCGCCCGAACAAGGAGAGGGACCGACTTCGGCTGAAGTCGTGCATACATATTTTAAGATCACCATATAATGCTTCCATAACTTGAGCAGGAATTATTTTCAATTAAAGATTATTGGAGAGAGTTGACAATGCTCACACACTGCTTGGAACTATTGTTGTAATGACAAAAAAATGCATTAAAGAAGATTAATTACGTTATAAAACTGACTGAGACTGCTGTGTTTTGTCTTGAAAACTCTATCGGATCCTTTTACCCCATATGGCCAGCAAGTGGTTTACGATCAGTTGCGCCCATGTTCTTACTGGCTAATACTTTAAGCCACTGAGCCTCCATTAGACTGTCAGTGGGGAACTGATGACCCTGGTATTGAATGACTGATCTTGTGCTGATGAAAGGCAAGCAGGCATTGGAAAGGCTTTAATACATAATAGGACTATGTGAGTTGAATTTACAGTTTGAGCTGAATTTGACCGCAAGTGTGGGAGGAGTACATTACAACCTCCTGGAGATTCCTTGACATCAACATGTTAAGTTTGGTTTCCATATGGGTCAGTGATCAGACGTCAAGCTCAAAAGGAGAAAACCTGATACTGTGTGCCTTACCAATAGAAAATGGTTGTATACGGATGCATACAGAAACAGACTACAAGCAATACCAGCTTAAAAATGTCCACATCACTGGCACATTTACTGGAAGTTGGACCTCTCAACCATGAATCTTTCCATTCTGTACCTTTTATCCCATGATTTGTCATAAGTATCATTATTTTCCATGGGCTGCACCCAGTTCCTCTCTTTTCGTGACTTTGCCCAGCACCGTGTGAGGGGAAGGGAGCTGCAGGCAGCTGTTATTTGCAAAGATAGTGCAATGACATAACCAGGAGAACTGCGATGGGGCCACGGTTGGGAGGCAGGGGAGGGCTGCTGGGCGCATTGGATGAAAAGAACCCTCATGGGACACAGACATTGTCTGGAGGCTGCTGCACATGGCACTGCAGTCTACACAGACGGATGTATTCCAACACTGCTCACAGGACCAAATCTGCTATCTGCAATGAGGTGGCTAATACAGTCATTCCACTGTTGTTTGCTATCTAATTGGGACATTTTTATCTGGTGGTGGTTTGTTGTTCATCAAAATAAAGAGAGGGGTTTTGTAGAAGCCTGTTGAAACCCAAAGGAGAAATCAAACCAACATCCTGGATTTTTATGGTAGCTTGTCTTTTTTCAAGTGTCTACTGTGATGTGTCTAAATTTAATTTCACCCTCCTCTGGTTTTATGAACATTGATCCACTATGACCCGTGGGGTGAGAAACCTGCTAGGGTGATTGATTATACACAAGGATACCCTCTTCTCTTTTTTCTTTTTTTTTTACAGATAAATGTTTACTTTGTTTCATAGCATGCGATTGACACAACAAAGGAAAGTTTACACTCCATCTTGTTGGAAAATAGATATGCTTATCACAAGTGTGCATTAGACAGGTCTCTGTGCGAACAAACCTCTCTGTATGCCTGCTATGTGGTGCCTTAGTAAAATGGAGTTGAACTTAGGAGAGGGAGGAAAAGTTGAAAACAAATTGTATGACTTATTGAAAACATCAACGTCTCAGTCAAAACCACTTCATGCAATAATAAAGATGTCCGTGATTATATTCTGGAATCAATTGTGCAACGGTCTGTCTGTTTGCTAAAGGGAGTTTGTAAGAACAAGGGAAACCTCACAAGTTGAATGTTCTTCATGACACTGAATATTTGTTATTCACTGTGTATTTATTCCTATGTATTTATTGTCACTATTTCAATTCTTCATTCGATTTTTATCTTTAACTCTGAATTTTTGGAAAAGGACCCTTAATTAAGCATTTCACTATTGGTCTACACCCGTTGTTTTTTGAAGCATGTGACAAATAACATTAATAACATTTGATTTTATCCATATTCATCCAAAACACTCTGTGGCCCCAAGGTTGTCTCATGATCAGTCTTATCAAATTGCATTGCTAAGTCATGGTTACACTAACATCATAAAATTGAGAAATCACTAATGTTTTGTATGAGAACAAATCAGGTCATAAAGTCACAATAGTTTCCAAAATAAAGTCACAAAATAATTTCCAAAGAAGAACGCTTCAGTTTTATGTTAAAGAACTGAACGTCGTAAATTACAAGTCTGTCTCAGGGCATAATATCATAATTTCAGAAATAGCCTACATCATCAATTGTTTTATTTCACCTTTATTTAACCAGGTAGGCCAGTTGAGAATAAGTTCTCATTTACTTTTATTTATTTATTTTATTTCATCTTTATTTAACCAGGTAGGCTAGTTGAGAACAAGTTCTCATTTACAACTGCGACCTGGCCAAGATAATGCAAAGCAGTAAGACACAAACAACAACACAGGGTTACACATGGAATAAACAAACATACAGTCAATAATACAATAGAAAAAGTCTATATACAGTGTGTGCAAATGAGGTAAGATAAGGGAGGTAAGGCAATAAATAGGCCATAGTGGCGAAGTAATTACAATATAGCAATTAAACACTGGAGTGATAGATGTGCAAAAGATGAATGTGCAAGTAGAGATACTGGGGTGGAAAGGAGAAAAAAAAAAAGTATGGGGATGAGGTAGTTGGATGGGCTATTTACAGATGGGCTATTTACAGATGGGCTATGTACAGGTGCAGTGATCTGTGAGCTGCTCTGACAACTGGTGCTAAAGTTAGTGAGGGAGATATGAGTCTCCGGCTTCAGTGATTTTTGCAGTTCGTTCCAGTCATTGGCAGCAGAGAACTGGAAGAAAAGGCGGCCAAAGGAGAAATTGGCTTTGGGGGTGACCAGTGAAATATATATACCTGCTGGAGTGCGTGCTACGGGTGGGTGCTGCTATGGTGACCAGTGAGCTGAGATAAGGCGGAGCTTTACCTAGCAAAGACTTGTAGATGACCTGGAGCCAGTGGGTTTGGCAACGAGTATGAAGCAAGGGCCAGCCAACGAGAGCGTACAGGTAGTATATGGGGCTTTGGTGACAAAACGGATGGCACTGTTATAGACTGCATCCAATTTGTTGAGTAGAGTGTTGGAGGCTATTTTATAAATTACATCGCCGAAGTCGAGGATCGGTAGTATGGTCAGTTTTACGAGGGTATGTTTGCCAGCATGCGTGAAGGATGCTTTGTTGTGAAATAGGAAGCCGATTCTAGATTTAATTTTGGATTGGAGATGCTTAATGTGAGTCTGGAAGGAGAGTTTACAGTCTAACCAGACACCTAGGTATTTGTAGTTGTCCACATGTTCTAAGTCTGAACCGTCCAGAGTAGTGATGCTAGTGCGGGCAGCAATCGGTTGAAGAGCATGCATTGTTTTACTAGCATTTAAGAGCAGTTGGAGGCCAAGGAAGAAGTGTTGTATGGCATTGAAGCTCGTTTGGAGGTTAGTTAACACAGTGTCCAAAGAAGGGCCAGATGTATACAGAATGGTGTCGTCTGAGTAGAGGTGGATCAGAGAATCACCCGCAGCAAGAGTCGGCCCGAAAATTGAACCCTGTGGCACCCCCATTGAGACTGCCAGAGGTCTGGACAACAGGCCCTCCGATTTGACACACTGAACTCTATCTGAGAAGTAGTTGGTGAACCAGGCGAGGCAGTCATTTGAGAAACCTTGGCTATAGAGTCTGCCGACAAGAATGCGGTGATTTACAGCGTCGAAAGCCTTGGCCAGGTCGATGAAGACGGCTGCACGGTACTGTCTTTTATCGATGGCGGTTATGATATCGTTTAGGACCTTGAGCGTGGCTGAGGTGCACCCATTACCAGCTCGGAAACCAGATTGCATAGTGGAGAAGGTGCGGTGGGATTCGAAATGGTCAGTTATCTGTTTGTTAACTTGTCCTTCGAAGACTTTAGAAAGGCAGGGCATGATGGATATAGGTCTGTAACATTTTGGGTCTAGAGTGTCTCCCCTTTTGAAGAGGGGGATGACCGCAGCAGCTTTCCAATTTTTAAGGATCTCAGATGATTTGACAAAGAGGAACAGACTAGTAATAGGGGTTGCAACAATTGCAGCAAGAGAGGGTCCAGATGGTCTAGCCCAGCTGATTTGTAGGGGTCCAGATTTTGCAACTCTTTCAGAACATCAGCTATCTGGATTTGGGTGAAGGAGAATCGGGGGTGAGCTCTTGGCCAGGGTATGGGTAGCCAGGTGGAAAGCATGGCCAGCCGTAGAAAAATGCTTATTGGAATTGTCACGATCTGAGGAATAACTGAGGAATAACGTACCGGGCTGGTATCACGCACCTCTGAGCGAGTGCGGGGAGCTGGCACCGGACGTACCGGGCTGGAGAGGCGCACTGTAGGTCTGGTGCGTGGTGCCGGCGTAGGTCCCACCGGACTGACGACACGCACCTCAGGGCAAGTGCGGGGAGCTGGCACTGGACTCACGTACCGGGCTGGAGAGGCGCACTGTAGGTCTGGTGCGTGGTGCCGGCGTAGGTCCCACCGGACTGACGACACGCACCTCAGGGCAAGTGCGGGGAGCTGGCACTGGACTCACCGCCTGGAGAGGCGCACTGCAGGTCTGGTGCGTGGAGCTGGCACTAGAGGCACCGAGCTGGTCTCACGCACCTCTGGGCGAGTGCAGGGAGCTGGAACTGGACGCACCGGGCTGGGGATGCGCACTGGACACCTTGTGCGTGGCGCTGGCACTAGACGACGACTAACAGCTGCCTCTAATTGGGACACCAACACAAAACTCAACATAGAAAAACACCACATAGAACCAAAAATAAACCCTGGTCACGTCCTGGCCCAAAACCCCATAGATAACCCAAAGGGCTGACAGTGACAGTATTTCTCGAAAGGTGCGGACTCGACCGCAACCAACAATCAGTGGGGGGTTCGGGTGGGCCTTTGTCGATTGCGGCTCCTGTGCGGGCCATACCGGCTCGAGAAGACACACTGGAGGCCCGGTGCGTGGAGCAGGAACAGGACGTACTGGGCTGGGACAACACCCTAGAGGCCTGGTGCGTGGACCAGGAACAGGACGTACTGGGCTGGGATGACACCCTAGAGGCCTGGTGCGTGGAGCAGGAACAGGACGTACTGGGCTGGGACAACACCCTAGAGGCCTGGTGCGTGGACCAGGAACAGGACGTACTGGGCTGGGATGACACCCTAGAGGCCTGGTGCGTGGAGCAGGAACAGGACGTACTGGGCTGGGATGACACCCTAGAGGCCTGGTGCATGGAGCAGGAACAGGACGTACTGGGCTGGGATGACACCCTAGAGGCCTGGTGCGTGGGGCAGGAACAGGACGTACTGGGCTGGGACGACACCCTAGAGGCCTGGTGCGTGGAGCAGGAACAGGACGTACTGGGCTGGGACGACATCCTAGAGGCCTGGTGCGTGGAGCCGGAACAGGACATACTGGGCTGGTCTCACGCACCTCTGGGCGAGTGCGGGGAGCTGGCACTGGACACACTGAGCTGGGGATGCGCACTGGATGCCTGGTGCGTGGAGCTGGCACTGGACGTACCGGGCTGGTATCACGCACCTCTGGGCGAGTGCGGGGAGCTGGCACCGGACGTACCGGGCTGGAGAGGCGCACTGTAGGTCTGCTGCGTGGTGCCGGCGTAGGTCCCACCGGACTGACGACACGCACCTCAGGGCAAGTGCGGGGAGCTGGCACTGGACTCACCGCCTGGAGAGGCGCACTGCAGGTCTGGTGCGTGGAGCTGGCACTAGAGGCACCGAGCTGGTCTCACGCACCTCTGGGCGAGTGCAGGGAGCTGGAACTGGACGCACCGGGCTGGGGATGCGCACTGGACACCTTGTGCGTGGCGCTGGCACTAGACGACGACTAACAGCTGCCTCTAATTGGGACACCAACACAAAACTCAACATAGAAAAACACCACATAGAACCAAAAATAAACCCTGGTCACGTCCTGGCCCAAAACCCCATAGATAACCCAGAGGGCTGACAGTGACAGTACCCCGAAAGGTGCGGACTCGACCGCAACCAACAATCAGTGGGGGGTTCGGTGGGCCTTTGTCGATTGCGGCTCCTGTGCGGGCCATACCGGCTCGAGAAGACACACTGGAGGCCCGGTGCGTGGAGCAGGAACAGGACGTACTGGGCTGGGACAACACCCTAGAGGCCTGGTGCGTGGACCAGGAACAGGACGTACTGGGCTGGGATGACACCCTAGAGGCCTGGTGCGTGGAGCAGGAACAGGACGTACTGGGCTGGGATGACACCTAGAGGCCTGGTGCGTGGAGCAGGAACAGGACGTACTGGGCTGGGATGACACCCTAGAGGCCTGGTGCGTGGAGCAGGAACAGGACGTACTGGGCTGGGATGACACCCTAGAGGCCTGGTGCGTGGGGCAGGAACAGGACGTACTGGGCTGGGACGACACCCTAGAGGCCTGGTGCGTGGAGCAGGAACAGGATGTACTGGGCTGGGACGACACCCTAGAGGCCTGGTGCGTGGAGCCGGAACAGGACATACTGGGCTGGTCTCACGCACCTCTGGGCGAGTGCGGGGAGCTGGCACTGGACACACTGAGCTGGGGATGCGCACTGGATGCCTGGTGCGTGGAGCTGGCACTGGACGTACCGGGCTGGTCTCACACACCTCTGGGCGAGTGCGGGGAGCTGGCACTGGACGCACCGGGCTGGGGATGCGCACTGGACGCCTGGTGCGTGGAGCTGGCACTGGACGTACCGGGCTGGTATCACGCACCTCTGGGCGAGTACGGGGAGCTGGAGAGGCGCACTGGACTTTACAGTGTGCCAAAACTTTTTGGAATTATTGCTACAGGATACAAATTTCTGTTTGAAAAAGCTAGCCTTTGCTTTCCTAACTGACTGTGTATATTGGTTCCTGACTTCCCTGAAAAGTTGCGTATCGCGGGGGCTATTCGATGCTAATGCAGTATGCCACAAGATGTTTTTGTGCTGGTCAAGGGCGGTCAAGTCTGGAGTGAACCAAGGGCTATATCTGTTCTTATTTCTACATTTTTTTAATGGGAACAACCAGGCATCCTCTACTGACGGGATGAGGTCAATATCCTTCCAGGATACTTGGGCCAGGCCGATTAGAAAGGCCTGCTCGCTGAAGTGTTTTAGGGAGCATTTGACAGTGATGAGGGGTGGTCGTTTGACCTCGGACCCAATACGGACGCAGGCAATGAGACAGTGATTGCTGAGATCCTGGTTGAAGACAGCAGATGTGTATTTAGAGGGCAGGTTGGTCAGGATGATATCTATGAGGGTGCCCATGTTTACGGATTTAGGGTTGTACCTGGTAGGTTCCTTTATAATTTGTGTGAGATTGAGGGCATCAAGCTTAGTTTGTAGGACGGCCGAGGTGTCAGTAAGGTATACGAGAGCTCTATTTGACTATATAATAATCTGTAGAAATGTATATTTTCATGTACCATCTGATCCCTTTTGGAACATGTTTATGATTTGCAAGACATTTTTTATTACATTATCATCAAGACACAGTCTGCACATTTTGCCCACTATTGTGTGTTTTGGAGTGAGAGTCAGAGAGCGGAAAGCCTAGGACATGACATAATCTGACAAGCACGTCCACAACAGATCTGTTAGATGTTTTTATTTCCACATACTGTCTCTTATCTCCTGTATCCAACACACACACTCTGCCATGCCCTGTACCTCCACCCAACCCCTCACCCCTCACCCCCTCCCAGCCCAATACAGTCAGGCTGATAAATGGGACAGACATTCCAACAACACGACTCAGGATTTGTTCTCCCAACGGATTGGAAATTGAAAAAACAACAGTGGTGCTCTTCAAAATGTCAGCCACTCAGTCAACGCGTCATCTCTGCCTGAGGCTCTGCTCTCCAAGAAACCCAGCCTGGTCTCATAGACTAGACGTAACATAGTAAATATAAATCCGGGACACACAAATTAGTATGATAAGTCACGTTTTGTATGGTTAGATAAGACAGATTAAGATAAAAACCAAAATAGGGGGGTTGGTAGGGGTGGATGGGTAGGCGTATAACGCGAAAGTCTAGCAACACAAAGGTTGTGATTTCGAATCTCATCACAGATCATTTGAGCGTCTTAGCTAATTAGCAACTTTTCAATTACTTCCTACTTTTTAGCTACTTTGCAACTACTTAGCATGTTAGCTAACCCTTCCCCTTACCTTAACCCTTTAACCTAACCCTATTTTCTTTATTTATGATTTAACTAGGCAAGACAGTTAAGGCCAAATTCTTATTTACAATGACGGGCCTACCCCAGCCAAACCCGGACGACACTGGGACAAATTTGTTCCACCCTATGGGACTCCTAATCATGGCCAGATGTGATACAGCCTGGAATTGAACCAGGGACTGTAGTGACGCCACTTGCACTTCACAGCAGTGCCTTAGAACGCTGCACCACTCGGGAGCCCTAACCCCAGCCTGGTTAACATTATCCAGCTACCTACGTTAGCCAACTAGCTAGTTAGAATTCGTAACATATCATATGTTTTGCAAAGTCGTAACATATGATATGAAATGGGTGATGGACATCCACAAATTAATATATACCATATGAAACGTGACATATCCTACTAAATTGAGTCTCGAATTTACATACAGAACAATACGAAATGCTTTGAGACCAGGTTGAGAAACCAGCTCCAGTTGCTTGGTAAGACAAGAAACACTGGGGGGAAAGCATAAGACAACTAAGCTTCATGAAAAAAGCAGCAGTTTATAAAGACAGCATTTCAACAAATGACGAGACACTTGTTCCACTGACTGATGAGTCTACTGCAAACTAGACACACATTTTATAAAATAAATGCTAGAGTTGAGGCTAACAACAGACATCCTAACAGAGGCCCATCCTCACACATTCTTGTAATTTTATTTAACTAGGCAAGTCAGTTTATAACAAATTCTTATTTACAATGACAGCCTAGGAACAGTGGGTTAACTGCCTTGTTCAGGGGCAGAACAACAGATTTTTACCTTGTCAGCTCAGGGATTCGATCTAGCAACCTTTCGGTTACTGGCCCAACGCTCTAAACACTAGGCTACCTGCCGCCCCATAATCGGAGGGTGGAGCCCGTAACATGTGCCACATTGGGGACAGAGGGTGGTTAGCCCTGAATGGAGGGAAATGAAGGCAGGCTGTGATGTTGTAGATCCTCTAATCTCATCATCTTCGTTGTCTACTGTTTCCATGCCATCTTTATGCTCCGTTGACTCCACCAGGCTCTCCCCTAACGCTCCCTCAACGTTTCCCTCTTAAGATTGTAATTACAGCACAATGGTCCTGTTCCCCCAGCCTCACCCCCCCTAATGCTTAATGAAATCTGAAAGGTCAGGGCGTTCTGCAGTATGACGCTCTTTAACGTGTTCGCATGGAAGTGGCGGCGAGGACTTTGTAGTCTCAACGGCAGAGCAGCACATCTGCTGTGCTTCAGGGGTAGCTTGAACCCAATGGAAGCCTCTGAGCCTCTCCTACTCTCCACAGCAGTTATAGATGTATTTATTTGACCATTTAAAACACAATACAACCACACATGTGGATAATGCATTTACAATAATCGAGAACGACACCAAAAAGTTAGAAAACGTATTTCCATTGGGGTCCTCTTAAATAAATGGTAAACAAAATGCACAAACATAGACCTAGTTGCCTAGGCCTAGGCTACACAGTAGACCTAGCCTACTAGGCATAATGTGATTACACATAAAACACATAACAAAACAAAGGACGACATTGACATAGACTAGAGCAATACATACACAAGTAAAAATAAAACAAATCTATTGCTCGATCATTAGTCAGCTTTTGACATTCTTTTTAAATGAAGTTATAGTTGACATGGCTTTGAGTTACTGTGGTAGTTTGTTCTATTCAACAGCGCCGGTATGTAAAAAGGTGTTCTTACCAGATAGACTCTTGAATTTTAAACATGCAATATCAGAGTCTCTGGCTCTGGTGTTGTATTGGTGAAAGTAAAATAATTAATAATTACTACTATTACTATACATTTCTGTACTGAATGAATATTACCACTACCATGTCTATCTTTATTGCCAAAACACAATTCAACACAATCACACTTGCTTTTTTGTCATTTAATAATTTTAAGCATCTTTTAACACAGGCTTAACACCTAACAAACACTTTGTACTTTTTAAACACTTTTAACATAGGCCAGGCCCTGTTGTTACCTCATATCCCAGTGATAATGCCTTTCATTATGCCTGGGAAGAAAACACTTTCATTTGCTCAATTTGCCATTGACTCAATTTACCCCATGGCCATTACCCCAGGCAAACATTGCTGCAGGGACTTGCAGGGACTTGCTTCCATTCAGCCACAAGAGCATTAGTGAGGTTGGGCACTGATGTTGAGCGATTAGGCCTGGCTTGCAGTCGGCGTTCCAATTCATCCCAAAGGTGTTCGATGGGGTTGAGGTCAGGGCTCTGTGCAGGCCAGTCAAGTTCTTCCACACCGATTTCTGTATGGACCTCACTGTGTACAAGGGGGCATTGACATGCTGAAACAGAAAAGGGTCTTCCCTAAACTGTTGCCACAAAGTTGGAATCACAGAATCATCTAGAAATTAATTGTATGCTGTAGCGTTTAGATTTCCCTTCACTGGAACTAAGGGGCCTAGCCCGAACAAAGAAAAACAGCCCCAGACCATTATTCCACCTCCACCAAACTTTACAGTTGGCACTATGCATTGGAGCATGTAGCGTTCTCCTGGCGGCATCCAAACCCAGATTCATCCATCGGACTGCCAGATGGTGAAGCGTGATTCATCACGCATTTCCACTGCTTCAGAGTCCAATGGTGGCGAGCTTTACACCACTCTAGCCGACACTTGGCATTGTGCATGGTGATCTTAGGCTTGTGTGTGCGGCTGCTCAGCCATGGAAACCCATTTCATGAAGCTCCCGGCGAACACTTATTGCGCTGACGTTGTTTCCAGAGGCAGTTTGGAACTCGGTAGTGAGTGTTGCAACCAAGGACCAACGATTTTTACGCACTACGCGCTTCAGCACGCTGCGGTTCCGTTGTGTGAGCTTGTGTGGCCTACCACTTTGTGGCTGAGCCATTGTTGCTCCTAGACGTTTCCACTTCACAATAACAGCACTTACAGTTGACCGGGGGCAGCTCTAGCATGGCAGAAATTTGGCAAACTGACTGGTTGGAAAGGTGGCATCCATGTTATGACGGTGCCCTGTTGAAAGTCACTGAGCACTTCGGTAAGGCCATTTTACTGCCAATGTTTATCTATGGAGATTGCATGACTGTATGCTCGATTTTATACACCTGTCAGCAACGGGTGTGGCTGAAACAGCCGAATCCACTAATTTGAAGGGGTGTCCACATACTTTTGTATATATAGTGTATGTTACATTTGGTATGTATTGGTTTGGTATGTATTCATTCGTGGTTGTCCATCACCCATTTTGCATGATATGTTACAAATTACAATTTGTATTATATGTTACAAATTTGCAAAACGTATAATGTGTAACGAATTTGCCAAACATAGGATATGTTACGAATTCTAGCTAGGTGGCTAACATTAGGGGTTAGGGTTTAAGGTAATGTTTAGGAGTTAAGGTTATCTAAAAGGGTTAGGTGAATGGTTAGCTAAAAGGGTTAAGGTTAGGGTTAGGGTTAGGGTAAGGGTTAGCTAAAATGCTAAGTAGTTTCAAAGTAGCTAAAAAGTAGTAAGTAGTTTCAAAGTTGCTAAAGTGCTAAAGTTGTCTGTGATAAGATTTGAACTCGCAACATTTGGGTTGTTAGACGTTTGCGTTATACTCACACTCATCCACTTCGAAGTAACCATCTGTCTTTTGTAACCATTCAAACGTAATATATCATACTAATTTAAGTGTCTCGAATTTACATTTACTATGTTATGTTTAGTTTATGAGACCAGGCTGCCTCTACCTAAGTCAGGCCCTTTTCACATCTCCCATTCTAAAAAAGGGTCTCAATAGGGCCACCAGTGCAAAAATGTACTTGTGGATCAGTAGGTTGACAGCTGCACCTGCACCATTTTGTATACACATCTCAGATCAGGCGGCCCTTGCTTGGTCACCTTTTTTGGCGCAGTGACCAGTGTTCAACTTAATACACATTGTCCATTGCAGGGGGCAATTTATCATGGTGTCCTTGGTCCTCAGTGCCCCAACCATCAAACATTTACCAGCCAGTGTCACCCAGCTCAAAGCCACGGCCCTCTGATGCTCAGGGTGGAAGAGAGGGTGGAAGAAGGGGGTGAGAGTTGAGGGGTTGGTGTGGTAGACAGAGAGGAGGGGCCATTCCTGTTATTGTGGAACCCTCAGCCGAACTTTGTAACGGGCTCGGTCTTGCTGATAATGATGACACACAAACTAGATATTCTGTCCCCCTACCCCTTCAAACACAGAGATGTGACATGACAGTGACAGGATGGAAATCTACCCAGGCTGGCGGTTTACAAAACAGCTCACATGACATCTTCCTGTCTGACCTCTTAGGATTAGCAGTGTCAGGGTTCCCATCAAGGCCCAGAATGCTCCCTGTGACCCACAGCAGACATGCCAAGTGATTCTTAGCTCTCTTTGTGTGTGTTTAGTGAACGCTGACGCGATCAAAAATAGCTAAGTCCCACCCCCTTGCCCTCCTCCATGGGTTAGTCTCTCGCTGCTCTCTGTCCACTGCCTCCCAGGCTGTCCGTCCCCCAATATTGATGTGAGGGGGAACAATAGCAAACTCTGTGTACCATGAAGGACTGTGGAGGCATTGCCGCCCGAGAAAGAAGGCATTCAACTTGGGGCTTACAGAGCAGTAGGAGGGAATGTTTCTTTGTTTCTTCATTTTCTTTCTGACAATGTAACTCTGTGCCAATTTAATGGTCGTACAGTAGGAATTGATTAAAATGGCCATGTACTGTACAGTACATGCATAAGTTCTACAACGTACTGTACTCGCAGTTTGCCCGAATTAACCTCTAAGCTACAAATATACTGGTCATCATAGCACATCTAATCCGAGTGCTTATATGTATTACACAATAAAATATATCATACATCTCAAAAGGTCTATGAGGCAGATAGTGTATTATAATGGACTTTGTGACTGAGAGGTCCACAGATTACAGTGACTATGTACATCAAGTCTTATTTGCTTTTATCTGTCTTGAGCATATTCAGCAGACTCTTACCTTCTAGCTGAGTGGCCTAGAGGAAAGCATTTCAGTCATAATTCTCTCTAAATCTGGACTGTTCTGGGCTTGAGAGGGGATGTACTTCCTTGACAAGCTTATTATCCAAGTAGGTTTAAACAAAATGACATACTACTGGTTTAGAGTTATCTTGACACCAAACCATTTCAAGTCATTGTAACATTACAATATTAATGTCCAGGCATTACAAACTGTGCTAGGCCTCAGCTCCCCATCAATTCCACAGGAGTCATTCTTCTGTAGGGTAAATACAGGTAAATATCATTAGAGTTGGCCAGTTTCCCTGTGGGAAACACAGTGGCCCAGTATATCCCAGCAGGGGTCAGCCATTTCTGCAGACAGCTCAACTGAGAGCCATCATTGTTAATATACTGCCAGGAGTCTCAAGGTCTCCCCCAGTTTAAGTAACAAGTACTGTTTTGTTCAATGTGGTATCGAATGACCATGAGTCATCTATCCTGTATGGATGGTGTCTTTTCTCAAATCAGTCTCAACTCTTAAACATGGCCGAACAACAATCATTCTTTAACTAGTTGTTTGGAATGTCTGTCACAATGCTGATACTGTATTTTAGACGGTCTGGTCCCTTGTGGCCATCTGTTGTTGAGAGCTGGTTGTTTTGGAGGGGCTATTTGTTTGAAGGGAGAAAGTCCGTTGGTGTGTTTATTTTCACACAATTATTTCAAAAACATTTCTACAGTAACCCTAACTACAGATGACTTACAGTATTATGGTACAGTACCCAAGTCTGTGTGGTGATTGAGAGAAAATATCAAACATACTAACATATCATCTAAATAAATTATATTAGTTAGTTAGATAATAGTAGTAGAGAGAATGATAGTAGTAATAATAGTAGAGAGAATTATTTATTTCAGCTTTTATTTCTTTCATCGCATTCTCAGTGGGTCAGAAGTTTACATACACTCAATTAGTATTTGGTATTATTGCCTTTAAATTGTTTAACTTTGGTCAAACGTTTTGGGCAGCCTTCCACAAGCTTCCCACAATAAGTTGGGTGAATTTTGACCCATTCCTTCTGACAGAGCTGGTGTAACTGAGTCAGGTTTGTAGGCCTCCTTGCTCGCATATGGATTTTCAGTTCTGCCCACAGATTTTCTATAGGATTGAGGTCAGGGCTTTGTGATGGCCACTCCAATACCTTAACTTTGATGTCCTTAAGCCATTTTGCCACAACTTAGGAAGTATGCTTGGGGTCATTGTCCGTTTGGAAGACTCATTTGCGACCAAGCTTTAACTTCCTGACTGATGTCTTGAGATGTTGCTTCAATATATCCACATCATTTTCCTTTTTCATGATGCTATCTATTTTGTGAAGTGCACCAGTCCCTTATGCAGCAAAGCACCCCCACAACGTGATGCTGCCACCCCCGTGCTTCACGGTTGGGATGGTGTTCTTCGGCTATTTTTGTTTCATCAGACCAGAGGACATTGCTCCAAAAAGTACGATCTTTGTCCCCATGTGCAGTTGCAAATTTTAGTCTGGCTTTGTTATGGCGGTTTTGGAGCAGTGGCTTCTTCCTTGCTGAGCGGCCTTTCAGGTTATGTCGATATAGGACTTGTTTTACTGTAGATATAGATACTTTTGTACCTGTTTCCTCCAGCATCTTCACAAGGTCCTTTGCTGTTAAAGTCGGAAGTTTACATACACTTAGTTTGGAGTCATTAAAGTCATTTAAGCAACATCTCAAGACATCAGTCAGGAAGTTAAAGCTTGGTCGTAAATGGGTCTTCCAAATGGACAATGACCCCAAGCATACTTCCAAAGTTGTGGCAAAATGGCTTAAGGACAACAACGTCAAGGTATTGGAGTGGCCATCACAAAGCCATGACCTAAATCCTATAGAACATGTGTAGAAAGAACTGAAAAAGCATGTGCGAGCAAGGAGGCTTACAAACCAGACTCAGTTACACCAGCTCTGTCAGGTGGAATGGGCCAAAATTCACCCAACTTATTGTGGGAAGCTTGTGAAAGGCTACCCGAAACGTTTGACCACAGTTAAACAATTTAAAGGCAATGCTACCAAATACTAATTGAGTGTGTGTAAACTTCTGAACCACTGGGAATGTGATGAAAGAAATAAAAGCTGAAATAAATCCTTCTCTCTACTATTATTCTGACATTTCACATTCTTAAAATAAAGTGGGGATCCTAACTGACCTAAGACAAGGTCTGACTAGGATTAAATGTCAGGAATTGTAATAAACTGAGTTTAAATGTATCTGGCTAAGGTGTATGCAAACTTCTGACTTCAACTGTATATATACAGACACACACACGCACACACACACACACACACACACACACACACACACACACACACACACACACACACACACACACTGTAACGCCCAGTCCCGAGTTTCAGGCTGGAGCGTTTTGGTTTTGTCTTTGTGTAGGGTTTGTTCATTCTAGGTGTCGTATTTCTATGTTGGGTAATGGTTCCCAATTAGAGGCAGCTGTGTGTCGTTGTCTCTAATTGGGAACCATATTTAGGCTAGTAGGTTTCACTCTGGGTTCGTGGGTTATTGTATGTTCATAGCTGTGTTTGTTTGTTCAGTTATGTTCATCGTTACGTTCTCCGTTCTTTGTTTTGTTCCGTCTTGTTCCCGTGGATTTATTAAATCATGTATTCTGGCTACATCGCTGCGTCTTGGTCTGTCCCCTCAGAAGTGAAACGTGACACACACACACACACACACACACACACACACACACACACACACACACTAAACAAAACTATAAATGCAACTTGCAACAATTTGAAAAGATTTTACTGTGTTACAGTTCATATAAGGAAATCAGTCATTAGGCCCTAATCTATGGATTTCACATGACTTGGCAGGGGTGCAGCCATGGGGGAGAAAGGCCCAGCCAATCAGTTTTTCCCCAAAAAGGGCTTTATTCCAGACTGAAACACTCCTCAGTTTTATCAGCTGTCAGGGTGGCTGGTCTCAGATGATCCCGCAGGTGAAGAAGCCGGATATAGAGGTCCTGGGCTGGCGTGGTTACACGTGGTCTGCGGTGGTGTGGCCAGTTGGGCGCACTGCCAAATTCTCTAAAATGACATTGGAGGCGGCTTATGTTAGAGAAATTAACATTCAATTATCTGATAACAGCTCTAGTGGACATTCGTATAGTCAGTATCCCAATTGCACACTCCCTCAACTTGAGACATCTGTTGTATTGTGTTGTGTGACAAAACTGCACATTTTAGAGTGGCCTTTTATTACCCCCAGCACAAGGTGGACCTGTGTAATGATCATGCTGTTTAATCAGCTTCTGGATATGCCACACCTGTCAGGTGGATGGATTATCTTGGCAAAGGAGAAATGCTCAGTAACAGGGATGTAAACACATTTGTGCACCAAATCTGAGAGAAATAAGCTTTATGTGAGTATGGAAAATGTCTTGGATCTTTGATATCAGCTCATGAAACACTACATGCGTTTATATTTTTTCTCAGTATATAGTTACATAAATCGTCCCACACAGGGAAAGGAACATCATTTACACCTCCATTCCCTTACTCTGTTGCTCTTTCTCCATAGCTGGAATGTATTATCTTATCCCAATTTAGATAATAGACCAAAAATAGATGTAAAAAATAGGAGCATAGACATTGTCCACCGCCCAGTCATTACCATTGTCTGTGTGCTCTACCCCAGGGTCTGACCTGACATGCACACAGATGCTAGCCTCTCTAATCACTGATTCGCAGAATTAAAAAAATCCCACATTTTGGAACAACATCCTGGCTCTGAGTGTGTGATGACATTTTTAGATTCCAAGGACAGTTTATTTCCCCTCTTCCTGGTTTCTATTGTTTTCTAGTGATGCCATTGGTCCTCAGGGAGGAGCACGTTCCATGGTGTTAAGACCAGCTTACAAGTTGTAAAAGGGAAGGCCTTCGATTGGATTTTCTGTATCTACAGTAGGCCTTCTTTATAGGCTGTTCACTGTTGCCACAGTATGGCAGAAAGTTCGTAGTTTAATGTTTCAACATGCTGGTTGTAATATGGCCGAACTGCAGCATGAAGTAGGAGTCAACATGTCAACATACATTTTCCACTAGAATTTGATAGGGTCAAACTATTTTCTGTTGCATTGAGAAAATATTTTTGTGAAAAGAGGTCAGGAGGTAGAATGATCAGGAGGGAAAACAATTGGTCATCGGGATGGAAAACTACTGTCTGACTGAGGTCCTGCCTGGTGGGGTTCTACACTAAGTCCAGGGAATAACGTCTGTTGATTGGATAATAAATAATGATTTGGAGTGGCCTTAACCAGTGAGAAAACTAAAAGCCGTTGGGTCTTGTGAGCTGGCGGTTTTTACAGCCGCCCCCAAATGTGTTGAACGGATTTGCTTCAACTGTTAGGCCAGCTAATGGTCGGTAGCTTCTTGAGGAAGGGCGGGCAGCTGGAAAGGCCGTGCAACGGTTCTTCAAAAAGTTATCCTATGGGGACAGCCAAAGAACCCTTTTAGGTTCTAGATAGCTCTTTTTTTCTAAGACTGTAGTGAGGAGTCTTGTCACCCCATGAGAGGAGAGATAGAGATGATTGGATCTGGATCTATGTTGGGGGACAGATATCGCCAGGGCTTGGAGCTCCAAGATTCGTTCTATTTCGATAAGGACATTACTCAGCATCTCTTTGGAGTCTTTCTGCGCGCCGAGGGGGTTTGCAGGGCAGTCTTGATGGATGTAATCTCCCTCCGCCAGCATCCTCCAAAGTGTGGCTCACTTGGTGTGTTGAAGGCGAAGCAAATCTTCTGACTAGCCAACTGTTCCTGGAGCTGTGGGTGGAGAGCTGTGAAAGCCTCCTGTAGCTCTCGCTCTCTTCCCTTGATATTTGTTCCTCGATTGGACAAGATCTCAACGAACTTTCCTCTGCGAGCAATGAAGCGTCTCTACGCCATCAGTAACAAATCCATGTCCATGTTCGTAAGTAGATCCACGTGTACAGCCCGGGTGGTCATGCACTTAAAGTTGATGCTCCATCTCTTTTCATTTATTCAGCAAATCTCGATAACAGTAGGGAAAGGTTTTCTGGGAAGCTCTCAGACTGGACATGTCTGAGAACTTCAAGTTCAGCTTGATTGAAGTCGTCGGCTGAGGGACTATTGGCCGCCCCGTGTAACGACTGCACTGTTGCTTCCACCAGCTCCTGAAAAGTGTTGAACTGGGCAACAACATGGAGAGTCGACTTAGTGTTCGCTGACAGAAAGTAGGCTTCAGCAGCTACTTCGCTTCGTCAGGTCTTCTCAGCTAAGATCACTGGGCCTGCAACAGAAATGGAGGACCTGACTCCAACGATTGCATTCTGAGAGCTGAGACAGTGTCTTGCCGCATGTGATATCGTCAGCTAGATTGCTTTCGGTGTCCACGTAACACCAAGCCTGGGGATCCGTGAACTCCTGTATTTCTGGGACTCTTGTGCCTACAAATGTTTTGTACCTGACTGGAGCCAGGTTAAGACTGTTGTAGAATCCAACCAGTATGTGACATCTTGGATCTCCAGGGTGAGTTCTCTTCGGAAGACCATGGCCAGCTGGGCACCGGTAAGTGCAGCGCAGAGCTCAAGTCTTTGCATCGACTGTTGCCGTTTTGGGGCCACTTTTGATATTGCTGCAAGGAATGCCACCTGAATTCGACCATTGTTATCTTCAGTGCGGAGGTATGCAACAACACCTTACACACGCTCTGAGGCATCATTGTGCTGGCTGGGAGGTCCATGTTGGTGCTGATTTAACACCTTGGCAGTGTGACCTAAGGCAGCTGTGGAAGTTTGTTCTCCCAAGTAAGCCACGCTTGGAGAAGATCTTCAGGTAGGTCTGGGTCATCCCGCCCTCTTTTCTTGTACCAGAGCCTCTGGACCACAACCTTGGCCCATGTGGTGTATGGGAATATGAAGCCGAGTGGATCGTACTGGCTGGCAAGGGTCCGATATACACACCATCCTGGGTGAACCAGAGCTTACTGGTCTCCATCCCTTTACTCTTGAGGTAGGTGTCAGATGACTGCTGGAAGGTTGCTGGCCCTCTGGCGTAGATCGAATCCGCCCTCAGCAAGGAGGTGCTTCATCTTGTTCACCAGTTTCTTGGCTTCATCCGCAGAGGGGAGGCTTTGAAGACAGTTGTCTACATAGAAACAGCATTCTACAGAGAAGCACACATCTTATTCGGGCTCACTGTGGTCGAACACATGCGTTTGAAGGGTGAATGTGGCGTAGCAGGGACTACATGTCGTCCCAAAGGGAAGCACCTGCCACTCGTAAACATCAGGGTGATCATTGCGCTTCAGGTCTCACCACAGAGGCTGGTCTTCGGGTAGGAGGTGGACTTGATGGAACATCACTTTTATGTCACTGCTGATGGCCACAGTGTTCCCGGAAGCAGAGAAGGACTCTTGGAAGAGTAGCTCCCAAGGTTGGTCCAAGAAGGAGTTGTTTGTTCAAGCTCTTTCCTCAGTAGTTGAAAGAACAGTTGAAGACAACTCTGTTCTTCCAATTGTAGTGGACCATATGATGGGGAATCATGGCCGTAACTATATATGTAACCGACGGGCTCAAATCGGTCTTATGTAGTAAAATTTGAAATTGTGTTTTTTACATTGGATAAAAGTAGAGACTATAGATGAGGAACAATGGGAAAGTAATTTTGCTTTGAAAGTTGATAAACTTGTAAACTCACTTTAAAAAAAAATTGCCTTTGAATGTTTTGGTACTTCTATTGGAGAGCCCTTCTTTGTCTACACCCATTCAGCATCATTCACACCCTCTTAAGCTTTAGCCCCACCAATCTCTTTAAGGGTTGATCCGAATGTACTAACAACAGCAGTCAAGCACCCAAGATAACTTGCTAGCTACTTCCAGACATCTAAGTGAGAGAGAGAACAGCTCACTGAACATTACTCGCCCTAGCAGAGCTGGTTAAGCTGTTTTGTTATCCAGAGCATTGGTGACTGCAACTGTGCTGTCAGATTGTCCGTTTGTAAATTCAGAGCGTTTTGTGTTCAGAGCGCACAGCGGACGCTCTGGCCAATGAGTTTACTGACTTTTACTGACACCGGCCATATTCAACAGGTGTTGAGCGTAAATTCATCAGTTATTCTGCGCTCTCTAGCACACTCTGATGAGAGTGCTCTGAAATCGGAGTAGTTGGCCAGACTGAATTTATGAGCGCACCCGAAATGGTTACTTGCATAGTGGAGTCTTTTGTTAAGACATGTAGCTAGCTAGCTAGGTAAACAATGAATCATAATCATAACTCATGAATCTGCAGGTAGCTAACCAACCAGGTTCAATGTTAGCTAGCTAAAATTAAGCTATAGCTAGCTAAGCAATTAGCTCTGAGATACGAACAATAAGTTCATGCACGTAACGTTAGCCAGTGAGCCAGCCAGCTAACGTTAGCTAGCTAGCTAAGTAAACAATGAACCATAATCACAACTCATGACGTTACTACCCTGCATGAATCTGCAGGTAGCTAACCAACCAGGTTCAATGTTAGCTAGCTAACATTAGGCTATAGCTAGCCAAGTAAATGGCTCTTTCTGTCAAAATTAGAAACATGTAATATTGATAATGTAGCTAGCCAGACTATCTTACCCGTATACACTACCGTTCAAAAGTTTGGGGTCACTTAGAAATGTCTTTATTTTTTAAAGAAAAACACATTTGTTGTCCATTGAAACAACATCAAATTGATCAGAAAAACAGTGTAGACATTGTTAATGTTGTAAATTACTTTTGTAGCTGGAAATGACTGATTTTTTTATGGAATATCTACATATGCGTACACAGGCCCATTATCAGCAACCGTCACTCCTGTGTTCCAATGGCATGTTGTGTTAGCTAATCCAAGTTTATCATTTTAAAAGGCTAATTGATCATTAGAAAACTCTTTTGCAATTATGTTAGCACATTATTGATTATAGAAGCAATACAACTTGCCTTCTTTAGACATGTTGAGTATCTGGAGCATAAGCATTTGTGGGTTCGATTACAAGGCTCAAAATGGCCAGAAACAAAGAACTTTCTTCTGAAACTCGTCAGTCTATTCTTGTTCTGAGGAAGGCTATTCCATGCAGGAAATTGCCAAGAAACTGAAGGACATCAGGATACAAAACTACTGTCTAACTGAAGACCTGCCTGGTGGGGGTCCTACGCTATACATCCCGGGAATAAAGTCTGCTGATTGGCTAATAAATCATGATTGACGTGGACTTAACCAATAAGAAAACTAAAAGCAGTTGGGTCTTGTGAATAGGAGATGTTTAGATGGATGTTTAGATGGATGCAGTTGGATGCAGTTCAATGCATGATTAATATAATTCACCAATACATTTCTTGGTAGTCCCAAAAAATATTGCTATCAGGTTGTAAATCACAGCTGGCCTGGTACATTGTTTGCTGCCTCCACCCATTTGGGATGCACTGTTTCAGTTTCAATGACTCAATAATTTGAACAAAAACGGACAACTGTAACTGAGGCTGGAAATGTCAATACAATCAAACTAGCAAGGGCAATGATCACAAGTAATTTATAACATGGCTAATAGGCTAGTGCACATGTGTCAAACACAAGGCTTGCGGACCGAATAGGACACACAAACAAGTATAAATGAGTTGAGTCATCTACTTTATGAAATTACAGCCTGATGCACTTGCATGGTGAATTCAACTTCAATTGTGCTGCCACTTTCATATGTCCTGTTTACAGCAACTTCAGTTGCTGGTTTCGTGTGCCCTGTTTACAGCCTGCAAGGGAGGGAAAGTGTACAGACACATGCCCCAGTCCTAGCTAGGCTACTAAAATGTTGCAGGCTGGCTTCGGTTTTTAAAGCTTGCCAATGAATAATGAAAAAACAAAACCTGCAACACAACACCATGCAAAGTAGAAACATGTAGGCCTGTTACAGCAACATTTGAGCAGTAGCCTAGGCTAGCTACTCAATTACAATAAATGTTGAGTGCGCCATACTGCAAGGCTGCATTCAACCACACCGGTGATCCATGCAGTTACAGTTAAATGTTACAACAGACCAATAGCTACGTTTTTGTTATTTTGAGCCATTAAAACCCCCTGATGGGAATGTCCGTGCCCCCGCGGAAATCAAATTATCATCATAAAAAAAAAATCCTATAAAAGTTTGTCAGTTTAAACTAGAGATATCAGTTTTTTTGCATTGCATCTCAATCCACCACATTGCACTTCCGCATTTGCAGTGAAAGGTGACAGAGCTAGAGTGGTGTTTGTCAGACCATGAAACATCCAGAAGATCGGTCTTCTCACAAAATCATATGTAACGTTTGGCCTACAAACTATTATGACCCCTCTATGGAAAGATGAGACTCTCACCAACACGATGGTGTTCTGTTTTTCTCTACAACCTCCACAAGTGTCTTGGGACTCGTCTGAAGTCGGTACATCTGATATGGCAACTTCTGTCTGTAGCGTCCGAACAGTTTGGTCTAAACTAGTGATGGGTCCTTTTTGCGAATGAGTCGGCTCTAAGAGCCAGCTCTTGTAGGTGAACGTTGGGAGCCGGCTCGCATATCAGAAGAGCCAAATCTATTTAGAATTAATTAATTCAAAGAACGAAAAAATAAATAAAATAATATAGACCTAAATGCTCAAGCGCACACACATTCGTTCTGACTCTGCTCAGACTAACAGCCTCATCTGTTGTTCCTGTCAATCAGACACACAGTGTCAACCAATGAACCAAAGATGCATTAGGGAGGGCCAACCCAACTCACTCTCAGTCACACACTTAGCAGCCGAGGAGAGAGAGGAAGGAAAGCTGTGAAAACAACAGCTGGAAAATGAGTCGGAAGCACAGTAGCATTTGGATGCATTTTAATAATGTAGACAATGTTAGAGCACAGTGTAGAATTTGCCAAACAAAATCTCATATAAAGCCAGTTCTACGGCCAACCTACACTGGCATATGCGAACTGTGCACCCAACTGTGAAGCTAGCTATAGCGGAGCTCCGAGAAACTAGCGGGCCTGCTAGTGAGAGCAGGGAGCCAGCACCCCCACACATGGAGATGTATCCACTCAGTCAAGTAGGCCTACTCCGCAACCCACAGCAACGCAGTCTTCTATGGACCAGTTTATGCCAAAGTCTATGTCTATAGCAAAACAAGGCCAAATTGATATTGCATTGGCTAAAATGATTTCCACCGATTTCCAGCTATTTTCGATCGTGGAGGACAGAGGTTTTAGAAATTATAGAAATAGTCTAAATCCAATATACACAATTCCAGGCAGGAAAACACTTTCAAAATCACTTATTCCACAACTGTATGAGCGCACAGGCTTCAGTGCGGGAAGTCAGCGACAGACACCTCAGAGAACTTGGCAGAGGAACTGTTGAGAGTGGCCAGAGAATGGCGAGTAGATGGAAAAGTGGTCTGTTGTGTTAGCGAAAATGCAGCTAACATAACCAAAGCCATAAACATTTTAAAATGACCCATCATCCATGTCTTGCCCACACAATCAACCAGATTTTAAGAGATTCTCTGAAGGTGATGAAGCCCACTGTGGACAAAGTGAAAGCAGCTGTGGAATACTTCCACAGGAGCACAGTAGGTGCTGAAAAACGAAAGTCTACACAACGCCAGATGGGGATGCCTGAGCTGAGGCCTAAACAAGACTGCACTACAAGGTGGAATTCAACATTTTATATGTTGAAGTGGTTTCTTGAGTCAAAGGATGCCATCATCTCTACCCTGGCCATTGTCAATGCACCTGTTGATGCTCTGACCCAAGAGGAATGGGAGGTAGTGGAGGAGGTGTGCAGAGTCCTGGAACCCTTTGAGCAGGTCACTGTGGAGGTCAGTGGAGATAGGTACAGTAAGCAGTTATTACTACATCATTATTTAATCCAATATTATTTATGTATATGAGCAGTAGATGAGAATGTAGTATCAGTAGACAAAACATGAACCTGAACTAATAAGTTACTGTTCTCTCTTTTTAGCTATGTTACTCCTGTGTAAGTGTCTGCAGCGAATCACAGTCAGCCGCCAGAGAGAAGCAAATGTAACCACAGGACATGTGACAGAGTTTATGGACACCCTATGTTCATCAATGGGCAGAAAGTTCCACAGAATGGAATATAATCACGTGCTATCAGAAACCGCTGCACTTGACCCCAGGTTTAAGAAGTTAGCCTTCAGTAATGCCAGAGGGATTGATGAGGCTCTTCAAAGAATAACCTCAGCAGCAGGGAGGGACAGCCCCAGCAGTCAGCTGGCTCAGGCACCAGGGCAACAGGAAGAAGAGGGATCAGTAGTAGTGCCACAAACGGCTGCTGTTTGGATGCTGTTTGACGAGAGAGCAACTGGGGATGCAGCACGAAGGAATCCCTCAGCAGATGCCATAATGGATGTCCGGTCCTATTTGGAGGAGCCCCTCCTCCAAAGATCTGCAGATCCTCTGAGCTGGTGGAAGAACAAGGTCTCTGTCTACCCACGGCTTACTAAAGTCATGACAGGGAGACTCTGCATAGTGGCCACATCCGTTCCCTCTGAGAGGGTCTTCTCGAAAACGGGACACATATTTACTGAGAGAAGAAACCGCATCAGCCCCTCAAAAGTGAGGCAGGTTGCATTTCTGAATGCAAATCTCTCATAAAAGCAAAATATGGTCAGCATATGTTGTTCTGATTGTATTCGTTTTGAATTGTTACATTTCTATGCACTTTTGTTTAAATACATTAAAAAAGTTATACTTTAAAGGCACATGTGTAATAGCATCCTTCTTTTTTACATGTATTTCTGTTTGTGGGATGATACAGTTTTGCAAATTGTTATTTATTTTTCTTTGATATGGTGCAATATTCTATTGTGCTGTTCAGATTGTATTCGTTTTGAATGGTTAGATTTATATGCACTTTGTTTATATACATTAAAAAGTTATACTTTAAATACAAATGTTTAATAGCGTTCTTTTTCATAACAAACCAATGCATTTTTAAATACATTTTGGTTAAGGTAGAGTATGATTTCTATTAATAATTTAATTAGAATTGTTTTAACAACAATCATAGTCAAACTTTCACAAACTGTTTGACTTGAAAAAATTCAAAACAATTTTTTTTAAAGAGCCGTTTGGGAGCCAAAGACCCGGCTCTTTTTGGTGAGCTGAGTCGAACGAGCCGGCTCACTGAAAAGAGCCGGAATGCCCATCACTAGTCTAAAGACTATGACCCATCTGTGGAAAGGTAAGATTCCCTAGGACGCCCACAGGCCTCACAAGATTCGTCTGAAGGTCCCCCGGAACCAGTTGAAATGGAAGTATATATGTGTAACAGGGTTGGCTATGTTTCCACTTGCCTCTAAAGAAAGGTGTGTTTAATGTTCAAGCATTCTTATTGGTTGGTTCAACTCTGATGACAATAAGGCGTGTTGTGATTGGCCCCGCTTGCAGATAGGGGGAGATCGCGAACGTCAGGTCTCCCCAGTATGAAAATGTGACGCAAGGGATAGGTCACGTTCTGAATAGTGTTTTCTGTTTTACAATGTGGTCAAGTTTGCTGTACATTACTGATTTATACATGTGGGGGTATATGGTACCTGTTATGGATTGAGGGGCTTTCTGCGATGTGCTTTGGCATATGATTGCTGTAAATAGGTGTGTTAGCTAGCATACACCGATGGAATGGTGTTGTTTTCATGCTACAGATTTTGCCATCGACAGCCATCAACATTGTTAAGCCCTGCACAACTAACGTGCCGTTTCCTATTTAACAACATAAGTAAATAATGCGCTACTGGGACCACTGGCTGGTGTGATTTATTTGGACAAAACACAACGCAAGGAGAATACGATTTACATCTGTTACACTGGTGCCGTTGGTTGGATCACTGGTTGCTGCGGTAAAGGAGGAGGTCAAACGGGGGTGAGTGTAACCGGTGTGAAATGACTAGTTAGCTAGCAGGGTGCGCGCTAACAGCGTTTCAATCGGTGACGTCACTCGCTCTGAGACCGTGCTTCGTGGGAGGCAGTTGTTGATGTGTGCAGTGGTTCCCTGGTTCGAGCCCAGGTAGGGGCGAGGAAAGGGACGGAAGCTATACTGTTACATATGGACACAGTTTAGTGCCAAAAAATAAGGGGTTAAATACATAAATAAATACAGGATCGAGATGGAAAGATGAACAGAGCAAAGTACAGTGCGATCCTTGACAAAAACCTGCTCCAGAGTGCTCAGGACGTCAGGTTCACATTCCAACTGGAAAACGACCTAAAGCACACAGCCAAGACAATGCAGGAGTGGCTTCGGGACAAGTCTCTGGAAGTTACCCAGCAAGAGGCCAGACTTGAACCCGATCGAACATCTCTGGAGAGATCTGAAAATAGCTGTGCTGCGACACTCCCCATCCAACCTGACAGAGTTTGAGAGGATCTGCAGATTAAATACAGGTGAGCCAAGCTTGTAGCGTCATATCCAAGAAGACTCAAGACTGTAATCGCTGCCAAAGGTGCTTCAACAAAGTACTGAGTAAAGGGTCAGAATAATTATGTAGATGTGATTTTATTTCATTGCTTTGTCATTTTGGGGTATTGTGTGTAGATTGATGAGGGAAAAAAATCTATTTAATCCATTTAAGAATAAGGCTGTAACGTAACAAAATGTGGAAAAAGTCAAGGGATCTGAATACTTTCCGAATGCACTGTATGTTCTCCTGGGTTTGTTTAATAACATTTGGAGTGAGTATTACATACAGTAATATTACATTTTGTAAAGCCTGGTAAGGACCCTTCATCTGCTGATAGTTACAGATCAATGGCACTTTTATTTTTAAAATTTCACCTTTATTTTAGGGCTAGGGGGCAGTGTTCGGAAGTATGGAGAGTCTGACATGCTCAAAGTAAACTGCCTGTTACTCAGGACAAGAAGCTAGGATGTGCATATAATTGGTAGTATTGGATAGAAAACACTGAAGTTTCAATAATGTGAGGTTAGAATAAAGTTAGAATAATGTGAGGATAACAGAACTGATATGGCAGGCGAAAACCAGAGGAATTATTTTTTAGCTCCCTGTCCATTCCTATCCTTTTCCTATTGAACAATGAAAAGAATAGCTTCCAGATTGCAGTACCTATGTCTTCCACTGGATGTCAACAGTCTTTAGACAGGGTTTCAGGCATTTATTTTGAAAAATTAAGAAGTAGTTTAAGGATATCCAGCTGTCCCTCATTGTGGCTGTAGTCTTGTGGCGCGTGTGACTGAGGGCGCACTCTTCATTATTGAACATAATACATTCCGTCTTCAATTTGATCGTTTATTTACATATTAAGGTACCTGAGTATTGATTAGAAACGTTGTTTGACTTGTTTGGACGAAGTTTATGGGTAACTTTTTTAGGATTCCTTTGTCTGCATGCTGAATGAGTGGAACGGGTGGATTACTGAACAAAACGCGCCAACCAAACAGAGTTTTTGGGATATAAAGAGGGACTTTATCTAACAAAACAACCATTCTTTGTGTTCCTGGGACCCTTGTGATTGCAAACAAAGGAAGATCTTCAAAGGTAAGTGATTTATTTTAATTGCTATTTTTGATATTTGTGACGCCTGTGCTGTCCTCAGATAATCTAATGTTCTGCTTTCGCCGTAAGCCTAGATTCTAAGCTAAAGAATGATGTATGGCACTTGTATTTTCATGAATGTTTAATATTACGATTTTTGGATTTGGTGCTCTGCAATTTCACAGGGCGTTGTCAAATCGGTCCCGCAAGCGGGATCCGATCCCTAACAGGTAGGCCAGTTGAGAACAAATTCTCATTTACAACTGCGACCTGGCCACAGCACAGCTTTTCTCAGAAGTACTGAGTGAAAGTTGAAGTCGGAAGTTTACATACACATTAGCCAAATAAATTGACAAACTTTTTAAATGTTTCACAATTCCTGACATTTAATCCTAGTAAAAATTCAATTTTAGGTCAGTTAGGATCACCACTTTATTTTAAGAATGTGAAATGTCAGAATAATAGTAGAGAATGATTTATTTCAGCTTTTATTTCTTTCATCACATTCCCAGTGAGTCAGAAGTTTACATACACTCAATTAGTATTTGGTAGCATTGCCTTTAAATTGTTTAACTTGGGTCAAACATTTTGGATAGCTTACCTCAAGCTTCCCATAGTAAGTTGGGTGAATTTTGGCCCATTCCTCCTGACAGAGCATGTGTAACTGAGTCAGGTTTGTGGGCCTCCTTGCGCGCACACGCCTTTTCAGTTCTGCCCACATTTTCTATGGAATTGAGGTCAAGGCTTTGTGATGGCCACTCCAAAACCTTGACTTTGTTGTCCTTAAGCCATTTTGCCACAACTTTGGAAGTATGCTTGGGATTATTGCCATTTGGAAGACTCATTTGCAACCAAGCTTTAACTTCCTGACTTATGTCTTGAGATGTTGCTTCAATATATCCACAGAATTTTTCTTCCTCATGATGCCATCTATTTTGTGAAGTGCACCAGTCCCTCCTGCAGCAAAGCACCCCCACAACATGATGCTGCCACCCCCGTGCTTCACGTTGGGATGGTGTTCTCCGGCTTGCAAGCCTCCCCCTTTTTCCTCCAAACATAACGATGGTCCTCATGGCCAAACAGTTCTATTTTTGTTTCATCAGACCAGAGGACATTTCTCTAAAAAGTACGATCTTTGTCCCCATGTGCAGTTGCAAACCGTAGTCTGGATTTTTTATGGTGGTTTTGGAGCAGTGGCTTCTTCCTTTCTGAGCGGCCTTTCAGGTTATGTCGATATAGGACTCGTCTTACTGTGGATATAGATACTTTTGTACCTGTTTCCTCCAGCATCTTCACAAGGTCCTTTGCTGTTGTTCTGGGATTGATTTGCACTTTTCGCACCAAAGTACGTTCATCTCTAGGAGACAGAACGCGTCTCCTTCCTGAGCGGTCCCATGGTGTTTATACTTGCATACTATTGTTTGTACAGATGAATGTGGTACCTTCAGGCATTTGGAAATTGCTCCCAAGGATGAATCAAACTTGTGGAGGTCTACAATTTTTGTTCGGAGGTCTTGGCTGATTTCTTTTGATTTTCTCATGATGTCAAGCAGAGGCACTGAGTTTGAAGGTAGGCCTTGAAATACATCCACAGGTACACCTCCAATTGACTCAAATGATGTCAATTAGCCTATCAGAAACCTCTAACGCCATGACATCATTTTCTGGAATTTTCCAAGCTTTAAAGGCACAGTCAATTTAGTGTATGTAAACTGCTGACCCACTGGAATTCTGATACAGTGAAATAATCTGTCTGCAAACAATTGTTGGAAAAATTACTTGTGTCATGCACAAAGTAGATGTCTTAACCGATTTGCCAAAACTATAGTTTGTTAACAAGAAATTTATGGTGTGTTTGAAAAACGAGTTTTAATGACTCCAACCTAAGTGTATGTAACCTTCCGACTTCAACTGTAGATAGGAAGATTTGGAAATGTGGAGATACTGTAGACCAAGATTGACCACACACTCCAGCACAGTAGGTGTTGGCATGCACCTTTAATGTTTGTTTGCGGACCGCCATTATATCATAGAAGAAGAAAAACACTAGATCAGGACCAATTACATTGAAGAAAGCCTCAATTCCAGTCTGTTTGTGCTATCATGCCAAACATGTAAGGCTTGACAATGACAGCAATGGAGCACAAACAGATCTGAGACCAGGCTAGCTCTGTGTCAATAATAAATATGATCTATTATATTGACAAGATAGTTTAGTGACCACTCTAACAATGGAAATACGTGTCCTCAAAGATGGAAGGCAGGCGGGAGGTACCATTCCATACAGTGAGAGGGTAGATGTGAACAACAGGCACAACTACAATTAGATTTTTTATTTAACCTTTATTTAACAGACCGATACAATTTTTAGTTTTTTTTACAAAGTTGCGGAAAGGCGATTTGCGTCCACTTACATCAGTGCAACCGCAACAACCTAACCATTACGAAATTTACATTGGAACAAATAAGCAATTAAATTTTTTTGTTCATAAAATTCGACACTCATTGACCATACACAAAAAAACAAACAGTAATAGCTGAAACAAGCGCACACATTTTCTTCAGAAAAGTGAAGTCATGCAAAAGTAACCAGATGTATCTATTTATAAGTAAAGGTATAAGTATCTTTCAATATTACTAGACATGCAATAATAATGCAATTATATTTAACTATATTATTGATAATCGATGTTTTTATGTTGATTGATGGAGCTTTTATTTTGAAAAAACGTTCTACGGGAAGTGAGAGGGAAAATCCAGTAGGATTCACGGCTATTGGGGATTTTTCTTCAATTAGTTTCGAAGCTGCAGTGCCTCAAGAAAAACAATAGGATATTGGTAGCTAATAAAACACAACCATTGCCATGTCTGAGACATACGGTAAGAAATATTGACTAGTTAGGTCACGTTACACAAAAGATAGCCAGAGGCGATGGAGCAGGTGTATTGTAATGCCATTAGAACAAATAGCCTATGTAACGTTACTATGCTTTCATGTTTACTCCTTGTTGGGGGTATAGCTAGCTAACATTAGCTAGCTGACTAACTTTAGTTTCGCTAGATAGCTTGCATCTCCGTCAAATGTCATCATTAATTGGTTTCTTAGCTAGCTATATAGAAAGCCATCTGAATGTCAGACAACTAACTAGCTAGCTAAATGTCGACGCAAATGTAACGTTATGCATGAAGCATGAAAATAGCTTCAGTTCTGCTAGTAGTAGTAGTAGCAGCTGATGAACGTCTTCTGGACGCCAGTTGTGTGCTCCTGTTACTTAACTAACGTTAGTCAGCTTTCTATCCAACTAGCCTAAGAATACGCATTCTCTAATGATTAGAATGAATATGAAATAAAATGAACTTTGTTTGTTCTTCCTCTTCTAGATTTCCTGTTCAAATTCCTAGTGATTGGGAATGCAGGAACTGGAAAATCATGTCTTCTTCACCAGTTTATTGAGAAGAGGTGTAAGTTATGTCCAATTTGATTGTATTGACATGTATTTTCTATCTAGCTATGACATGTAGCTTATTTTAGGGACACGCTACAATTTATGATTAACTTAACTTTGAATACTTGAATAGGCATTGTTGTGATCTAGCTATGTGTTGTGGAATGATTTCATTTAAATCACAGTCAAAGACGATTCGAATCACACCATCGGAGTGGAGTTTGGCTCAAAGATAATCAACGTGGTAAACAAATATGTCAAACTCCAAATCTGGGACACTGCGGGACAAGAGAGATTCAGGTACTGTACAGTATGTGAGAGCATTTCACATTCTTACTCCTACTATGGCAGGGCATTAGACATTTTTCTCAAACCAGCTTGGACTGTTTCATGCATGCCCATCTCCGGCTGATTATTAGAGAACTTGTGCCAGATCCTTAGAACAGCAAGTAAAATGAATCATGGCCAGCCGTTGTGGGGGAGTTAATGCGGAGCGCAGCTAAAATTCTGGAACACTACTACTGCTCCCGAGTGGCGCAGCGGTCTGGGGCACTGCATCTCAGTGCTAGAGGCATCACTACAGGCACCCTGGTTCTAATCCGGGCTGTGTCACAACCGGCCGTGATTGGGAGTCCCTTAGGGCGGTGCACAATTGGCCCAGCGTCATCCGGCAGGTGTAGGCCGTCATTGTAAATAATAATTTGTTTTTAACTGACTTGCCTAGTTAAATAAAGGTTACTGAGCACCTTGAGCATTTTGTTTTGCTCATTGACCAACTCCTTATCCAGCTTGGATTGCACTAAATGCTGTTATGTATAGCTAACTGTAGATAGAGTAGGAGATGGAGAATGTCACATTTGATAATGTCAATTTAATAAATGTAATTATGTGTAAAATGTTTATATTGATGCACTTATGTATTTTCAACTGATGTTACAATTGCTTTCCTCTCCCAGGTCTGTTACACGGAGTTACTACAGAGGTGCTGCTGGAGCCCTGCTTGTATATGACATCACCAGGTAGGCTAAATTACCTACTCATAGGTGATCAGGAGAGTTGAGGAGAAATAATCCATGCCTTTCTATGGGTGGACCTTCAAAGGGGTATGTTGTTTTAATAAACAAAACACAAATGTTTCTAAAAAGACAAATGTTGAATGTAGTATGTTTCAAAGGGCCTAGATATGATATGACTCATTGGTTGCACAGTGGCTCCTGATCGACTGTTTTGGATAACACTGCTCTAACCTTCCTAAAGCCTACTGTGATTTTAGTGAACAGAACCATCAAGTCTGATTTGTATGTCTCCACTGCTCTCCCTCTCGCTCCACTGACCTGATCGTCCTCAGCCGGGAAACCTACAACGCCCTGACCAACTGGCTGACAGACGCCAGAATGCTGGCCAGCCAAAATATTGTCATCATCCTGTGTGGTAACAAGAAGGACTTGGATGCAGACCGGGAAGTCACCTTCCTGGAGGCGTCTCGCTTTGCTCAGGAAAATGGTGCGTTTTAGTATGAATGATGATCCCTTTACTGCTGAATTCCAAACTGCTCCCTGTGTCAAGCGTCTTAGACTGGGAGTGCAGATCTAGGAGCAGATCCTCTTTGTAGTCTTAATTATTTTGTTCAAAAAAGGCGAAACTGATCCTAGATCAGCTCTTCCACTCTGAGAAGCTTGATGCATGCGGACCCAAATCTACCCCCTACCCTCTGATGCGGACCTGGATTCCTAATTTCTGATTGTTTGCACTGTGAATACTCCACTAGAGGTCACTGTAGGACAACTCACTGGTGTGAACTATTGCCCCAAAAAACAATGCAATTCATGTCCTTTCAGAGCTAAATGCTGACTAATTCTCTTGTGTTCAAATGTTACCAACATTGATGATAATCATTGTTATTATTGTGTCTTACTGTCTTGTCTGTTTCAGAGCTTATGTTTCTGGAGACCAGTGCTCTGACAGGGGAGAATGTGGAGGAGGCCTTTGTGCAGTGTGCCAGGAAAATCCTCAACAAAATAGAGTCAGGTATCTCTGCATTCAGTATCTTCTCACCTTAACCAACAGCAAAAAAAACAACATTTTTTTTATTTCACCTTTATTTAACCAGGTAGGCTAGTTGAGAACAAGTTCTCATTTACAACTGCGACCTGGCCAAGATAAAGCACAGCAGTTTGATGCATACAACAACCGAGTTACACATGGAATAAACAAACATACAGTAGAAAAAAAAGTCTATATACAATGAGTGCAAATGAGGTAAGATAAGGGAGGTAGGGCAATAAATAGGCCATGGTGGCGAGGTAATTACAATATAGCAAATAAACACTGGAATGGTAGATGTGCAGTAGTCGAATGTGCAAGTAGAGATACTGGGGTGCAAAGGAGCAAGATAAATAAATACAGTTTTGGGATGAGGTAGTAGGTTGGGCTGTTTACAGATGGGCTATGTGCAGGTGTAGAGATCTGTGAGCTGCACTGACAGCTGGTGCTTAAAGCTAGTGAGGGAGATATGAGTCTCCAGCTTCAGTGATTTTTGTAGTTCCTTCCAGTCATTGGCAGTAGAGAACTAGAAGGAAAGGCGGCCAATGGAGGAATTGGCTTTGGGGGTGACCAGTGAGATGTACCTGCTGGAGCACGTGCTACGAGTGGGTGCTGCTATGGTGACCAGTGAGCTGAGATAAGGCGGGGCTTTACCTAGCAAAGACTTGTAGATGACCTGGAGCCAGTGGGTTTGGCGACGAGTATGAAGCGAGGGCCAGCCAACAAGAGAGCGTACAGGTCGCAGTGGTGGGTAGTATATGGGGCTTTGGTGACAAAACGGATGGCACTGTGATAGACTGCATCCAATTTGTTGAGTAGAGTGTTGGAGGCTATTTTATAAATTACATCGCCGAAGTCGAGGATCGGTAGTATGGTCAGTTTTACGAGGGTATGTTTGCCGGCATGCGTGAAGGATGCTTTGTTGCGAAATAGGAAGCCGATTCTAGATTTAATTTTGGATTGGAGATGCTTAATGTGAGTCTGGAAGGAGAGTTTACAGTCTAACCAGACACATGGGTATTTGTAGTTGTCCCCATATTCTAAGTCAGAACCGTCCAGAGTAGTGAGCTGGACGGGCGGGCAGGTGCGGGCAGTGATCGGTTGAAGAGCATGCATTTAGTTTTACTTGCATTTAACAGCAGTTGGAGGCCACGGAAGGAGAGTTGTATGGCATTGAATAACGTCTGGAGGTTAGTTAACAGTGTCCAAAGAAGGGCCAGACGTATACAGAATGGTGTCGTCTGCGTAGAGGTGGATAAGAGAATCACCGGCAGCAAGAGAGACATCATTGATGTATACAGAGAAGAGTCGGCCCGAGAATTTAACCCTGTGGCACCCCCATTGAGACTGCCAGAGGTCTGGACAACAGGCCCTCCAATTTGACACACTGAACTCTTATCAGAGAAGTAGTTGGTGAACCAGGCGAGGCAATAATTTGAGAAACCAAGGCTGTTGAGTCTGCCAATAAGAATGTGGTGATTGACAGAGTCAAAAGCCTTGGCCAGGTCAATGAATACGGCTGCACAGTGGTGGCGGTTATGATATTGTTTAGGACCTTGAGCGTGGCTGAGGTGCACCCATGACCAGCTCTCAAACCATATTGCTTTAGCGGAGAAGGTACGGTGGGATTCGAAATGGTCGGTAATCTGTTTATCTTGGCTTTCGAAGACCTTAGAAAGGCAGGGTAGGATGTGTGTATGTATGTATGTAGCAGTTTGGGTCTAGAGTGTCACCCCCTTGGAAAGCTGCTGCGGTCAAATCTTTGGGAATCTCAGATGATACGAGAGGTTGAATAGGCTAGTAATAGGGGTTGCAACAATTTCGGAAGATCATTTTAGAGAGGGTGCAGATTGTCTAGCCCGGCTGATTTGTAGGGGTCCAGATTTTGCAGCTCTTTCAGAACATCAGCTATCTGGATTTGGGTGAATGAGAAATGGGGGAGGCTTGGGTGAGATGCTGTGGGGAGTGCAGGGCTGTTGACCGGGGTAGGGGTAGCCAGGTGGAAAGCATGGCCAGCTGTAGAAAAATGCTTATTGAAGTACTCAATTATAGTGGATTTGCTTGTGGTGATAGTGTTTCCTAGCCTCAGTGCAGTGGGCAGCTGGTAGGAGGTGCTCTTATTCTCCATGGACTTTAGTGTCCCAGAACTTTTTTGAGTTTGCTAGAGGATGCAAATTTCTGCTTGAAAAAGCAAGCCTTAGCTTTCCTAACTGCCTGTGTGTATTGGTTCCTCACTTCCCTGAAAAGTTGCATATTAGCAGGGGCTATTCGATGCTAATGCAGAACGCCACAGGATGTTTTTGTGCTGGTCAAGGGCAGTCAGGTCTGGAGAGAACCAAGGGCTATATCTGTTCCTAGTTCCTCATTTTTTGAAAGGGGAATGCTTATTTAAGATGGTGAGGAAGGTACTTTTAAAGAATGACCAATGAATGACCAATGAAATCGTAGTTTACCAGCTGAACTCTGCTGTTTCAGCCCAGGGGCTTCTCCCCCCTCTCTCTCTCTCTCTCTCTCTCTCTCCATCTCACTATTTTCTCTCTCTTTCTCTCTTTGTGTTCTCTTCCAGGAGAGTTGGACCCGGAGCGGATGGGATCAGGGATCCAGTACGGAGACGCCGCGCTGCGCCAGCTGCGCTCCCCTCGCAGGGGACAGGCCGAGAGCGCCCAGGAATGTGGCTGTTAGTGAACACGCTCAGTATGCCCAGATCAAAGGTGAGACTCAACCCCCTCACTGCTGCCTACTGCAAAGGATTTTTCTCTGTGACTTTCCCTTGTGTTATCACACTAGTAACTCAATTAATAGCGCGGTTTAGTGACATCCAAAATGCTCCCTCTCAAAATAGCAGGCAGAAATACAGTTGTAGATGGTGCTTTTTACATTCACATGTTATGTAAGAGACCATTCAAAAGTCCTCTCTATTTTACAGTTGACAGTGTTGCATTGCATGAAGCAGGTAAAGCGTTCATTTGTCATTTTGAGAAGCACCTCCATGAGCTTTAAAGATTCGGCCTTAATGCACCAAATGCTGAAACGTGGGTTGTTTTATCAGCATTATTGGTGTCAGGATCATCACATGCCCCCTCGGCGATGGGGGGTTCGAGCCCTGGCTCGGCCGACTGTCTGTGCCCTTAACTACTTTCTGTACCCCTCTCAAATTTTGGTACTTGCATCTGTCCTGTGAAAACAAACAATCAGAACTAAAATAAAAGATTATCACAATTCTGATCCATGTTCTTCTCAAATGGTTTCCCTGAATTGGTTTGTAATGTTTACTTTTCTATTGCTGCAAGGTGATCTCTGATGCTGCTTTCACCAGTATCATCATACTGAATTCAGGGTAAAGTTAATGCCTGTGTCCCAAATGTAACTCTTAAGTCCAGAGTTTTATTCTGTCATACTGTATCTCCCCCTTGGGTGGGTGGGTGGTTCGATAGAGTCCAGGGGGCTATTTTTAGGGATCTCACAGAGCCACCTTTGGCTATTTCTGTCCTCCAGCTCCCAAGTGCCTGATGTGTCGATGACACAGAAAACCATAGCCACCCAAAATGACTCCACCTCTTTTGTGAGAGGGGAAGCTAAAGGGGCTCAACAGTTTGAGGATGATTGAATGACCCTGCTTAGAAGCTGTGTGGATGTGGCTCCACACAACTGTTGTCAATACAGTGTTCTATCTGAGCAGATATGTTTACCTGTGATTCTGCTGACTCCTGTTGGGCAAGGCACTAAGGGTCTCTGAAGGGCCTTATTTGGGTATTGTGGTGGTTCACAAAAAAATGCTAGGTATAAATAGAGGGGTACGGTGTCTACAAAAATAAATGATCAATTCCTTTGTAAATTACAGAGTGTAGAGTTGAGTACATGCCAAATATCGCAAGGACGCAATTGTAACAAAATGTAACTAGTAACCTTACGTTGACACGGGTTTCTCAGCTAAAGGGGCTAATTTACAAAATCCCCACACATTTCTGTGTATGGTTTCAAACCTCTGTCCTTGTTTTCAGGCAGGTTGGTGAAGACTTCAAGGAAAGATGAGATGTAGGGAACATGATACAGGGCTCATAATGGTGGAGCGACTCTTCTCTGACCTTTTAACTTCTTGACGTTCCGTCGGAGACCCACAGAGAGTCCTGGATTCCTGGCCCCACTCTGGACTGCTGAGCTTGTTCCTAGGCCCTTCAGACACAGGCATTCTCACTCAAGCCCTTCAATCATCTGGGCTGTATTCATAAAGCGTCTCAGAGTAGGAGTGCTGTAATGATTTGTTTTTCCTTTTAGATAATAATGAACAAGATAACAGGGAACCCAAATCCTAGATCAGCACACTAAGTCTGAGATGCTATATGAAAATGGGACCTGACATCTTACTTTCACCCCTGTACTTCTGCCCTACGCTACCCATAGTATCTTGCATTATGTACAGTATTATCTGTAATAAAGAACACATATCGTCCCTCAAAGCAGTGGTTCCCAAACTGTGGGGCGCACCCCTGTCGGAAAGGACAATTTTTTTGTTGTTGTTTAAGGAACTGTCAGGCTTTCAACTTACTCTTGAAGGTTGTAATAGCAGAATGCCATTTTGAAATCAGCAGTTTTCCTCGTCATGTCAGTCATTGTAGACCATAGAGAGATATTTATAACTTGACAGAAATGTCGAGATTGGCCTCCCGATTGGCGAAGCGGTCTAAGGCAGACCCATCTTCGATCCCAGGCTGTGATCGAACACAGGTCTGCCTTAGACCGCTGCGCCATTCGGGAGGCCGATGAGGCAATTGGCCAAGCGATTTCCCAAGCATCGTCCGGGTTAGGGGAGGGTTTGGCCGGCTGAGATTTACTTGTTGCGCTCTTGCGACTCCTTGTGGCGGGCCGGGTGCCTGCAAGCTGACCACGGTCGCCAACTGGACGGTGTTTCCTCCGACACATTGGTGCGGCTGGCTTCCGGGTTAAGCAAGCAGTGTGGCTTGGCTGGGTTGTCTTTCGGAGGATGCGTGGCTCTCGACCTTCGCCTCTCCCGAGTCCATAGGGGAGTTGCAGCGATGGGAAAAGACTGTGACTACCAATTGGATATCACAAAAATTTGGGGGTAAAAATGTCCAGATCAACTAGTCCATGTCAGCTAGGATTTTTAGCCCATTGATTTTGTTGTAATGTTTGAGTCACTCAGATATCACATGAACACACAAGACATGGCGGAATGTGTAGAATTGCAGGAAATTGGCTTTAAAACTGCCAACGAGGGATGTGAAAAGTTTCTGTCATGGACAGTGCTTGTGCCCATAGAAAGACGTGGCGCGTCAGATGTTCCCCAGTGATGGAAAGGGGTGGCCTGAGTGAGTTTGGGAACCACTGCCTCAAAGCATATTTTATGGACTGAATATCAGAGTATTTCATTATTAGCTGAAGAATAATCTATCAATTATGACATGTCATGTTACGGGGAGAATTATCAATCAGCACTGTCTCACGCCTGCTGGTTTCATTGACCCGTTGTTTGGGTTGTTCTTTGTGTTGATTATTATTAGTTGTTTTTGTCCCCTAATTCTTATGAGTCATGTCATGCGTTTGAAATTTATTCTCAATAATTTAAAAGCTATTTTTAAAATAAAGTATCCAAAATGTGTGTTTGTATATTAGGTGATTCCTCTTTGTTGTCTTTATTACTTAAGTGTGTCTGTAATATCCATTTAGAATACTTGGTAACACTTCATGTTAAATTGCTGTTATACCTGTGTAATAACAATGCAATTACTATAGTAACATTCTAATAATTATTCATAGCTGGGTAATAGTTTAGTTATGGAGTTGTGCACGTTTTGTTATTACACAGGTGGATAAGCAGGCTCACAGACAGGGAGCTGATGCACGGTGAGCTACTTCTCTTTTGACTCCTTGCACCAAAGTTAATATGATTGATGACAGTCATTTAATTCAATTACCATTTTCCTAATGCAGATCAGGGGGCTTTTCAGTGCACTCTGGCTGTGTTTATAAAGGCATCCCAATTCTGATATATATCAGATCAGCTCTTAAAAAGATCTGATGTGATTGGTCAAAATATAAATTAGTGGGAAGAATATCAGAATTGGGATGCCTGTGTGAAATGGCAGGCTCCAGAATGTCATTGTCTGTCTGTCTGCTTAGATCAACTTTTTCCTGGAGCAAGATTGCTGTGTCATATTAATATAGGTCCTGAGACCTAAAACTTCTCCAGGTTCGACGCGACTGCAGAAAATAACCTACAATGCCACCATTGTGTTGAGATGACTGACAGAAAATCCACTGATCCCCTCTCCTCAGGGTGGGACCCAGTTCTACAGTATTTTGAAGATTGACGTTTTCCATGGGGAGAGAAAGCACTGCCAGCTACAGTTCAGAAAATGCCCATCAGTCCTCCATTATGGTACTGTATGTCCTCTTCCCGCCTTCCCTCTTGTCCCGTTTGTTACATGTGAGCGTAGTACAGTATGGCATTTTTGTTTAATGACACTCCCAACAGATTTTATTTTAAAGAATATTTGTGGTAGTGCTGAGGAATTGATTTGTGTATCCAGGTGAAATGTCTTTCAATCTCATTACTATAGTAGATATTTACAGGTGTGTTTTTCGACAGGTAAATCAATTAAATAAGTCAAACTATTGAGTAAAAAGTAGTTTATGAATTTTGTTAAGCCTAGCACACAATGTGAAAATACTTGTACATCAAATTGCAATCTGATGCCTGTATCGGTTTCGTTTGAATGTGTAAAAGCGTGAACATTTTAATCATACAAAATAGTGATATTTTTAATCAGTTGGAGCTGGACATTTGCTCCCTCCACACAAGTGTGCCATTCATGTTGACTGTGATACTCAACTCCTACAGACTTTTTTCCAAATCATTTATACTGAACAGAAATATAAACGCAACATGTAAAGTGTTGGTCCCATGTTTCATGAGGTGAAATAAAAGATCCCAGAAATGTTCCTTATTCAGTCTTTTTTTCTCAAATTTTACATACCTGTTAGTGAGCATTTCTCATTTGCCAGATAATCCATCCACCTGGCAGGTGTGGCATATCAAGAAGCTGATTAAGCAGCATGATTATTACACAGGTGCACATTGTGCTGGGTACAATAAAAGCCCACTTTAAAATGTGCAGTTTTGTCACGCAACACAATGCCACTGATGTCTCAAGTTGTGAGGGAGCGTGCAATTGGCTTGCTAACTGCAAGAATGTCCACCAGAGCTGTTGCCAGAGAATTGAATGTTCCTTTTTCTACCATAAGCCGCCTCCAACTTTGTTTTAGAGAATTTGGCAGTACGTCCAACCGGCCTCACAACCGCAGACCATGTGTAATGACGCCAGCCCAGGACCTCCACATCCGGCTTCTTCACCTGTGGGATGGTCTGACACCAGCCCCCCGGACAGCTGATGAAACTGAGGAGTATTTCTGTCTGTATTAAAGCCCTTTTGTGGGGAGAAACTGCCTCCCCAGTGGGTGGGCCTATGCCCTCCCAGGCCAACCCATAGCTGCGCCCCTGCCCAGTCATGTGAAATCCATAGATTAGGGCATAATGAATGTACTTCACGTGACTGCTTTTCTTATATGAACTCTAACTCAGTCAAATTGTTGCATGTTGCTTTTCTGTTTTTGTTCAGTATAGTTTCACATTAACATACTTCACTATAGCACCGACAAGCCATTACACTGACAGGCTGATGTTCCAAAGCTTTTAGTTAATAAAGGCCTTAATGTTATGGCTGAAGTAAAATTGTTATTGTGCCATACTTCACAAGAACATTTTGTGTACTGCAGCTTACTTTCACATATCAGTGAATAAATTGTTATCCATAGCTGGTAGATTATTACAATTAATGCACACATCCCATGGCTATGATCACTGTAAGCATTGGCCCGGTTGCAGCTATTTGAAACATAATATTGCACAAACTGTCAACAATGGTTTAAGAAGAAGTACAAGTTATCTATGACTTGCATCTATTTATTGCTAATTATTTAACTCTTGTCTGTTGTTTGGGTCTGTGTGGCCCATTTACTGAAAGAAAAATTATACAATGAATAATTTTTTCAACCTGAGACTCATTGGTCTTGGCTCATTTTCTGTGAAGAACATGTAAAATAACACATTTTCATTGAGTGCACACTGTGTACCCCCTATACATTTATATTACATACAGTGGGGCAAAAAAGTATTTAGTCAGCCACCAATTGTGCAAGTTCTCTCACTTAAAAAGATGAGAGGCCTGTAATTTTCATCATAGGTACACTTCAACTATGACAGACAAAATGAGGAAAGAAAACCCAGAAAATCACATTGTAGGATTTTTAATGAATTTATTTGCAAATTATGGTGGAAAATAAGTATTTGGTCACATACAAACAAGCAAGATTTCTGGCTCTCACAGACCTGTAACTTCTTCTTTAAGAGGCTCCTATGTCCTCCATTCGTTACCTGTATTAATGGCACCTGTTTGAACTTATCAGTATAAAAGACACCTGTCCACAACCTCAAACAGTCACACTCCAAACTCCACTATGGCCAAGACCAAAGAGCTGTCAAAGGACACCAGAAACAAAATTGTAGACCTGCACCAGGTTGGGAAGACTGAATCTGCAATAGGTAAGCAGCTTGGTTTGAAGAAATCAACTGTGGGTGCAATTATTAGGAAATGGAAGACATACAAGACCACTGATAATCTTCCTCGATCTGGGGCTCCACGCAAGATCCCACCCCGTGGGGTCAAAATGATCACAAGAACGGTGAGAAAAATCCCAGAACCACACGGGGACCTAGTGAATGACCTGCAGAGAGCTGGGACCAAAGTAACAAAGCCTACCATCAGTAACACACTATGCCGCCAGGGACTCAAATCCTGCAGTGCCAGACGTGTCCCCCTGCTTAAGCCAGTACATGTTCAGGCCCGTCTGAAGTTTGCTAGAGAGCATTTGGATGATCCAGATGAGGACTGGGAGAATGTCATATGGTCAGATGAAACCAAAATAGAACTTTTTGGTAAAAACTCAACTCGTCGTGTTTGGAGGACAAAGAATGCTGAGTTGCATCCAAAGAACACCATACCTACTGTGAAGCATGGGGTGGAAACATCATGCTTTGGGGCTGTTTTCTGCAAAGGGACCAGGACGACTGATCCGTGTAAAGGAAAGAATGAATGGGGCCATGTATCGTGAGATTTTGAGTGAAAACCTCCTTCCATCAGCAAGGGCATTGAAGATGAAACGTGGCTGGGTCTTTCAGCATGACAATGATCCCAAACACACCGCCCGGGCAATCTAAGGAGTGGCCGTAAGAAGCATTTCAAGGTCCTGGAGTGGCCTAGCCAGTCTCCAGATCTCAACCCCATAGAAAATCTTTGGAGGGAGTTGAAAGTCCGTGTTGCCCAGCGACAGCCCCAAAACATCACTGCTCTAGAGGAGATCTGCATGGAGGAATGGGCCAAAATACCAGCAACAGTGTGTGAAAACCTTGTGAAGACTTACAGAAAACGTTTGACCTCTGTCATTGCCAACAAAGGGTATATAACAAAGTATTGAGATAAACTTTTGTTATTGACCAAATACTTATTTTCCACCATAATTTGCAAATAAATAAATAAAAAATCCTACAATGTGATTTTCTGGATTTCTTTTTCTCATTTCGTCTGTCATAGTTGAAGTGTACCTATGATGAAAATTACAGGCCTCTCATCTTTTTAAGTTGGAGAACTTGCACAATTGGTGGCTGACTAAATACTTTTTTGCCCCACTGTATTTGGGCTCCTGAGTGGCGCAGCGGTCTAAGGTACTGCATCTCATTGCAATCCAGGCTGTATCACATCTGGCTGTGATTGTGAGTCCCATAGGGCGGCGCACAATTGGCCCAGTGTCGTCCGTGTTTGGCGGGGTAGGCCGTCATTGTAAATAAGAATTTGTTCTTAACTGACTTGCCTAGTTAAATAAATTAATGTGGTGTTCGGGTCCACTGGACCCGAGGGTAATAAAAGTGTGTGTAGGTGAAAACAAATACAAATTAAACAAAAAGGTTTGCTGTGTGCCTTCACTCTGTCTTCCTCCTCCCTGGGCCTGCTGTTTCAACATAGCACCAATGACCTGTCTGTCTTCCACTTTTCGCGCATGTTTTAGTGTGTCAAACAACACAATGTCTTGCGTGAACCTGCACAAAGTTATTACAAAACATTGTAAAAAATTCACTATTTTCCCACACTACCCCAGCCTGGTACAAATTGGGGGAGGGACACAACAAATAAATAGCTTTGCATGTGTAGCTCCTTACCACAATCAATCAGTATGTAAAAATAAACTCTGCTCAAAGGGCCTTAATTTTGCAGAGAGAGAAGCTAGTGTGGAAGGAGCGTCTTCCACTTTGGAAGATTAATCATTTTCTTAATATGAGGATGATGTGTCTGTCAATTCAGAGTCTGACAGTGAGTTGGAAGAAGAGGATGTGATTGACCCTCAGCCAGCCCCAGGACCAGCCCATCAGCAACCAGCTCATCAGCAGTCTGCAGGTGAGCTGGTCTTCTTTCCCAAGGAATGAGCCACCCTGCATGGCTGCCAATGTGATAAGGATGCAACCAGGGCCGATGCGGATGGCGGTTACTCGTATGCAGGACATAAACTCTTCTTTTGAACTGTTCATCCCAGACACCATCCAGAAAATCATTCTGGACTGCACTAATTTGGAGGGAAGGTTGGTTTTTGGAGAGAGATGGAAGGAGATGGATCAAACTAATTTACATGATACTTTCTTATCCTTGCTGGTGTTTTCAGATCCAATGGGGAATCCACAGAATCCCTATGGGATGCAGAGAACCTTTCCGTACAACTTTTCCAGTCCACATTATTTCCAGGATTATCTGCTTCGATAACCGAGACAATCAGGTCATTGTGGGACAAGTGGGTGGACCGCCTTCTGTTTTACAACCCTGGGCCCAACATTACTGTTGATGAGCAGCTTATGCCATTTAGGGGCTGCTGCGTCTTCAGGCAGTACATACCGCCTTGGAAATCAACTGGTCGATCTCCAAGGCATTCCTAGTCGATTGCCAAACATTTCTGTACATTTTTATTAGTCTCGTGCTGTTGGCGGAAATTGAACCCAATTCAGCTGTGCTCTGGGTAGGTAACTGTTGCCACATCGTACCATTTCATATGTCTGAAGATACAAACTCTACCTTCCCAGCAAATCAAATAGATTTTTAAAAAATGTGTCGCTAGAGGGGTCTGAATACTCGCTAAATATAGCGACAAAGTCGCTAAGTTGGCAACACTGCACTCCGCCTGTCTACTTTCAATGGACATTCTCCATTGAACATGCTTTTTAGTTCAGGACTAGGCTTAATCATGTGTCCAGGTAACCGGCCCCATTGGCCCACTACACTTAATCAAAAACTTGGCCTTTTGGAAGTAAATAATAAAATAAAATAAAATACATTTATATGTGTCGCGTGCGCAGAATACATCAGGTGTAGACCTTAACGTGAAATCCTTACTTACAAGCCCTTAACAATGCTGAGCTTTTTTTGTACGTATGTAACAAAATATTTGCTAAATTTTTTACATTTCAAATAAAAAGTAAAACAATAAAATAAAAAATAATGAGGCTATATACAGGGGTTACAGGTTTAATCAAGATAATTAAGGTAATACTGTATGTACTGTACATGTAGGTATGGGTAAAGTGACTATGCATAGATAATAAACAGTGAGTAGCAGCAGTGTAAAAAAGGAGGTCAATGCAAATTGCCAACCCTGGAAGCCTGTGTTTCAGACATAAGGAAGTGGATGGCGGCAAATGTTTTACTTTTAAATCGGGACAAAACAAAGATGCTAGTTCTAGAAACAGGTCTGCTGTTTGATCTCACAATTAATCTTGATGGTTGTACTGTCATCTCAAATAAATCTGTGAAGGACCTCGGCATTACTCTGGACCCTGATCTCTCTTTTGACAAACGTATCAAGAATATTTCAAGGTGAGCTTTTTTCCATCTTCGTAACATTGCAAAAATCTGAAACTCTTTGTCCAAAAATTGAGAAAACCGAATCCATGCTTTTGTCACTTCTAGATTAGACTATGACAATGCTCTACTCTCCGGCTACCTGGATAAAGCACTAAATTAACTTCAGTTAGTGCTAAATACGGTTGCTAGAATCTTGACTAGAACCCAAAAATGTGACAATATTACTCCATTACTAGCCTATACTCTGGCTTCCTGTTAAGGCTCCCCTCTCTCCTCTGGGAGTCTCTGCCTCTGACCCTATTTATTTTTATTCAGCCTTTATTTAACTAGGCAAGTCAGTTAAGAACAAATTATTATTTTACAATGATGGCCTACACCGGCCAAACCCTCCACTAACCCGGACAACGCTGGGCCAATTGTGCACCGCCCTATGTGACTCCCAATCACTGCCGGGGATTGAACCAGGGTCTGTAGTGACACCTCTAGCACTGAGATGCAGTGCCTTAGACTGCTGCACCACTCGGGAGCCATTACTGGGCTGAGTCACTGGCTTACTAGTGCAGTGCTCTTCCATGCCGCCCCTAAGAGGGGTGCGTCACGTCGTGCCAGGCTTTTTTGTGCTATTCTCGACTGGAGTTGGTTGAGTCACTGACATGATCACCCTGTCCGGTCTTGCGCCCCCTCGGGCTTGTGCGGTAGAGGTGATCTTCGTGGGCTATACTCAGCCTTGTCTCAGGGTAGTAAGTTGGTGGTCTGTTGATAACCCTCTAGTGGTGTGGGGGCTGTGCTTTGGCAAAGTGGGTGGGGTTATATCCTGCCTGGTTGGCCCTGTCCGGGGGTATCGTCATACTGGGCCACAGTGTGTGTGTGTGTGTGTGTGTGTGTGTGTGTGTGTGTGTCCTCAGCCTCCAGTAACTATGATGCAATAATCTATGTGCCGGGGGACTAGGGTCAGTCTGTCCTATGTGGTGAAATATCTTATCTGGTGTCCTGTGTGAACTTGTGTTCTCCCTCTAATTCTTTCTCTCTCCCCCTCTCCCGCCTTAGGACTACCTGACCTGATGACTTCTGGCTGTCCCCAGTCCATCTGGTCGTACTGCTGCTCATTTCAACTGTTCACCGGACATGCTACCTTGTCCCGGAACTTCCTGTTTACGACTCTCCCTCTCTCTCTCTTTCTCTACTGCACCTGCTGTCTCGACCTCTGAATGCTTGGCTATGAAAAGCCAACTGACATTTACTCCTGAGGTGCTGACCTGTTGCACCCTCTACAACCACTGTTGCACCCCCTGCATTTGACAAAGTGGGCACTGCTTATCAAAGGGTGGCATCAGAGCTCACCTAAAAAACCCATATGCCACTGGTTGAGAGAAGTTGTCTTTGTTTTGGGGCCGAATTATGTGAGGTTTTATGTGTTGTTGTTGGAGGGGTGTCTTGGTCTGTTAAGCTCAAAATGCCGCCCTCGTCACGATAGGAGGCCGCCTAATGAGCTGGCCGGTGGTGAGTCTCAGTAAAAAAGTAATACTTTTTTGAAACAAGTTAACTTCACCAATTTGGACTATTTTGTGTATGTCCATTACATGAAATCCAAATAAAAATAAATGTAAATTATAAGTTGTAATGCAACAAGATAGGAAAAACGCCAAGGGGGATTAATACTTTTGCAAGGCACTGTACTGCTGTGCGCCTCCAATAGACTGTTCTGGACTTGTGAAGGATTGTGAAGAGACCTCTGGTCTTGTGGTGCATGGGTGTCCGAGCTGTGTGCCCGAGCTGTGTGCTAGTAGTTTAAACAGACACCTCGGTGCATTTAGCATGTCAACATGATGAAGTCAATCTCTCCTCCTCTTTGAGCCATGAGAGATTTACATGCATATTATTCATGTTAGCTCTCCATGTACCTCTAAGGGCCAGCCATGCTGCCCTGTTCTGAGACAATTGCAATTTTCCGAGGTCTCTCTTTGTGTTACCTGACCACACGACTGAACAGTAGTCCAGGTGCGACAAAACCAGAGCCTGTAGGACCTGCCTTGTTGATAGTGTTGTTAAAAAGGTAGAGTAGCGCTTTATTATGGACAGACTTTTCCCCATCTTAGCTACTGTTGTATCAACATGTTTTGACTATGACAGTTTACAATCCAGGGTTACTGCAAGCAGTTTAGTCACCTCAACTTTTTGCTCAATTTCCACATAATTTCCATATTTAGTACTAACTTATTCCTTGCCACCCATTCTGAAACTAACTGCAGCTCTTTGTTAAGTGTTGCAGTGATTTCACTCGCTGTAGTAGCTGACGTGTATAGTGTTGAGTCATCCGCATGCATAGACATAATGGCTTTACTCCAGTGGCCAGTGGCATGTCATTAGTAAAGATTGAAAGAAGTAAGGGGCCTAGACAGTTGCCCTGGGGAATTCCTGATTCTACCTGGATTATGTTGGTGAGGATTCCAATAAAGAACACTCTCTGTGTTCTGTTAGACAAATAACTCTTTATCTACATTATAGCAGGGGGTGTAAAGCCAAAACACATGTGTTTTTCCAGCAGCAGACTATGATGACAATGTCAAAAGCCACACTGAAGTCTAACAAAATAGCTCCCACAATCTCTCTCAGCCAATCATCAGTAATTTGTGTAAGCGCTGTGCTTGTTTAGTGTCCTTCCCTGTAAGCGTGCTGAAAGTCTGTTGGCAATTTGTTTACAGAAAAATAGCAATGTATCTGATCAACAACAACAAAAAATCCAAACGTTTACTAAGAGTTGGTAACAGGCTGATTGGTAGGCTATTTGACCCAGTAAAGGGGGCTTTACCATTCTTGGGTAGCAGAATAACTTTTGCTTCCCTAAATGGCCTGCGTGCACACACTTTCTAGTTGGCTTAGATTGAAGATATGGAAAATAGGAGTGGCAATATTGTCCACTATTATCCTCAGTAATTTTCCACTCAAGTTATCAGACCCCGGTGACTTGTCATTGTTGATAGACAACAATATTTTTTAAACTTCTTCCACACTCGCTTTACAAAATTCTAAATTACAATGCTTGTCTTTCATAATTGTATCAGATACAGATACATGGATGTGTAGTGTTGATTGATTATTAATTGATTATTAAACTGTTATGACATGAGTGTTATTGTAAGATTAAGCTGCCATAGGCCTACTATTTAAGTGATAGCATATCAATCTCCATATTCTATTGTCGGAATACACTATGTAAGAAAATTAAACGAATATGTAGCCTAATGTCTTCACTGCAATGAATGCAAAATGTGCAAGAGAACCAGATTATGCATAGTGTAGACTATATCCGATTTTATTCTGCACAGAACTAGAGAATGTGTGTCTGGAAATGTATTGCAAATTTCAGGTTTGAACATTCTAATGTCATACTTACAGCATATAGATTTACTGGCTCGGATTTCACAGACGCAAAACACAACAGATAGTGTTTCGTGTGCAGTAACCATAGGCTAGCTATGTTTTAGCCCCGCCCATAGTTGAGATGCATTTAAAAGTCAATTTCCTCCTAACAGGTGTTTGAATAGATGATAATAGGGTGTGTGGCACCTACTACCATAACCTGTTCAAAGGCACTTAAATATTTTTTCTTGCCCATTAACCTTCTGAATTGCACACATACACAATCCATGTCTCAATTGTCTCAAGGCTGAAAAATCATTTTTTTAACCTGTCTCCCCCTTCATCTACACTGATTGAAGTTGATTTAACAGAATACTTGATCATTAGAAAACCCGTTTGCAATTATGTTAGCACAGCTGAAAACTGTTGTTCTGATTAAAGAAGCAATAAAACTGGCTTTCTTTAGACTAGTTGAGTATCTGGAGCGTCAGCATTTGTGGGTTTGATTACAGGCTCAAAATGGCCAGAAACAAAGACCTTTCTTCTGAAACTCATCAGTCTATTCTTGTTCTGCGAAATGAAGTCTATTCCATGCGAAAAATTGCCAAGTACATTAGAGTGTCTAGTTTGAGAAACAGATGCCCCACAAGTCCTCAACTGGCAGCTTCATTAAATAGTACGTCAACAGTGAAGAGGCGACTCCGGGATGCTGGCCTTCTAGGCAGAGTACCTCTGTCCAGTGTCTGTGTTATTTTGCCCATCTTAATCTTTTCTTTTTATTGGCCAGTCTGAGATAAGGCTTTTGCAACTCTGCCTAGACGGCCAGCATCCCGGAGTCGCCTCTTCACTGTTGACGTTGAGACTGGTGTTTTGCGGGTACTATTTAATGAAGCTGCCAGTTGAGGTCTGTTTTATAATGATCATTTAGCGTTTTAAAATGATAAACTTGGATTAGCTAACATAACATGCCATTGGAACACAGGAGTGATGGTTGCTGATAATTGGCCTATGTAGATATTCCATAAAGAATCTGCCATTTCCAGCTACAATAATAATTTAACAACGATGTCTACGCTGTATTTCTGATCAATTTGATGTCATTTTAATGGACAATAAGGGATTAAAGCTTTCACCTAGATTCACCTGGTAAGTCATGGAAAGAGCAAGTGCAAGTGTTCCTAATGTTTTGTACATTCAGAAGGTAAATGTAAATGTTGGTTAGAATAAAACTATCTGTTTGTTAAAATGTATGTCAGAAGAATGCTACAATCCTGCTCGAACAAGGTCCTGGTGAGCAGCTACTATTACCCTAGACTCAGTATGCTAGACTAACTAGAGGAATGTTTGGTCAAAATCGTGGGTAGGCCTTTTTCATATTTTCAAGAAGGATGGGGCAGGCGCTTTGGAGAGGTTGAAATGTTTGAGAGGTGGTGGTCAGTTATTTGCCCATGCAAAACATTCTAAACAAGGCTTCTTCAGGCTGTCCTTGGAATATAAGATTGGTATCAAATGTCAAATCTGTGTTGTTGCGATGTTTAAAGTAGACGTGAAGGAGCAAGCATGGCACATTCCAGCGAAGTCATGCCCGAGAGTCACCTTTCACTCTCGCCATGCCAAATCAGGAGTCAAATCTCTTGTAGTAGACTCGACGCAAATCAGGTTGCACTATAGCAGTAGCCTATTATAATCCTGCATTTGTGTAATTTGATGACAATGTTTGAATGCTTTGATAATTCCTTAGCATGTATTATAGCGTATTATCTCTAACATGATCCTACAGTACCATACCATATTCAGCATGGAAATCCTCAACATACCATGCATTCGAGTGTCCACGAGTATTGGACTGAAGGACTATTGGTTTATTGTGTGATGTTATGTGCTTTACAACCTAGGCCTACATATTTCGGCATTATGATTATAAAACAGACATATGTGAAAATACCAAATAATGGACTTTAATAACTTAGTATTTATGTACATTTACATTCACATGTTGGATAATAACACGTCATGTCTCGTTCTTGTTGATGCTGGTTCACATTTGCTGATTTTCTTTCCAGATAACACATGGTTACAAAAAAAATGGTTACAAAAACAGTCCAGTGACAACATTGTGTTGTTCCTCTTGGGGATCCAGAGCAAACAGACGCAGGAGATGATACATTTAGAAGCACTTGCGGTGGACAATGCTGGGGCCTGCCTCGTCGTATTCCTGCTTGGTGATCCACATAGCCTGGAAAGTGGACAGGGAAGCCAGGATGGAGCCACCGATCCAGACGGAGTATTTACGCTCAGGTGGGGCAATGATCTATAGAGAAAGAAGTTGAGTATGAGTAAAAACCATTACATATTTCTATTAAGATTTTATTGTTGACATCTAAATGTTTCTTGGAAGGTATAACTATGAATAGTGTTATTAGGTTGTCATATAATTACCTTGATCTTCATGGTGCTGGGAGCCAGGGCGGTGATCTCCTTTTGCATACGGTCAGCAATACCAGGGTACATGGTGGTACCACCAGACAGGACATTGTTGGCATACAGGTCCTTACGGATGTCAATGTCGCACTTCATGATGCTGTTGTAGGCGGTCTCGTGAATACCGGCAGACTCCATACCTGTTCGGATTATAAAGTATTAGAAACAGCATGTCTCTATTTTGACCAACATAATAGGCAAATAAATTATCATTACTCGTTATATGATTATTACATACCAATGAAGGAAGGCTGGAAGAGGGTCTCTGGGCAACGGAAACGCTCGTTACCGATGGTGATGACCTGACCATCGGGAAGCTCATAGCTCTTCTCCAGGGAGGAGGAGGAGGCAGCGGTGGCCATCTCGTTCTCGAAGTCCAGAGCCACATAGCACAGCTTCTCCTTGATGTCACGCACGATCTCACGCTCGGCTGTAATGAAGAAGTATTTTTGCTCAGAACATGGAACAAATCATTTCAATTACGCACGTCTTGTGCGTTTTAGCGCATTTTACAGATTATGCATGGTACAAATAAGGCAAACAAATTCTTACCAGTTGTGACGAAAGAGTAGCCACGCTCGGTGAGGATTTTCATGAGGTAGTCAGTCAGATCGCGACCAGCCAGATCCAGACGCATGATGGCGTGGGGAAGAGCATAACCCTCATAGATGGGTACATTGTGGGTCACACCATCACCGGAGTCCAGCACAATACCTTTAACACAAACAAAAACGTAAATATTCAGTTGACATAACTCATACTATAGACACATGGTAGGCCACACGTAGCCGACAATGTTTTAGGTTAATTGTTTATGCGTAAACGCTGCATTCCTTACCAGTGGTACGACCGGAGGCGTACAGAGACAGCACAGCCTGGATCGCAACATACATGGCGGGGACGTTGAATGTCTCAAACATGATCTGGGTCATCTTTTCACGGTTAGCCTTGGGGTTCAGGGGGGCCTCAGTGAGCAGGGTGGGATGCTCCTCGGGGGCCACACGCAGCTCGTTGTAGAAGGTGTGGTGCCAGATTTTCTCCATATCGTCCCAGTTAGTGATGATACCGTGCTCGATGGGGTACTTAAGAGTAAGGATACCTCTCTTGCTCTGAGCTTCATCTCCTACGTAAGAGTCCTTCTGACCCATACCGACCATGACACCCTGGAGGAAAGACGAGACTCGTTGGCCTATATGGTGGCATAGCCTAATCCCAGTCAAAACATGACCTGGGAACGCAAAGATAATGGATAATAAAGGATTTACGGGACAAATAGCGTAATATGGGCCTGAGCAGATCATACCTGGTGACGAGGGCGACCAACGATGGAGGGGAAGACAGCCCTGGGGGCGTCATCACCGGCGAACCCCGCCTTCACAAGGCCGGAGCCGTTGTCACACACCAGAGCTGTAGTCTCGTCGTCGTCACACATCTTGAGTTCTTAATAATACACATACACAAATAACTGTCATATTTCTGCAGGGTGCACGCACACATGTCGGAGCTCTGCAACCCACCAGAACAACATAACGCACGATTTACACCTAAACGTTGTCTAACAAATTAAATATTGTACAAGCCACGGATGACAGCTCAACACACAAGCCTTGTTGAGTGAGAAAATCATTACATTTACTCAAAAGGCTGTTGCAAGTTAATAGGCTACTATGTCGATATTATATTGAATTGAGTTTAGGCACACGTCATTTGAGTTGAGTCTACATTTGGTTAGATTTACGCATTGATGTTGTCACCTGCTGAATACCCTACTAGAAATGTTATCATCTTATACACGTTACACACTCATTTGTTGTATGAGTGAAATGATCTCTCCAATTATGATGCATTGTTTCTCAACTCCATGAAACCACTAATTTCTTTCAATAACACAATGTCAAGGGGCTGTTAAATCGTTAGGTAGCCAAGCCTAGGCTATTTGGCCAGTTGTTAGTTTCAATTAAGTCTACAAACAAGGCCATGGGTTTACCAAGTAATCTGACAGAAAGGAAAATTAGTATTTTATCTCTGTTCTACTCTTCCCCAATTTGTTTAATTTATGTAGCCTACACATTAATTCCATGCGTAATTGGCATGCGCAATTCCTTCAAGTGAAGAGACTGTGACATCACTATCTGTATATTTTACAATATAAATTGGCCCCGCAGATGTAAAATAAAAATAAGGGTACATCCTTTAATATCAGTCCATGAATAGTAGATCCAGTCTTTGAGGTTTGGGTTGATTCCATGTGTCTTACCTTTGGTGGTGTCTGTCTCAGATTAAGCTCAGAAGGCAGGAAAGCAACTGCTGCTGGATCGAGCTATAGTGGCACTTCAAACCTTATATACTCACCGCGTTCGGCCTATTTCCCTTGCCCACCATTGAGAATGTCTACGTCTTCCATTGGACATTTTCCCAGCCGTCATCCATATTAGGTTCTTCGGTGTGACGGGGGAACTTCGCAGGCAGGCTAAAGGGCTCCCCGGTTTCAAAGTGAGCAGGGCTCTCCATGTATGGGACTGTGGTCCCGATTCGAAGCCACGGCGCCAGGGCCGTATATGGAGAGCCTGTGATTTGTAAGAACCCTCGTGGCATAGCAAACTACAACTGCAAACAGGATCTCTGTTGGAAAGCCCTTATCGAGGAGCGCAACTTTATAGCCATATAGGAATGACAACACGAAGGAAAGAAGGTAGTTTAAATTATTGTTCTGTCATACTACTGCAGGTTGATTACAAACATAGTAATGTTCATTTGAGCTTGGACTTGCAATTGCACAACCGTGTTAACAATGGGTTGGTCTGTACATTTTTGCAATTGTGCTCTGTAATCGTTGCTGCTTGGGTCTTTTGGTTTTGCTCAGTTTAGAGTTCTAGAACCTCGTGTATGCCTACTGTGGAGTAGCCGTAGCTTATCCAAACAATGACAGATGCCGCATTGATTCAGGCTACGTTTAATACAACTATTTGCATGGTGCTAATTGCATGCAAAGTTAATTTTTTTTAAATGTTTTTATTTTGTGACGAGACCCAATAAAGATGTCATTATTATTATTATTAGCCTACATCATTGTGCAGCCATAGACTGACCTCTTTTATATCATCATATGGCCAGCAATCGACAGATTCTCTGAAACAGCTGATAACAGCTAGCCTTATAGGCTATTTATTGTTGGTATTGTCACTTAGGCTATATTTAAATAAGGATTGTTAAAAAAAACATAAAAGTTCCAGTAGGTCAAATACATTGAGAATGATTTTTTTTTTTTTACGTTTCAACACATAGTGGTCAGGTCATATGCTCACAGCAACACCCAAGTCAAATAATTTGTTGACAGAGACAACAGGAGCCCAGGGTTAACTCAGTGTTTGCATGAGGACCATGTCTCAAACGTTCAGCTGTGTATCCTGAACATATGACATGATAAGCTATCCAAGAACCTTCTAATGCTGTGTTCAAAGAAAATGAAAAGCTGCAAAGCAATCTTTTCCATTGAAATTCGGTAAATCACAGTTTTTCCATGAACTCGATCTTATCGATTGTACAAAATACAGTACATAAAGCATTTATTTTAGTAGGTCTACATCTGAGGCTCGTTTGGTTTGACAGGGTATGTTGCCCAGCTGCTGCCACTCCACTGTCTGCCTCAGCAGGTGATGTCTGTGGGTTATGTGTCAGTTTGGTAGGAGGGGAGGAAGCAAGAGGGACAACTGCCACTACGCCTCCCCCTGTCACCAAGGGAAAATAAGCAGCTTAGCCATTCAGAAGACCACTTCAGCCTGGGCTGGAGAACCCTACACTCTTAGAACCCTTTTTGGTTATATATATACGTTTTTTCTTATACTTTGTTTAATATATTATGGCACGCTTAAAGGTTCTATCTATATAGAAAACCCCAATTAACCCTTTTCTTGAATAGCCTAGAACCTTCAGGGGTGGCATATATGAAGCAAGTAATAGAAACCTTTTAGAACCTTTTTTCTAAGAGTGTAATAGGACAAGAATAGACTAGGGCTAGGATTCAATCCGATCGCCTCATGAGCTTAGTTCAACTGTCGTACCCCATCAGAACCCAAAATATAAGCTTGTTTTACTCCAATGGTAGTAAACAATGTAAATGTAAACAAACAGCTTCAAAACATGGTTAAAACTATACTTTTGATATCAAGGATGGTCAGTCCTTGCATCCATAGCTCTGTCTATGAATTGGAGTGATTACATTTCTCCAAGCCCATCCCTCAGCGTTTTACCAAAACAGAGGCGGGTTGCCCACTTTGTTATTGATTCAATTAAGGATTCTAGCTTTAATGAGGTTCAGCGGCCTCTCCAGTCACATGCATTTGGCTCCTCTGTTTTCATGACAGACAGGCTACACGTCATCACTGGCGTAATTCAGTTTCTCTGGACCCCCGCAAGGTCAGAGTTCGCTCTCCTCTCCCACCACCTTCCCTAAAATAAAACAAAATTGATTGTCAGCCAGACAGCCACTCACCAAGTTTAGACTACTGATTTGTGTCCATGGTGCTGAAATTGTGGCATGTCTATGCAGCTGCCTATCAAATCGATGATATCCTTTCTGTGGTGCCAGGGAATGTAGCTAATAGCTTTGATTTAGCTAATGGATAATTTATTAACAAAAAATACAACAGTCCTGTATAGCCTACCTGAACCTGCATGACATGAGCACTGTGCCCAGGTTTTTAGAAATTTTAGCACATAAAAAAAAATGTTTTACATAGATATTCAGACCCTTTGCTATGAGACTCAAATTTGAGCTCAGGTGCATTCTGTTTCCATTGATCCTCCTTGAGATGTTTTTAAAACTTGATTGGAGTCCACCTGTGGTAAATTCAATTGATTGGCCATGGTTTGGAAAGGCACACACCTGCCTATATAAGGTTCCACTGTTGACAGTGCAAGTCAGAGCAAAAACCAAGCCATGAGGTTGAAGGAATTGTCCGTAGAGCTCCGAGACAGGAGTGTGTCGAGGCACAGATCTGGGGAAGGATACCAAAAAATGTCTGCAGCATTGAAGGTCCCCAAGAACACAGTGGCCTCTATCATTCTTAAATGGAAGAAGTTTGGAACCACCAAGACTCTTCCTAGAGCTGGCCGCCCGTCCAAACTGAGCAATCAGGGGAGAAGGGCCTTGGTCAGGGAAGTGACCAAGAACCCGATGGTCACTTTGACTGAGCTCCAGAGTTCCTCTGTGGGGATGGGAGAACCTTCCAGAAGGACAACCATCTCTGCAGCACTCCACCAATCAGGCCTTTATGGTAGAGTGGCTAGACGGAAGCCACTCCTCAGTAAAAGGCACATGACAGCTCTTGGAGTTTGTCAAAAGGCACCTTAAGGGCTCTCAGACCATGAGAAACAAGATTATCTAGTCTGATGAAACCAAGATTGAACTCTTTGGCCTGAATGCCAAGCGTCACATCTGGAGCAAACCAGGCACCATCCCTACGGTGAAGCATGGTGGTGGCAGCATCATGCTGTGGGGATGTTTTTCAGCGGAAGGGACTGGGAGACTAGTCGGGATCGAGGGAAAGATGAACGGAGTAAAGTACAGATAGATCCTTGATAAAAACCTACTCCAGAGTGCTCAGGACCTCAGACTGGGGTGAAGGTTCACCTTCCAACAGGACAATGACCCTAAGCACACAGCCAAGACAACGCAGGAGTGGCTTCGGGACAAGTCTCTGAATGTCCTTGAGTTGCCCGGACTTGAACCCGATCTAACATCTCTGGAGAGACCTGAAAATGGCTGTGCAGCGGCACTCCCCATCCAACCTGACAGAGCTTGAGAGAATCTGCAGAGAAGAATGTGAGAAACTCCCCAAATACAGGTGTGCCAAGCTTGTAGCGTCATACCGAAGAAGACTTAAGGCTGAAATCGCTGCCAAAGGTGCTTTCGACAAAGTACTGAGTAAAAGGTCTGAATAGTTATGTAAATGTTATAGCAGTTTTTTATATTTCATACATTTGCAAAAATGTCTAAAAACCTGTTTTTGCTTTGTCATTAGGGGAAAATTGATGAGGGAAAACATTTTTTTAAATACATTTTTGAATAAGGCTGTAACATAACAAAATATGAAAAAAGTCAAGGGGTCTGAATACTTTCCGAATGCACTTTATGCATCGTATGCACGTGACCAATAGAGCCTATAGCATATCATAGTCACATCAATAAATTGGTTATAGCAAACTTCGAACACCATAATACATTTGAAAGCATAATGGAAGTCCAATTTGTGGAAGACATTTGACTTAGTTGTGGAAGATTACAAAATAAAAACAATTTGGACCTTTTGGCACTGTGTAAACAACACTTAATAAATTATAACTGTACCAGAGAGTCCATTCTAACAAAAAAAAATGAAAGCCTTTATTACCTCAAAGTCTAAAAACAGTCGCATGGATTTGTGAATGCAATTGCTGACATGTTGCAGTAGATGTATTGTTAAGGCTAATTATTCAAGGCTCCCTTTGTTATTTCATCTTAGAACAAAAAAAAGCTTAATTGCATTTCAAAGCATGAATGACTTGCATGCTGTGTGATGACATGAACGAATTAAGGATTGATTTATTGACTGTATAGGCGTAAATTACGGTATTAAGACAGCTTAACAGGATGCACTCTTAGGCCTACAGCTCAATGGTGGTAAAACAAGGCTACTATACTAAGCCTACTAATGATAATGACATGACTTATTATTATACTGATGATCATAATTGTAATAATAACAATAAGAAGGAGATCAAGAAAAAAATGAGTGTATAGGAGCAAGAGCTGAGTGGGCAGCCTATTATGTGTGATAAACAGGTGCTTTTAGATTGCAATATTATTATATTTCTGACTGTTTGGAACAGTGTAAATAACAATAAATAAATTATAAGTAATACCAGAGAGCCTTTATTACAGCATAGCAAAGATTCAAAACAGCCAAAAGTGTGAAATTGCTTTATCCAACATGTTGCAGTTGCGAGAGGCATAGAGCCAGTGGCGGCAAGTCATTCATGTTTTGAGCCCCACATTTTTAACAAAAATTATAATAATACTTTTTTTTTTTTGGGGGCTTGCCTGTTTTGCATGTTATTTTGGCATTAATACGTGTCACATATCAGTTTGCAAACAATGTAAAAAAAATAATATACCATTCAGTTAGTAAAGCTGCATACGCACATGGTCTCTTTTTTGTTTTCTTGAGTAAGGCAGCTCCAAAATGCAGGTTTCAGCCTAGCTCAGTGCTTTCTGTGGCGGTGGGGCAAGCCAGCAGAAAATAGGATCATTGCGTCATGATTGGCTCAGTGTTCTGTCACTCATGGGGACAGTACGTCATCGCCTAGTTTAAGTCCTTAGTAAGGTTAAACATCGAACATTTCAGCCCTTTGGGTCCTGCCATAGAGTTATATTACAAGTGCCCTTCCAAGAAGGCTCAAGGTCATTGGCCACAGATAAAATGACGTCAAATCAGGTTATATGTACAGTAGCTTTGATTGGACTGATCATGTCAACATCTTACTTTCAGTCTTAGCTAGCAGTCATCATCATGAATCAAGTTGCTGCATAAATTATGTAATATGCAAGGGAGATATGTATACTGTAGCTAAGAAAGTAATACGGTATTGTAAACACATCGTTCATGGCCGGTGTGTGCTTGTTTGCAAACTTTTTTTGTACAGCTTTGACAGTGCTACTGATATTAGTGGGAGCCCTTGGCTTGCACGTGCAAATTCAGCACACACAACATTCTATAATTGAATTGTGTTATTTGACGTGTCAAATTAAAAGCTTATTTATCGTGTCAAATAGTGTTATATGACATGTATCTTTTTTGACAAAGACCCAAACGGCGGTCAATCTGCCTCATCCTAACATTTTGGTCTATTTTTACCTCTTCATTTTGCCTACTTTTCTAACTTGGGGCTGCACATGTAGCCTATAACCTGTTTTAGAGTAACGTAATCATCGAATATTGGAAGAGCTTTCATTGTCTGTTTATATGCCCCCTTTATTTATCCTATGGTTCTGACTTGTTGTACAGGGAGTACACTGTAAGAACGGACCATGTTCTGAATTCTGTCGCTGTACATTTCAAAAGTGCTGAACAAATAGTTATATTGACCACGTCCGTCGTTGCTCGCTCATTAATGTCTTAATCGGAATTACGGATGGCCTCTTATCCGCTTGTCATCCCCTTATGCCATAGCTTGTACATCTCAGTTTTCAGTAGAAATCACATTTGTTTAAGCAAGTCAGCAATATCAGCTACACTACCGGTCAAAAGTTTTTTTTAACACCTACACTTTCTTTTTACTATTTTCTAAATTGTAGAATAACAGTGAAGACATCAAAACTATGAAATAACACATATGGAATCATGTAGTTTTAAACAAATCAAAATATATTTTGCATTTGAGATTCTTCAAATAGCCACCCTTTTGCCTTGATGACAGCTTTGCACAATCTTGACATTCTCTCAACCAGCTTCATGAGGTAGTCACCTGGAATGCATTTCAATTAACAGGTGTGCCTTTTTAAAAGTACATTTGTGGAATTTCTTTCCTTCTTTGTCACGCCCTGATCTGTTTCACCTGTCATGTGCTTGTCTCCACCCCCCTCCAGGTGTCGCCCATCTTCCCCATTATTCCCTGTGTACTTATATCTGTGTTTTCTGTTTGTCTGTTGCCAGTTCGTCTTGTTTGTCAAGCTTACCAGCGTTCGCCCTGTCAGCTCCTGTCTTTTTCCCTGCCTCTCTTTTTCTCATCCTCCTGGGTTTTGACCCTTGCCTGTCCTGACCTTGTACCCGCCCGCCTGACCACTCTGCCCATCCCGGATCTTGAGCCTGCCTGCCGTCCTGTACCTTCGGGCCCACCTCTGGATTATTGACCTCTGCCTACCCTGACCCTAAGCCTGCCTGCCGTCCAGTACCTTTGCTCCACCTCTGGATTACTGAACTCTGCCTGGCCCTGACCCTGAGCCTGCCTGCCTTGACCTGTCGTTTGCCTGCCCCTGGTGTTACAATAAACATTGTTACTTCACACGGTCTGCACTTGGGTCTTACCTTGATTCCTGATAGTTTGAACTGGCCATGACTGACCCAGCAGACCCGGGCCAGCTGCGCGATGCCATCTCCTCCCAAGGAGCCGCCATCGGGAGGCACAAGGAACTGCTTTGTGGCCTTATAGAGGGGTCCCAAACGTTGGCTGAACGCCATGACCGGGCATTGAACAGCAATTCCCTGGGTTATCTTGGAGGCAGCCTACCAAGGTGGTAACCCCACAACCCCACGTCTCATCGGCCACCCCACCTTCTCAGGGGCCCCGTTTACACCCCCGGAACGCTTCAATGGAGACTCGAGTACCTGTCGGGCGTTTCTAGCTCAGTGTGCCCTCATTTTTCGAGCTTCAACCCTTCTCCTTCCCTCGGATCGCTCCAAGGTAGCCTATCTCATTACGTTGATGTCCAGGAGGGCTCTCACCTGGGCTACTGCTGTACGGGAACAGCAGCCAGCCATATGCATTAGTCTGGAGGGGTTCCTGGAAGAGGTGAAGGTTTTTTTCGCCCTGTTCCCCGGAAGAGAAGCTGCCAGGAGCTAATCCAGCTTCGGCAGGACTCCTGCAGTGTGGCTGACTATGCATTGGATTTCCGCACGTTGGCAGCGGAGAGTACTTGGAACCAGGAAGCACTGTTCGATATGTTCCTACATGGCGTCTTGGAGGAGGTCAAGGACGAGCTTACTGCTCGGGAGTTACCTACGGATCTCGATTCTCTCATCGCTTTGACCATCCGTATCAACGGGCGACTACGGGAACGACGGAGGGAGAGGAAATTCAACTTCGCTCACACGTCCAGGGATTCCACCGTGCCTCCGAGTCATCCCGGAAGTCCTTGACGATCCTGTTTCCTGAGAGAACCTGAGGCCTCCAGACCTGCCCCGAGAGTCACCGGAGTCGGCTGAGTCGACGCTTCCTGAGCCTATGCAAATAGGTAGAGCTGGGCTATCACCAGTGGAACGGCAATACAGGATCAACACAAAGAGTTGTCTGTATTGCAGGACTCTTGAAGAGATCAGTCTCACTGGTAGGAGCGAGTACACTGATGGGCCAAGGTTTTTTTCGCCCTGTTCTCCGGAAGAGAAGCTGCCAGGAGCTAATCCAGCTTTGGCAGGACTCCTGCAGTGTGGCTGACTATGCGTTGGATTTCCGCACGTTGGCAGCGGAATGGCAACAGCCATTCTGCTGTTGGGTAGCCAGTCTAAATCTCTCCGGGTCCTCATTTACTCTGGGGCTGATGAGAGTTTTTTTGGACGCTACCCTGGCTTCCGAGCTGAACATCCCCACTCAGTCCCTCTCCACTCCCATGGAGGTAAGAGCGCCCTATAGGCCGGGTCACTCATATTACCACTCCCATCAACCTACAAGTGTCAGGGAATCACAGCAAGACTATTCAATTCCTGCTCATCAAGTCTTCTCAGATTTCTGTGGTATTGGGATTCTCCTGGCTCCAGCGACACAATCCCCTCATCAACTGGGCTACTGGTGCCATTGTGGGCTGGAGCCCGTCCTGCCACACTCATTGCCTGAAGTCAGCTCTGCTTGCCCTGGGACGTCTTCCGGGAGGCTTGGAAATTGCTCCGGGCCTCTCCGCCAGCCCTGCAGAGTACCAGGACCTCCGAGAGGGGTTCAGTAAGGCCTGGGCCACTTCGCTTCCGCAGCACCGACCGGTGTCCAAGAAGGTCAAGCCTGAGGCGCTGGCACGCCGCTATAGTGCCGCAGCTACACCCCCGGAAGCCGAGACCTTTTCCTCCCACTCCAAGATCATTAGCCCCTCTGCTGTTTGTTCTCTGTTGCCCCGTACCCTCCGTATTTGTCCTACCGTTCCTGTGTCTAGAGTTAAAACCATGTCTGACTGCCCCTTGTCTCCTGTTTACAGAAGTAAAATTGCTACTTCACACGGTCTGCACTTAGGTCTTACCTTGATTCCTGATATTCTTAATACGTTTGAGCCAATCAGTTGTGTTGTGACAAGAGGGGGTGTATTTGGTAAAAGACCAAGTCCATATTATGGCAAGTACAGCTCAAATAAGCAAAGAGAAACGACAGTCCATCATTACTTTAAGACATGGTCAGTCAATAGGGAACATTTCAAGAACTTTGAAAGTTTCTTCAAGTGCAGTCGCAAAAACCATCAAGCGCTATGATGAAACTGGCTCTCATGACGACCGCCACAGTAATGGAAGACTCAGAGTTGCTTCTGCTGCAGAGGATAAGTTCATTAGAGTTACCAGCCTCAGAAATTGCAGCCCAAATAAATTCTTCACAGAGTTCAAGTAACAGACACAACTCAACATCAACTTTTCAGAAGATACTGTGTGAATCAGGCCTTCATGGTCGAATTGCTGCAAAGAAACCACTACTAAAGGATACAATTAGAAGAAGAGACTTGCTTGGGCCAAGAAACACGAGCAATGGACATTAGACTGGTGGAAATTTGTCCTTTGTTCTGGAGTCCAAATTTGAGATTTTTGGTGTCTTTGTGAGACGTCTTTGTGAGACACGGTGTGGGTGAATGGATGATCTCCGCATGTGCATTTCCCACCGTGAAGCATGGCGGAGGAGGTGTTATGGTGTTGGGGTGCTTTGCTGGTGACACTGTCTGGGATATACTTAGAATTCAAGGCACACTTAACCAGCATGGCTACCACAGCATTCTGCAGCGATACGCCATCCCATCTGGTTTGGGCTTAGTGGGACTATCATTTGTTTTTCAACAGGACAGTGACCCAACACACCTGTGTAAGGGCTATTTTACCAAGAAGGAGAGTGGTGGAGTACTGCATCAGATGACCTGGCCTCTACAATCATCTGACCTCAACCCAATTGAGATGGTTTGGGATGAGTCGGACCACAGAGTGAAGGAAAAGCAGCCCACAAGTGCTCAGTATATGTGGGAACTCCTTCAAGACTGTTGGAAAAGCATTCCAGGTAAAGCTGGTTGAGAGAATGCCAAGCGTGTGCAAAGCTGTCATCAAGACAAAAGGTGGCTATTTGAATAATCTCAAACATAAAATATATTTTATTTGTTTAACACTTTTTTTTATGTCTTCACTATTATTCTACAATGTAAAAATGGGAGAAAAATAAAGAAAAACCCTTGAATGAGTAGGTGTTCTAAAACTTTTGACCAGTAGGGTATGTTTTTTTTTAAAGGCAGTAAATGAGCTTGAATGAACTGTTTCACTGCCAGACAAGGCTCCGCTGAAAGCCAGGTATAGCAGAGGTAAGGTATTAGGACTGCTGTTGGGACTCTGCTGTTGGGACATCTTTATGTAGGCCCTAACAGCTTGTGGGAACTATTTGTCATCGTTATAGTGCAATTAATGTATTGTTTAGTGTTGTGTTGTGTAGTGGCTTTGCTGTCATGCGTCCCACATATTTTTATTTTGCCCCACCAAGATGCACATGCTAAAATCGCCAATGCATAGAGCTCATGGAATAAGTAGGCTATTAAACAAACAGGCAACAGAAGCAAGATCTGTCTTATTTCTGTGTGTGTGCGTATATATATATACAGTTGAAGTCGGAAGTTTACATACACCATAGCCAAATACATTTAAACTCAGTTTTTCACAATTCCTGACATTTAATCCTAGTAAAGTTTCCCTGTCTTAGGTCAGTTAGAATCACCACTTTATTTTAAGAATGTGAAATATCAGAATAATAGTAGAGAGAATGATTTATTTGAGCTTTTAACTATTTCATCACATTCCCAGTGGGTCAGAAGTTTACATACACTCAATTAGTATTTGGTAGCATTGCCTTTAACATTTTTTACTTGGGTCAAATGTTTTGGGTAGCCTTCCACAAGCTTCCCACAATATGTTGGGTGAATTTTGGCCCATTCCTCCTGACAGAGCTGGTGTAACTGAGTCAGGTTTGTAGGCCTCCTTGCTCGCACACGCTTTTTCAGTTCTTCCCACAAATGTTCTATGGCATTGAGGTCGGGGCTTTGTGATGGCCACTCCAATACCTTGACTTTGTTGTCCTTAAGCCATTTTGCCACAACTTTGGAAGTATGCTTGGGGTCATTGTCCATTTGGAAGACCCATTTACGACCAAGCTTTAACTTCCTGACTGATGTCTTGAGATGTTGCTTCAATATATCCACATAATTTTCCTCCCTCATGATGCCATCTATTTTGTGAAGTGCACCAGTCCCTCTTGCAGCAAAGCACCCCCACAACATGATGCTGCCACCCCCCCGTGCTTCACGTTGGGATGGTGTTCTTCGGCTTGCAAGCCTCCCCCTTTTCCTCCAAACATAACGATGGTCCTTATGGTCAAACAGTTCTATTTTTGTTTCATCAGACCAGAGGACATTTCTCAAAAAAGTACTATCTTTTTCCCCATGTGCAGTTGCAAACCGTAGTCTGGCTTTTTTATGATGGTTTTGGAGCAGTGGCTTCTTCCTTGCTGAGCGGCCTTTCAGGTTATGTCGATATAGGACTCGTTTTACTGTGGATATAGATACTTTTATACCTGCTTCCTCCAGCATCTTCACAGGGCCCTTTGCTGTTGTTCTGGGATTGATTTGCACTTTTCACACCAAAGTACGTTCATCTCTAGGAGACAGCAAGCGTCTCCTTCCTGAGCGGTATGACGGCTGCTTGGTCCCATGGTGTTTATACTTGCATACTATTACAGATGGACGTGGTACCTTCAGGCATTTGGAAATTGCTCCCAAGGATGAACCTGACTTGTGGAGGTCTACCATTTTTTTCTGTGGTCTTGGCTGATTTCTTTCCCATTATGTCAAGCAAAGAGGCACTGTGTTTGAAGGTAAGCTTTGAAATACATCCACAGGTACACCTCCAATTGACTCATATGATGTCAATTAGAATTTCAGAATCTTCTAAAGCCATGACATAATTTTCTGGAATTTTCCAAGCTGTTTAAAGGTACAGTCAACATAGTGTATGTAAACCTCTGACCCACTGGAATTGTGATACAGTGAGTTATAAGTGAAATAATCTGTCTGTATACAATTGTTGGAAAAATGACTTGTGTCATGCACAAAGTAGATGTCCTAACCGACTTGCCAAAATTATAGTTTGTTAACAAGAAATTTGTGGAGTGGTTGTAAAACGAGTTTTAATGACTCCAACCTAAGTGTATGTAAACTTCCGACTTCAACTGTATATATGGATGATATATAAAGCCAGGCATATTTAACAGTGAGGCTGTTGATTACAGACCTAACAAATTGGGGTTTCCTCTCACTTTTCTTCTTAGACAATTAATGTAAGGGCTGTTCTCTCTTCTCACTCTGCTGCTGCCTCCACCGAATTGTTCTCAACACCAATATGCTGGTTAACTTTGCTATTTTGCACATAGTAACATTTTCTAGGAAAAGGCGCATGACACTGAAGATTAGGCTATGTTCCAGATCCTCAAACAGCGACCGCTATTAAATTTAAAATAATATAATTTTTATTAGTGTTGCACACCATTGTTCTTACATTATAACCATATACAATTTCAGTAGCACGGGTCCTAGAGTGATGGACTGTGCCCTCCCCACAGCCTCCGCAATGGATTAGTCCACTGAGACTGGCGCAAATCATACTGGCATCTTGTGCACCATGGATATATATATATATATTTGTGACTGCTCAACTAAAGAAATCTCAGTCGATCAACATGGGCCAGCCCTAGTAGGGAAGGATGTATTTTCAGTTTGTCTAGATTGAAATTGTCTATTATTGTGGCGTTGAGCACGCAAATCATGATATTGAAATGCCCAAAGTCAGAATGCTTTGTTAGTTGATTGTGTGGTGCATTGGCACAGAAATCTGTTGGTGGAAAATGCGTTGCATATATTTTATACAACTATAAATATGGGATCAAAATGTAGAAAATCTGATTTCCCCCAAGCTGATCATTGATCGTAGTGTAGTGAAACAGGCAGGAAGAGTGAGCTCACCTGTGATGCTCGGCGACCCCTCAACCTTCTGGCCCGTAGCCCTGTGTGTCATCAACTGTGCCACAAAAGCAAAGTCGATATCAACATTTATAAACACAGGGCCAGTCCAGTTATTGTTATTTGTGCTCAAAAACATTATTTTTAGTTAATTATATGAGGGGGGAGGGTGTTCAATTTATTTTACAATACAAGGGGAGGGTCATGTGAAAATATTTTCAACATTTCGATCTGTCCCTAAGCTGTAGCAAAAACTCTGTGGTGAGGCGCATTCAGAAGAGTGGGGCAGAGAAAATAAAAATAAATAAATACGATTGCATTTTAACAGAAAAATGACCTAAATTAACAAATTTCTTTAGTAAAAAGACAGGTCTGGCTGATAATAATTGCCATCATGGTCGAGGCAGAGGACATGAAGACAACAAGCCCAAAAACAGGCCCTAGCCAGTGGTGGAAAAAGTACCCAATTGTCATACTTGAGTAAAAGTAAAGATACCTTAATAGAAAATGACTCAAGTAAAAGTGAGTCAGTAAAATACTACTTGAGTAAAAGTATAAAAGTAACACTAAGATATCATTTACAAATTAAGCATTTGTGCTTAGTGAGTCTGCCAGATCAGAGGCAGTAGGGTTAGCCAGGGATGTTCTCTTGATAACTGTGAATTTGACAATTTTCCTGTCCTGCTAAGCATTCAAAATGTAACGAGTACTTTTGGGTGTCAGGGAAAATGCATTTTCTTTAGGAATGTAGTGCAGTAAAAGTATAAATGTAAATAATAAAGCAAAGTAGAGATATCCCCCCAAAAAACGACTTAAGTTTTACTTTCAAGTATTTTTACTTAAGTAGCCTACTTTACACCACTGGGCCTAGCTAGCACTTCAACAACCACTAGCATTAGTGTAGCTAGCACTTCAACCAGTAGCATTACTGCCTCTGCTGCCGTCGGTGGCTCATCATCATCAGTACTACCGGCCATCACTAGCAGCAGCGCAGCATTCGCTGATGTCGAACCAGATCGAGAGCTCAGAGAGGAAGATGCAAATCATGCAAATTCGGATTCAGAGTCTGATTCACCCCCAGCCCTTGCTGTTCCAGAGTCATAAAAAGACCAGTACGTGGACCTACTACAGAACGTGAGTGTGTTTAAGAAACAGTGTTTGTGTCAAAAAGGGTCAAAACAGATCAGAGATATTGTATTCCCTCAAAGTGGGGACCCAGTCTCTCTGAGATTTAGTGACAACTATGAAAAATTTATGAAAAACTGAAAAAGAATTACATGGACATAGCTTGTGTATTCAAGTATATCTGATTCAGTTTTTTGTTTTTGTTGTCATATTTTTGGAAAAAGAGACTAATTTGAGTACGGTTTTGTTAGTGGAAGAATACGGGACCATTTTGAAAGCACATGAGCGTTGTACTGAGCATTTACAAAACATGGAGAGTTGGCGCCATCTTGCGGAAAGATTGAAAACAGGCACAACCATTAATGCAATAAACCAGACTGGCTGCGAGGTGGATCGCATCCTGACAAAGCTTGTGTGAAGAAGTCCTGCCTTGGTTGGACTTGAACCCTAACCCTAACCCAGTACTAGAGGGCTGGGGTTCAAGTCCTTATTTCATCTCCTGAAGTTGTTGTCACCTTTAACCTATCGGGTCTTATTTGCATGTGTGTGTAGATAGATGGATAACTCAGTTCAGTCAAAGTAGAGGGATGGAGGACTTCCAGCCAGATGGGGAGACACTCACCCACATTGTCATGATGACCCATAACCATTAACCAGTGAAATTTGGACGTCAACTCAGAATTGGGCTGCACAGTAAATACACAGCCTGGTATAAAAATGTATTCTTGTTGTTCATAAACATATTTTTCAATTGATCTGATCTCTCGCATTCTCCAGTTTCTCCCTGCATCTTTCTCTCTCCCTCACTCTCTCCCTGCAGATTGTTCGGATGCAGGATGTCAGTATGTTTGTTCCTCCCAGATGAGGTCACTGCCAACATGACCCTGGTGGAGGAGAGCCTGACGGCCGAGTTTGGCCAGGACCTCTCCATGACCCTTAAGCCTGTGAAGGTGGCCCACACACTGCCTTCCTAGAGTTCAGCTACTCCACAGACCTGCTGCCTCTGCTCGTTGACCAGGGTGAGTACTCGTTCATCCTACCTTATCCTGTATTTAAATGGTTGTCTCCCTCCTCCACTCCTCCTCTACTCCTCTCTTCTCAACACTTAGGACCAATAAAACTCAAACTTTAGTAGTAAAGTAAAATAACTATTATAAAAAGAAATGTGTAAGGATGTGGACTATCTGGTTCTTCTTCAGTCTTTGATGGCAGGAGTGCATCTATCTCTTATCTCTCTATTTTAGTAATTTAACTGACACTTACAGGAGCAATTAGGGTTAAGTGCCTTGCTCAAGGGCACACCGTCATATTTTTTTCACCTAGTCAGTTCAGGGATTCAAACCAAGGACCTTTCGGTTATTGGTCCATCTCTCTGTATCTCTCTTGCTGTATCTCTCTCTGTCTGTATCTCTCTCTGTGTATATATTGCTCTGTATCTCACAACTTTAGAGTAAAGTAAAGTAACTATCATTTGTTTTATTACGAGGGAAGATAAGTGTAAGGTGTATATAAGGGTTAAATATCAAAAGTGGAGGGAATAATCTGTTTCTAACCTGTCAAGTACCTTCTGCCCTCTCTCTCTCTCTCTCTCCAGGTCTCTTGATTGTTTGCAGGACACAGACCTGATGAAGATCACCACTCAGGCAGCAAAGCACAGCAGCCTCAATCACAAGGTGGCACACACACACACACACACACACACACACACCAAATAAATCTAATGAGTTTAAAAAGAGTAATAGTCTGTCTCTTATCCATTTTCCTGACTCCTTGTCTTCTATGTGTGGATCAAATACCTTTACTAGTGGGGTCTGTTTGCATCAGGCAGGTGGACCTGTCCCAAAACATCCTATAGGCTAGTTAATCTCTTTCCATAACGTTTTCAGGACGCCAATTAAGGAGAATGAGAGGCTCAATTAAAGATGTTGCAGAACTGCTGTATTTGAATCACCACTCCCTTCTGCCTTGTTTCCCTGATGTTGCTACGGCAATCAAGCTGTCGTAGCCTTGACCCTGTCATTTCTTCACCGAAATCCACTTACTTTCCATCAGTTCAATTAGGCCATTTCCTTTTCAAGGCCTGAGCAGTGGCGATTTTAGCATGTATATTTTGGTGGGGAAAACTCTCAAATTTGTTTTTTAGATGCATGCTAGCAAAGCCACTACATAACACAACACAACACTAAACAATACATTAATTGCACTATAACAGTGAAAAAATGGTGCCCACAAACTGTGCCCACAAACTACATAAATCTGTCCCAACAGCAGAGCTTTCTTTTCAGCACCATGGAGTGAATCCTTACCACTGCTACACCTGGCTATGAATGGAGCCTTGTCTGGTAGCGAAACAGTTCATTCAGCCTCATTTACTGCCTTTTTAATAAACATAGCTGACTTACTTAAACAAATGTGGATTCTACTGACAATTGAGATGTTTGTCAGGTGATAAGAGGCAATCCGTAATTTCGATTAAGACATTAATGAGCGAGCTAGGATGGACGTAGTCAATTTAACTATTTGTTCAGCACTTTTGAAATGTACAGGAACAGAATTCAGAACATGGGCCGTTCTTACAGTAATCTCCCTGTACACAAGTCAGAACCGTAGGATAAATAAAGGGGGCATATAAGCAGACAATGAAAGCTCTTACAATATTCGATGACGACATTTCTCTAAAACAAGCTATAGGCTACATGTGCACCACCAAGTCAGAACAGTAGGCAAAATTATGAGGGGGGAAAGGGACCAAATTATTAAGGTGAGGCACATGGGCTACTAACCTCTTACTACACAACATACACTTAGTATTACTTTCTTACCTACAGTATACATATCTCCCTGGCATATTACATAATTTATGCAGAAGCTGGAAACGAGCCTCCCGAGTGGCGCAGTGGTCTAAGGCACTGCATCGCAGTACTTGAGTTGTCACTACAGACCTGGGTTTGATCCCAGGCTGTGTCACAACCGGTCATGACCGGGAGTCCCATAGGGCGCCGCACAATTGGCCCAGCGTCGTCCGGGATTGGCCGGGGGGGTGCTTTACTTGGCTCATCGCACTCTAGTGACTCCTTGTGGCGGGCCGGGTGCCTGCAGGCTGACTTCGGACGTCAGCTGAACGGTGTTTCCTCTGACACTTTGGTGCAGCTGGCTTCTGGGTTAAGTGGGCTGGTGTTAAAGAGTGCGGTTTGGCGGATCATGTTTCGGAGGATGCATGACTCGACCTTTGCTTCTCCCAAGCCCGTTGGGGAGTTGCAGCGATGAGACATGATTGGAATTGAAATTGGGAGAAAAAAGGGGTAAAATACAAAAAAAAAGACAACTGGGAACTCTAAAAAAAAATAAGGTTGAATCATGACGTCAGTGATCTTCAGGTCAGAGCTCTAGAAAGAGGCCTCAGTTCCCGACTTGGAATTCCGACTTGAATGACTGTTCAAAATGTATTTTCCCAGTTGTGGCCCTTTTTCCCCCCCCCCGAGTTCCCAGTTGTCTTGAACTCACTGATGTCTGAGATTTCCCAGTTCCGAGTTTCCAGTAGATTTGCCAGTAGATTGTTGACTTGATTCTTGTTGATGGCTGCTTGTTTTGCTTGCTAGCTACGATTTTGAAAGTATGATGTTGACATGATCAGTCCAATCAAAGCTATGGTAGATATGTGATATGACGCCAAGAAATAAGTACTTAGCTTCCTAGTACATATTGAAATTAAAAAGCTTTATGACAGACTTTTTGAAGGATTACCGCCTTGCGGGGACAGCTCGGGTGTCCGCTACGCAACGCCAGTGCGTTTCATGGGCTCTGAGCTGATCTATTTGATCACTGAAAGAGGTGACAAAGGTGTATGAATAGAATGGATGAGGCAAAAATCCAAGGAATTGATTTGGATGGTCCAGATTTGTCTTGACTGAACATTTAGAATTCAGTTGATATATAACTTTTCTAAACAAACACAAAGATTGGAGACCCTCTTTTTTGGTACCCTCTTTTGGTCATTTCAGTTACCCAGAAGTAAAGTTATCTTGCGAAAGTTAGTAATTTCCTTTTTTTTTTCTTGACGTTTCATCTGTCCACGAGAGATTAGGTTAGAGGAAATATTTTCTGAGAAGATATGTGATGACTGAGTCTGCGATAATATAAAAAACATTTTACAGTTAATGTAACTTTTCCTGCATAGTAAGGTTCTGTATTAATGGGTTTATATTTGAAAAGGAAATCACAGAATATTAATAAGATCTTTTATTTTTCATAAAGGCCTAATAATTTAGCACACAAAATCATTAAAATATCATATTTGGATACATTAAAACATACTGATTTTACCCAGGAGCCTTCTGTAGAGAACATTTATATAGGACTTACACACAAAAACATCAGTATGACATTGGTTGAACCTCAATGTTAATTAAAATCTCCATACAATTCTTGTTCTTGCCTTTCTATTGCACAAGGGTGACTACTGAATCCAAGATTCAAATGTGAGGAGCAAAATGGCACAAAACAGAGCATGAAGTGAATGTTTCTTTGCAGTACAATCCAGGCACAGTACATCCAGTGTCACAGGTAAGTGATAAATGTATTCATCAGTGTCAGATAAGAAAATAAATGTTATTTGATACTGTGAGCTTATAATGCCACATTTTAAAGATCTACATATCCCATTAGTATAAAGGATTGTGCTGAACTCTAAATCCAAATACTAAAAAGTCTGCAAGGTCTTTCTTTCAGTCATACTGTCAAGATTACATAGATTGTCAAATTCTACCTACTGAATGTTAGATTGTTCAGAAATGTACACCAAATTGGTACCAATGGAAGACCCAAAAGCATCTTTGAAGGTTAATTTTGTGATTGTATTTTATGTAAATCAGATATCCATCAATGAAATAATAGCCAGTGGTCAAATAGGTGAAATAGCAGAAGATTTGCATGGATATGCACATAATTTTCATAACCGATCAGTGGTGGTTTATTGTTTGCTTTATCAACTGGAATGTAAGATATTTGATTATAATCCACATTTATGTCAATGTTGCTTGTATATCAGTACTCTGTATGTTTGCCATTGTCTTTGAAATAGGCCTACATAATTGACCATGCTAGCTTCACGTTTTAGATAACTGGCTCGTTTATTAGGTACACCCATCTGGTACCGAGTCAGACACCCCTTTGCCTCCAGAACAGTCTGAATTCTTCAGGGCATGGAAACTTTACTCAATTGTTATCAAGGGACTTAACATTCCCCACACCACCGCCATCATCCTCTACCGTTGACTCCAGGCAGGATGAGCAATGGACTCATGCTGCTTACGGCAAATCCTGACTCTGGCATGACGCAACAGAAACCAAGATTCGTCGGACCATTGCCTGTTTGTGGCCCGCCTGTAAGCTTGCACTATTCTTGCCATTCTCCATCGACCTCTCATCAACGAGCTGTTTTTGCCCACAGGACTGCCGCTGATTGGATGTTTTTTTGTTTGTCTCACCCGTCTCGGTAAACCCTAGACACTGTTGTGCGTTAAAAGCCCACGAGGCCGACTGTTTCTGAGATACTGGAACCTGCATGCCTGGCACCGACGATCATATCAAGCTCAAAGTCGCATAGGTCAATCGTACAATAACGTAATGCCTAGATGACTGTCGGCCTGCTTTATATAGCAAGCAACAGCCACGTGACTCACTCGCTGCACGACCCAATTTTGTGAACGGGTTGGCGTACCTAAGAAACTTGCCACTGAGTGTATATTTTTTGAGTCTGGTAAATAGTTATTTACTACAAAAGACAGCTTTTGCTTTCTTGAAAAGGCATCATGACTCATTTATAATATTTACTTGACATAGGCCGTACTTCACAGTTTGTGTCATTAATATTTTATGCATGCACTACGCAGAACTAGCACCGCCATTTCCTGGTAGCTGAAACTAATAGTTTGCCTAATTTCAGTTTGTGTGGCAAAACTAGGAAGTACAGTGTAGAGAATCATTGTACCATCTAAACCACTGTAATATATTTTTCAGAATCAAAGATATTTCCAGCTTTTTAAAGCTGGCGTACAAAACGGAAAGTAAAAGACGTATAAACGAAACTTAACAGGAAGCATAGAAATAGCGCACATAGAACAGATTTACCCCTTCTTTGACTTGCTTTCAATGAGTGACTGATCTATAACATTTCTATGCGAATTTGGTCAGGTCACCCAAAAAGTTACATATTGCAGCTTGAAGAAGGATGGATACTCAATAAGTTAGGTGTCCTAAAGAAAAGAATCCAACCCTACTGGCTGTCTCAAAATGAATTCCTGTCAGCACTACAAGATGACTCTGCAATATTAAAACTCAACACATCCAAAATCATCCATGTTCCAGTTGATATTCAAATGCTCCCTTGCAAGTAGCTTAATCTGATTCACACACACCACTGACAGACTGAGGAGTGTAGCAGAGCGCAGCGTGATTAGCACGTCACCACACAGCTAAAGGCAGTTTCTCTAGATTTAAGGCCCCCCCCTCCCCCACCACAGCTCTTTTCAACGCAACGCTTGCTTTTGCCCCTCTTGAAGGAAGGCTTGTTTCTCCATCAGCTTCCTGAAGAGACCTTGGCGGTTGCCCAGGAGCTGTGCATGCTGACCACACTCCACCACGCGCCGCTGGTCCAGCACCGCCACAGCGTCAGCGTTCTGGATGGTGGAGAGGCGGTGGGCGATGATCAGCACTGTGCGCCCATCCATGAGCCGCTCTAGAGCCTCCTGGACCAGGAATTCATTCTCTGCATCCAGGGCACTGAGGAAGAGGGGGATGGAAAAGAGAGCAAAAGTGAATAGAGGTCCATGAGTTATAGCTCACATGTCATTGGGTTGTTTGACCCTGCTTCACCCAGTAGATTGACCTTGCTTAACTGTCCAAAATGGAGGAAAAGCGACTCATGTAAAATGTGAGTAGACCATGCACAATATCTTACCTTGTAGCCTCATCAAGTAGAAGTATCTTGGGGTTCTGAGGGAAGGGAGAGAATGCATACATTACAACATTTGCCCATTTGACTAAAACATAAAATTGTTGATGCATGTAATCAGGTGAAATTAAAATTACCTTAAGCAGAGCCCTTGCAATAGCAATTCTCTGTTTCTGACCACCTGTTGGTTAAAGCAAAACGAGTCATTAGATTAAAGCTGTTAAAGAAGCGAAGGTTTTAGTTATGAACAATAACTGTTTAGTCAGATCATTCAGGTTTGAGAATGCCCAGTCCAACACCATTACAATTCTTTTTTCTTTTAGGAAAACCTATCAACTATGTAATCACATCACAAAATTCCTGATGTGCATGCATTTGTGTCTCACCTGACAGTAAAACACCCTTCTCTCCCACCACAGTATCAAAGCCTTTTGGGAAACCTCGGACAAACTCATAAGCGTTGGCGATCTGTGCAGCCCTGTGGATTTCCTGAACTGTGACTGTGCCAGAGTCGGGCGCTCCATAGGCAATGTTCTCAGCGATGGAACAGGAGAAGAGTACAGGCTCCTGCAGACCCACAGAGGGAGAATAGCACAGGGTTATACCACATGTCAAAGCACAGCTTAGCCACAACAATGGGAACATATTGCCAACTAATAATAGTTATGTGACCAATTACCTGACTAACAGTTCCAATGTGACTCCTCAGCCAATAAGGATTCAAATCTCTCACATCATGCCCGTCGATAGTGATCACACCTATACAGCAAAAAAGGATCTCTAAATCAGAAGACTTGATGAAATGGAAGATACATACAGTGACATGAAGCTGCTGTAAGAAATAACCTCAGCTGTAGTCCTCACCTGCAACTGGGTCGTAGAGCCTGAGCAACAGGGAGACCAGAGTGGATTTGCCCGATCCGCTGGGCCCTACCACGGCCATGACGGAGCCAGCAGGCACGGAGAGACTCAGGTCCTGGAAGATGGGGGCGTCTTTGCGGGTTGGGTAGGCAAAGGAGACATTCTGGAACTCCAGTTGACCCTTAAGCTGCTCCGGCCTCAGCACAATACCCTCTTCAGAGAAATTATGAGGAACATGGACATTCCAGTTTAGAAGCAGAGGACTACTAGACAAGTGTGATGTAATGAAGGTGTTTTGCACAATGCTTTCTCAGTGTGGTCTAGAATGTCAGGGCTTGATGCTGACCATTGAGGGGGAACTCAGGCTTCCTGTCCAGTAGCTCCCAAAGCCGTGCCCCTGCGCCAAAGCCCTTCATCAGTTCAGAGTAGAACGAGCTCATACCTGTTCAACAAAACAGACATTTAAACAGCTGCTCAAACAGACTAGGGGATAGAGAGAATCAGTTTCTTATTAAAATGGAAATTCTAACAGTGTGATTTGTTCATTGATTCATGAGCAGGGGTTTTCCTCAGAATGCATAGGCAATGAGACAACTATATACGCCATACCTGCAATGCTAATTCCCACCCAGAAGGCGTACATAAGGAAGGAAGAGAGCTCTCCCACAGTCATGTGTTCACTCGCCATCAATAGCCCTCCCTTATACAGCACTGACAGGATGATGATGTTGCCACTGAGTCCAGTCTAAAAGAGACAAATACAACCCAATAACCCCCAAAGAAACACACAGGTCATAAAAGCAGAAGCTTCCACCACCGATCGCACAACTCTGTGGTTCCAGTCTTTCAAAAGACCAAAAGGGCTTGACTACATTTCAACTGACCTTGATTAAGAAAACGTTAACAACCACGCCATTTCTCTATAGGGAATATTGGGCAACATTGAATTGTCGGATGCTCACCGCGCCAAAGAAGCCAGCCCTCAAAACCGCTTCCTGTTTGGCCAGGTGGAGAACATAGTTGGCCTTCTCCGTATACTTGGCCACCTCTGTCAACTCCTTACCAAACGCCCGAACTGTCCTCATGTTGCTGATGCGTTCTTCTGCCAACTACAAGACAACACAGTATCAGTCTGATCAATTGGTTTCAATAAGAAATTTAAGATTAAAAGACCTGGTGTCTATGTACTCTGCTTGGAGAATAATCTACGGTGAAACACTGCTTCAGTAATAACTAATGCTGTGCAGTTAGAACGGGTCTCGTCTTACCTGTGTGGCCTCAGCCAGAGAGTCCTGTGTGCGTTTGGATATGGAGCGCAGGTATCTCCCATATATGACAGCTAGGCCAGCCATAGGAGGCACGATCAGCAGCACAAAGGCTGCTAAACTTGGTGACACGTAAAACTGTTGGCAGAGAGTGAGGGCGATGCCAGGAAATGTGAGGAGGCAATTCAGCTCAAGTCTTTCAAGCCTGCTTGGTTACCTTTTTATAAAGGGATTTTGAACCTGTAAAGCCACTAATGAGCAGAGAGGATGTGTGAACATATTTATGAATGTATTCAACTGTACTACATTTACTATGATACATGAGTTATGGATATTTTGCTGTGTCATCTGTTTTAGAAATGACATCCTAGGAATATATAGTAACCAAAGAGGAAACTCAAGGTATTAACTCGATAATATACTTGTTGTAACATGAAGAACTTGGGTCAAACCAGATCCTATGTAGAGGGACCAGAACAATGACAAAGAACAAGGACCGTAACCAGAACATGAACAGCTTTCCTTAGCGGTTCCATTGAAAGAATGAAAAATCACATCTTCCTAATGTCAAACCAGTTTCACCTCTGAATAAAACTTGTATTCCCATGTGACTCAAAATCTTACAACTGATCCCAGTACAGAGTAGAATGGATTTTAACACCCTAACACACCCTTTACAAACAAATGTGGGGAGAGGGCTGTTTCTCACCATCATGCTGACCCCAGCTGTTGCCTGGGCGACAGCGCGGAGCCCGTCTGAAAGGTTGTCTGTGACGGAGCGGCCGATGAGCGCCGTGTCCGCAGATAGGCGGTTAATGAGTTCCCCGGTACGGGTCTTATCAAAGAAACCCACCTCCTGCCTCAGAATCGAGGAGAATAGGGATACACGTAGATTTCTCACAATCTGTTGCCCTGCAAGAGTCACATTTTTTTAAATGTTTGATTAGTTCCTCTGTATGGCAAAGTCACGATAGTCATCACAAAAAAAATCCAGAGATGGACATCTGTTTAATATGTAAACCTACTCTGCATGCACTGAAAGCAAACGGTGACGCTCACCTGAGATTTGCATAAGGTAGACACGGGCAGCATTGGCCGCGCCTCCACAAAGGAATACCCCTGAGAGCATGATACACAGAGAGCGGAGGGAGGCACTGAAGTCCTCTGAAGAGCTGGTGTAGATGGTGTCAATGACTTGGCCCAGGAAGAAGGGCGCCGACATTGTGACAGCACTGGAGACCATTAGAAAGCCCACAGCCGCTGAGGAGGATGGCATAGAAAACAAAAAGAATAAAAAAACATGTAACGTTACTGTACTATTGTTTAAAAAGGGAAACTTTCATGACAACAAATAGGGCCCAAGTAAGGAATAAACTATGCAATTTAGTCAACCCTACACAGGCACAAGTTGGTGATAACATCGTTATTTCAGTGGCATGTTTGTCATTTTCGAAGATGTCCCTGTGGTGACCTTAAATGACATGGCCTACCGGACAGTCGCAAGCGCTCAGGGTGGGCAAGTTGTAAAATCCTTTTGACATCCTCAGTGGGTATCCGAGTTGGGGTTTGTTTTGTTTCCGTTGAATGCAGATCTTCGCTGTCAACTTCTTGTTGTGTTGCTTGTTTTGAGTCTGTTGAAGAGCTGTAGTTCGCAAAGTTTACAGTTGTTGTCCATGAGCTCCTCAACAAATGGGGAGGTATGAACTGTCTAAGTGGTACACAGGGCACACGAGAGTTGCGTCTTCTCGGGTGTAAAAGCGAAGAGCGTGCCACAAGTTCGAACCTTTTCCCACTCACCTCTCGCCCCATTCGTTGTCCCCTGGACGTCTGGCATTCTAACCAAAATAGTTTATGTACACGGGAGTGAACCTCACGCTTCAAAATATTCACGCCTGGACATTTTGACAATTGCAACAGCAACAGTCCCATTCTGCAAGACAGCTAGTGAGCGACTCGAGACACATAAAAGCAACAAAAACAAACTCAAGTGCGTTGTCTAGCCAGCTAATGTTAGCTACCAAAATTACCAAAACATAGCAAGAAAGTGCGAACGAGCATGTACCATTTCAACAGCGAATTCCAACATGAGAACACGGTTAGGTCAACGTCCTCCTTCGTGTCCAGCCAACACTAACAATAAAGGATAATAGCTATTACATTGTGGGTTCCTGGCGGTTATTCATCATTATCTGTTCGTGACAGCCACATTTAGGCGAAGTTATCTTTATCGCGCTGGGAGCGCCCTGTCACAACAATATGTCTGTCGATAGGAGTGCCATTCCGACACAATCAGCAGGCGACAAGGCAGCCTAACGGTAACCGAGTGTCAGAAGAACACAAAACTCTACGAAAAGAAAAACCGCTCGGTTAAATAGAAAAGGTGACCCCGGAAAACAACCTAGCTGCTTCTTGTTATAGTGCCCGAAGGAAATCAATGGCCGACGACATAAGAAAAACTTTGAAAGACATGGCTAAGCGAACTCGATTAATCGATGTCATTATCTTTCCAAGCAGGCGTTTATATCTTCCATATAAACTCAGCAAAAAATGAAATGTCCTCGCACTGTCAACTGCGTTTATTTTCAGCAAACTTAACATGTGTAAATATTTGTATGAACATAACAAGGTTCAACAACTGAGACATAAACTGAACAAGTTCCACAGACATGTGACTAACAGATATTGAATAACGTGTCCCTGGGGTCAAAATCAAAAAAGTCGGTATCTGGTGTGGCCACCAGCTGCGTTAAGTACTGCAGTGCATCTCTTCCTCATGGACTGCACCATATTTGCTAGTTCTTGCTGTGAGGTGTTACCCCACTCTTCCACCAAGGCACCTGCAAATTCCCGGACATTTCTGGGGGGAATGGCCCTCACCCTCCATTCCAACAGGTCCCAGACGTGCTCAATGGGATTGAGATCCGGGCTCATCGCTGGCCATGGCAGAACACTGACATTTCTGTCTTGCAGGAAATCACTCACAGAATGAGCACTATGGCTGGTGGTATTGTCATGCTGGAGGGTCATGTCAGGATGAGCCTGCAGGAAAGGGTACCACATGAGGAAGGAGGATGTCTTCCCTGTAACAAACAGCGTTGAGATTGCCTGCAATGACAACAAGCTCAGTCCGATGATGCTTTGACACACCGCCCCAGACCATGACGGACCCTCCACATCGATCCCGCTCCAGAGTACAGGCCTCGGTGTAACGCTCATTCCATCGACGATAAACGTGAATTCGACCATCACCCCTGGCGAGTCGCGGTTTTGTCTCACACAAAACCGCGACTCGTCAGTGAAGAGCACTTTTTGGCAGTCCTGTCTGGTCCAGCGACGGTGGGTTTTCCCATAGGCGACGTTGTTGCCGGTTATGTCTGGTGAGGACCTGCCTTACAACAGGCCTACAAGCCCTCAGTCTAGCCTCTCTCAGCCTATTGCCGACAGTCTGAGCACTGATGGAGGGATTGCGCGTTCCTGGTGTAACTCGGGCAGTTGTTGCCATCCTGTACCTGTCCCGCAGGTGTAAAATTCAGATATACTGATCCTGTGCAGGTGTTGTTACACGTGGTCTGCCACTGTGAGGACGATCAGCAGTCCGTCTTGTCTCCCTGTAGTGCTGTCTTAGGCGTCTCACAGTACGGACAGTGCAATGGATTGCCCTGGCCACATCTGCAGTCCTCATGCCTCCTTGCAGCATGCCTAAGGCACGTTCATGCAGATGAGCAGGGACCCTGGGCGTCTTTCTTTTTGTGTTTTTCAGAGTCAATAGAAAGGCCTCTTCAGTGTCCTAAGTTTTCATAACTGTGACCTTAATTGCCTACCGTCTGTAAGCTGTTGGTGTCTTAACGACCGTTCCACAGGTGCATGTTAATTAATTGTTTATGGTTCATTTAAAAAGCATGGGAAACAGTGTTTAAACTCTTTACAATGAATATCTGTGAAGTAATTTGGATTTTCACGAATTGTCTTTGAATGACAGGGTCCTGAAAAGGGGACGTTTCTATTTTTCTAGTTTATTATTAATAGTAGAAAAAGCAACTGAATAATTTATATAAAGTAATTTATCCATAATTGTCTTAATTTAAAAAACCTTGCTCTGGCATGTGAAAATTTCATATTTCTCAGTATGTTCCACTTTTTAAGTGTTTTAAAGATGGTTAATTTCTCAAATGTATATGGACAAATGGCATAACTTGTTTTCCTAAATCAGTATCAACTCTGTAAGCAAAGATGTTCTCCTGTCTGTGCCGAGTGGCGCAGTGGTGTCACTCCAGTCCCTGGTTCGAATCCAGGCTGTATCACATCCGGACGTGATGTGTCGCATTGGGTGGCGCATAATTGAGCCAACGTCTTCCGGGTTTGACAATCATTGTAAATAAGAATTTGTTCTTAACTGACTTGCCTAGTTAAATTAAGGTAACATTTTTTTTAAGCGAGCAATCATCAGCACTCGATTGTTTTCGTCTGGAGACAGTGGAGTTCAAAGGGTAAAGGTTAAAGTGTGTCTGTGAAAACACCGGGACACGTGTTGGTGTTAAAATAGTAAGTAGCATCTAACCCAATTTGCTAACAAAATTGTTTTATAATTTTATTAAAATGAGTAGCGTGTGAATTGTTCAGACATTGCCTCGTGTTTTCTTAGTTAAAAGCACAGCTGAAAGACCCGTGATTAGCTTAACTTGATTTAGCTTAGCCCTGCATGCAAGTCGTTGATCAAGTATATTCTCGCTTGTTCTTTCTAGCGTCTCCTTCGATTTTGTTACAACTTCATGACACACTAAATATGAATGACTTTCACTTGTATTATTTACTTCTTTCGACTTGACATGTCATTTTGTCAGCATTGCAGAATCAACCCGGGCGAGTTAGTAGCTAAAGCTAGTACCAAATATTTGTATATCTGTACTAGAACAGTAATAGCTCATCATGTCGTAGCACTATGCCAATGCTATTGGCTACTTGCTATAAAACAAATCTGATTACACGTTTGTTTGACCAGTGCACTCCAGGCATGGTACATTTAGCATTTCACGGTAAGGTCTACCTACACCTGTTGTATTTGGTGCATGTGACATAAAACACATTTGTATTTTTATTTCACAATCATGTGGATACTTGCAGTTTCAAGTACATTCACTAGCTTGGTCCATTATTCCAAGCAGTCAAAATGTTACTTTAAGGAAACGTCTCCCTCTACTGGCCAAATAAGATAAGTCCTTTAGTCTGAACTGTATTGACTTTGGTCAATCTCTCCACAGGCCAGACTTCAGATATGGCTGCCATGTACTCTGGTATTCACTTGAAGCTCAAAAACCCCAAGACACCCTGGGTGGACAAACTGAAGCTTGCCCGTTTTGCATGGATTTCATCACAGTGCTTACTTCCTAACAAAGAACAGGTAACATCTGCCCGCCATCAGATATTAGGTGAATTATACCAGCATGTTTATCCTATTCTCTCTGTAAACCTTATTTGTTTTATATTGAAGTGCTGTGTCCTATATTACCCTACAGGTACTCTTTGATTGGATAAGTCATGCATTGACAGGCTTTTACAGTAAAAAAGTGGAGTTGCCACAGGTGGTGGTGGAAGGCTTGTGGACCTACCTGGATGATATTTTGCACAGCAAAAAGCTACACAGTGTGTTGAGCCAAGGAAAAACCATCAGCCTTCGTTTGGCAGTAGCGCAAGTAAGTTGGTTATAAGTGCCGATCAGTATGTAATCGCTACACTTTTAGCAGCTTAAGTAAGTTTGATGCTTTTCAAGATAAGGACATTGATGGTACAGCATACCATCCTGCATCCCCCTGCTGGCTTGCTTCTGAAGCTAAGCAGGGTTGATCCCTGAGTGGGAGACAAGATTCTGCTGGAAGTGGTGTTGGAGGGCCAGTATGAAACACCCTTTCCTCTGGTCTAAAAAAAAAAATATCTCGATGCCCCAGGGCAGTGATTGGGGACTTTGCCCTGTGTAGGGTGCCGTCTTTCGGAAGGGATGTTAAATGGGTGTCCTGACTCTCTATGGTCACTAAAGATCCCATGGCACTTATCGTAAGAGTAGGGGTGTTAACCCCGGTGTCCTGGCTAAATGCCCAATCTGACCCTCATACTGTCACCTAATCATCCCCAGCTTGCAATTGGTTCATTCATCCCCCTCTCCCCTGTAACTATTCCCTAGGTCATTGCTGTAAACTAATGTGTTCTCAGTCAACTTACCTGTAAAATAAGTAAAAAAAAAAAACCTGTTTCATTGAGTGTATTGATTTTTGACAGTTAATTTTTCTTTCCAGGTTATAATTGAAAGGATTCAGGCGTTTGCTTCAGGGACCTCCTCATCGTCTGTCTCCGCCGTGTTGAGCTGCTGTCAGGGCATCCTTTCCTCCTCAGTCCTCTCTGTCACATTCACCACTAAGTACGAGCTACTGGTGGAGCTGTTGGCCAAGCTGTGTGCCCTGGGCTGCTCCAAGCTCAGTCAACAGCAAACCACAGACCCCCTGACACCCCAGGTGTTTGAGGTCCTCCTCCTTACCCTGAGTAGCTACCTTGCAGTCCAAAAGCAGCAGGCCAATGCCAACCGCGTGTTTGCCCAAGTCACAACACACCTGCTCCAGCACCTCTTCCTGCTCAGACACCTACTGACTTCCAGGACCTGGACGGCCGAGGATGACCCCCGTGTCCGCCAGCACCTGAGTAGGGACATCCGTGGGAAAGTGGACACCATCCTGCAGTCTGCCCTCTTCCTGCCAGACCACCTCCAGGCCTATAAGGAGGAGCTCCTCTCAAAGGAGGAGCCTGGGATGAAGAAGGGAGCAGCGGGCAAGGGCCTACTCTCCCCAGTCAACTCGATACTCACAAAGCTTTGTGCACAAGGGTACTGTGACACTGATCTCCATTTTGCAGTCAGGTCAAGTTCCCTCCCGCTGCTCTTCAAGTTCTCTCTGGATGCCTACTGTAAAGGAGGAGATAATAAAGTACTCTGCTTTCACATGTTAACACAGTTAATCGCTGCCTTGGATTTCACAAATGAGGTGACCCTCAAAGACCCGTTTGATGGTGAAAACTGGAGCTTAGCTCTGCTGACTTTGGAGAACCTCTTGAATTTATGCTTCACGGCAGACATTTACAATGTGGCGGCTGACAGGATAAAGTACAAGGAGGTTCAGATGATTTTCTACAGGAAGGTGGTGAGGCTGTTGTTCGACAATGCCCAGCCCAGCATATCAGCATGGTACCGCTGTCTAAAAGCCCTGCTCAGTCTCAACCACCTGATCATAGAGCCGGACCTGGACGAGCTGCTGTCGGCAGGATGGATTGATTCCGACTGCACAGAGCCACGGGTTAGGAAGGCACGTGAGGCCCTCATCTCCTCTGTTCTCCAGATCTACGCCAAGCTGAGGCAGCTCCCCAAGCTCTTCGAGGAGCTCCTGGCTGTCATCTGCCGCCCAGCAATGGATGAGCTCCGACAGCCCGTTCTCCCAGAGGCAGTGCATAGGACGCTCAGCACGTGCCTTCTTGACAACCCCACCAGCCAGAGTCTGGAAATATGCTGCCTCATTTTAGAGAACGTAACAAGCTATGTACTCCCGGATCTGGAAGGAAACGGAGACATGTCCCTGAAGTTGTTCTCCTTGAGTGTGCTCTTGTACTCTGTGTTGTTCAGCCTGAAAACTTTGGACAACAGCACACCAGTTCCTGTTGTGAGGCAAACCCAGGCTCTGATGGAAAAGATGCTCCAGGTGGTGAAGCCAGTGCTGCAGCTGGCTCAAGGCCAGGCCCCAGATGGCCCTGGGTGTCAGAAAGTCCAAGATGCAGGCCTTCTGCTGAAGTACACTTGGGTGGAGGTGGACACCCTCTTTCAGATTCACTGTACGAAATACACATCTCCAGCGGACCCAGCTACCGTTAACATACTAGACGACATTGGTTTTCTCCTCTCTGGTGTGACGGCAACAGGTGAAGATCAGGCCTCTCCCATTGGCCAGCACTGTAGCCCAATGACCCACCTCCTGCAAAAACTGCTCACTCTCCAACAAATGAAGAAAGTTATCCTAAGCAACGAGCTCTTGGCACAGACTAGAGCTTCAGATGTCCTGCGCAGAGCAGCCCAGTACATTGTGGGGAGAGGAGATCCTCAACTCTGCCAGCAGAGTGACCAGCTATGGGATCGTCAGGTCAGTAGTGTGGATGCCAGCACATACCCAGTGGCACATTGGTACCTCGTTACCACAAACCTACCAATGATCTCGCCATTCCTCTCTGAGGACGAAGTGCTTCATATAGCTGAAGTTCTCCTCAGCTCCCTACTTCAGAAGACACCAGATGACTCCACTGAGAGGCTGTCTATCTCTCTCATTTCCAAACATCTGCTTGAGAGCCTTGTTCTTGTCGAGTTACCCACTATTTATTCTGCTGTGGTCAGATGTGTCACTCAAAGGATTGTGGGGATTCTCAGCAGCATCCCAGACATGGCCTCTGTCTGTCCAGCACTCATGAAGTTGAGGGATGTAAGCTGTTCAACAGCTGGAGACAAAGGAAGTGCAGTAACTCAGTCAGACGGTGATGTCCGTGAATCCCATTCTGCTTTGAAGAGACTGGAGTCTATAGCCCAACACATACTGAACTCTAGTACGACCGGAGCCTCTATAACCCTATCTCAAAGTCAAGCCGATAACCTTTTAAGCTTACTTCAAGTCACCAATGCTCTTAACCCAGATGGAATGTCCTCTGAAGACTTTTCAGGGCTCTTTTTGGTCTTATTCCTTATGGTCACAGACACACAGCTACATAATGATGTGAAGCCTGCAGTAACAATAAATCTGCTGAATCAGCTCTTCAGTCTCATGGGGTTGCTTCTGGAAGGGAATAATTCCCATCATGTTTTAAAGATTGTGCATGGGAGTAGCCTCTTGGAGGCAGCTTTGACAGCTCTCTTTTCACACAGCGATAAGGGCCTCTTTCAAACTGTGGACAGCTCTGCTTGGCTGACTTTCCTAAAAACCATCCAGGATTTCATCCAGTCCCTGATCCTATTGATAATCCACAGAAAGAGCAGTGTCCGCCTTAACCTGGAGAAATTCACCACCTACTTGGTCAATAGCGAGGTGGCTGTTATGGCTTTGTCTTCTCTCCCAGGAAACATTGAAACAGGCCTGTTCACCGTACAGCTCCTGCTTGCATCTATGAATGCACTGTGCCAGGCCATGACATCCAGCCTCAGGAAAACCAAGCAGCTAGATGAGACCCTGAATCAATTGCTGGGGAAGACCACTGCTGTCATGGGCCCTGCCATCCAGGCCAGCCTGAAGGCTCAGACAGGCAGTCTGCTAGGCCAGGCCTTCTCTGTGGATGTGGTGACTGGGATGGTGAGGAGCGAGCTGGCCTGTGCTTGCCCACAAGATGAGCCTATTGAGGGCATCACCCAGGAGAGTCTAAGCCACATGGGCATGTACAGGAGCTTCAGCCAGCAGATCCTCAGAGAGCTGTGCCCATCCCAGCGCCCCATGGACTTCCTGGTCTCATCGCTCCACTTCCTCTCAGCTTACTACGCTGCTGCAGAGATTACCAAAGCACTAGGCCAGGAGGAGCTCTTTATGGCCATTCTGCAGAATGTCCACAAACTGCTTGCAGGTACAGTACGCTCTCTTATTCCACAACAATGCACTTTTTTTTTTATCAGACTTGGTACAGTGCATTCTGAGATGCTCACCTGTATGTGCACTGTGTGATTTCCTGCTGCTCATAATATCTGTAAAATAGCCCTCAAGTAAATGTCAAAGTACTTTTCCTGTACCATCGCTGACAGACATGGATAACTAAAACAGACATAATTAAGAATTTGCACAGAATTTCTCTTGAACACAAAATAATAATACAAATTATTATAAAATATTATAAAAAATAATTGTACATTTAGAAAACATAACATGTCAATTTCCCAGTAATGGATAAATATAATGATAGCTTTATGGATAGATACTTCATAAAAGGTATACGCTTATTATTTAATGTTAACCATAACTCTTCTATGTCAGCCCCATGGCTGTCAGTATCAGAGGTGAGGTCCCTGGAGGAGCCAGTAAAGGAGCTTCTGGACCAGCTGCTGGTCAGGAGTACTCCAGAACAGTTCCACCTCTTCCTGCTGCTCCTCCGAGACGGACTGGATACCTCCAAGTTCAGGAGCGGCTGTCATAGGGTAAGTGTTATATTTACCGTAAGTGTTACTGTACAAGTTGTGATATTACTAGCTACTGTAAAATTATGCTATCTGAGTTACAAGGTACTGTATTTGGTGTCCTGAATACTTAAACACTGAAATCTGGGTTACATTTCCTATAAGGGCTACTAAATTGTAGTTAACGCCACCTTTAAAACCTAGCCATATTTTTCCTAATAAATACTTCAGCACAGGAATCCCTCAATTTTCCCTCTTCTCAGTTCCCCTCTACAGAGATTTTCCGTAAAATAGTTATGTGGGCTTTGACACACTACAAAGAGCACACTGTGTTTTGCAGGAAGTCCTTTCAACTGTGACGATAACGAAGTTGCTTGCCAGCGGCCTGCTTCCAGAAACCTGCTTAAAGGCGTTCTGGCTCATTGCACCTCAGATCATATCTGCCTTAGTGGTAAGTATTCACTGCGACATTTGATGTGCTGATTTGGATAAACATGGATTGATTATCCAAATCAATTGATGCCACTGAAAAATATTATTTGAGCTAGAATCACTTACAATCCAATTATGGTGGAGATACGATGTGTCCTTCTCACTTACAAACCTGCGTCCATGCTTCAAGAGGGACAAAACAAAGCATTGGATTGACTTTGGCATAGACTTAACATTGACTTAAAGGGTAAATGTGTTTCCTATCTAACGTAGAAGCCCCCTTTGGGCATTGCAGAGAGCACTGTAATTAGAACCACAGTCTGGCTGTCCGTTACAAAGCATGTCACGCTTCTCCTCCGCTGCACTGTCTCCTTTGTCTTGTATCTGATACGGGGGAAGAATTGGTTTAGCTAGGGAAAGCCAATTTTGGGCTGCAGCAGTAAGTGTCTCGCCCTCACTTTTGCTGTCCCATTTAATCAAGCTGAATCTGGTTTCATTTATCAATATTGCCCCCTCTCCCCTCATTGCAACTCTGCCGGAATATCTAACATTAGGTGATATATACACACTGCTCAAAAAAAATAAAGGGAACACTTAAACAACACAATGTAACTCCAAGTCAATCACACTTCTGTGAAATCAAACTGTCCACTTAGGAAGCAACACTGATTGACAATAAATTTCACATGCTGTTGTGCAAATGGAATAGACAACAGGTGGAAATTATAGGCAATTAGCAAGACACCCCCAATAAAGGAGTGGTTCTGAAGGTGGTGACCACAGACCACTTCTCAGTTCCTATGCTTCCTTGCTGATGTTTTGGTCACTTTTGAATGCTGGCGGTGCTTTCACTCTAGTGGTAGCATGAGACGGAGTCTACAACCCACACAAGTGGCTCAGGTAGTGCAGCTTATCCAGGATGGCACATCAATGCGAGCTGTGGCAAGAAGGTTTGCTGTGTCTGTCAGCGTAGTGTCCAGAGCATGGAGGCGCTACCAGAAGACAGGCCAGTACATCAGGAGACGTGGAGGAGGCCGAGGAGGGCAACAACCCAGCAGCAGGACCACTACCTCCGCCTTTGTGCAAGGAGGAGCACTGCCAGAGCCCTGCAAAATGACCTCCAGCAGGCCACAAATGTGCATGTGTCTGCTCAAACGGTCAGAAACAGACTCCATGAGGGTGGTATGAGGGCCCAACGCCCACAGGTGGGGATTGTGCTTACAGCCCAACACCGTGCAGGACGTTTGGCATTTGCCAGAGAACACCAAGATTGGCACCCGCCACTGGCGCCCTGTGCTCTTCACAAATGAAAGCAGGTTCACACTGAGCACGTGACAGACGTGACAGAGGCTGGAGACGCCGTGGAGAACGTTCTGCTGCCTGCAACATCCTCCAGCATGACCGGTTTGGCGGTGGGTCAGTCATGGTGTGGGGGCATTTCTTTGGGGGCCGCACAGCCCTCCATGTGCTCGCCAGAGGTAGCCTGACTGCCATTAGGTACCGAGATGAGATCCTCAGACCCCTTGTGAGACCATATGCTGGTGCGGTTGGCCCTGGGTTCCTCCTAATGCAAGACAATGCTAGACCTCATGTGGCTGGAGTGTGTCAGCAGTTCCTGCAAGAGGAAGGCATTGATGCTAAGGACTGGCCCGCCCGTTCCCAAGACCTGAATCCAATTGAGCACATCTGGGACATCATGTCTCGCTCCATCTACCAACGCCACGTTGCACCATAGACTGTCCAGGAGTTGGCGGATGCTTTAGTCCAGGTCTGGGAGGAGATCCCTCAGGAGACCATCCGCCACCTCATCAGGAGCATGCCCAGGCGTTGTAGGGAGGTCATTCAGGCACGTGGAGGCCACACACACTACTGAGCCTCATTTTGACTTGTTTTAAGGACATTACATCAAAGTTGGATCAGGCTGTAGTGTGGTTTTCCACTTTAATTTTGAGTGCGACTCCAAATCCAGACCTCCATGGGTTGATAAATTTGATTTCCATTGATAATTTTTGTGTGATTTTGTTGTCAGCACATTCAACTATGTAAAGAAAAAAGTATTTCATAAGATTATTTCATTCATTCAGATCTATGATGTGTTATTTTAGTGCAGTGTGTTTTTTGAGCTGTGTGTGTGTGTGTATTTCTTTTTTTTTTTTCTTTATATAACTAGGCAAGTCAGTTAAGAACTAATTCTTATTTTCAATGACGGCCTAGGAACAGTGGTTCAGGGGCAGAACGACAGATTTCTACCTTGTCAGCTCGTGGATTCGATCTTGCAACCTTTCGGTTACAACTCCAACGCTGTAACCACTAGGCTACCTGCCACCCCTAATGTACTTTGTTACAATACAACTACAATCCCTCACTGTGTTCACAACACTTAGAAACAGGAATGTTGCCTCATACCTTAATTGGTCTACCAGTATATCCATTTTTCTCTGTTCTCTCTGTGGGTTACAAATCCAAATATAAACTTTCATCACTTAATTGACTTATTGTTGTCATCAACCAAAGTAAAACATTGAGACATTTGAGAACCCATACAGGATGTAGTACTTCACTCCTTGCTAGCTTCTCTCTTTCTGTCCTTCATCTTAAATCCATATTCATCTCTGGTTCAACTCCCACGGTCCTCTCTGCTCTCTCTCAGTTTCTGGTGAAGGAGGCTGGCAAGGAGCCAACCCTGACTGCTGCTCTGACCGTGCCAGTGTTGGACACTCTGACAGCCATGCTCCGTCAGGGGGAGAGGATGCTCTCCAACCCCCACCACGTGACCATGGTGCTGGGGGCCATGCAGTTTGTCCCCCTTGAGCACCTGACGATGGAAGTCTACCACGCTACCTTTGAGGCCATTCACGAGGCTCTGTTTGCAGTCATCCAGTGTCACCCGCAGGTTAGTGGCCTGGGTTCGATAAATGTCACTTCATGCATGTTTTATGTTTTTACTTCAACCTTGGGCACACGGATGGTCAGTAGTGGAAAAAGCACCCAATTGTCTTACTTGAGAAAGTAAAGATACCTTTTAAAAGAATGACTGAAGTGAAAGTCACCCAATAAAATACTTCTTGAGTAAAAGTCTTAAAGTATTTGGTTTTAAATATACTTAAGTAGCAAAAGTACTGTAAATGTCATTCCTAAAATATACTTTAACAATCAAAAGTAATAGTATAAATCATTTCAAATTGCTTATATTAAGCCAACCAGACGGCACAATTTTTTATTTTTTTATTTACGGATAGCCAGGGGCACGCTCCATCACTTAGACATCATTTACAAACAAAACATTTGTGTTTAGTGAGTCACTTTCATAGCAGCCACGTTGTATTCCTTCTCGCTTCTAAGCGCGCTCCTCATCACCTTTTCCCTTCGCTTGTGGACTTAAATGCACAATACATCAGCTGTATGTGACCAAGCAAAAAACAAACTCTCCAAACCATAGTATAACTGCTACACACCGCCTACATCGTTGTTACCATATTAGCTAAAGTAACATCATAGTCAACGTAGCTAATATAATTAACGCATTAGTAAATCTGCTATAATCGTTCAGTAATGTTAGTGTACAGTCAGTAAGCAGTTACACCGGTGGGCCCAGGTGGCAATAAAATAGTAAAAGCAAAAGCTTACCTTGACTTGGAAGAGTTCCAGTGTTGTTGGATAGCCAGCTAGCCAACATAACATCCCTCTGTTTGAACTGGGTGTTTGGGTAGGCTAAACTAGCTAGCTGCATTTGCTAGCTACGTAAGTGAAAATGACGAAATATAGCTCTTGCTTCTCCATTTTTTTTATTTATTTTATAAATAAATTAAACTGTTCAACTATTGTCTTTGAGTCAACTACCCACCACATTTTATGCACGGCAGTGCTAGCTAGATGTAGCTTATGCTTTCAGTACTAGATTCATTCTCTGATCCTTTGATTGGTTGGACAACATGTCCGTTCATGCTGCAAGAGTTCTGATAGGTTGGAGGATGTCCTGTGGAAGTTGTCATAATTACTGTGTAAGTCTATGGAAGGGGGTGAAAACCATGAGCCTCCTAGGTTTTGTATTGAAGTCAATGTACCCAGAGGTGGACGGAAGCTTGCTATCCTCCGGCAACACTATGGTGCTACCCTACAGAGTGCTGTTGAGGCTACCTTTGTCTCTCAATATGCTCTTTGCCCACTGTGTTCTTTGATATGTTTTGGAGGGTGGCTTGTGCTGAAGAACATTAGAGCAGAGCACATTTTGCCTGGGGTTTGCATCACATTTCCCCTCGGAAGTACAACACAAGAGTCCGTGTTTTGTGCTCTTCTAATCTCTTGTTGTGGATTAGTTTCATATTCACAAATATGGCCTTCTGATTTGTCCCTTTCACCCAGACACCCTCGGGGTGTGAGGATGAATCATTGTCAGTGCTGGGGATTGCTCCATCTCGCTCCTTCCCCTATGCTAAAAACTCAAGCCTGGCTTCTCGGTAATCGAAAACCTGAACACTTTAAATTTATATCCCAGGACATGCTGTTCTCGTCGGACAAAACAGCATTTCCTTTATTGTGTCATAAACAATGGAATGCAAGGCTTAGACGTGTGGATGGATACCACGGTCACATGCTAAGATGCTAGCGCAGACATGTGCACTGCAGCAAAGGGAATATTAGTTTCTCTCCTGGCAAGCGAAATGGTTGGCATGCCTAGTGTTTTTAGCAACACACATGCCCCGTCCTCCTGAGGATCTGTCTTTTTCAGCCATCTTTTTCCTGTGTTCGAGGAGTGCAAAATCCACTTGTCACTTAAATCGCGTTTTGATTGCTTTCATATTCTTGCTTGTTGCTGTCCCCCCCCCCTGTTAATGTTACAACCACGGAAACGTTTGTAATGACCTATCAAACACACTCTGGTAATAGCTGAAATGGTCTTAATAGAATGCATTGTCTTTCTGTTGAATCTATAAAAACGCTAAAGCTTCGTCAGGGATTTAACATACCGTCTCGACACTTACACCGTACCCAAACTGGCCGCGCGCATGCTATCGTGCGCAAATAGATTTTGACCCCCCCTCACCAAACGCGATCAAAACACGAAGGTTACAATATCAAAACAAACTCTGAACCAATTATATTAATTTGGAGACAGGTCGAAAAGCATTAAACATTTATGGCAATTTAGCTAGCTAGCTTGCAGTTGCTAGCTAATTTGTCCTTTGATATAAACGTTATTTTACCTGGAATGGACAAGGTCTTCTACTCCGACAATTAATCCACAAATACAACGGTCAACCGAGTAGTTTCTAGTAATCTCTCCTCCTTCCATGCTTTTTCTTATTTGGATTTATATGGCGATTGGTAACTAATTTTCATAAAAGGTGTATTACCACAACTGACCTCAGTTCGTCTTGCAGTCACCCACGTGGGTATAACCACGTGCCATCTCCTCATTGGTTATCTGCTTCTATAAACCAATGAGGAGAGGGTAGAGGCAGGACTTGCAGCGTGATCAGCATCACAAATAGAACTGACTTCTATTTTAGCCTTTGACAACGCAGACGCTTGTTGGTGCGTGTGAGCAGTGTGGGTGAAATAATTGAATAACATTCTTGTCTAAATTTATTTTGCGACGCTCGCACACGCGAGGCGAGTGGTGTAGTTAGCGTAAAAGAGAAGAAAGATTACTTTATTTTGATGGGTGTTCATTTTTTTGTGGAATTTTAAACGTATAATTTAATACAATTGAAATGTTTACAAATTAGATGCGCTGAAAGTAAAACTATTGAAAATGAACATTAATTATAGTGATATTATGTTTGATCTCGCAAACAATGTGAAGTATTGTTAGATGGGTGTGATTTTTTTTTTATTAGGGAGATCTATTTTTACTGGGGGGAGGGGTGATCCAAAATTGATTTTTGCTGAAGTTTTTGTGTTTTTTGGGGGCCACAGGGAATGGTAGTGCGTTTATTTTCCATGCTTTACATTTGCTCTTCTGCTCATATTTTCCCTATAAACAATAGCTTGACTTTTGATATTACTCTAATAAAGTTTAGAAATGTTTGAAGGTTTGGTAGGGTGTGGCTATTTATTAAGCTTTAGCTACTGCAGGCCTATTTAAAATAAAAAAAATAAAAAAAATAAAAAACACCTAATAATAAAATTGTAACCTTTTTATTTAACTAGGCAAGTCAGTTAAGAACAAATTATTATTTACAATGACAGCATACAACGGGCAAACCCAGACATCGCTGGGACAATTGTGCGTTGCCCTATAACTCCCAATCACATCCGGTTGTGATAAAGCCTGGATTCGAACCAGGGTGTCTGTAGTGACGCCTCTAGCGCTGAGATGCAGTTTCCTGTTTTCTTCTTTTGAGTGGCAGCCTACGGGTACGACATATAAACTTCGAATTTGAAATGAGTAATGTGATGATTTTTAATCATAGGGATCCTGCTATTGAAACTTTTTGAATTATGCAAGAGGACGTGACAACAGTAATTAATGAGGCAGTCTAGACAGTGGGGGCAGGGTAGACGGACAAGTGTTTGGTGGTTGCATCCCTGTTCCACCCCTTTGTTAATTTAATCATATATGTAAATACACCTGGTGGATTTATGCAAATGTGCACATACTGTATAATTTTCTTTATTTTAATACACACACAAAAAAAATTCCTTATACAATAAGAAAACATATGTACGAGTGCATCTTAAGGGAAAAAAGTAATACCTGAATTCCCACAAAAATCCCTGAAATTTCATTATTTGTCCATGCCAGTAAAACATGTTCTGTGGTAATATTCAGTCAATATCTGGGGATAATAACATTTTTACAAATCTTCACCCATTGTTCAACTGTTACATTTATTACAATTGTTAACAATTTCGATGACCGTTGCTAGTGTTTTGTCATTTACCCAGGAAGTCAATGTGCAATTAGTGTCCTCTGATCTACGGACTGACCCTTAGAAAGATTGTCTGGCAACTCTGGTTTATAAGAACAATTCTCGCTGTACCAGAATTTGAATCATACATTTCACCTCCAAATTCACAAAACATTATCCTATTTGCAATACTTTGACAACTATGCTGCAGGTTTTTCAGTCTCAATCCCGTTGGGCACCAGGTTACTATAACATATGATGTTAGCTGATACAAAAAATACCTATCCAGACGTTGAAAGATCTGACATGCGTCAGCAACGTCTGAGCAGAGGAACACAACCAGAATCTTTCCCTGGCTTGATTCAGCCTTTCACACAAGTGCCCAAGGGAGTGACTAGCTTACCCCTTCCCCATTCGTCTTGACTATTATTCTCAGGCAACCTTGGATCCAGGCCAGCACCTAAGTTAGCCTGTTTCAACCTGATATTGAACATATTTTGAGGGTGGTAACCAGGGAAAATATCCCACTGCCTCCCGCTGTAGGCAATGAAGCAGTTTCTTTTCTCAGAGACAAACTTCAGAATCAATTTCTGGAAAGGGCTTTTGGTCTGTGCCAGAGGGGCGCTTAAGTGGAGGCAGATGTGCTCTGGAGAGGGGCACGTCTTTGGCGTGAACACTGGAGGGTGCATGGAAACTATTAGCTCGCTGACTGATGACTCATAGGAACATTGCAGCGCCTTAGCTTGAGAATTCTGGGCCAGTTTTTTTCTTTCTCTCTTGTTTAGAGACTGATCGCACATAACTAAATCGAAATGTCTTGCAAATGCGAAGTTGTCAAAGTTTAACTTTTTGTAATGTGGCCCTATTTTGGTATGTACCAGGTGATGCTGAAAGCGGCGCCGTCCTTCCTCAACTGTTTCTACCGCCTGGTGGTCTCTATCATGCATGAGGGGAGACAGAAGGGCGAGGCCGAGAGAGGTAAGGCCATCGGTTCATGCATTCAATCATTTATTCACTCACCCAGCCACCACTTCATATAGTAATCTAAGTATTCACCCATTAACTCATAACCTCAACTGATAGGAATGACATTGGCGTTTACAGGAATTGGCTAAGTGTTCTTCCAATAAATTATTCAGCAGTTTCTATTTCCTGCTGGTTCCCATTTTAAAGAAGAGCAACCACCCATCTTCATGTGTATTAAATGTATTTTTCAGCATTTAATTATCACACCACTTGATAAATATGACACCGCCTGTTGTTTTAAAAGTTGACATGATATTTAGCCTGGGTTCCTCCCAAGGGAGTCCTCTGTATATATGTGCTGTCGGTGTCAAACGATGCCAGCATACTGTCACCAGGATAACCAGTCCTGTTAATCGGGCAACAGTATTTCAGGGCATTGAAATATGTTATAGGTGAGTCGTATAATGTTATACTATGTAAGAGTTGGACGTGCCCGCTCCACATTCCCAAGCAGACTACACATGAAACTGGGCCTATTTTAATCTGCTGATCTAACCCAGTGGGAAGAGAGAAAGGAGAAAGTTACATTTCTGTTGCTGGTTGTATGCCTTGCTGGTCCCCGTGGACTGGATCAAAAACAACGTGAGGGAAATACAAAAAAATTATTCCCACTGAGGGTGACGGAACTGTCGAAGGAGACATAAAAAGTACAGTGCACAGCTGGAGTCCCAGCCAAGCTCGTGGATGAACACCTTTTTAAAATCCTGTAATCCAGTACTGCTGAATGCATCCCTGATGAGTTGAATCAGTGTTGAGGAGCTGTATTCAGCTATCTAACCAGCATATTCAGGATACATTATGTTTTCCTGTTTCTGAAAGGAACAGCATAAGACCGCAACATGATTTCAACATCAGAGCTTTCCTGACGTTATTGACAAAGGAAATAATGACGTACTAAATTATTCAACAGTAATTGTCTTCAGGTGGGGTTTATTTTTTTGATATCATAGATAACATGTTTTTAATGAAAAGACTGTTAGTGTTCGTCTTCCATAGCCTAAGGAGGCCACCACTAGACATCTGGGCAGCCCTCCCCTGTTCCAGACAGAGGAGGAAGGGTCAAGAAGGAAAAATGTAGTGGAGCAGCTCATTCGTTTTAACTAGCTTGTCAGGCTCAGCGCGTCATATAATTAGTTCCTGGCTGGCTCGGTGAAATATAGTAACCCTCACATGTGATACATTTCATGGAGACTGGGTTGTTTGGCAACACCTGCCACCCAGACAATGGTGGCCATATTTCTCCTCTGTGGCTATAGCTATACTGTATGTCCAATGAGTCACGAGAGGAAAAAAGGGATGGATAAATTGTTCCAACCGGGCCTTTGTTGTCTAATGTGCTAACTGTTTGTTTTATGCAGACTGTGAGCATAAACATTAGTCTATACACAATTAGAATGGTTAAATGGCTCTTGTTGCTATTCTGCTCTTAGCTATCATGATTGAAGTCTCAGCTAATACAAAACCCTATTCTTATTGTACTGCTCTGTCACAATGCATTTACAATATATTCATTCTCATTCAAATGCTGTGTTTTCATCAGCAATACAGCCCATGTCTGTTTTAGGAGAACAGTGCACTCTGAACACACTGCTGCATCACTCAAGTCCCCATTTTGTAGAAGTTTAGCCCTCAGCGTTTGGTGTGGTCTAGTTTTCAAAAAGCTTTGCTCTTCTATTCCCCAGCTCCTGAGACCGATGCGGAGGTGCTTTTGAAGTGTGCTCGTCTGGTGGAACGCATGTACTCCCACATCGCCACCACAGCCGAGGGCTTCACTATCCTCTCCTCCTTCATGGTAGCACAGTACGTCAGCGAGCTACAGAAGGTAAGATCTCTGGTTTTCTCTCAAGGAAGACAGCCGTGACATTTCGCTCAGTTTTAAAAGGCGATTAGGCTATTTTATTATACTTTTGCAGGTTGAAAACAACATGAATTTTCGGTCTTATATGGCCTCCAGATCTTCCTCCTTTCCTTTATCATCCCTTACAAGCCCTTACATCTGAAGGAAATACACTATCTTCACATTGAGTACCAGGATTTTAATTTGATCCATTGCAGTTTGTTATTGTGGAGTTAAACCATGCTTGGTATTGCATTTAGAGCTGCTAAGGCAAGTCCTCTGGACTTCTCAGATTTGAAGGAAAGAGAAGTCAACATTTAATTTCCGCCATAATCTTGTCCCAACCTGCGCCAACTTGTCCTCTAAAGGACTGTACTTACTGTAGACTCTCGTAGACTATTTTTCTGTCTGTCAGTATGTGATGCCGTCTGAGCATATCTGGCACGGTCTCAATGTGGAGAAACAATTTTTTCCTAGGGTCTACGAGTCTGCATTCACGTTACATGTGTGCCATAGTCAGCATTTTCCATGGAACAGGCAGAGAGAGGGAAGAAAATGTATGCCCTCTACTGTAAGTCACTCTGGATAAGAGCGTCTGCTAAATGACTAACATGTCATTTAGCAGACGCTCTTATCCAGAGTGACTTACAGTAGAGGGCATACATTTGGGATTGGCTAAAGCAATAGTTCAATGCTACCATTGTTCTTTCCAGGTAAACTAAGCAAAGAAACACACCTCAGTATGTGCCTTGGCATTTCTAAGAGGTTTTGTTGAGGCACTGTCCCGTTTCCAGCTGGCAGTACATTATGTTCCTACCAGGCTTTCAGAACTGCCGCAGCTGCGTACACAAATAAAGGTGTAAGAAAGAGGCAAAACACTGATCAGCCATCTCACTCGTCACACCAACATTATGTCCATTTTAATACCCCTTCCCCAGCCTCACTCACTCTGTCAAATTGAAACCCTCGCTTCCCTTCTCCTTTCCACTCTCCTCCACGCCCTCAAGGTTACTCTGCAACCAGACATCAAGAGCCACCTGACAGAGGGAGTTTACAGGATCCTGGACCTCTGTGTTGAGCAGGACGTTAAGTTTTTGAACACCACCCTCCAGATGGGTGTCAGAGAGGTGTTCAATGAACTCTATGGCAGTTATACTCATTACCATAAAACCCAGCGGCAAGGAGAGGAGAAATACACAGCCTGACACTCCCCTCTACCATCACGCTTTCCAGAAATACTTTCTTTATAGCAGTCAGGTTTTTTTCTTAAAACAACTGTTTAAACATGTTAATTGTATTTCTTATCTTTGTTTGTTTAGTAGTGGGCCAAAAAAAGGGAATTGACAACAAATCATGTCTGAAGTGTGTTTATTTGAATACCTTGCCTGGTTTTTCTGCTGTTCTATTGATGGCTAATGTAATGTAACTTTAGACTGTCAAGATTTGATTTACAGTGCCTTCAGAAAGTATTCATACACCTTGACTTATACATTTTTTTTGTTACAGCCTGAATTCAAAATTTATTAAAATGTAGTTTTTTCACTCACCAATCTACACACACTACCCCATAATGACAAAATGAAAACGTGTTTTTCAAAAATAAATCAAATATCGTAAAAATGAAATGCAGATATGTAATTTACATAAGTATTCCCACCGCTGAGTCAACACATATTAGAATCACATTTGGCAGTGATTATAATTGAGTTTTTCTGGGTAAGTCTCAAGAGCTTTGCACTCCTGGATTGTACAATATTTGCACATTTTTAACAAAAATTCTTCAAGCTCTGACGTTGGTTGATCATTGCTAGGCAGCCATTTCCAAGTCCAGCCATAGATTTTCAAGTAGATTTAAGTCAAATCTGTAACTAGGCCACACAAGAACATTCAATGTTGTCTTGGTAAGCAAGTCCAGTGTATATTTGGCCTTGTGTTTTAGTTTATTGTCCTGCTGAAAGGTGAATTTGTCTCCATGTCTTTTGGAAAGCCGACTGAACCAGATTTTCCTCTAGGATTTTGCCTGCGCTTAGCTCTATTCATCCAAAACCGTTCGGATGCTGCAGACTATTGTGTGAGAAGACCGATCTTCATTGTCTGACAAACACTGCTCTAGCTGTCACCTTTCACCGCAGATGCAGAAGTGCGACATAGGTGGATTGAAACGCATCCAATGCTAATTAGATTTCCACGTGGGTGTGGACATTTTTTAGGCACATTTTTACTCCTGAACTTATTTGAATTCATTTGGAAACATTTCTAAAAAAGGAATTCCACTTTGACATTATGGGGTATTGTGTGTAGGCTAGTGACACAATCTCAATTTTTATAAATTTTCAATTCGGGTTGTAACTACAAAATGTGGAAAAAGTCCAGGGGTGTGAATACTCTGAAGGCACTATATGCTTTATCTGAAGTAAACGATTACTATACCATTACAATACCAAAAGCAAATTGTGGAAGTGATTTGTAAAGCTTCTAGGTAATTCTGAAAATGGTTTAACCCAGTATATACAGCGTGTACAAAACATTAGGAACACCATCCTAATATTGCGTTGCACTCCCTTCTGCCCTCAGAACAGCTTCAATTCGTTGGTGTCGAAAGCGTTCCACAGGGATGCTGGCCCATGTTAATGCCAATGCTTCCCACAGCTGTCTGGATGTCCTTTGGGTGGTGGACCATTCGTGACACACACAGGAAACTGTAGAGCGTGAAAACCCTTAACCCTAATTGCTCCTGTAAGTCGCTCTGGATAATTGCCTTGCTCAAGGGCACAACGACAGACTTTCACCTTGCCGGCTCGTGGATTCGAACTAGTGACCTTTCGGTTACTGGCCCGATGCTCTTAAACACTAGGCTACCTACCGCCCATACACAATCCATGTCTCAATTGTCTATGGGCTTAAAATCCTTCCTGAACTTGTCTCTTCCCTTTTAATCTACACTGCTTTTGAAGTGGATTTAACAAGTGACATAAGGGATCATAGACTGACCAGGTGAAAGCATGGAAAGCATGTCATGGAAAGAGCAGGTGTTCCTAATGCTTTTTTACACTGTGTATAGTAGAGGGGAATGTCATTGACTTTATCACATGCATTCCTTATGAATGTGCCTGAAACTTTGTCTTGTGATTTGCCATACATTTGTTATTAACTACCAGATGAGGAAATCTTAGGAGAAATATGTATTATATTAGGGGTGGGCTTTGCAGACGAATACCGAACATTTTATAATTTTACAAATAATGAGCAGTATGACATAGATCTTGTTTACAGGGGAATGCCATTATGGAACTACAGTTTTTTAACATGATCATTTTCCAAAAAGGCTCCTCAAGCGAGTGTAAATCCTTCTGTAAGACTATATTCATTTTGCAAGCGTAGTTTTCCTTTTCTCTTGCCTCCAATAAGTATTTGTTCCCTCACGTGTAATATATATAGATAGATAGATAGATAGATATAGGACATTTCTCAGGTGTGTGTGTGTGTGTTATCCACTACCAACCTTGAGTTTGAGCAGCCAATCTTAAATGTTTCATTTTACATTTTAGTTATTAAGCAGACGCTCCTATCCAGAGCGACTTAGTTAGTGCAGTCATCTTCAGATAGTTAGGTGGGACAACCGCATATCACAAGCATAGAAAGTAGACCTCAGTAGTCAGAGCTAGAAAGGGGGGGTCGAGGTGAGGAGGATTATTTAAGATACTGTTTGAAGAGGTAGGGTTTCAGATGTTTTTGGAAGATTGGCAGGGAGGGACTGCTGTCCTAGCTTCAGGGGGAAGCTGGTTCCACCATTGGGGTTCCACCATTGGAGTGCCAGGACAGAGAAGAGCTTGGACTGGCCTGAGCGGGTAGATGTGTGGGGGCCAGGAGACCTGAGGTGGCGGAGTGCTCAGGTTTGGGTGTTGGGTTGGAGCATAGCCTGAAGGTAGGGAGGGACAGTTCCTCTTGCTGTTCCTTAGGTAAGCACCATGGTAATGTAGTTTCCATTTCAATTGCTCTTAAATCTCATAAACATATTTACCTTGTGAAGTAATTACATAAGGACTGATTGTTTTAGTCTGTTCATTTAGCCAAAGCTTTTGCTTAGCCAGGTCAAATATCTGGCAGGACTGCGATTTTATGCCTGCAGTTTTCTGCAACTGTCATGATTTACAATGACTGAATCTACCAACTCGCCTGGCAAGGTTTCCTATAAGATTCACTGAAGCTCATTTATTTAATTAAACTGGTTATTTAATTAGAGTGAATGGCCACTGCAATCACTGACAGTTGGCCAAAAGTTTATATAACACTTGCTGGCCAGTGACATCCAGGCAAAGTGGAAAGATTTCTGCTTTAAATAATGAAGTAGGCATTTCTGGCTCTCTTACACATTCCCTCCTTACTTTGCTAAAAGGAGTGTTCTGCTGGCATCTTTCCCATTCTCAGTTCTCCCAAAGTCATAACCCTGACATTTCCTCACAACACAAAGAAATTAGAACAATTACTGTCTGCCTATTCTCATAGGGTTGCTGTGTGTCAACAGGGTGCCATTTATGGGCCTAATTGTGTTAGTGAATATCCCTTATGGCCTTCACATGACGAGGGTAAACAGACAACTTGTACCCATGGTATGGCTATATAAAATGTATGGTCATTATGTAATTCTATCATACCTCCTGTCTAGTAGTAGACCTGGGATGGGGAGAAGGGGCATAGGGGAATGTGCCCCATCAGATTTGTCCTGTTTTTATTTTTTTGTTTCTCTGTAATGCTACTAGCCACCTAGCAATTTTATGAAGTTAGCTTTAGCTAGCCCAGATAGGTTCCCAACCTTATAACTAGCTACCAAGAAGCCATTTTAGGCTATCTTGGCTGGCATGCCTGGTGGCAAGGTTGGTAGACTTTAGAAAAGCAAGCAATAACTAAATGTACTGAATAAGACTCACATACCTTTCAATCTTTTACCCAGATGTTTGCAGAGAAGCACATTTAGTTTCTTTAAAGAAAGAACCACCAGTCAGGATACAGACAGCTCAAGAGGTAAACTTAGATTAGCATAATGATTATGGCTCTAGATTGCAGGAGAATGTTTCAGGTGTTTAAAAAATGCCAAATTCTCCAACTTCAACACCCCCCAGTCATCCTCACATACTTTGCCCCCTCAGATTTTTGGGGTGTATGACGCACCTGCGAAGGGGAGCAGTGTGTGCTGGTCCAGTGAGGGCTCAGAGCCCATTTTCTATATGACCCCTCAAAGCAGCATGGGTGACGTGTGATTGGGAATGAGTGTGTTAGCCATAACATTTCAGATGTCTGAGGATTGGTGGGTGGAGAACCAGGGAGAAGCTTAATGCTTATACAGCCAGGCTGGGGGAATGACATGCATCCTTATTACTGTACAGTAAAAAATGGTTGGTACTGCCACCCAACCATAGGTACTACAAATAAAGACTAGGCCTTTCTGAACAGCACACTGTCTGTGCAAGGAATGAAGGGCACTGTTTGTTGGGGTATAGATAGTGTATTGGTGTGGTGTACAGGTACTAGTAAGGGATTGGTGGAATGTGTTTCCCTTTTAACACAAGGCATTTTGTGGTAATTGTTTTTGGGCAACGGGTGAGATGGAAAAATGTCAGGAACGATTTCACAATGTGCAACTATGGCCTTTACTAATGGTGACTCAGGTGCTTTCTATTCTGTGTAAGACTTCCCTCTCCTTTTAGAACTAGGTTTAACAATACGCATGGTATTCTGTGTAAGACTTCCCTCTCCTTTAGAACTAGGTTTAACAATAAGCATGGTATTCAGTGAAGGCACTAACCTTCCAAGATCTTATTGCATCACTGAAAACCTGTAATTCCTGTTAAGCAGAATAGAATGGCTGCTTGTAGGTTGTGAATCACTTAACTTAGCTTTACCTTATGGAGTGGAAATAAGTTAACTAATTATATAATGAGTTCATTTGATTCTGTCCAACTAACATTGTATATCAAGATTGTGTAGGGAGGTCCCAGAAGAAGCTACAATGGCTTCCATTTATGCCATGCATTTGTTATGTTTGCTCATGGTGGGAAAGTAATGTAGAATTATGGGGTGGACTTCTGTAGAGATTGTATGGGGGTAACAATGTTTTATATAATTATTCTAATACACCAGCCTGCCTTTGTACAGTATGTGTAGCTCTGTTAAGGTCAATAAAGATCTGCATTATTGTGTTTGTCACACACATGCTGTTGTAGGAATAGGTAATTACTTCAAAATACAGTATTCTCACCCCTTGACTTTTTACACATTTTGTTGTTACAGCCTGAATTTAAAATTGATTAAATTTAGATTTTTGTTGTCACTGACTGACACGCAAAACCCCATAATTGCCCTTCGATATTATGTCCTACAAATGAACCTGAAGTGTCTTGAGTCAATAAGTATTAAACCCCTTTGTTATGGTGAACCCTAAATAAGTTCAGGCGTAAACATTTGCTTAAACGAGTCACATAATGGGCCTCCCGAGTGGCGCAGTGGTCTAGCTGTGCCATTAGAGATTCCGGGTTTGAGTCCAGGCTCTGTCGCTGCGACAGGGAGACCCATGGGGCGGCGCACAATTGGCCCAGCGTCGTCCGGGTTAGGGGAGGGTTTGGCCGGCAGGGATGTCCTTGTTCCATTGCGCATTAGCGACTCCTGTGGGCTGGGCGCAATGCAAGCTGATACTGTTTCCTCCGGGCAAATTGGTGCAGCTGGCTTCTGGGTTAAGTGGGCATTGTGTCAAGAAGCAGTGCGGTTGGGTTGTGTTTCAGAGGGCGCACGACTCTCGACCTTCTTGTCTCCCGAGTGCGTACGGGAGTTGCGGCGATGAGACCAGACTGTAACTACAAATTGGATACCATGAAATTGGGGAGGAAAAAGGGCAAAAAAAATAAAACTGGTCACATAATAAGTTACATGGACTCTGTGTGCAATAATAGTGTTTGACATGACTTTTGAATGACTACCTCTTCTCCGCTGTACCCCACAAAAACAATTATCTGTAAGATCCCCTCAGTTAAGCAGTGAATTTCAACCACAAAGACCAGAGAGGTTTTCCAATGCAAAGAAGCAGACATTGGATATCCCTTTGAACATGGTGGTTAATATTACACTTTGGATGGTGTATCAATACACCCAGTCGCTGCAAAGCGTCCTTCCTAACTCAGTGGCCGTGGGGGTACGCCAAATAAAAATGTGATTCACATTTAAAAAAAAAAAAAATTCACATTTTCAAACACCATTTATATTTTCCAACGGGGCTATACATTTGGGTGAGTTTTTTTTTTTCTTGCCAGAGTAGCCTTGTTTCACTGCCAAAAATAAAATGAAACCATCTAGTGTTTAGCGAAATAACAACACAATGTCAAATACAGGTAGCCTAGTCAAATAATTAACATCCAATCACATTAACCGTTACTCGCTCGCGGGAATTCCACTAACCGTCCGTATGTAGCCAACATAGCTACTGCACATGTTGGTATCTGTACTGATGGCACAAAAGCCATGACGGGGAGCCATAGTGGAGTGGTAATGCGATTGCAAGCAGTTGCTCCCGATGCCACTTGGGTACACAGCAGCATCCACGAGAGCCTCTTGCGGCCAAGGGAATGCCTGACAGCTTGAAAGACGTTTTGGACACTACAGTGAAAAATGTTTAACTTTGTTAAAGCAAGGCCCCTGAACTCTCGTGTATTTTCTGCACTATACAATGATATGGGCAGCGACCATGATACAGAAGTGCACTTATCAAGGGGCAAAGTATTGACAATTTTTTAATTTTTTTATTGAGAGACTAGCTTAAAGTTTTCTTTACTGACCATAATTTTCACTTCTGACCGCTTGCATGATGAGTTTCTCACACGACTGGCCTATCTGGGGGATGTTTTTTCTCGCCTGAATGATCTGAATCTAGGATTACAAGGACTCTCTGCAACTATATTCAATGTGCAGGACAAAATTGAGGCAATGATTAAGAAGTTGGAGCTCTTCTCTCTGCATTAACAAGGACAACACACAAGTCTTTCCATTATTGTATGATTTTTGTGTGCAAATGAACTCAAGCTTACGGACAATGTCAAATGTGATATAGCGAAGCACCTGAGTGAGTTGGGTGCGCAATTACTGTGGGGTTCTGACATTTTTATACCATAATAGTATCAACAATTGCTAATTGCTAATAATCATATTGGGGGTTATTCTGTAAGGACTTGTGTATGTGTAACCCCTGTGCGGACATCTTGAGAAAATTGCCGACTTGTGGTTAAGTGGGGGGTGTGGGGTCTTTATCTCAAGACCCTGTCTGGTGGAAAAATACTGAGCTGCCAAAAACAAGATAAATCAAGAAGAGCGCCGAGAGGCTGGGACCAGCCTGTGTGACAACGATTAGCCAGGCAAATCTAAACCACGCCGAGCCACTGTTCTGATAAGCCCATCCCGAGGTGGGAACTAAACTGTCGGGGCATTTAATAAGAACTTTTTGGGTGTTGCCCAGTTCCTGTTTCGTCCTGCGTGATGTTACAGTGAACCCGTATATACGGAAATTGTATTTGCCATTTATTAACTTTTGAATTAAACAATTATTTTAACCAAGTTCAGGTGTATTATCGTTCCTATCTCAGTTGAACCTACGCAAAACTTAACATTACGCAGGTACTTTCCCGATACGGATGACACAAACAACTGGATTCGTTATCCCTTTCATGCCCTGCCTCCAGTCCACTTACCGATATCTGAACAAGAGAGCCTCATCGAAATTGCAACAAGCGGTTCTGTGAAAATTGAATTTAATCAGAAGCCACTGCCAGATATATAGATTGGGCTGCGCTCAGAGTATCCTACCTTGGCAAATCGCGCTGTTAAGACACTGATGCCCTTTGCAACCATGCACCTATGTGAGAGTGGATTCTTGGCTCTCACTAGCATGAAAAACTAAATACCGGGACAGACTGTGTGTGGAAAATGATTTAAGACTGAGACTCTCTTCAATACAACCCAAAATTGCAGAGTTATGTGCATCCTTTCAAGCACACCGTTCTCATTAACCTGTGGTGAGTTATTCACCATTTTCGATGAACAAATAAGGTTTTATATGTAAGATGGCTAAATAAATAAAGAGCGAAATTATTTATTATTATTATTTGTTCCCTAGTCCTATAAGAGCTCTTTGTCACAACCCGGCTTGTGGGAAGTGACAAACTCACACTTCTTATGTTTAATAAATGTATCGTATAGTGTGTGTGTGTGTGTGTGGCAGGCTTATAATGATGGCAAAAAAACAAATTTGAGAGTGCGCTGACCCTGGTGTTAGAGGGGGTACGCAGCTGGAGGTTGAATGTTTGAAGGGTTACGGGACTATAAAAAATTTGGGAACAACTGCCGCTCAGGGATTTCAGTGAGGCCAATGGTGACTTTTTATACCCCCTTTTTCTCCCCAATTATGTGATAGTCAAATGCGATCCAATTACGATCTTTTCTCATCGCTGCAACTCCCCAATGGGCTCGGGAGAGGCGAATGTTGAGTCACGCGTCCTCCAAAAACATGACCCGCCAAACTGTGCTTTTAAACACCCGCCCGCTTAACCCGGAAACCAGCCGCACCAATGTTTCGTAGGAAACACCTTACAACTGACAACCGAATTTAGCCTGCAGGTGCCCATCCTGCCACAAGGAGTTGCTAGAGCCACCCCGGCCAGTAAAGCCACCCCGGCCAGACCCTCCCCTAACTGGGACGGCGTTGGGCCAATTGCGGTCCGCCCTATGTGACTCCCGGTCACAGCCAGTTGTGACACAGCCCGGGATCAAACCCAGGTCTGTAGTGACTCCTCAAGCTTCACTGTAGGGATGGTGCCAGGTTTCCTCCAGACGTGACGCTTGGTATTCAGGCCAAAGAGTTCAATCTTGGTTTCATCAGACCAGAGAATATTGTTTCTCATGGTCGGAGTCCTTTAGGTGCCTTTTGGCAAACTCCAAGTGGCCTATCATATACCTTTTACTGAGGAGTAGCTTCTGTCTGGCCAATCTACCATAAGGGCCTGATTGGTAGAATGCTGCAGAGATGGTTGTCCTTCTGGAAGGTTCTCTCATCTCCGCAGAGGAACTCTGGAGTGCTGTCAGAGTGACCATTGGGTTCTTGGTCACCTCCCTGACCAAGTCCCTTCTCCCCCGCCCGATTGTTTAGTTTTACCGGGCGGCCATCTCTAGGAAGAGTCTTGGTGGTTCCAAACTTCTTCCATTTAAGAATGATGGATGCCAGTGAGTTTTTGGGGACCTTCAATGCTGCAGAAATTATTTGGTACCCTTCCCCAGATCGGTGCTTTGCCACAATCCTGTCTCGGAGCTCTACAGACAATTCCTTTGACCTCATGGCTAGGTTTTTGCTCTGACAAGTGTGGGACCTTTATATAGACAGTTGTGTGCCTTTCCAAATCATGTCCGATCAATTGAATTTACCACAGGTGCACTCCAATCAACTTGTAGAAACATCTCAAGGATGATCAATTGAAACAGGATGCACTTGAGCTCAATTTCAAATCTCATAGCAAAGGGTCTGAATACTTATGTTAAAAAGGTATTTCTGTTTTATAAATGTGCAAATATTTCTAAAAACCTATTTTCGCTTTGTCATTATGGGGTATTATGTGTAGATTGATGAGGGAAAAAAAATTATTTAATCCATTTTAGAATAAGTCTGTAACCTAACAAAATGTGGAAAAGGGGAAGGGGTCTGAATACTTTCCGAATGCACTGTATACCCTAAAACTCTGATTTGTTCAGGGGATGTAATTACACAATGTGCATGATGGCAGTGCATATAATCCAATATCATTTTACACAAGTAGTGATACATAAATAATTTGACTTCAATTATTACCTAAAGTAGTTCTCTTGGGATTATAGTTCAACTCATATGATTATTTGAGATAGCTGAAGTACCATTGTCTGCATTGTGGATCACCGCTCGCTAATTAATCATCTCCCCTGTTCACACCATCTTGTTCCCCACTTGATGTAGCAGCTCGACAACCCCTCTGATGTCTGAGGAGGTACTGTAATTGAAAGGGTTCATACTGATCTGATGCTCAGAAGTCACTCACATCTGGACATCCCTTCAATATTTATTAACCTGTGTCTGTCCAATAGTCCTTGAAGTCCTCTAATAGTCCTTGAAGTCTACTTGACAACCCTCGTTAAGCCCCTCTTACTTTAATGAGGGGAACCTACATTTTTCTGGCAGAACTACCATGCGGCCTCTTGTCAATGGCAATTACAGCTCTGGAACCCTGCTTTTCCTACTTGCTCTGTCTTTTGGAGTGGCTTGGGAATCCTGTGATCAGACTCCATCTTCTGTGTTTTTAATTGGTAGTTTGGAAGTCCTGCCTAGAGATGCAGGCCTTTGAGTCAGTAACTCTGTAGTAATAGATGCCACCTCTCCATAGGTGAAAAAGCTCTGACCCTGCATACAGCTTTGTGGTTTTACAACAAGGAACCAAAGTAGGCCTACAAAGTAACTTGTAGTATACAGTTTGCTGTCTCCATTTAATCAATCAACAAAAAAAGCCCAATTTAATAATGGAATCTATTTTGATGTGGGCTTACTTCTCACTGATGCTCTAGTGTTGATTTGTATGGAGCCTAATTGATTCATTAAGCTGTTTGTATGCGACGCTAAATTCACTGAGATCAATCAGACCTTCTATTCTTCCTTTTCATAATAAGAGCTGGAGAGAAATACTAATTACTACGTTGTGTGCCCTGAGCACAAGGAAAAGGTTATTTAGAGATGCCTTCTCTGTCTGAAAAATGGCATGCAAAAATAGATTTTCCTTGGAACTGCTAGAATGTATGATGTACAGTTGAAGTCGGAAGTTGACATACAGTTAGGTTGGAGTTATTAAAACTCGTTTTTCAACCACTCCACAAATATCTTGTTATCAAACTATAGTTTTGGCAAGTCGGTTAGGACATCTACTTTGTGCATGACATCAGTCAGGAAGTTAAAGCTTGGTCGCAATTGGGTCTTCCAAATGGACAATGACCCCAAGCATACTTCCAAAGTTGTGGCAAAATGGCCTAAGGACAACAAAGTCAAGGTATTGGAGTGGCCATCACAAAGCCCTGACCTCCATCCTATAGAAAATTTGTAGGCAGAACTGAAAAAGCATGTGCGAGCAAGGAAGCCTACAAACCTGACTCAGTTACACCAGCTCTGTCAGGAGGAATGGGCCAAAATTCATCCAACTTATTGTGGGAACCTTGTGGAAAGCTACCCGAAACATTTGACCCAAGTTAAACAATTTAAAGGCAATGCTACCAAATACTAATTGAGTGCATGTAAACTTCTGACCCACTGGGAATGTGATGAAAGAAATAAAAGCTGAAATAACTCATTCTCTCTACTATTATTCTGACATTTCACATTCTTAAAATAAAGTGGTGATTCTAACTGACCTAAGACAGGGAATTTTTACTATGATTAAATGTCAGGAATTGTGAAACTGAATTTAAATGTATTTGGCTAAGGTGTATGCATTACATTGTCTGCGTGTATGTATATATCTATGTGTGTGTATATACACAGTACCAGTCAAATGTTTGGACACACCTACTCATTACAGGGTTTTTCTTTATTTTTACTATATTCTACATTGTAGAATAATAGGGAAGACATCAACACTATGAAATAACACATGGAATCCTATTGTAACCAATAAAGTGTTAAACAAATCACAACATTTTTATATTTGAGATTCTTCATATAGTCACCCTTTGCCTTGATGACAGCTTTGCACACTTGACATTCTCTTCATGAGGTCGACTTCATGAGGTCTTCACCTGGAATGCATTTCAATTAACAGGTGTGAATTAAAAGTTAATTTGTTGAATTTATGAATGCGTTGAGCCTATCTGTTGTGTTGTGAAAAGGTAGGGGTGGTATACAGAAGATAGCCCTATTTGGTAAATGGCAAAGACAGCTCAAATAAGCAAAGAGAAACAACAGTCCATCATTACTTTAAGACATGAAGGTCAATCAATCCGGAAAGTCGCAAAAAACATCGATCTATGATGAAACTGTCTCTCATGAGGACCGCCACAGGAATGGAAGACCCAGAGTTACCAGCCTCTGACATTGCAGCCCAATTAAATGCTTCACATAGTTCAAGTAATAGACACATCTCAACATCAACTGTTCAGAGGAGACTGTGTGAATCAGGCATTCATGGTCGAATTGCTGCAAATAAACCACTACTAAAGGACACCAATAAGAAGAAGAGACTTGCTTTGGCCAAGAAACATGAGCAATGGACATTAGACCAGTGGAAATTAGTAATTTGGTCTGAAGTCAAAATTTGAGATTTTTCGTTCCAACCGCTGTGTCTTTGTGAGACGCAGTGTGCGTGAACGGATGATCTCCGCATTTGTATTTCCCACCGTAAAGCATGGAGCAGGAGGTGTTATGGTGTGGGGGTGCTTTGTTGGTGACACTGTCCGTGATTTATTTAGAATTCAAGGCACACTTAACCAGAATGGCTACCACAGAATTATGCAGCGATACGCCATCCCATCTGGTTTGGGCTTAGTGGGACTATAATTAGTTTTTCAACATGACCCAACCCCTGTTTTTGCTTTGTCATTATGGGGTGTTGTGTGTAGATTGATGAGGAGAAAAAAACAAATGTAATCAATTTTAGAATAAGGCTGTAAAAAAGTAAAGGGTTCTGAATACTTCCCAAAGGCACTGTATTTACCAAAAAATATATGGGGGATTGGAAATGATGCAGACAATTACATTGATGGAAGCTACAATCTATCTGCAATATTAAAGCTCATCTACCCCCTAAAATATATATATATATATATATACATACAGCTCAGGAAAAAATTAAGAAACCAGTGCAAGATGATCAGTTTCTCTGGTTTTACTAACTTTATCAAACAAGTTATGGACTTTTTATAGGCCTAGGCTACATCAAAATGCAAATAGGCTACAGTTAAAAACAATACGTTTTGGTTGTCGCTGATAATATGTCAGTGTGAATCATTTCTCATATTTCCCCACTTTCAGGGGTATGACATTACATTTGTATGTCACTTTAGCTAATAGGCTATGTGTTTGTAGATGACTGAGGTGCATGAACCAATAGCAGCCAAGGTGATAATAGCTGGGATAATTTTTCCATAATGGCTGCTGTTGCTGCTAGCTAGCTTGAGGAGGAAAATGGCAGTTTATTTAAACTAGTAGTCATTCAATCTTCCCGGTGTAACAGTTGGGATAATGAGCAATTCGAAGTACAACACATTTCTCATCCCCGGATTAAGGTACATTTTCTGTACAATATTTCGCACTGGTCCGTGGTCTCTTAATATACACAGGAATGCTGTCCGACCCTATTGCAGCTTTAAGAAAGCTGGCCAGATCTTCTGGCTACCACCTCATCTACACTGACCATGGAGGTAGGCTCCGCCTAATCTGTTACACAAACTGCCGGATCGTTTTAAAATCCACTGCGACAATGTTGCAAACACTCAAATTATACATTCTCTGATAAATCTCTACAATATTGTAAACAATGTTTATTCTGTCAAAGTCGAGAATGCATGGACAAGCGTCTCAACCCCCATCACTCCTCCTTCGATGGTGTCTCCACGGAGTGTGATTGGATTAGAGACGGTTACCCTTTCCCCTCTAACCCGGTGATGTTGGCTGTTTCCTGCTCTCTACTCGACTGCCGAAGCTGCACTGAACACAGCTCAGATACGGGACGCTTTAATCAAAGCAAAAGCCTATCAGACAATTATTTCACATTCAAACAGACAGCAATGCGAAGGAAGTCGAGGATATTACTATGCTTTGCTGTCCTCTGGGTGCTTGGCATAGCATATTATTTCTATTCGGGAACAACGTTGAGTCGAAAGGTATGTTTCCCCGACTCTTTTCTGAGCTTATTGAAAATTCATTAGAGCTCGCTTCCAGGACAATTCAGTCCACGGAATGGTTTCAAGACAAAAGCGAAGCATGTTGTGTAGATTTTTATCATGGCTATTTTGATAGTCTGCTAATATTATAGAACGCAAATTCCGATTGTATACCGTTAAGAAATCTATTATATTCATGATCAACGAGATTATTTGTATTTGCTTAATAGAAATACAGCTATTACATGCTTTGGTTCTGATATCTGGTAGCTAATCGTAGCATAGTCTGATTAATCAGGCTGTAATGCACAATTAATTGGTATATACAGCCTGAATCTAATGCCTACAAAATCGTGTAAATGCTCCTTACAAGCAAGAATGTTTTATAAAATTACATTTTAAACTTACTCTACTGGTTGTCTTTGCGGGTTGTCCTTAAACTGCTCGAAATTTGAGACAAATTGTCCAAAGGAAAGTATTGTTTACCCGACTTTTCAGAGAGCCGGTAGGCTGTATGGTTCGGGAACCGATATAAAATTAGTTTTTAATTAGATATTCGGTTTTCTTTCGTCAATAGGTATTGAACCAAGCATGCCATGAAAAGTGTATATGGGGGGTGTGGTATATGGCCAATTATACCACGTCTAAGGGCTGTTCTTAGGCAACGTGGAGTGCTTGGATACAGCCCTTAGCCGTGGTATACTGGCCACATATCACAAACCCCTGAGGTGCCTTATTGCTATTATAGACTGGTTACCAAAGTAATTAGAGCAGTACAAATTAATGTTTTGTTATACTGGCAGTATATGGTCTGATATACCACGGCTTTCAGCCAATCAGCATTCAGGGCTCGAACTGCCCAGTTTATAATCCGATTTAAGGGAGAGTGGAGAACAATCCACTCTTTTATTTTTACGAATAGTGGATTTTTTTAAAGATTGAAATCTTGAAAAATTGTTCTCCAGCCTCCCCTGATTCAGGATATGTTGTTTTCATTGTCCTGGCGTGCTTGGTTAATTTGCTATTGACGAGAGAACTGAATATCCAATATAAAACTAATTTGACCTTGGAACCAAACATATAACCTACCTACTGATCTCTAAAAAGTCAGGTAAACAATACTTTCCTGTGGATATTTTCTCTTATTTCGAGCAGCTGAATGACAAACCACACAGACAATAGGTAGAGTAAGTTTAAATGTAATTTTATTCAACATTCTTACTTGTAAGGAACATTTAGATCATTGTGTCAGGCATTAGCTTCAGGCTGTATATACCAATTAATTGTGTATTACAGCCTGATTAATCCAACTAATCGTAGCCTATCATTTTGATGTGTGATTGAATAGCTAGGCCATTGTAACAATTTTATTGAGAGCTGTGTTTTAATGCACACACCACTTCCTTAATTCAACTATGACTGTTGCTATAGTGGCAGGAAGTAGCCTATATCGGCTACATTGTAACAAAATATGCATACCTTATGTGTTGTTTGCCATTGCTTAAAATCCCTGCTTATCTATGGTCATATGATTACAAGTGAGGAATAGGCTATTGCCTGTAGTTTATAACCTAAGTACTGTATAGCTCTCTCCCAAGCCTTTCACTCGTTCTCTGTTACCGTTAATAAACAGAAATGAGGTCAAACACGTCACTTATTGTTAAGTTGTGCATTCAATAAATATATTAAAGTGGTTTATCATGTAACCAACCCCTGTGATAACACCTGCTCCCTTTATTGGGCCGCTATTTGCTCTCATCTTGTCAGTGTGTGCTCTGTCATTTGGCACCTTTAATTTGACATTATGCTGATAGGTGGTGCAGCTAGATAAGGGACCTATTGACATTCTGATTTGATTAACAAAGGCCCAGTCTCCACTAAAGGCAGTTATCAGTGAGTAGTTTCCCATTTCCCTGTGCAAGGCAGAGGGATGCCTCAAGGCCAAATCACAAGGTACTGCTCAGGAACGACACCACTGTGCTAAGCTCCCACGTTGGACTCAAATAGGGGTGATAACAATGCTGCTGGTTTCCTGTCTGTGGGAAAGGGGCATCTGATGTCTGTGGGAAAGGGGCATCTACACACAATACCCCATAATGACAAAGTGAAAACATGTTTTTAGAAATGTTTGCAAATGTATTTAAATAAAATGCAGATATTTATGTAAGTATTCAACCCCCTGAGTCAATACATGTTAGAATCACCTTTGGCAGGGATTACAGCTGTGAGTCTTTCTGGGTAAAAGGTGCTACATGGTCAATCTGACATCTGTGTTGCAGTGCAGCATTTACGGTGATACAGCCTCTGCAGAAGTTAGGGCATTCATTTAGCTTAGCTCCATTAGTGTCTTTTTTTATCCTGAAACTCTCCAGTCTGTAATGATTACAAGCATACTCATAACATAATGCAGCCACCACTGTGCTTGACAATATGGAGTGGTGGTTAGTAATGTGTTGTATTGGATTTGCTCCAAACATAACACAAAAAATGAATTGCTTTGCCACATTTCTTGCAGTATTACTGCCTTGTTCCAAACAGGATGCATGTTTTGGAAATGTTTTATTCTGTACAGGCTTCCTTCTTTTCTCTCGATCAATTAGGTTAGTATTGTGGAGTAACTACAATGTTGTTTATCCACCCTTAGTTTTCTCATATCACAGCCATTAAACTCTAACTGTTTTAAAGTCACCATTGGTTTCCTTCCTCTCCAGCACCTGAGTTAGGAAGGACGTCTATATTTTTGTAGTGACTGGGTGTATTGATACACCATCCAATGTGTAATAATGACTTCACAATGCTCAAAGGATATTCATTGTCTGCTATTTTTATTTTTACCCGTCTACCAATCAATGCCGTTCTTTGCGAGGCATTGGAAAACCTTCCTGGTCTTTGTGGTTGAATCAGTGTTTGTAATTCACTGCTTGACTGAGGGACCTTACAGAAAATGGTATGTGTGGGGTACCGAGATGAGGTAGTCGTTCAAAAATCATGTTAAACACTTATTGCACACAGAGTAAGTCCATGCGACTTATTATGCGAGTTGTTAAGCAAATATTTACTCCTGAACTTATTTAGGCTTGCCATAACAAAGGAGTTGAATGCACTTTCATTGTAGTTCTATCTATATGTTAGGTAGGCCAGTTGAGAACAAGTTGCTATCTCCACAATTAGTCCATCAGCTGTAGGTCTATCTGAGGTGTCTGTCTATGATTTGGAAAGGTGAAGATTTTGCTTTGCAGGAGAGCAGCAGTTAAAGGTGCCCACAGTAGCAGAGAGCCAAACACCATTATGCTCCCTCTTGTCCTGTGACTCCTGCTACTGCAGACTGGATCCCTCTGCAGTTTCGGGGCTATCGACAGGCTCCTGCAGACTGGATCCCTCTGCTGTTTCGGGGCTATCGACAGGCTCCTGCAGACTGGATCCCTCTGCTGTTTCGGGGCTATCGACAGGCTCCTGCAGACTGGATCCCTCTGCTGTTTCGGGGCTATCGACAGGCTCCTGCAGACTGGATCCCTCTGCTGTTTCGGGCTATCGACAGGCTCCTGCAGACTGGATCTTTCGGATGTTTTGGACTATTGAAAGTTTCCTTTACTGCTGCTCCTGTAGTACTCCAATTTTAGCTAGAATGTATTTATATCCTTATGGCACTTAAACATGTTTTCAATTGAATTAATCACTTGAAGTATGCTTTTCTGCAAAAGTCTGCATCTTAGTTTGAATCGTGTGATATGGAATATACAGAAGATGTTTAGGCTTCTATCTATATGACAGCTGAAGAGGCCTCTTTAACCATTGAAATTGAATTTTATTTATTGCTCTCCACCAAGGAAATTCTAGTTTACAGACCTACATTTTACACAAACCAACAAACGTCACCCAGACATTTAAAGTTCCAAACCTACAGTTTCACTGTGAAGACGCCAGAGAATGGCTGCTTTGAACTGAGGAAACTATACACTGAGAGGCCTAAAATTAGGCGTATGTAGTCATGGCAGGTTTGAGATCCTCAATGTAAGCAGCCATGTCAGATGATTGATGCTTTCCCCAACCTCCCACTTGATTGTATTGGGAGCTGCTGCGGCTTGGTGAGAATGCACTCACTGGATGTGTATGATAAAAGCTGACAATCTGGTTATCTCTTGCTCCAAAGGGTTTGATCTGACTTCCGCTCTGCAACACAATTATTGACAAACTGATTGTTCTGCTTTTGCTCAGCCACCAACAGTGTAGCTGCGCCCACTAGTGTAAAGCTTTTTAAGTCAGAGGTCTTTTTGGAATTTATTCATTTGCAAGTATTAAGAAATGTAAATTAAAAAGTTAGTGTGTTTGAAGAAAAGGTAGAGAATTTCTAAATGTGTACACATACGCACAGCAGTATTCTAGAATATTGGACCGTAGGCTTTCATACTTTTCTCAGCGCAGCTCATGCAATTTCTCCATCTGTCAATACATTGAAATGAAAAGAGGACTCATACCCGAGTCACGGGGAGGTGCGCATTCGAGTTGTGCATCCCTGTCCCCTGCGGATGGTGGTCTCAGAACCGCGTAGCAATGTCACAAAGTGATGCCGGACTATCGCATCTCAGCACTATGATTTACGCTTGACAGAGAGCATCATAACTGAGCATCTTCAGGTTACATTTTTGAACAGGTTACTGGATGTTTGATTTGCTAGAGTAATTGTTGTAATAATAATGATATTCACAAATTTGATTCTAATATTTCAGTGTTCCCCTTAATTTTTTTCCAACATTTTGTTACGTTATAGCCTTATTCTAAAATGTATTTAAATTGTTTTTTCCCCTCATCAATCTACACACAATACCCCATAATGCCAAATGAAAAAGTAGGTTTTCAGATTTTTTTGCAAAAAAATACAGAATAAAATGGAAATATCACATTTGCGTAAGTATTCAGACCCTTTACTCAGTACTTTGTTGAAGCACCTTTGGCATCAAATACAGCCTCGAGTCTTCTTGGGTATGACGCTACAAGCTTGACGCACCTGTATTTGGGGAGGTTCTCCCATTCTTCTCTGCTGATCCTCTCAAGCTTTGTCAGGTTGGACGGGGAGCGTCGCTGCACAGATATTTTCAGGTCTCTCCAGAGGTGTTCAATTGGGATAAAGGCCGGGCTCTGGCTGGGACACTCAAGGACATTGAGACTTGTCCCGCAGCCACTCCTGCGTTGTCTTGGCTGTATGTTTAGGGTTGTTGTCCTGTTGGAAGGTGAAGCTTTGCCCCCCAGTCTGAGGCTCTGGAGCAGGTTTTCACCAAGGATCTCTCAGTACTTTGCTGCGTTCATCTTTCCCTCGATCCTGACTTGTCTCCCAGTCCCTGCCACTGAAAAACATCCCCACAGCATGATGCTGTCACCATGCTTCACCGTAGGGATGGTGCCAGGTTTTTTCCAGACGTGACACCAAAGAGTTCAATCTTGGTTTCATCAAACCAGAGAATCTTGTTTCTCATGATCTGAGAGGTGCCTTTTGGCAAACTCCAAGTGGGCTGTCATGCCTTTTTTTACTGAGTGGCTTCCGTCTGGCCACTCTTCCATAATGTCCTGATTGGTGGAGTGTTGCAGAGATTGTTGTGATTCTGGAAGGTTCTCCCATCTCCACAGAGGTCTGTCAGAGTGACCATCGGGTTCTTGGTCACCTTCCTGACCAAGGCCGTTCTCCCCCGATTGCTCAGTTTGGCAGGGCGGACAGCTCTAGGAAGAGTCTTAGTGGTTCCAAACTTCTTCCATTTAAGAATGATGGATGAAACAGAGTTCTTGGGGACCTTTTGGTACCCTTCCCCAGATCTGTGCGTCGACAGAATGCTGTCTCTGAGCTCTACAGACAATTCCTTTTGATTGATAAGGAAAAACAGTTATTTAATCAGTTTTAGAATAAGGCTGTAACCTAACAGAATGTGGAAAAGTCAAATACAATATGTTGTCCATCTAACCTGGAAGAGGAAATTATTTTCCAAAAACAAACAAAAGTGGCACTGACCCAGTGATTATGCTCACTTACCGGGGATATGGCCAATGTTCTCTGCTGGTGCCAATATGTTAAGTTGAGTTGTTATTGATAACTAAAAGACTGATTGGAGTCTTCTTATTGTCTTCTCTTTACAGCAATAGCCATTTTGTTTTCTCAACAGTTTTTCAGCTATTGTATTTTTAAATATTGTGATATGCCTTGCTGCCTTGCTGGAGTTGCGACTGTCAGTGACTTACAATCATCGATTTGGTATTTGCAGTGTGCTCTGCGCAAATTGTGGGCCCTTCTGACTGTAGGCTATGCGATTTCAAACAATCTAGTTTATTTTTTATTTTTATTAACTAATGATCCTCTGTGGCCAAATCATGCTTTCTGCTGTAGTAGCCTATTTAGAATTATTAAAATTATTTCTGTATAGACAGGAGTAAGCTAATTAGGCTATATAATTTTGGCAATTTAATTCAATTCCCTTTAGGGAAAGCCTTGCTTCCCCTAGCCTTATGGATGCGCCGCCTATGTATTCTAACATCTTCAAATTGCTCATCAGAGTTCGGTAAGGCATGCGGTTGCATCGGAGTTGCTTGTTAAAATGAGTTGCCATAAACAAAATGTGATTTATGTCTTTCTGAGATCTGTGGGTGGATGCCCGCAACCAATGCATATGGGTCCAGCAAAATTAAAATACTGCCGGTCAAATGTCTGACGCCACATTTTCCTAACTGAAACCCTGGGCGGGATATACACGGCGATAGTCCCTGAGAACTCCCTCGGAAGGTAAAAAGGGCAACATTTGATGACCAAGTTTTCCAACTCAGGAGAGCAGAAGCTCACAAACCTGCAAAGTTTTGTACGAGCTTTAGGCGAGGCTACCGTGTTTGTCGGCGCTATCTTGCCAGAATTCATCTAGGACCTCAGCCACCCGAGCCACTGCCTGTTCTCCCCCTTCCATCATTCAGAAGCGGGCAGTATAGGAGCATCATGGCAGAAACCCTGTCCTCACCCTCCAATAGACATTTACAGTGTCATTGTTACAGTTGTAAATACATGTATATTGTTTAATTCACTTCTCTTTTTGACTGTTGGAGCTTAAGAATTTCACTGTGCCCTGCAATTACATGTGCATGTGACTAATAAACACATCTAATCAGCAAGGGCGCCTTGGAGCACTGTTTTTTGTAGGTTGTTTGTGTACCTTTATCTGATGTGTGTTGCTCTTATCTGCAGCCAGGCTAAGCCATACAAATGGACCTGGTTTGGAGCACTAACTCTCTGCTCTTCAGAGAGCTGATCTGTCCTGATCTGCTATGCTTGAGGAGCTCCACTGAGGAACAAAACTGCTAGTGTTCTTCCATGAGCTGGTCATTCACCTCCAACAGTGCTGCCACTCAGTGCCATGATGAGGAAAAGAAGCTTACACAGAAATCATTTGTTTTTGATATCCCATTGTGAGGTTTTAAATGAAAAATGTTGTGTACTGCTTTAACTTTGCTGACTAATTTCCTGTTCCGAGAAATATATAACTTCTGAGAAATATATAACTGACCTTTTTCTATGACGTGCGACGTCCATGAGTGACAAATTAGGCATGTTTTTTTATAATCATGGGTATTGGGGACAGATGATTAGGCATAGTGTCTTGACAAGTATCACTCTGTCTCAATGGCAGTGGTGTAAAGTACTTTGGTAAAAATACTTGAAAGTACTACTTAAGTCGTTTTTTGGGATATCTGTACTTTACTATTTATATTTTTTGGCAACTTTTACTTCACTATATTCCTAAATTTGCTTAATTGAAATTATTTGTACTTTAACTTTGGATACATAAGTATATTTTAGCAATTACATTTACTTTTGATACTTAACTATATTTAAAACCAAATACTTTTAGACTATTTTACTGGGTGACTTTCACTTTTGCTTAAATCATTTTCTATTAAGGTATCTTTACTTTTACTCAAGTATGACAATTGGGTACATTTTCCGCCACCGCTCAATGGAGACATTTGACAAAGACAAAAGTGAGGGAGGAATGCTGCTTTGAGTGGAGAAATGGTTTTGGAGCTGATAGCCGTAGTCATTAGATTCATCATCACATGCTTCACCACCACACATTTCTGTCAAGTGAGCCAGAGGCTCTTTGGGCATAACCCCACGCGTCTGCGCTGCCCCTATACACAATGGATCCATTTTCCGTAGGGCCTGTCGATCTAAAGATGTACCAAGGCCATGAGAAGGATTGCATTGACTCTCATAATAAAGCATTCATAGGACATATTCATCACTGCTGATTACATAACAGGTAATATTATAACAATAACAATATATGCCATTTAGCAGGCACTTTTATCGAAAGCAACTTAGTCATGCGTGCATACATTTTATGTGTGGATGGTCCCGGGAATCAAACCCACACTCTGACGTTACAAGTGCAAGTGCTGGTTGATTTGTATTTGATTTATATTTTTTGTGTATATCAAGTGAGTGTAAGCAAGTCCAATGTATTATGACTGTAAAGATTAGGCATACAAGTTTAAAATATGGTCATAGTAATTTGTAAGAAATAAATATCTACAGTGCTTACTATGAGATATTAACAAAGTATTACAATGTTCAGTCTCTCTGTATAATAGAGGGCAGTAAAACAGCTTGACTTAGACTCTGGTGACCCACACATGGTTGTGATACTTGAATAAATGAGGAGATTGTCTCCCTGACAGTATTACATTTAACAAGGTGGCTCAAGCCACTATAAGACAGTAATAGGACTCTGAAGGGACTGGCTAGGGATGGCACGAGCAGGAATGTGTACTTTGACATGAGGATTAAACGCACTGTCCACTCACTACTCCGCTGATAAAACAGGTTTTTCCTCCTGGTCTTTCACTGCTTGTGTTGAGAGAGAGAGAGAGTGAGCCACAGACCTAAAAAAGGTTTAACACTTTTTGTTTGTTCACACTTGACAGTATGTGAAATACATTGTGAAGTGTCTTTTAGATTTGTTATAACTGAGAATGAGTTTGTTACAATCTCATGTGTTTGAGAGACTGCGCTTCACATTAGTGTTTGGGATTGTGTGAAGGCCACAGGCCAGTAGTGATGAGCGGAGGACTAGCAGCTTTAACTGTAATAGATCCTCTTTGTGCTTTTAATGACAGTGCTGCTGCCTCAGATTTTCCCTAAGACAGTGTTGCAATGTATTTGCCTTGGGCTAATCATGCATATTGAAGTTTTATGGAAAAGGTTTGATCCTATTCCTTGCCTTCTTCAACAATGACCTGCTTTGTTTTAGTGGAAGGATGAACAATGCACTTGCCAGCCAAATTTCAGCGTTATTGTTTTTCTGGATTTTTTTGAGTTTACAAATACTCCCCAGCCCTAGTGCTATTGCATACTTGATACTCAGATTTCAATTTGCTGTGTGTTGATGTTTCCCCTCACTGTGAATTGAAAAGAATGCACCCATTACATTCTAGTACTCGTGGGTTGCTGCTCTCACCCCTTTCCCCTGGCCATATACGCTTCTTACATTTAACATTGACATTTTAGTCATTTAGCAGACTCTTATCCAGAGCGACTTACATTAATCTTAAGATAACTAGGTTAGACAACAACCTATTACAATCGTAGCAAGTACATTTTCACTCAACAAAGTAGTAAAGTTGCTGCTTGTAGAAGTTTGGGGGGTGGTGGTGTGTATCTCTGGATCTACAGTACGTAGCTTACCAGATGCTGAAGATCTGAGGAAGAAAAGTATATTTTTATATAGCTTGAATTACTTATTACTGTCAATCTTTACGGTATCTAAGATTTTTGTTATGTATTCAGTTATTGTATGGATGGGGTTTAGAGACACGGTTGGGTTTTCTTTCCTTCCATTCTCTAAAATGACGTTATGGTAGAGACATGAACATTCAATTATTTAAGTTATTATTTAGTTAACAGCTCTGGTGGACATTACTGCAGTCAGCATACCAATTGCACGCTCACTTAAAACTTGAGACATCTGTGTCATTGTGTTGTGTGACAAAACTGACCATTTTAGAATGACTTTTTGTCTCCAGCACAATGTGCACCTGTGTAGTGATCATGCTGTTAAATCAGATTCTTGATATGCCACACCTGTCAGGTGGATGGATTATCTTGGCAAAGGAGAAATGCTCACTAACAGGGCTCTAAACACATTTTTGCACTATTTGAGAGAAATCAGCTTTTTGCGCGTCAGGAACATTTCTTTGATCTTTTATTTCAGCTCATGAATCATGGGACCAACACTTTACATGTTGCCTTTTATATTTTTGTTCAGTGTAATTTCAAGAGCTGTTGTATCTGTTGCCTCTTGGTTTTTTCATTTGGCTTGAGTCATACCTTGGCCAGATAACTACGTTTTGCGCTGTTGGCATCCTCCTTTAATTAATATGCCTACTTTACCTGTTTTTTTTTGTGTGTTCAGCCTAGCCAAAACACCAGATTTTACTCTCCTAACTTTTAAATATTTGTACATTTAGAAAGGATTAGGGAAATGTTTGGTCAGAAAGTTTACTTTAATGTAAATTATCTGTGCAGGCTAATACTTTATCCATAAAGTGGTCAACCAATGAGAGTAGGGCACATACAGTGCATTCGGAAAGTATTCAGACCCCTTGACTTTTTCCATATTGTGTTACATTACAGCCTTATTCTAAAATGGATTAAATAAAAAATATCCTCATCATTCTACACACAATACCCCATAATGACAAAGCAAAAACTGGTATTCAGAACCTTTGCTATGAGACTCGAAATTGAGCTCCGGTGCATCAGGTTTCCATTGATCATCTTTGATGTTTCTACAACTTGATTGGAGTCCATCTGGTAAATTCAATTTGGAAAGGCACACACCTGTCTATATAAGGTCCCACAGTTGACAGTGCATGTCAGAGCAAAAACCAAGCCATGAGGTCGAAGGAATTGTCCACAGAGCTCTGAGAAAGGGTTGTGTCGACGCACAGATCTGGGGAAGGGTACCAAAACATTTCTGCAGCATTGAAGGTCCCCAAGAACACCGTGGCCTCATCATTCTTAAATGGAAGATGTTTGGAACCACCAAGACCCTTCCTAGAGCTGGCCGCCCAGCCAAACTGAGCAATCAGGGGAAAAGGGGCTTGGTCAGGGAGGTGACCAAGAACCCGATGGTCTCTCTGACAGAGCTCCAGAGTTCCTCTATGGAGATGGGAGGACCTTCCAAGAGGACAACCATCTCTGCATCACTCCACCAATCAGGCCTTTATGGTAAAGTGGCCAGACAGAAGCCACTCCTCAATAAAAGGCACAACAGTCCATTGGAGTTTTCCAAAAAGATTTTAATGGACTCTCAGACCATGAGAAACAAGATTCTCTGGTCTGAGGAAACCAAGATTAAACTCTTTGGCTTGAAAGCCAAGCGTCACGTCTGGAGGAAACCTGGCACCATCCCTACGATGAAACATGGTGGTGGCAGCATCATGCTGTGGGGATGTTTTTCAGCGGCAGGGACTAGGAGACTAGTCAGGATCGAGGGGAAAGATGAATGGAGCAAAGTACAGATATATCCTTGATGAAAACCTGCTCCAGAGCGCTCAGGACCTCAGACTGGGCCAAGGTTCACCTTTCAACAGGAAACTGACCCTAAGCACACAGCCAAGATAACACAGGAGTGGCTTCAGGACAAGTCTCTGAATGCCCTTGAGTGGCCAAGCCAGAGGCCGGACTTGAGCCTGATGGAACATCTCTGGAGGATCTGCAGAGAAGAATGGGAGAAACGATCCAAATACAGGTGTGCCAAGCTTGTATCGTCATACCCTTTGCTTCAACAAAGTACTGAGTAAAGGGTCTGAATACTTATGTAAATGTGCTATTGAAGTTTTTTTTATTTTTTTGCAAACATTTCTAAAAAAACATTTTTTGCATTGTCATTATGGTATATTGTGTGATTGAGGTTAATTATAAAATCTATACAAAAAGTAGAATAAGGCTTTGTAAACAGTCCAGGGGTCTGAATACCTTGCACTGTAGATTCTTACCCGGAAGTTGAGCCAGAGACTTTCCCACCTGGAGGCATACATTTAAGACATCCAAGGACCTTGACAAACACAGCAGAGTATACCCTCCTCTTATTTTCTCTTGTTCTGTGTAGGTTAGGGGTGTGAACGTTTAAACGAAATCGAATCCTTAACTTTAAGAAAAAATCAGGGAAAACATTTAACATATAGGCCTACCTAATTCAACAATGCTGTAATGTTAGTAAGAGGGAATATACATCTTTAAAATTATTTGTCACTGATATAAAGCTCTCCGCACATCATCGTCGTTAACAGATGGGTAAAAAAAGCGCTGATTACAGAAAGGATTGCTGTCGATATGCAGCCATTGTCAATGGCCTAGGCCTACCTGAGTTGCGAGGTCTGGACTGCAAGCACCATTTTGAGACGTGACTTGCGCCCTTACAAAAAAATATTGCAGTTTTGAAACTGCAGTAAAAGTGCAGTAATTGCAGTCGACTGTGGTATTTTAGGCACAGTAATTGCAGAATAACTTCAGTGTACTGCAGTAATTACTGCAGTAAAAATAAGTTATTTTGGACGCTGTATTTGCAGCATACTGCTCTCTAATTGCAATATTTTCCAATAAGGGCGCTACTGAAACAGGTGTATCTTTCTCCTCAATGTCACGTATTCCCTTTATAACGGGAGTTAAGGCAATCATCACTATTAGAAAGCAATAAGTTACACAATTTGCCTATATCAAAAAATAATTGTTCAAATTTTTTGGGGGGAACATGCCTAGGTTTAGGGGGAGGGGTGAAACCTATTCTAAATGACACACTAGCAGTTAGCAAAAAAGCTGCAGCTCACTGCTGCGGTAGAACTTCATTGCCCCCACGCAATAGGATTTGATGTGGAATTTTGACATTTTTTTTATTGCAGTTTAAACATGAAGAAAAATGGTCAATTTTTCTCATCCATCGGTCATTAGATATTACCCTGAAAAACAGTGTCATTTAGCAAAACTTTTATTTTACACACACTACGGGACGGATCAACATTTTATTGATTATTTCCTTATTAGGCTATGTATCGATGTGTGCCCGATGCCGCCCCTCATCTCTAATTCTCCACTAGGCAAGCAATATCAAGTACGCCTATAGGCTATTTAGTGTTGTCTCAATTAAATGAGCCATAGCCTATAGGCTACAAAGTGCATGCTCGAAGAAGCACAGAGCAAAGTTATATTTCTAAGATAGCTGCTTGGATGGATTTAAATAACACTGCAATGGATATTCCAACCCTGTACCCCCGGTCTGCTCTTGCTAATCATAAACTTTTTTGTGTACTGCTTAACCAATGGCTGTGCCATGTAGGGCTATGGTGGCAGTTCAGGAGTAGAGTCCTGGTTTATTCTGAAAATAATTGTTGATTAGGCCTAGTCCAAAAAATGCATCTTGCGTGCGGACTAGCCTATAGCCTTTGTTCTGTTCAGTTTGAGAAAGAGGACCGGAGGTCAACTTTGATAGCTTGCTACTACTATAATTAATTTGATTAAAAACAATGTTTCTTGCCCATTATGTATTTATCGAGTTATTGATCTGCCAATAAGCCCGATTTCGAGTAACTTACATTGTGGTGCTGAAACTTGAAGCAGCAGCCACGGCACAATCAATTGGAAATGGAAAGCTCATGGTGCTGCATGTAGGCAAAATTCATTTAAACAGTCTTCATTTGAATTAGACTTTACTAGCAACAGGCTCCAACAGAAAGCCCGCTTATTTATTCCTATTTAAGAAATAAGAGTTAGGCCTACCTGTTTCACAGACGACATTAGGCTATAGGCTGCTATATCCTTAGATTTGTCAGTCAATTCCTCCACCCACCATGCACTCTTTAAATAGCCTACCTCCATGTCAGTGAATGCTGTTAAGTTAAAACCAAGACTTGAATTGAGGGGGTATGAGACAATATGCCATAGGCCTACCTTTCTATTAAAGAAAATGTCAAAGCACCCTTGTTAACTTAAGATTTGGAAGAAAATGAAAATGATCCAATTATATAAAGTGATATATAACAGCGCTTTGGTCTGTGATCCTTTATGCTTGAAACAAGCTGTAAAATGCCTGGGAAAGACGTGACTCTGCAAATGGGGATATCATTGTTTCGTTTCTTTGACATTGAGGCTGACTTTGCTTGGGAAGTAATCTAATTCTGTCACTATCAATTGATTAAGCTATTCACTTTCTTTACAATCGATGTTTAAACCTAGACAGATTTTAGGGAAACACTTGTTGGGTTAAGCCATGGAAGAAGAGTATCCAGCAATAAAGATTCAATTTTTCTGCGTGGGGAGGCCTACTCTCTCTGGGATGGAAAGGTAGGCCTAACTTTGAAAGTACCATGTTCAGATTCCTAATGACTTCTCAGATTCAATGATTTGCAAACAGGGACAGTTTTGTTGACACACTGATTTGGCATTGGAGAAATATGATAAGATGAAAACACACCTATCTCTCTGTCCATTCTTAGCCTGTAATTTGTGTGGTATTTAAAAAAGATTCTGCTAATATGTAGAATCATGTATAATTGCATGAATTTTTATAAAAGGCTTTTTTCTCTGACCTGTAAATACGATCATAGATTCATGCAATGCTTTTACTACAAAGGAGATCTTTCCACCCCTACTCTTGTCCATGGTAGTCTGTGAACCCACAACCTTCTGGCCCATAGCCCTGTGTGGTACAACAATTCCTGCATTGCCACGTAATGCTTATAGGACAAAGAACATATCTATAGCTCTGGTCTGTCCAAGAAGTGAGGGTAAACGGCAGACATATTCTCTGCTATCCACTTTGTTTTAATTATTATTTTGGTTATAGGGGAGGGTCATTTGTTGTTTTTTCAAGCATTCAGGGAGGGTTTTGGTAAAATATATTTTGCTGAATGGAGGGCTATCCATTTTAAGATCAGATTTTCTCTATATTCTCTTCTCTCCTTATTTAAATAATGTTCACTCCCTAGCCATACATTTTACAGTAGATCCACACTGCAGACAATTGTTTTTTAGGGTTCTTAAATCTAAGTAAAAATACCTAAATACTGTTAATTGAAGCAGTGTGCTTCTTCAGAGAAGTCCTTATATTGGGTGCTGGGATGTAATTTCCATGGGTGACATGTTGCTATTGTTTAACCAGACTAACCTGTAAAGTAAAATGATCAGGAATTTCTGTAAGACCATGCCATTCAAACACCATGATGATTAATATACATCCGACTTGTTGCTCGTAGCCCTAAGTTTATAACAATCCCAGCTCTCCGAGACATCCATGTTTTGCTATCACTGCTATATTTCGATATTACATTTAGATTTTGAGCATATGGGAAGCAAGACATATATGAATTCAAATGAATGGGATCTTAAATTCAGTTTACAACTAACCTGATTGTGTTAGGTACAGTCAACACCAGAGTTGTTACTCTGAGTAGCACTTAAACACCTGGATTATGTACAGTTGTTATGTACTAGCAGAGAGCGCTAGGAAAAACATTGTGACATTAGCAGTTGTTGATATACTGTAAATGATATGTCACATTTGAGCTTTCTCATGAAAACTTGGCTTAGCAATGAAACATGGGGGAAACCTTGAGACATCCAGAGAGAGACGGCTGTCTGTAACAAGTGGAAATTACTGAGGCAAATAAATGTAAATCGGTGGATTGTTGCTACAATGCTATCACAGTTGAGACAAAATTAAAATCAATTTTTTTGTTGTTGACATATGTTAATTTAATAGCAAATGAAACTGCTGTTACAGTTAATTAAAGAAGATGGATGTTTAGCTAACAAGTGTTCTAGAGGCCATGATTTGACTGAGCAATGAAGATCACAAGCGGAAGTCATACATTTCACCCCGCTTGCTCGGTGTCCACAAGACCACAAATGCATTAAGGCACAACACAAAAATATTTTTAGAATATATCTCAGGCATGTTGTCAATTAATATCACATCTTTGAGAAGTCCCTTCCTTCCTAAAAAAGAAACCCCAATATAAAGCGATGTTGTGTTTGCATTTGGCTTGATGGAAAACATTTGTATTTTGTTTCCCTCCGTGGCTGCAACAACACAATGAGGCAAAAGCTCTTGCCCCGTTCTTCCAAAATCATTCAGATTTGAAACAAGTAATTCCATTGCAGGGAAAAGGTCAAACAGCCTGTCTCTGCTTTACTTGTGAATACAAAATGATTATTACCATAATGAGTCCCTGATCCCCATCTTATTTTATCAATGACTTTAAGCCTGACTGAACTCACTCCTGAATCAATAGGCTGGGAATTGCCAGGGACATTGATAGGATGGATATTAGCACGATATTTACAGTAGGTTCCGATACGATATGTATTGAGATTCTCACGATTCAGTACTGTGATTTTATTGCTAACATGTTGCTCACCATAATATTGTATTTCATGAACGTTTATTTATATTTTTTATTTAACCTTTTATTTAACTAGGCATGTCCGTTAAGCACAAATTCTTATTTACAATGACGGCCTACCTGTGTACATGTCTAGACAATGGTGACCCATCCACTTAGCTAGATGTGCCTGGGGGGGTGGTTACAGCATTTCTTTCATATGACCCATACAAGTGTGTCTGTCTGGGTAAGCATCATCTAATAATTATAAAATATTCATATCTGGACACGTTCTGTTTTTGATATTGCTACTATGCAAATATGCAAGTAACTATTTCACTGTACCATATACAACTTCTGTATCTTGTGCATGTGACCATCTTAGATTTGATTTGATATAGTGTGTGTTTACCAGAGAGGGTAATGTGAAGGACTAGATAAAGTGTATTTTTACCTGGAGTTTTTCCTTATTGTATGCTACTACATTGACAACTTTTAGTCTATATGTAGTTGTTTACTACACTACCTTACTTACTCTGTTTAGCACATGGTCTCATGTGAGTCCTTAAAAAGATGGGTGGGGCCAAGGCTTTAGAGGGTGTGAAAGATGCTAAATAGGTGTAAAACAAAGAAGAGCTCTCCAGTAGATAAAACATTAAAAGGGACATTTTCTCAAAAGTGGGGTTACAAGTTTATCAATTTTCAAAGCAGAATTGCTTTCTGTTTGTTCCTCAACTGCAGTGTATGATAAAACATTTTGTAGCTCTAAGTCTCTACTTTTATTCAATGTAAAAAAAAAGATCACACTATCAAATGTTCGAGGTGGTCGGTCACAAATGTCTGCTGTATAGGGACAAGCGAGAGACATGAGAAAGAGTTTTGATCAGTCATGGAAATAAAAGTGCTGAAAACAAATTGGTATTGGCAAATGAAGAGAGAAGGAAAATAGTGGGTTTGTTCCCATGGATCCTGATGGATTGACAGTTGAGGGAGCCATCTGCCTGTCTGTGAGACCCAGGCTCTAATGAGAAAATGTTTCCTGCTCCCTGTATCTGTCACGCTTCTGAGCACTCCTACTATTCTACTCACTCAGGCCAACCAAAATGTCTGCATTCCAATTCAAATAAGATCTTTTGAGAATGCCAAACTAAAAATGTAATCAGTACTTCTGCTGGGGATATGTTAAATTCATTACACTCAGTGGTTTGCGTTGACATGGAGATAGGCTGAACTTCAAGCCATCAATGACTGTAGCTGGCGGCAGGTAGCCTAGTGGTTAGAGCGTTGGACTAGTAACCGAAAGGTTGCAAGATCGAATCCCTGACCTGACAAGGTAAAAATCTGTCGTTCTTCCCCTGAACAAGGCAGTTAATCCACTGTTCCTAGGCCGTCATTGAAAATAAGAATTAGTTCTTAACTGACTTGCCTAGTTAAATAAAAGTAGCTAAACCCTCATTGCTTTTTTTGTATCTGTCAACAATTTTATAGAAGCCTCCAAATCAGATGAAACTGCGAAATTAGGCAAACCACATGACTTTGTCTAACTTTTTAACCCCCGTCCAGTAAATTATGCACATCATGGCTACTTAGTGGAGACATGAGCAACCGTTAATATGCTGATTCTCATTGGCTGTACTGTGGGAAACCTTCCTGTCCCAGGCTGGAACCTCAGCCCCTCTGGAGACTGCAGTTTAGGGGTTTCAGTTGAGACTCTCAATACCATGGGAAAGCTCCAGGATTACTTAAAAAAAAAAAATCGGAAATCAATTTTCATTGGCACCTACTTAGAGTGAAACTACTTAATTTTTATTAATCCCCATATATAAACACTAAGATCTTAATCTATCTCATGGAATTAATAATAAATCAAGTCAATTGTATTTGTCATATGCTTCATAAACAACAGGTGTAGACGAACAGTGAAAGGCTGACTTAAGGGTCCATTTCCAACAATGCAGAGTTAAATATAAGAAAAATAAGCAAATAATCAAAGCATCTGGTGTTTTCATTAAAATTCTATTGTTCATCCAAAATAGTTTTGCTTAGATTTCATTGAATCCTTTTTGGTAGTCATCTTGTGCTCGGAAGGTGTCTAATCACTATCATGTTATGGATCTACTGTACATGCGTACAAACTTCTCAATGGAGTTTTTAATCTCTGTTTAATGTTATCAACCGATCTGCCTCTTAAGTGGTTACCTTACCCATCCACAGTCCTCATCTTACTATACTCAGTCACTCCAGTGATTTTTCCCTCCTACAGTCCTTACCCAACTACTCAGTCCCTCCAGTGATTTGGTCTTTGTATCTGAGATATTTTCCCTTCCATTGAAGTGCCTATTTGCATCCGCCACCACTTATTTGGATACAATGTGGTCTTTCCCAAGACTATCAGCTGGGGAGTGTCTGCTGTATTTTCAGGGCTTATCTGATGCTTGCAGCAGATGTTTCCCTGGAACGGGAGCTGGAGCAAAGCCTGCAACTTCCTCTGCTGCCCATGCATCATCACCTGACAACCCCTTGCCGCCCAAACGCTTCGCTTTGTCATCCAGAGCTTGACCACCGCCTACCCCCGTTCCACAGACCCAAGTCACCTTCACAGCCTTGGCTGCCAGCACAGAGTTCCTTGCTCCTCACCAATCTACAGAAGCTATTAAGAAATAATCAACAACATGCCGTTACCTTGAGAAGGTGAACAAACGTGCCGTGAATTATTCAGTCATGATTATGAAATACCGCCTTTTTTAAAGAAAATGTTTAAAACTGCCTACTTGATGCCTCATGACTCTCAACCAGTCCCCTGTAGATTGATTGCACTTTGTCTGCTGGTTCTACCAAAACGATGTGGATATTTATTGGATTTTATCCCTAATCATCTCCTTTTATGATCTTGGTGGAACATTGGGGGCTTTTATTCAGTGCCATTTTGGATAATGAGAGTTGGCCTTGGTCAATCTATGCTCTTGCATTCCACAATTGAGCTCTGCTTCATGCCATTTGCCAATGGCTAGAGTTTAAAGGGGAAATTGGCCAATCTCAACCTATTACGTTGGATTGAATCACAGAAGGTAATGAAACACCAAGGCGGATGCTCTGCAGAGTTCAATTATGAAAATAGAGAAACTCTTTTTTTGCTCAAAATCAACCCGATGAATCGCCCCCCAAAATATTTTATGCTGTCTGTTAGTTGGTTCCGGAGCGCCAAGTCTAGGTTCAAAAGGCTCCTTAACAGCTTCTACCTCCAACCCATAAGCCATAAAACTGCTGAACAATTAATCAAATGGCCACCTGGACTATTTACATTGACACCCCTGCTACTGCTGCTTCTCGCTGTTTATTATCTATGCATAGTCACTTTACCCCTACCTTCATGTACAAATTACCTTGACTAACCTGTACCCCTGCACATTGACTCAGTACCGGTGCCCCCTGTATATAGCCCCACTATTGTTATTTTATTGGGATACTTTTTATTGGATTTTTTTACTTCAGTTTATTTAGTAAGTATTTTATTAACTCTATTACTTGAACTGCGTTGTTGGTTAAGGGCTTGTAAGCAGGCCATCATTGTAAATAAGAATTTGTTGTTAACTGACTTGCCTAGTTAAATAAAATAAAAAAAAAAGTAAGCATTTCACAGTAAGGTCTACACCTACACCTACACCTGTTGTATTCGGCGCATGTGACAAATAATATTTGATTTGTTGTTTGAAGTATCCCTTTGCTATCAACATCAGCTTGATAGACGTGTACAGATTTATTTTCCTTTTGAGGCAATCAAGGAATGGAGTAGCCTACTAGTTACAACCCTGATTGATAAAATGTCGTCCTTGCTATTTGCAATGATTTATTTATAGTAATCACTTGCACAGTTGAAACCTTTGTACCCTGCCCCTGCTCTTCTCCATTTCCAGAATATTTCATATTTTTTAACGGTTTGGTTAGAAAGACCTTGTGTATGAAGGATGCTCATTGCAATTCAGGTCGCCTTCCCCTCGGCACCACATTTCATATTCCCTGAGTAATCCACAGCTACACATCTGAGTGCAGGAGATTTATTTGGGTTTCTGTTACATGGGTGAAGGACAACACCTTTTGGATCCGAGAGAGTGAGGAAAAAGCCAGGCCTGATTGACACACTGAGGTGGAAGGCCTCCAATTTGCCCTTGTCTCTATTTAACAAAATGAACGCCCAATATAAATTCATCCTCCCGCCTGCTTCTCTTTCCTTTCAGAACCAATCCGCCCCTTCGTATCCGTGTTGGCGTGATCAGCTGACAAGGTGTCTGATTCAGTTTGGCGTAATACCGCAGTGCGTTTAGCATGTTTAAATTCATGCTGATTTGCTAGTAGCTACTGACTAATAATAGCTCCAACTGTAGGATTGGAAGAATGTCTTTCATGCTCCACAGGCCCTGGCTAAAACGGCATTTAAATCATTCCGATTTAGAAGAGACAAGGAGCCCAAAAGCGGAGAAGTTGCTCCCAAGGGCAAGTCTAAAGTTAATACTGACTCTGTGCAGCTGGATGTGCAGTGACGAAGCAGTTGGCTGTATCTGCAGCCATCAACAGCAAAATTAAAATGGCTTCATCAGCATTTAACCTTGCCCCGATCCGTGTCAACCTTCACAGAGAAGGTAATTTACAATGATATCTATCATCTTTAATACTGCTGGGCATGAGCCGAGGCTCTGATGGATGCTTCCTCTTATTACATCAACTGTTAGCCTGCCTGTCACTGTGAGTGGGGGAGACATGTAAAGTCATCTTAGCACATTGTTTGTGAATTATAACAGCAATGCACAGTAGTGGTTTTCAACAGCCATGCAATGTGGTGGTTTAATAGGACATTGCCTAGATTTGGTTGAATATGGTTTAGGGTCTGGTCAGAGAATTATATATTTTGATGATAACAGGGAAAAAAGGAGCATATCCTGCTGTCCTTTTACTAATGAAAAAATACTTACTGATGTGCAAAAAAGAAAAGGTTTGCCTATGTAGTGGGAAGTAAGATTTAATTTCTAAAGGTATCCTAGTTTGCACAAAAACATAGCCTAGTTTAATCAGTCATTGTTATGTCATACATAGCATTTTCGCTGAAGGCAGGTACCACAGAGAAATAGTTCTGAAATTTTGTCTGAACCATCCACTTTTCCCCTTGCATTTCCACTTCAAGTATAGTAGCGAGTGATCCAAACCATGATATTCCTCCTTTCCACCTCGTACTGTGAGGACTATGAAAACAGTGTTATTCTGAAGAAGCTGAATGCTTCCTGATGAGCAGCAAAGGGTCCCAGAAAGTGTTTATTGTCTCCAAGTATATAAAATATCTGACTGTCCCTGTCTTTAGTTTTCTATAATCAGTATTCCAAAGCAATTGCTCTGTGAAGCGGACAGAAGCTCCCCCAAACGGCTCATTGTTTTAGTCCTTGGGGAAGAACACTGGCTAATGTAGATAAGAATATCCAGATTTAAAACCATCCTGTTACTAGTTGTCTTGTATTGCAAATGCTTTGATTTCATAGCAGCATATTGTTATCAACAATGTGCTTACTCATTCAAATTCATAACACATTTTCGAACACAAACACATCCTTCAATGTTACCAGATGATCAGGAGCCTTTGTTTGGTTGGCTGGATCTAGGGCTGACCCCAATTAGTCAATAGGCTGTTGGTCGACCAAGATTTTTTTAGTTGAGCAGTAGCAAATATATATGTTTATTTTTTATGGCACAAGAGACACCTGTCTTATTCGTGCCCATCTCAGTGAACTAATCCATTGCGGAGGCCATGGGGATGGCACAGTCCAAGAAGAATGGGAGTGTGGCTGAGATGCACATCTCTCCCCAGAATGCGCTCTCTCCCACCAATTTGTGCACATTCATTGTTTCATAACTTCGTTAGTGTCTCTCAATTCCCCATTACATATCACCAGTAGTACATTTATCGTTAATTCCTATTAATTCTAATCCACTTCGTTAGTGTCTCTCAATTCCCCATTACATATATCACCAGTAGTACATTTATCGTTAATTCCTATTAATTCTAATCCACAATGTTTGTTTGGTTACAGTCATTTCTGTTAATGCATTTAATATATTATTCTCATTGTCAGAGTGGACACATTGTTTGCAGAGCGCACAACCTATGCTACACTTGTGAGAAATAAGTTTTAGTTTATTTCATTCCATTTATGAGTTTTGTAAATGTAGTCATTGTCTTTTGTTTGGAGCGCTCCTGTCAATGTTTAGTAAGGACACGCACCCTGATTACGTATAGAAGTACGCCTATAGGCTACCTGACCTGCGTGCAAATGTAGGCATATAAATGTGCCCATTTGGCCATCTGATAGTAAGTAATGCTTCTCAAAGTAATGCTTTCTTCATCTCAAACAGCAAGCAAACAAAGTTTGTTTTTGCATCCAATGACAATAGTTCCTCAGCTCTCTCCCTTTCGATAACCATTTGGCATGGAAGGTAGAAATGTAATGCTCTCATCCAGTGGAAATGTCATAAAATAGGCCTACCTAATTACTTGTTATCCCTTCAGTCAACAGCCTACAAAGGTGTCTGTCTTGAGCTCACTGGAGCAGGAAATTCTGAGGGCCCAGAATATTTTATACAATGTTGCAAGTTTCACTGGATCCAAATTAATAGTTGATACAATGTTTCAAGTTCGCTGCAAACAGGCCATGCATAGCCAATGTGATTTATAGTATATTTATTTTCTACCTGCAGGCTGCAATGCTTTTATTTGTTGGCTATTATAGTCTATTTCTACATAGTTGGCAATATAAGTACATTTTTAGGTTTATAATTTTCATTTAGATTTGGATAGAATTTTGATTAACCACATGACAATGATTTTGAGATATGAATACATTTATAAATTAAATGAATGTGCATATGAAAACGATAAACACCAGTCTCAACGTCAACAGTGAAGAGGTGACTCTGGGATGCTGGCCTTCTAGGCAGAGTTGCAAAGAAAAAAAACATATCTCAGACTGGCCAATAAAAAGAAAAGGTTAAGATGGGCAAAAGAACACAGACACTGGAAAGAGGAACTCTGTCTAGAAGGCCAGCATCCCGGAGTTTCCTCTTCACTGTTGACGTTGAGACTGGTGTTTTGCGGGTACTATTTAATGAAGCTGCTAGTTGAGGACTTGTGAGGCGTCTGTTTCTCAAACTAGACACTAATGTACTTTCCCTTTTGCTCAGTTGTGCACTGGGGCCTCCCACTCTTTCTATTCTGGTTAGAGACAGTTTGTGCTGTTCTGTGAAGGGAGTAGTACACAGCGTTGTACGAGATCTTCAGTTTCTTGTCAATTTCTCGCATGGAATAGCCTTCATTTCTCAGAACAAGAATAGACTGACAAGTTTCAGAAGAAAGTTATTTGTTTCTGGCCAATTTGAGCCTGTAATCGAACCCACCAATGCTGATGCTCTAGATACTCAACTAGTCCAAAGAAGGCCAGTTTTATTGCTGTGCTAACATAATTGCAAAAGGGTTTTCTAATGATCAATTAGCCTTTTAAAATGAGAAGCTTGGATTAGCTAACACAACGTGCAATTGGAACACAGGAGTGATGGTTGCTGATAATGGGCCTCTGTATGCCCATTAATATATGTAGATATTCCCAATAAAAATCAGCCGTTTCCAGCTACAATAGTCATTTACAACATTAACAATGTCTACACTGTGTATTTCTGATCAATTTGATGTTATTTTAATGTATAAACACCATGGGACCACGCAGCCGTCATACCGCTCAGGAAGAAGACGCGTTCTGTTCCCTAGAGATTAACGTACTTTGGTGTGTAAAGTGCAAATCAATCCCAGAAATACAGCAAAGGACCTTGTGAGGATGCTGGAGGAAACGGGTACAAAAGTATCTATATCCACAGCAAAACTAGTCCTATATCGACATAACCTGAAAGGCCGTTCCGCAAGGAAGAAGCCACTGCTCCAAAACCTCCATTAAAAAAGCCAGACTACGGTTTGCAACTGCACATGGGGACAAAGATCGTACTTTGTTGAGAAATGTCCTCTGGTCTGATGAAACAAAAATAGAACTGTTTGGCCATAATGACCATCGTTATGTTTGGAGGAAAAAGGGGGAGGCTTGCAAGCCGAAGAACACCATCCCAACCGTGAAGCACGGGGGGTTGGCAGCATCATGTTGTGTGGGTGCTTTGCTGCAGGAGGGACTGGTGCACTTCACAAAATACATGGCATCATTAGGAATAAAAATGTGGATATATTGAAGCAACATCTCAAGACATCAGTCAGGAAGTTAAAGCTTGGTCGCAAATGGGTCTTCCAAATGGACATTGACCCCAAGCATACTTCCAAAGTTGTGGCAAAATGGCGTAAGGACAACAAAGTCAAGGTATTGGAATGGCCATCACAAAGCCCTGACCTCCATCCTATAGAAAATTTGTGGGCAGAACTGAAAAAGCGTATGCGAGCAAGGAAGCCTACAAACCTGACTCAGCTACACCAGCTCTGTCAGGAGGAATGGGCCAAAAATCACCCAACAAATTATGGGAAGTATGTGGAAAGCTATCCAAAACGTTTGACCCAAGTTAAACAATTTAAAGGCAATGCTACCAAATACTAATTGAGTATATGTAAACTGGAACCCACTGGGTATGTGATTAAAGAATTAAAAGCTGAAATCATTCTCTCTACTATTATTCTGACATTTCACATTCTTAAAATAAAGTGGTGATCCTAACTGACCTAAGACAGAGAATTTTTACTAGGATTATATGTCAGGAATTGTGATAAACTGAGTTTAAATGTATCTGGCTAAAGTGTATGTAAACTTCTGACTTCAAGTGTGTGTGTGTGTGTGTATAAAATACACGTTATAAAATTTAGACCAATCGATTTGTCTAAATAACAGACGACTTTTGGTCAACCAAGATTAGTTTAGTCGCGGACAGCCCTAGTTGGGTCACATGTTAACATGCTGATCAGTTCCACCATGTGATCATTCAACAACCATAAAGCTAGTCTTCGAGTTGAGCTTTATACTTGGTGCCAGATGTAAGAGCAGCAATTTATTTATATAACCTCACAGTTGATGAAAGTCAGTTAAGAACAAATTCTTATTTACAATGATGGCCTACCCCGGCAAACCCGAACAAGGCTGGGCCAATTCTGCGCTGCCCTATGGGACTCCCAATCACGTCCGGATGTGATACAGCCTGGATTCGAACCAGGGACTGTAGTGATGACTCTTGCACTGAGATGCAGTGCCTTAGACCGCTGCGCCACTCGGGAGCCCAGCATGAGGGGAGGTAGACACAGTAGTCTGACAGTGTTTCTGTTGCAGTGCATTGATGGTAAATGGTTACAAGTGCTTTGTCAGGCCATATTTCACTGTGAATTCATGTAATACAATCTTTAGTTACCCTGTTGCCATATGGAAATGTGCTCTGTGAAAGCTGCTAAATTTGGTGTGCCAAACCTCGCTGAATGTTATTTTAGTTGCTGCCAGACTTGTGAAAAGAGGAGAAAGAATGGTGCTAGTTTGGATGGCAGTTATTTTGTTTTTCTACCTTTTTTTTAATCGTTTTTTTTTTTTTTCATGTGTTACATCATCACTGGCAAGATTTTGCCTTTCTGAACCAAAATGTCCATCTGTAGACTTTCAATTTCCCCAGCATTGAATACTCTCTCTGTAGTTCGTCTGTTTTTGGTCACAAACAATTTTAAGGCATCATGGTGTCTTCATAAACCCTTTCATAGATTCTTCACAAATAATTTATAACAAATGTCATACTAAAGGGTAGAAGAAATAGCATTTGACACATTTTGCAATGAGTCAGATGTAAGGACCGGTTCTAACTAACCCATTTCTTTTTTTATGAATTTGATAATGAAATGCAGTACTCCAGCACATAGGCATTTCATCACAGTGCATAGTCGCTGGTTAGCCACATCACTTTACCCCCTTTTATCGAGGAGGTGCCTTGTTTGAAGCAGTATACTGAAGAGCTAGGTTTCGGGTAGCCATTAGCCTCAACAGCCATAGGGCCCATGTGAGAACAGCCCAAAGGAAGTGCTCCCCAACTGACAGAATGTGGGCTCATGTAGCAAAACCCGAAACTGGAGACCGTGCTGCACCCCACAAATGGGTTTTTCCTGGTATGGGAAGATTATTATTTTTTTTTTCTTATGCATGTTTGTTTTCCAACCAAAGTTCTTTGGGAGAAGTGGTTCCACCACCACTTACATGGTATGTGGTAAACTATGATAACTGCAATTATTGTATTTTTCTTTTAGATTGTGTTATGGATATATGAAACAAAATAAAAAAACTGTGAAATGCCACAAAAATAGCCACTCTAGTCAGAGCTGATTGCTTTAAACAGATAACCTCAGAGCCTTTTAATTGCAAGAGACAGCATTTTACTTTTGACAGTGCTTGATAGTTTTATGTACTCCCTGCCTTTTTTCACAGTCTTTGTTACCTCAAGGACAGTTCAAATTATGAAAGCAAGGGGTGGAATCATAAACTAAATGGCCAAACTATTTGCTTCCTGAAAAGTTCTGCATCAGAGTTCTTGGTACAACTCTGCCTGGTCAGGACATGGTTGGCTTAGTCAAGATGGTGACTCCTGAGGATGGAACTGCAGGCTGGTGTCTGCTATCCACTGAGTCAAGCAAGAACTTGGAATGCTTTATCATAACAGTCTGGCTGTGTGTGTGAGTTATTGATAACAACAGCTTGGGTTAGTCTAAACTGTTATCATTGAAAAGGAAAAGGTGCACCATTTTAAAAACCTATTGTATTTAAGCAAATATTAAAAGCTGGGCTCATTCTACCGCTCCTGACAGGACATCTGGTGACAGGGTCATTCTTCAACCATACATCCAGTTTACCCCTCACCTAAAGTGAGCCTATGAAAAGTTTACTTCTTCAGGAGACTTGTACTTTGAGGAAGGTGGTCTGGTATACTTCCATCTCTCTACCCTGCTACCCTGCCTGGGCCCAGCTGGAGCAGGTTTGCTCACTGACCTTCAGGGACTGCCTGCCTTGCCTTCCCTAGAGGAGGTGGCCCTCATGGGCTGAACTGTGGGTGTAACATTCACACTCCACTGCACATGTCTGAGTGACTCCCACACAGTCAGAGCCACTGACTGAGGAGACAGACAGACAAACTGCCTGACTGTCGGCTCTTTCTTCCTCCATTCCTCCTTCCATTCCTTCCTCTCTCCTTCTGTTCCCTCTGTGAGAGTCTCAGCAGAAGCTTCTAAAAGCTGTGGCGAGAGGCAGCTAAATGTCTGTCTCCTCACTTGTCACACTTCCTTTTTCTCTCCTCCTCCCTGTGGGCAGAGCAAGAGATGGGGAGTGTGACATTAGATTAATTCACGGCTGAATTGGGCACCTGAATTACAATCTTTTTGAAGCTTATCTTGTGCTATCACTTCCTTCCTCTGCGATCATGGCAGGAATATTAATTAGATGGCCCTTAGGACACGGGTGTGATATTCAATTGTGAAATGATCTGTCTCTCAAACCAGTCAGCCTGCTGTATGATATGTTGTGGATTATTAATCTGGATTTATTGCTATATGGATGTTCACAATATACATGGTCAGATTTTAACACAATGTTTACGTCTCTTTGTGTACCCAAACCCATTTATGGGCCAATTGGTTTTCCCTTTTGGATGCAGTGGGTCACAGTCTGTAGGCTGAGCCTCCCAATGGGAAAAAAGACTGTTCCACTGCCAAACGGGTGGGGTGGGGATAAGTGTTGCAATGATCACAATATGAATGATACATTTTTGTCCATGGATATTGAACAGCGCTACTAGTATGTCAACTTGTATCAGAAAAACTATGATTAAAGTAAATTCATGTATGTTTGTAGCTAGTTAAGTGGATGCTTTTCCAGGCTTCCAGAGCCATTGAGAATAGACACTAAAGGGCAAATGTCACCACCCTCTAATCTGGTCAGTCCAAATGGTTGAACATCAAAGAGCTAAGTGCCATTTCATCACCACCATTGGCACTTATGACTCCAGCCACACATTATGTAAAGAAAGATTTGATCTGCTGAACAATTAGCAAGTGCCACTTTATGCAGCGTCGTACACAGCTGCCTGAAGGAATTGAAGATAATTAGAAGCAAAGTACAGTGGGGGGGGACTTACCCCTCTATCCCCCACCATCACCATGACCTACTTTCTCTCTATGCTGACAAATAAATGATTCATCTCTCTCTTTCTCTCTCGCTCTCTCTCAATTTCTCTCTGCCTCTTTCTTCAGTGTGATGTCATTGCACTATAAAACATTCATCCTACCATGTGTCTCCGGCCCTGTTGCCACCTGTCACATTGTGTCAGTGGTGAGGATTGTTCCCTTGGGGACCTCTCTCTTCCCCGGGCTGGTGGTGGTAGTGATGGGGGTGACATGCTTGTACCATTCCCTGGCGGGTTGACATGGTAACAGAATGCGCTGGGAGAACTCTGACCAGTCCAGTTCATTACTCACTGTGCTTTTGGTGAACAATCTGATTTTGGCTGCTTGGAAACATTGCCCAATATCGAATCTTTTTGCAACTGGAACTAGTAGGGTATATTTGACATTGCTTTTTTTCAGGGCTTGGTGTCAATTTAATTGGAAGTTTTGTCAGTTCAGGAAGTTAATCAATCTCCATCCCCGAGTTTCAAAAGCATATTTTCTGCAGCAAGTGAGTTTTGTGTTTTGATACTAATAAATAAGAAAATTAACAAAGTTTTACCTGTAAAGGAAGGATTAGTCAGCCAGAACATGTTCTGTTCTGTTGCATGTAGGCTGGTCCCAGGCTGGCTGTGTGTGTGGTTGTGGGAATGAGAGAGAAGCCAAGCTCTCCAATGACAGGCTGTCATTAAACGTCCTTGGGCTTCCTCTTGCCGGCTGTAATGACGCGGGGTCTGAATGTCAGTGACTGTCCTTAGGACTCTTGTATTTCTGTCTGCAGAAAGGTTGTTTGAAATTCCAGCAGCCCAGGTCCTCTGACCTGCTACGTCTCTCATTCAGGCAACTCATAGACAGGCATGGTGAAAGATATGCTTTTACTTTGTGCCTCGCTGAACATAAAACCATGTTTGTGTCGGTTGGGAAGAGGCGAGGGAACAGATGCATCGAACAATGGCCGTAATGTAAGCCTCTTGTAAATCAGCTCAGTTTTTCAGTTAGCTCTTTGTTTGCTGGAAGATTTTTATGAAATATTTGGTAATTTAGTAAGTGCCTGGCTGTGCTTCTATGGTGTTCCTAGTCAATTGCGTCTGGTAGGCCTAAACATTACGTGAGCCTCCAAAGGACAGTACTCATTCTATCCTCCAAAAGGCAAGGCTTGGGCGAACGCATGGCTATTCATGTTCCACACAAATCTTCCCCCAAGTCTTGCTGCATGCAAAGCAGGGTGGTATTGATGGCTAGTTTGGGTTGCCATGTGTTTTGCCTCAGTCTTGGTTCCACTTGTACTCCCTTGACTCTGCAGTCTGGTTTCCTCACGCAGATGGGGGTCCAGGCGGCGGGCCAGCACACACAATTGCCCCATTGAGTTGCCTCCCTCCTAGTTTTGCACGCCTGCATGACATCTCACAGTTTGCTCTGCGGAGTCTTGAGTTTCAGCAGGGTGTTATGAAGTACTACACTATGCTGTGGGCTCCCAGCTCTGCTACACATTGATAGGGGAAGGCCAGTTACTGCACTGTCAGAGCTCCCCTATTTTATGACCCTCCATGGTGTATTTGAAACGCAGAGAAGCAATTTTAAACGCAGAGAAAAAAGCTACTCCTTCAGATCATTTGTAATCCCTGCCTGGCTGGGTCTGGGTTTTGTCCAGGCAGTGTTTGTCGGTGCCCTGCCCTGAGGGTAGAGTTGTAATGGTCTTCCATTGCAGGAATTCTCATCTCGCTACTGAGTATCCAAATTGCTGTGCTGCTGAGATCTCTTTTGATCAATTTCATGCCCAACTGAACAACATATTGGAGTATTTACAATTGCACTGAATGATTGTACAACAAGGTGTTTGTTTGAATTCTTGAATTGCTCAGGGTGTAACAAAGGCGATTAGTATAGGCCTAATTGGAATTGACTTGCAATGAGAGAATAATTTAGCACTTTAGTTGTGATGACGTAAGACCAACATTTGGCATTTGTTTTGCAGTATCACTGCGAGCCAAGCGGAAAAAAAAGATTTTACTTTTGTGATCTGAAAATAGACTATATATACAAAGGTATGTGGACACCCCTTCAAATTAGTGGATTGGGCTATTTCAGCCACACCCGTTGCTGACAGGTGTATAAAATGGACCGCACAGCCATGCAATCTCCATAGACAAACATTGGCAGTAGAATGGCCTTACTGAAGAGCTCAGTGACTTTCAACGTGGTACCGTCATAGGATGCCACCTTTCCAACAAGTCAGTTAGTCAAATCTCTGCCCTGCTAGAGCTACCCCGGTCAACTGAAAGTGCTGTTATTGTGAAGTGTCAAGTCTAAGAGCAACAACGGCTAAGCCGCAAAGTGGTAGGCCACACAAGCTCAGAACGGGACCGCCGAGTGCTGAAGCGTGTAGCGTGTAAAAATCGCCTGTCCTCGTTTGCAACACTCACTACCGAGAACCAAACTGCCTCTGGAAGCAAGGTCAGCACAAGAACTGTTCGTCAGGAGCTTCATTAAATGGGTTTCTATGGCCGAGCAGCCGCACACAAGTCTAAGATCACCATGCGCATTGCCAAGAGTCAGCTGGAGTGGCGTTAAGCTCGCCGCAATTGGACTCTGGAGCAGTGGAAACGTGTTCTCTGGACTGATGATCTTCACCGTCTGACAGACGAATCTGGGTTTGGAGGTTGCCAGGAGAATGCTACCTGCCCGAATGCATAGTGCCAACTGCACATTTTGGTGGAGGAGGAATTATGGTCTGGGGCTGTTTTTCATGGTTCGGGCTAGGCCCCTTAACTTAGGGAGCAGTGGTGCGCTAGCGCCCCACTCCCAACACTACCAGGTGAAATGCAAGGCGCCAAATTCAAAATTCAAAAGTTGAATTATTAAACATGCACCAATATACAAGTGCTTCATAGTCATCAAAAGCTCTGCTTCTTGGCAATATCACAGCGTTGTCAGATTTCAAAAAGGCTTTACGGCGAAAGCACCACATTTGATTGTTTGAGGGTAGCACCTAACATATTTTTACCATTACCATGAATTCATAAGCCATCACGGTTCACACAACACATTTCACAGCGAAAACAAATCAATTACCTGCTGAAGAACTTCTGCTGAGGTCTTCCCAAGTGTCCAACGAAGACAATCCATGGTTCTTTTGTTAGAAAAAGTAATGTATTATATCCATAAATCTCCGTTTGGTTCGCGTGTTATAATCAGAAACTACAGCCTCCAGTCGTCCATTTGAAACGTGAAGAGAACTCGTTCAACTTATACCTATAAACTTGTCCAAGAACAATCAAACATCCTTTTTAATGTATCCTTAGGAACACTTTTATGTAAAAATAGCATAATATTTCAACCGGAATATAAACTGGCCGATTAGAACGGAAAAAAACAAAGGACGCGCCTGGCGTGAGCGCGCGTTGTCTTGTAAAGGACATCTGTGGGGCCACTTCCTGATTCATCTTCTTCTCTGCTCTAATGCATCTAAAAAAAAAAATCTGAACACTTTCTCTAGACTGTTGACATCCAGAGGAAGCGATAGGTACTGCATTCATATGCCCTTATGGGCATTTTCATAAGGGAGGGGTTCCCAATGAGGCACTCTGTCAAAACCACTTTTTCCAGGACAGAAATTCCTTGGGGTTTTGCCTGCCATATCAGTTCTGTTTTACTCACAGACAAATGGTTAACACTTTTAGAAAAGTCTGAGTGTTTCCTATCCAATGATACTAAATATGTGCATATCCTATTTTCTGGGCCTGAATGGGAGGCATTTTACTTTGGGCACGCCAGGGTCTCCAAAACGGTCACCTCGTGCGCTGCTGCCTAAGAAGTTAATTCCAGTGAAGGGAAATCTTAACGCTACAGCATACAATATCTTTCTCGCTGATTCTGTTGCTTCCAACTTTATCAATAGTTTGGGGAAGGCCCTTTCCTGTTTGAACATGGCAATGCCCCTGTGCACAAAGCGAGGTCCATACAGAAATGGTTTGTCGAAGTCGGTGTGGAAGAACTTGACTGGCCTGCACAGATCCCTGACCTCAACCTCATCAAGCACCTTTGGGAAGAATTGGAACGCAGACTGCGAGCCAGGCCTAATCGCCCAACATCTGTGCCCTTCCTCACTAATGCTCTTGCGGACGAATGGAAGCAAGTCCCAACATCTATTTGAAAGCCCAGAGTGGAGGCTGTTATAGCGGCAAAGGGGGACCAACTCCATATGAATGGTGCAGTGAACTGTGGTGGAATTTATCCTCCCCTTTTCTATAAATCAGTTTTGAATGGGCTGTTTTTACTCCTAAAGGGTGTGAAGGATGTACCTCGCCCATTAATGCGGCCATTAAACTTAACAACATCATGTTGTGGGTTAAGTGAAGATGACAAGGGCTGGAAGCATCTGTATTTAATTGTTGTTTTTTTGGCTGCCATTCCATATCGACATTAGATTGATGTCTGCACTTTGGCTGACGGGTGACCGCTTGACATGCACCATCAGTCCAAAGCACTGTGATTCATTTGATGTCTTTTAAAATGTCACTCTTGAGGCACATTTTCATGTGTAGCAGCCTCTATTGACCCTGTATGATATGATAAAAGCAGTGATGAAGCCTTAGTAGAGCCCCTAAGCGCTTGCAATGTTAAAAGCATTAGTTAAATACAAGCATCTGGTACGCTCTGTGTGTTTTCTTCCCACTAATCCTTTGAAAAGACCTGACAAAGGCTTTAATTCAGAACGTATTGGTCAAGCTAATCAAAGGCTAGAAAGAGACTAGGCTGGAAAATGCACGAGTGAAACTTCTTGGGCCATTGATCATTTCAGTCAGTGAGGCAAGACCATTTAACTTAAAATGCCAGGCATTTGGTTTTGAGCTGCCTCTCAGTGATCTGTAGCCTTCAGTAGCAGCCCATGCATCCTGCACATCTGAAACAACCAGAATCACTTTCATTAGACCTGCAGAAAATGACAGGCTTTTGAGATCCGCTCCGTGGATGTTTCAGTCAAATTGGACCGTCTGTCACACTCGACGTGTAGTTTACTTAACTCAGTCTTTTTAACTTTAATCTGTCTTCACACCTGACATGTTCCATGTATTGACCAGCCAATAATTCTTACTGTCCATCACTACTACCTTCCCTTTCCCTGTAAACCAACATAACACAAGCAGGTCTGCTGTCTCTGCGCTTTAGTGAGCAGCCACTCTGCTCTAATGGCTCCAATGGGAGGAGGTGAGGAGACTGGCAGGAAGAGGGACAGAAGACTTTGTACCCACTCTAAGAAAAAGAGTTGTCCGTTTATATGGCAGCCATACACATTTCAACAAGGGAAATGACCCCACTGTTATCACACGAGTGAATTTAGGGTTAGTGGGGGGCTGGGGATTGAGCTCTCTCTCCTAAGTCCTGTAAAGAAAAGGAAAAAGGAGATTTCCCCGTCAAGCTGCTGTAATCAAGCACAAAAGCAGCATTACTGGGCAGAGCTTTGAACAGGTGGGCACTGCAGTCCCAGCGTGTGTGTGTGTGAGGGTGGAGTGGACCACAGAGCTGGAGAGTGGAAAGGGGTCATTAATACAAAGCCAAAAATCCCCAGGCTTACTGTCGGGAGACTGTTAAACAGTAATTCCCTCAGATGTAGGTTTACTGTAAGGCAGGGACGTATCTCAATTGGTACCTCTATGAAAATGCTAGGTTACGTTATGTGTGACCTACCATTTACTATCGTCAAGGTGGTGCCTTGGAAATAATCTATAGGTATACAAGCCTACTCAAGCTCAGTCATTCAACCATTTCTCTGAAGTGTAAATGTTGACTTCAACTTGGGTATTATTAGCGTGATCTGTTCTCCCATTCACACGCATGATGTGTTGAGGACAAGGTAGGAGCAGGAAAAGTAGACTCCTAAATTGTTTGGGGGGTATTTATGAAGAGATTATGGGGTACTTGACACCCTGATGTGCCGCTGATGGTGGCAGCTCTTCCTGGTTCCTTAGGCCTCCCAGCTCCTGATTTGGTTGTTAAATTAAGTGAAGTCGACCTCTCAGGCAGCTAATTTGTAACTGCCCCCAACTCCAACTGTGTTCAAAGACCTAAAGGGTCCCACTGAAAATGCCTTTAGTGATAAATTAGAAACAGCAGGGGGCTTGAAGGAATATCTCCTGTGTTTATTCCAAAGCGGCGGTTGTTGAAACATGAGGTGGGGTGGTAACCATAGTTACAAGACTAATCAGTGAGCTTTGTGTGGACCCTGAGGTGCAGTGTATGCTTTGACGATTTCCCCTGAAACATGCACTACATCTCTGAGATTATAGCTTTACATGAAAAATAGGAAACACCAATGATGAGTCTACTTTTTACATGTTCATTTCACACATCTCTAACATCTGTTTATTTTTTGCACATAGGCATTCAATTATTATTTATTATTACTAAATGATTAATTGAATCAGACTCCTATTTTTATAAAGGGTTTGTAATACCTATGTTTTATGAACCTAAGCATTTCATGGGTAGGCTATATAAGTATCTTAGGCTGATGCCATTGCCATGATCGTCATTTTGACTAGTGTTATTTTTTTCTGTAACATCCAGGGAAGAGTCCTCCGTTTGAACAGGCACTCGCAGGTTGTCATAGTTCAATCCATTCTTGGTTTCTGTGATATGTTATTACTGATATTATTGTAGTGGGGTGACAGGTAATTTACTGCTGTGGTTTTAAACAGCAATTCACTGAGGAATTGCGCTTCTGTAATCTCACTGACTTGGAAGGACATGAAAGAATTGGAGGAGATGGAATGAAAATTAAAAGTGATAGCCTTATTACTTTTTAAAGTACTTTTTCATCACTATACTGTTTAGCTGTTGATATCCGTTTTTAAATATTAACCTCTTAGGGATAAACGGCGAGCTAGCGGGCCGCTCCCGACACTACCCGGTGAAATGTAAGGCGCCAAATTCAAAATCCAAAAGTTGAATTATTAAACATTTATCAATATACAAGTGTTGCATAGTCATCAAAAGCGCTGATTCTTGGCAATAACACAGCGTTGTCAGATTTAAAAAAGGCTTTACGGCGAAAGCACAACATTTGATTGTTTGAGGATAGCACCTCTAATATTTATGCATTAGCATAAATTCATATCCAGCGCGGGTCACACAAAACCCATATAAGAGCTAAAATAAATCACTTACCTTTCGAAGAAGTTCTGCTGAGGGCATCCCAAGTGTCCAACGAAGACATCCAATGGTTCTTTTGTTAGAAAAAATCATTTATTATATCCATAAATCTCGTTTGGTTGGCGTGTTATGTTCAGAAAATCTACTGTCGAGTCACCCGTTGTACAGTAAAGAGAAAGCGTTCAAATATACCTATCAACTTTGCCCAAACAAATCAAACATCATTTACAATGCATCCTTAGGTATCCTTTTATGAATATTAGCGATAATATTTCACTCGGATGATATCATAAACTATATAAAAGGAAAATAAAGTGGGGCGCGCTCACAATCTCGTGCCCGTGAAACGTTGTTGACATTTGTGGTCCATTGACTATTTCCTCTTCTTATCAGTTCTGCTCAGTGCTAAAGCCTCCAAACACTGTATAAAGACTGACATCTAGTGGAAGCTATAGGTACTGCAACCTAGGAGCTATTATACATGGATTTCAATAGGAAGTCAATAGAAAAGAGGAAATGTCACAACAAAATTCTGGACAGAAATCCCTCAGGGTTTTCGCCTGCTATATCAGTTCTGTTATACTCACATACATTGTTTTAACAGTTTTAGAAACTTCAGAGTGTTTCCTATGCAATAGTACTAATTATGTGCATATCCTAGTTTCGTGGCCTGAGTGGCAGGCATTTTACTTTGGGCACGCCAGACTCTCCAAAAATGTCACCTCTGCTGCCGCTCCCTAAGAAGTTTTAACATAGAAATGAATTAATAACACTTATCATTATGGGAATTATTAAAATAGTTCAACAGGATTAGCATACTGTAGTTTGATGTTTTACCATAAACCTACTCCTTCAAAAGACTATAAAATCCTATTCATAAAGGTGTTTATTTTCTGTCTCTCACATAGTAACACACTGTCAGCCGCATGCACCCTCCAGCAGTAATATGTCATGTTGGTGACTGACTGTCAATTCAGGCAACAATAATGCTTTGACAGAGACCGTTTCCCTAATGCCCCTCCTCCAATCCGTGACTCAAATAAAACACACTTAATCATCAGCAAAACATAAGGGTAGGTTTTAGCTCAGTTTTGTCTCATGGTTTGTTTAAGGTGTTGATGGCCAATAAGACACGTCAGTCCCTTTTCTGTCTCTAAAGCCGTGAAAGAGTCCGCTGCTAATGCTTCCCAGAAATGATATTTAGTGCAGAACTTCATTTTGATCATTTTGGTTATTCTTTAGGCACTGCACTGGACCACTTTCTTTCATCTTCTTATTACAGGGTTCTGATCACATTACTACATTAACTGGCAAGTTTAACTCATTTAACATAGAAATACCTGAATTACAAATCAATCTTTCCATTAAAAATTCAACATTACCTTGGGAATTTGTTGGACTCTATGATAACATCTTGGCTTAAGAGGCTAAAGCCTTGTTTATCTCCTCACAATAGAAAAATAAATTGTGCTAAATTCATAGTATGAGTAACAATAAAGCTTGTTTTGTCCACAGCGTATTTGCTGCACTCACTTTTCTGCCACATGTAGGTTCATTTGAGGGTCAGAGTCCTAATTCGACATCAGCCTGTGTGACTGTGCATGCAGCCCAGACCGCTAAAAACTATGTTCATACACTCAACTGAGATTCAACTCAAGATGCTTTCAGTTGCATTGCTGTGAGAATTGAGCCAAACAATGTGCCAGTACTAAGAACGTTTAAAAAAAACACCCCTAAAAAAAACACCCCTAAAACACCCTATATAAAAAAACACCCTATGCTCAAATCTAATTTCATGAGCATAGTCGACAGTCAATAAGCTAGTTAGACATTAAATGCAATTATGTCTGGTTACAACAAGCAATACAATCCCCACAAGCAATCCCACAGTCTTGTGTTTTATGGCATAATCAGTGTGTGCCAGGTCCTGTGGGATGTAAAGTCTCTTTTGCATTCCAGAGATGAGGCCACATCATGTTGGAGCTCAAGGCAGGGAGGCCTTTGTGATGACATACAGGAATCACTGTGATTCCAGAGTTCAAGGTGAACTGACTCAGTGGGCCGTCACATGAGAACGGATCCTTCTATTACTCAAGATTATAGGCTTGCGGCTTTAGAACCATACAAAGTAAAAGCTCTCAAGAAAGAACCATGACTGATTTTATGACCTGTCCCCCAGTGATATACTGTAACTGTATGGCAGCTTCATATTCACACTCTTTCTGTACTGTATGGGTTTGACCATGAGTGGTGGATTGTTTGTGTATGTGTGTGTCATCTGGACAAAGTCTCTGAAGGATACGGATGGCGTTTGTGTTCCAGGTTGGCTCTTAAACTGTAAATGGAACAGACTGGATGCCAGGTGTTAATCTCAGAGAAAGATTGACTGCAAGAAGATTTAGTGGCTTATTCATTTGGCTCTGTCTGCCCTGAGCTAGGACTAAATTGAGGGGAGACTCTTTGTGTTCTGTTTTTTTTCCATGTCTGAATGTGGTCTTGATGTGGTGACACTACACTCCTGCTGAATTCTGCTGGCCCCAGAGGCTCCTCTGTTGTTTTCTGGTTTTGGTGTTTAAAGGGGATGGTATTGATTTCTCCCAAGGGGAAAGTCACCCTCCTCCACTGGTGCATTAGTGATAGTCTGCTAATGGACAACTCAATTTTTAACTCATGAACAGCGAGTCTGTGGCGATGCACCGAGCACCGATCCAAACTGACAGGGAAGCGGCCTCCTACCACAGACTGTTATCACCCAGGTTAATACGAACTCAGAGAAAATCATTACACCAGCCAACACACCAATCTGCTCCGAACAGAGCCTAAAGGAACAGAATGGAGTATAGCAGCTTCAGATTGTTTCATTACAAAAGATCCAGATTCACAAAAGGGTCAACAAAACGTCTACTATTATCATGGGTGTTGCATTTGCAAACTTTTTCAAGTGAGTCTTTACAATATGGAAATTAGTGTCTCTTGCTATTCTAGCTCTTAATTAGGATTCACATTTTTGCTATTCTATTTGCATCCATCAAGGGTAAAAATCTCACTTGACAGGCCAGAGCATTCTGTTTTAATTAGTATTGTATCTTCGGGTCACAGCCGCCTCCATTGTCATCCCAGCTGACATTCCCAGGTCAGGCCGGACTCTGGCAGCTCAACACAGGGCTTAAGTGGCTTTCAGGAAGAGTGAGTTGGGAAGTGAGAGCGTTGAGGTGGCATGTCACCATGCGGAGGAGACAGAGGATGCCTTGGCCTGATCTACTGACTGGCCATTACAGTAATGCAGTTGTTCTGGACCTAATTAGAGGCTTTGTTTCTGGGCAGGAATAAGGCAGTCATGCCTGAGCGCTTCAGTGGCTCAGTGTTAAGTGTCTGGGCCAGGTGGTATTCATTAAGCTCTCTACTTTCTCAGCACCAGGGCCCTGGGCAGAAAACTGATGGTTGTTTCTTTTCTCTCGCTCCTCCAATCCAGCACTTCTAGAAGATTCGACCCTACCGTTACGCTTGTTTACACTGAGCTGCACTGGGGTCGGAACGCAATCATGGTTACATTAAGAAACTGTGAAGCCAGCGCTAAATATGGGTCGGAAAACGTTCCTCAATGCAGGGATGGGAAATGCCACTGTACTCCAAATTGTACCTTTATCCACATTGATACATCAAAAAGCTTGAAATACTGCAATTTTTGTCATCCTCATGCTAGCTAGCAGTAGAAGCTTCAGCCATTTTGGAATGTCAGTGTCAGCCAATCAGCTCCTTGGTGGTTCAACACAACGGTGCTGTTCCATAATGGCTGCTGAGGCTACTGCTAATTAGCATGAGGACGAAAAGGGCAGTTTCACAGGAAAACAGGCAGTATTTAAATCAAGTCAAATCAAATCAAATCAAACTTGATTTGTCACATGCGCCGAATACAACAAGTGTAGACCTTACCATGAAATGCTTACTTACAAGCCCTTAACCAAAAGTGCAGTTAAAGTAGAGTTAAGAAAATATTTACCAAATAAACTAAAGTATAAAATATATACAGGGGGTATCGGTACCGTGTCAGTGTGCGGGGGTATAGGTTAGTTGAGGTCATTTGTACATGTAGATAGGGGTGAAGTGACTATGCATAGATAATAAACAGCGAGTAGCAGCAGTGTACATAACAAATGGAGGGGTCAATGTAATAGCCCGGTGGCCATTTTATTAATTGTTCAGCAGTCTTATGGCTTCGGGGTAGAAGCTGTTAACTTCTTGGGGATTGCTGGGGGCGCTAGCGCCCCAATCCCGACACTACCAGGTGAAATGCAAAGGCGCCAAATTCAGGACAGAAATTCTTCGGTGTTTCGCCGGCCATATGCGTTCTGTTTTACTCACAGACAAATGGTTAACACTTTTAGAAAATTCAGAGTGTTTCCTATCCAATGGTACTAAATATGTGCATATCCTATTTTCTGGGCCTGAATGGGAGGCATTTTACTTTGGGCACGCCAGGCTCTCCAAAACGGTCACCTCGTGCGCCCATCCCTAAGAAGTTAAGAAGCCTTTTAGGTCCTAGACTTGGTGCTCCGGTGCCGCTTGCTGTCCGGTAGCAGAGAAAACAGTCTATGACTTGGGTGACTGGAGTCTCTGACAATTTTATGGGCTTTCCTCTGACACCGCCTATTATATAGGTCCTGGATTGCAGGACGCTTGGCCCTAGTGATGTACTGGGCCGTACGCACTACCCTCTGTAGTGCTTTGCGGTCGGAGGTCGACCAGTTGCCATACCAGGCGGTGATGCAACCGGTCAGGATGCTCAATGGTGCAGCTGTGTAACTTTTTGAGGATCTGGGGACCCATGCCAAATCTTTTCAGTCTCCTGAGGGGGGAAAAGGGGTTGTCGTGCCCTCTTCATGACTGTCTTGCTGTGTTTGGACCATGATAGTTCGTTGGTGATGTGGACACCAAGGAACTTGAAACTCTCGACCCGCTCCACTACAGCCCCATTGATGTTAATGGGGGCCTGTTCGGGCCGCCTTTTCCTGTAGTCCACGATCAGCTCCTTTGTCTTGCTCACATTGTGGGAGAGGTTGTGGTCCTGGCACCACACTGCCAGTTCTCTGACCTCCTCCCTATAGGCTGTCTCATTGTTGTTGGTGATCAGGCCTACCACTATTGTGTTGTCAGCAAACTTAATGATGGTGTTGGAGTCGTGTTTGGCCACGCAGTCATGGGTGAACAGGGAGTACAGGAGGGGACTAAGTACACACCCCTGAGGGGCCCCAGTGTTGAGGATCAGCGTGGCAGACGTGTTGTTGCCTAACCTTACCACCTGGGGGCGGCCCATCAGGAAGTCCAGGATCCAGTTGCAGAGGGAGGTGTTTAGTCCCAGGGTCCTTAGCTTAGTCACTTTTGCGAGCAGGCCTTTCTAATCGACCTGGCCCGGGTATCCTGGAAGGATATTAACCTCATCCCGTCAGTAGAGGATGCCTGGTCGTTCTTTTAAAATAAATTTCCTCACCATCTTAAATAAGCATTCCCCTTTCAAAAAATGTAGAACTAAGAACAGATACAGCCCTTGGTTCACTCCAGACCTGACTGCCCTTGACCAGCACAAAAACATCCTGTGGCGGACTGCAATAGCTTCGAATAGTCCCCGTGATATGCAACTGTTCAGGCAAGTCAGGAACCAATACAGTCAGTCAGGAAAGCAAAGGCTAGCTTTTTCAAACAGAAATTTGCATCCTGCAGCTCTAACTCCAAAAAGTTTTGGGACACTGTAAAGTCCATGGAGAACAAGAGCACCTCCTCCCAGCTGCCCACTGCACTGAGGCTAGGTAACACGGTCACCACCGATAAATCCATGATAATCGCATTTTTCTACCCCAACCCCGGCCAACAGCTCAGCTCCGCCCCCCCCCACAGCTACTTGCCCGAACCTCCCCAGCTTCTCCTTCACCCAAATCAGGATAGCAGATGTTCTGAAAGAGCTGCAAAACCTGGACCCGTACAAATCAGCTGGGCTTGACAATCTGGACCCTCTCTTTCTAAAACTATCCGCCGCCATTTTTGCAACCCCTATTACCAGTCTGTTCAACCTCTCTTTCGTATCGTCCGAGATCCCTAAAGCCTGGAAAGCTGCCACGGTCATCCCCCTCTTCAAAGGGGGTGACCCTCTAGACCCAAACTGCTATAGACCTATATCCATCCTGCCCTGCCTCTCTAAAGTCTTCGAAAGCCAAGTTAATAAACAGATCACTGACCATTTCGAATCCCACCGTACTTTCTCTGCTGTGCAATCTGGTTTCCAAGCTGGTCACGGGTGCACCTCAGCCACGCTCAAGGTACTAAACCATATCATAACCGCCATTGATAAAAGACAGTACTGTGCAGCCGTCTTCATCGACCTGGCCAAGGCTTTCGACTGTCAATCATCGTATTCTTATCGGCAGACTCAATAGCCTTGGTTTCTCAAATGACTGCCTCGCCTGGTTCACCAACTACTTTGCAGACAGAGTTCAGTGTGTCAAATCGGAGGGCCTGCTGTCCGGACCTCTGCCAGTCTCTATGGGGGTACCACAGGGTTCAATTCTCGGGCCGGCTCTCTTCTCTGTATACATCAATGATGTCGCTCTTGCTGCGGGTGATTCCCTGATCCACCTCTACGCGGACGACACCATTCTGTATACTTCTGGCCCTTCTTTGGACACTGCTAACTAACCTCCAAATGAGCTTCAATGCCATACAGCACTCCTTCCGTGGCCTCCAACTGCTCCTAAACGCTACTAAAACCAAATGCATGCTTTTCAACCGTTCGTTGCCCGACCCGCCCGCCCGCCCGACTAGTGTCACTACCATGGACGGCTCTGACCTAGAATATGTGGACAACTACAAATATCTAGGTGTCTGGCTAGACAGTAAACTTTCCTTCCAGACTCATATTAAACATCTCCAATCCAAAATCAAAATCTAAAATCGGCTTTCTATTTCACAACAAAGCCTCCTTCACTCACGCTGTCAAACTTACCCTAGTAAAACTGACTATACTACCGATCCTCGACTTCAGCGATTTCATCTACAAAATAGCTTCCAATACTCTACTCAGCAAACTGGATGCAGTCTATCACAGTGCCATCCGTTTCGTTACCAAAGCCCCTTATACCACCCACCACTGCGACCTGTATGCTCTAGTCGGCTGGCCCTCTCTACATATCCGTCGCCAGACCCACTGGCTCCAGGTCATCTATAAGTCTATGCTAGGTAAAGCTCCGCCTTATCTCAGCTCACTGGTCACAATAACAACACCCACCCGTAGCACACGCTCCAGCAGGTATATCTCAGTGGTCATCCCCTTTCCTTCCAGTTCTCTGGTGCCAGTGACTGGAACGAATTGCAAAAAGTGCTGAAGCTGGAGACTTATATCTCCCTCACTAACTTTAAACACCAGTTATCTGAGCAGCTAACCAATCGCTGCAGCTGTAAATAGCCCACCCAATCTAACTAACTCATCCCCATACTGTTTTTTTATGTACTTTTCTGCTCTTTTGCACACCAGTATCTCTACTTGCACATCATCATCTGCTAAATTGTAATTTACCTCGCTACTATAGCCTATTTATTGCCTACCTCCCCACGCCATTTGCACACACTGTTTTTGTCCATTGTGTTATTGACTGTATGCTTGTTTATTCCATGTGGAACACTGTGTTGTTTGTGTCGCACTGCTCTTTATCTTGGCCAGGTCGCAGTTGTAAATGAGAACTTGTTCTCAACTAGCCTACCTGGATAAATAAAGGTGAAATAAATAAAATAAAAAAAGTGATGAGCTTTGTGGGCACTATGGTGTTGAACGCTGAGCTGTAGTCAATGAACAGCATTCTCACAAAGGTGCTCCTTTTGTCCAGGTGGGAAAGGGCAGTGTGGAGTGCGATTGAGATTGCGTCATCTGTGATCTGTTGGGGCGGTATTTGAATTGGAGTGGGTCTAGGGTATCCATGAGGATGCTGTTGATGTGAGCCATGACCAGCCTTTCAAAGCACTTCATGGCTACCGACGTGAGCCCTACGGGGCGGTAATCAGTTAGGCAGGTTACCTTTGCTTCCTTGGGCACAGGGACTATGGTGGTCTGCTTGAAACATGTAGGTATTACATACTCAGTCAGGGGAGCGGTTGAAAATGTCAGTGAAGACACTTGCCAGTTGGTCCACGCATGCTTTGAGTACACATCCTGGTAATCCATCTGGCCCCGCGGCTTTGTGTATGTTGACCTATTTAAAGGTTTTGGTCACATCTGCTACCGAGTGCGTTATCACACAGTTGTCCAGAACAGCTGGTGCTCTCGTGCATGCTTCAGTGTTGCTTGCCTCGAAGCAAGCATAAAAGGCATTTAGCTCGTCTGGTAGGCTTGCGTCACTTGGCAGCTCGCGTCTGGGTTTCCCTTTGTAGTCTGTAATAGTTTTCAAGCCCTGCCACATCCAACGAGTGTCAGAGCCGGTGTAATAGGATTCAGTCTTAATCCTGTATTGACGCTTTGCTTGTTTGATTGTTCGTCTGAGGGCATAGCGGGATTTCTTATAAGCGTCCGGATCATTGTCCCGCTCCTTGAAAGCAGCAACTCTAGCCTTTAGCTCGATGCGGATGTTGCCTGTAATCCATGGTTGCTGGTTGGGATATGTACGTATGGTCACTGTGGGGATGACGTCGTCTATGCACTTATTGATGAAGCCGATGACTAAGGTGGTATCCTCCTCAATGCCATTGGATGAATCCCGGAACATATTCCAGTCTGTGCTAGAAAAAAGTTCTGTAGCATCCGAATAGTACTAATTATGTGCATATCCTATTTTCTGGGCCTGAGTGGCAGGCATTTTACTTTGGGCACGCCAGACTATCCAAAACTGTCACCTTTGCTGCCGCTCCCTAAGAAGTTAAACAGTTTGGAAAATTCCAGAAAATTATGTCATGGGTTTAGAAGCTTCTGATAGGCTAATTGACATCATTTGAGTCAGTTGGAGGTGTGGATCTACCTTCAAACTCAGTGCCTCTTTGCTTGACATCATGAGAAAATCAAAAGAAATCAGCCAAGACCTCAGAAAAAAAATTGTTCATCCTTGGGAGCAATTTCCAAATGCCTGAAGTTACCACATTCATCTGTACAAATAATAGTACGCAAGTATAAACACCATGGGACCACGCAGCCACCATACCGCTCAGGAAGGAGACACGTTCTGTCTCGTAGAGATGAACGTACTTTGGTGCGAGAAGTGCAAATCAATCCCAGAACAACAGCAAAGGACCTTGTGAAGATGCTGGAGGAAACAGGTACAAAAGTATCTATATCCACAGTAAAACGAGTCCTATATCAACATAACCTGAAAGGCCGCTCAGCAAGGAAGAAGCCACTGCTCCAAAACCTTATTAAAAAGCCAGACTACGGTTTGCAACTGCACATGGGGACAAAGATTGTACTTTTTGGAGAAATGTCCTCTGGTCTGAAGAAACAAAAATAGAACTATTTGGCCATAATGACCATCGTTATGTTTGGAGGAAAAGGGGGGAGGCTTGAAAGCCGAAGAACACCATCCCAACCGTGAAGCACGGGGGGGTGGCAGCATCATGTTGTGGGGGTGCCTTGCTGCAGGAGGGACTGGTGCACTTCACAAAATAGATGGCATCATGAGGAAAGAGAATTATGTTGATATATTGAAGCAACATCTCAAGACATCAGTTAGGAAGTTAAAGCTTGGTCGCAAATGGGTCTTCCAAATGGACAATGACCCCAAGCATACTTCCAAAGTTGTGGCAAAATGGTTTAACCTCTACAGGCACTGGGGCAGTATTCGGAGGTTCAGAGAGTCAGGCACAGAAAGGATATGCACATAATTAGTACTATTGGATAGAAAACACTCTGAAGTTTCTAAAACTGTTAAAATAATGTCTGTGAGTGTAACAGAACTGATATGGCAGGCGAAAACACAAGGGATTTCTGTCCGGAAAAATGTTTTTTGTGACATGCCTATGTGATTTGCTGTAAAATAGGACCCAAGTTGCAGTACCTATGGCTTCCACTAGATGTCAACAGTCTTTAGACAAGGTTTCATGCGTTTACCTTGGAAGATAACCGAATAGAAGAAGAAAATGTAAGAGGATAGAGGAAGTGGATTTTGAGTTTTGTGCGGGAGACCATGAGTGCGCGCCTCTGGTTATTCAATTTCTATCGTTTAGGATATTTTCTGTGTGAAATATTATAGTTAATATTCATAAAAGTGTACCTAAGGATACATTATAAATGATGTTTGATTTGTTTGGGCAAAGTTGATAGGTATAATTTGAACGCTCTTCCCTGTACAATGGGCGAGTCGACGGTGGATTTTCTGAACATAACGCGCCAACCAAACAGAGATTAATGGATATAAACAATCCCGGAAGAAACATGTATTGTCTTGCTTGGACACTTCGGATTGCCCTCAGCAGAAGATCATCAAAAGGTAAGCAATTTATTTTAGCTCTTTTATGTGTTTTGTGAGACCCGCGCTGGTTATGAAATTATGCTAATGCAGAAAATATGTGAGGTGCTGTCCTCAGATAATCAAATGTTGTGCTTTCGCCATAAAGCCTTTTTGAAATCTGACAATGCTGTGATATTGCCAAGAGTCTAAGCTTTTGAAGAGTATGCAACATTTGTATATTGATGAATGTTTTATAATTCTACTTTTGGATTTTGAATTTGGCGCCTTACATTTCTCCGGGTAGTGTCGGGATTGGGGCGCTAGCGTTTGACCCAAGTTAAACAATTTAAAGGCAAGGCTACCAAATACTAATTGAGTTTATGTAAACGTCTGACCCACTGGGATGTGATGAAAGAAATTAAAGCTGCAATAAATAATTCTCTCTACTATTATTGTGACATTTCACATTTTTTAAGTAAAGTGGTGATCTTAACTGACCTAAGACGGAATTGTTACTCTGATTAAATGTCAGGAATTAAAATGTATTTGGCTAAGGTGTATGTAAACTTCCGACTTCAACTGTAAAATGTCAGCCATCCTCTCCGGCGCCATCTTATCTTGATATATCGGTGTGGATAAAGGTACATTTTGGAGTATATTTTCTGACCTATATCATGCACCAGCTCCACGGTGTCTTAATGTTACTATGATTGCATTCTGTCCCCAGTGCAGCTCAGCGTAAACAAGCGTAATGGAAGGGTCTGAATCTTCTGGCAATTGAAAAGACAGCCAAAATATGACCATTTTAACTAGGCCCGCCGTTGTGACGTGTGGGCCCAAGATGACTTTAACATGCTATGCTTATGAATATTTGTTGGGTGGATTGTTTCACCACCTGAAAAACAAACCTTTGTGCGCTGTCAACATTTTACAATGAAAAGAAAGTACATGTTCCTGGAGACCAGTACCAGACGGAACTGAGTAATTCATTGGGTGAAAGTGATGCTACAAAGTGTTTACAATCAAATCTGAAAACAGCCCAGTGCCTTACGATTTGATGTTATGTAAGCTTCTTTGTTTGAAGGAAAGAAGACTGCTGCTGTGCTCACTAGTGTTTTTAAGCAAGCAGGGGGTCTTACAGAAGGATGATAGGAATGTTTGGCAGAACCATTGCCATTGGCGGTTAATCTATTATTGATATCCTAGCTGTAATAACATTAGTGATATCATTCCTCATGTTCCTCCAACAAAGCCATCCAATTATACACCACTATACCGTTGGACTGCCAACTTTCCAGATTATAATCATTGAGGCTGGTTGGTATGAATGAGACAAAAGAGACAAATTTGTGGTGTACCCAATTGGTGGCCATAAGAATGTTAGATCCTAGTCAGCCCAAGGCGTCCTGCTGCAAATGCTTTGGCTAATAATCTTCAAACTGTTGGGGATGATTCAAAGACTTGCTGAGCAATCAGTGAGGGAGATGTTGGCTAACATATGCAAGAAACAACCCAATTTTGCTCAAATGACTTTGAGTGACGTCTGATTTCGGAAGAAGTTTGATTCATTTTTCGTTAGCCTGTCCAGCGTGCACTTCAGATTACGCCACCATCTGTTTGAAATCAGCCCCAGAACTTGTCAAACTGACTTGTCAAAAAAAGAGAACATTAGAGAAGTGACAGATCTTCTCTGTCCGGTGAATGTCAACATTTTAGCCATGATTATTTGCACTGAATAATTTTGCAGTCCAAGGCAGCATTTTGGCAGAAGACAGCCTTTCGTATATGTATTTTTCTAATTGATTCCTTGATTAAGCTTAGCTTGTGCTGACCATTTCACCTGCCCATGCCAGATGAGTCATTACTGAGCTAGGTGTTTTTTTACACTGCGTTTATGGAGGTTTTTTTTCTGGTTAGCTAAGGTGCTGTGTATATAGTGTTCTGGGCAAAGCAGAAAGGTCCACGTCTAAGGCCGCATTCACTAGGATACATTCATGAACATTAAGATATAAATATATTGTGTACAACAGAACAGTCTTGGACATCGTGTCGGTTCTTTTCATCGCATTTCTATCTGCAACTTTCAGGATGTTGAACGAACCCTCCTGAACCAGATTTCAGGTGACATGTGAAGCAGGTTTTCTTGTTTTGTTTTCCATCCATGGTGAGCTGTGGTGGTTAGGTCTAGCTGTGGTGGTTTGTCACATTCATGGCATCAGTGACTGTCTGTCTGAGTAGTCTGGCTGACTGCGTGGCTCATGAGAAGTACACAGAGAACTGTTTAGCTAAATTAGAAAATATAAACTTTGTCTGAGGTCTGCTATTGCTCTGGTGCTGTTTGATCACTTTGTAAGGCTGTTTTAATGGTTGACTTCTCTCCATCATCTCGTAGCTTGTCTGCATCTTGAAATGACCTTTGCAACTCACTCCATTGCTGTCAGTGGGTGACGTAAAGACCTTTTCAGTTGGCCATTAGTAAAAGCCTGCACTGTGTGAGATGAGCTATAAGAACATTTCAAGATTCCTAGTCTGTTCACAGATTTGCAGCCACTTCATCTTGTGTTTTTATGCCAAAATGTGAAAAGTATAAATAACATAATACTACATGCTTTACATCATAGTGTTGCCTGGCTCTGACATTTCAGCATCTGCAGCACCATAAACCAGTGTGTACAAGAATACCCTCAAGATGCATACTTTGTCATTAACCTAACCGAAGTTGGCAACTGAAGATGGTGTTGGCGGTCTCTTTCAATTTATCTCTGAATAACGGGACTTGTGTGTACTGTACATGCACATGCTGTTGTGCAGTTCTGCAGCCCTGTCTAGCCAGGCAAATATAATCCATCTGAGCACAGTTGGTGTGAGGCCAGCCTTGCTCTGCCTCCTCTCTGTGGGATGTTCAGGCTGATGTTATTAGGGGGAATGGTGCTCCTCCTCCCAGCTCTAAGAGATGTGCTCACTTTTCATTGCAGGGCTTTCAGCCATGTATCTAGAACAGCTGAGACACCATCGAAACCCACTTAAGGCTTCAGGTTCCACTGCTCCGAACCTCTTAACAGAGCTGGCTTCATCTGCAGAAGTGGACATTCAGTCTTCAGTCTCTCCCCTCCCCCCTAAGAGTAGCTTGGCTATGATGGCATTGGCATGCACTATGTTAACTCCCTACATACTGTATCATTCAGTGCTTGTATGCACACTACCGGTCAAAGGTTTTAGAACACCTACTCATTCAAGGGTTTTTCTTTATTTTTGCTATTTTCTACATTGTAGAATAATAGTGAAGACATCAAACCTAATGAAGTAACACATGGAATCATGTAGTAACCAAAAAAGTGTTAAACAAATAAAAAATATATTTGAGATTCTTCAAATAGTCACTCTTTGCCTTGATGACAGCTTTGCACACTGTTGGCATTATCTCAACCAGCTTCACCTGGAATGCTTTTCCAACAGTCTTGAAGGAGTTCCCACATATGCTGAGCACTTGTTGGCTGCTTTTTCTTCACTCTGCTGTCCGACTCATCCCAAACCATCTCAATTGGGTTTAGGTTGGAGGATTGTGGTGGCCAGGTCATCTGATGCAGGTCATCTGATGCAGCTCTCTCCTTCTCTCAAATATAAATAGCCCTTACACAGCCTGGAGGTCTATTGGGTTATAATCTTGATGAAAAACAAATGATAGTCCCACTAAGCCCAAACCAGATGGGATGGCGTATCACTGCAGAATGCTGTGGTAGCCATGCTGGTTAAGTGTGCCTTGAATTCTAAATAAATCAGACAGTGTCACCAGCAAAGCACCACCACACCAAAACAACACATCCTCCATGCTTCACGGTGGGAAATACACATGCAGAGATTATCCGTTCACCCACACTGCGTCTCACAAAGACACAGCGGTTGGAACCAAAAATCTGAAATTTGGACTCCAGACCTAAGGACAAATTTCCACTGGTCTAATGTCCATTGCTCGTGTTTCTTGGCCCAAGCAAGTATCTTCTTCTTATTGGTGTCCATTAGTAGTGGTTTATTTGCAGTAATTCGACCATGAAGGCCTGATTGACGCAGTCTCCTCTGAACAGTTGATGTTGAGATGCGTCTGTTACTTTAACTCTGAAGCATTTATTTGGGCTGCAATTTCTGAGGCTGGTAACTCTAATGAACTTATCCTCTGCAGCAGAGGTAACTCTGGGTCTTCTGTTCCTGTGGCGGTCGTCATGAGAGCCAGTTTCATCATAGTGCTTGATGGTTTTTGCGACTGCACTTGAAGAACTTTTCCGTATTGACTGGCCTTCATGTCTTTGATGGACTGTCTTTTTCTTTTGCTTATTTAAGCTGTTCTTGCCATAATATGGACATGGTCTTTCACCAAATAGGGCTATCTTCTGTATACCACCCCTACCTTTTCACAACACAACTGATTGGCTCAAACGCATTAAGAAGGAAAGAAATTCCACAAAGTAACTTTTTAACAAGGCACACCTGTTAATTGAAATGCATTCCAGCTGACTACCTCATGAAGCTGGTTGAGAGAATGCCAAGAGTGTGCAAAGCTGTCATTAAGATAAAGAGTAGCTATTTGAAGAATCTTAAATAATAAGTTATATTTTGATTAGTTTAACACTTTTTTTGGTTACTACATGATTCCAAATGTGTTATTTCATAGTGTTGATGTCTTCATTATTATTCTACAATGTAGAAAATAGTACAAATTATAATACTTTTGACCGGTAGTGTATTCTTACTCTTAAATGGGTACACTTGTTTTTTAAAATATGTCATTTACTCTCCGAGACACAACCGTGGGATTGACATCTGGTTTTACTTTGAAAGTGTTTTTCTCCTATCACTGGTTAACAACGTTCTGAGGAAACTTATTTGTTTTGCTCTGGTGAACCCGGTAATGAATGGACCAAATCCTCACTTTACTTTACGACACTCCAGATCTGACTGATAATGAAAGCAAACACAACTCTTAGTACAGTATGACAAGGATAGTTCAGTTAAGACAAGTGCTAGGTCTTCCTACCTGTTCTATCAGCAGGGCTTGTAAATATTTAAACGATTTTAGTGTTACAGTGGCAGACTCTTCTTGAGGAATCCATCTGTGTTTTCTTAACCGATACATTCTCTGCTTGCGTCTACAGTAGTTCAAGCTTGTCATGACCACACATATTCCTACATAACCCTAACAGCTGTGTCTTATACATTTCCTGATCTCTGAAGAGCACTCCAAAGATACTCTTCTACTCTCTTCCCTACCCTCTTCCACTCTCAAGTTCTGCAGTTCCCTGTACCAACTGAAGCTGCAGCATCCTCAGAGAAGAGGGGCAATTCTTGGTTGAATTTTGCTCCTCTGCTCCAGCCTGCCTTCCACAAACTAGCCTGAAAGAGCCTCCAGTCTGGCTGCTGCCTGCTAATGCCCCCTGGCAGTGCATGTATGGCTCAGCGAGGGGGAACAGTTGCTGTGCGGTTATACCATGCCAACTGAGATGGATGTTCCTCTGGGCTCTCTGCATTCACACCTGCTTTCACCCCGATTGGCTCCCAGACCTAAAATGGCCCTGAATCACAAAGATTACATAATGGGAGTCAGGCAGGCCAAAAACTAGAATAGAATTTACTATAGTAGTCTACTACTGTACCAGATCAGATACATTATCTAACAGATAGATGGTAGCATTGCTGTTCATAACAGGGCGTACATACTACAGTGTCATATGTAATAGCAGAGCAAAGCACAGCAGGGAAATTTAGTTTTTTTTGTCACTGGCCTACACACAATTCCCTATAATGTGAAAGTGGAATTATGTTTTTCAAATTGTTTACAAATTACTTAAATATGAAAAGCTGAAATGTCTTGAGTCAATAAGTATTCAACCCCTTTGTTATGGCAAGCCTAATTAATTTAATTAATAAGTTATTAATTACACTACGAAGATACAGGAGTCCTTCCTAACCACAGCATGTGAATGGAGTTGAGCGGTTGGAAATCCCGCACAGCTAAAAACCGCTCTGTGCTCACAGGGGAAAAAACTGGCGCTCCAAATTCGCTCCATTCATTAACACCCATCTAGTTTTGTGACTCCCTGGACCTACCAATAGTTTTTGAAGTATTGAAACCAAACCATATGGCTTTGAATGAAAAGTATTTGAATAAACATGAAAAGGTGAATGTAAGAAACTGACAATTTCAAATAGGCGCTACGTGTCATATTAAACAGCATATTAACACTCTAAATAGGTCAGGAGCCAGACAGGGAGCCTAAGGAACGAAAATGAATTATTTAGGCTATATTATTTCAATTACTTCAATGCTATAACCTACAAAGAAATACATTTGCGAGTGCGACATGACAGGCTGGTAGGGAAATAAAGCTCTCAGCATTTAAACAGCATTTTGTTGTATTAAATCGTTATTGTCTATAAATGGCACATATAGGCTGTGACTTACTTAGAATTAAATACAAATTAAATGAAAAATGACTTATTTATGCCTTTTGAATTCATTTTTAGAAACACAAGTTTGGCCAGTCTGTGGCTTCAGGCTCATGCGATTGTGCCTGGATAGCTGGCCAGCAGCGGAAAATATCCTCTCCGCATTTGCAGAGCCACTGGGGATGCTAAACACCCTTTTGGCCACTATTGCCAGGCTGGGCAGAGATGCAGAGTTGTTTTTTTTTATTTTATAGATAAGCCTAAAGGTTTTTAGTCAAAATAAGCCAATCAAAACAGAAAGTGCCTTGAATGTGGAAATATGCCAGGCCTATTGGGCCAAAATCAATGATGGCTTATTGTATAGATAATATAACGAAAATGAACGAAACATTTAAGATCAGATTTTTGGTTTATAAATACTTTGCCACAATGACACCCTTATCTGCCCATCTCGTTCCTTTCTTTTAGCATGTGCACATAGTAAGTACACCATCATGCTTTTGGGATAAGTGTCTTTTCAGATTCCACAATGATTCTTTAGTTGTGGACACTACCCTTTATTTAACTAGGCAAGTCCGTTTTGAAGAAATTCTTATTTACAATGACTGCCTACCCCGGCCAAACCCGGACGACGCTAGGCCAAATGTGCGCTCCCAATCACGGGCCGGATGTGACCAGGTCACTCTTGGAAAATAGACATCTTAATGAGAAAGAACGGTATAAATAAAGGTAAAAAAAAAATTAAATGTGATGCGGTGCCTTAGACCGCTGCGCCACTCAGGAGCCAAAAAAACACGTCACTCCCTCTCTTGCTCTTGGTCCTCATCTTTGTAAGTCACCTTAATTTAGCACCTGTGTCTTTTATCAGTTTCTTAATGAAAATATTTAGCGAACTCCATGACAGTAGCTAAAGCAATGGGCTATAGCAGCACACAAGTAGACTACAAATGCATGCTGAGGTGGGCATGCCCTGAGCTTTTGAAGTGAGTGCTACTGGAGCAAAATTAGAGCGGTCAAGAAGGACGACGTTCCAGCCTTTGGGAATTGGGCACACTCAGCTCACATACTCTGTTCCTAACTCAGTTGTCGGAGAGGAAGGAAACCGCTCAGGGGATTTCCCCATGGTGCCAAAGGTGACTTTTTAAAACAGTTAGAGTTTAACTTCTTAGGGAGCGGCAGCAGAGGTGACGGTTTTGGAGAGTCTGGCATGCCCAAAGTAAAATGCCTGCCACTCAGGCCCAGAAAATAGGATATGCACATAATTAGTACTATTGGATAGGAAACACTCTGAAGTTTCTAAAAGTGTTAAAATAATGTATGTGAGTATAACAGAACTGATATAGCAGGCGAAAACCCGAGGAAAATCCATCCGGATTTGCAGGTTTTTTTTTTGTACATGACCTTCTTCTCCAGGCTGCCTATTAATTTCTATTTTAACTACTTAAGGAGTAGCGGACCGCTCCCGACGCTACCCGGTGAAATGTAAGGCGCCAAATTCAAAATCCAAAAGTTGAATTATTAAACATTCATCAATATACAAGTGTTGCATAGTCATCAAAATCTCTGCTTCTTGGCAATATCACAGCGTTGTCAGATTTCAAAAAGGCTTTACGGCGAAAGCACAACATTTGATTGTTTGAGGATAGCACCTCATATTTTCCACATTAGCATAAATTCATATCCAGTGCGGGTCACACAACCCATATAAGAGCTAAAAAATATCACTTACCTTTCAAGGAACTTCTGCTGAGGGCTTCCCAAGTGTCCAACGAAGACATCCAATTGTTCTTTTGTTAGAAAAAGTCATTTATTGGTTGGTGCGTTATGATCAGAAAATCCACCGTTGAGTCGCCCATTGAACCGTGAAGAGAACATGTTCAAATTATACCTAGAAACTTTCTACAAACAAATCAAACAATTTTTTATGTATCATTTTATGTATATTTACTGTAATATTTCAACCGGACGATAACGTGAATAATAGGAAAGGAAAATAAAGTGGGGCGCGCTCACAATCTCGCGCCCGTCAAACGTTGTTGACAAAAGTGGTCCCTTCACTACTTCCTCTTCCTATCCGTTCTGCTTAGTGCTAGAGCTTCCAGACACTGTTTAAAGACTGTTGACATCTAGTGGAAGCCATAGGTACTGCAGTCTCAGTCCTAGTTAAAATAGAAATGAATAGGCAGCCTGGAGAAGAAGGTCATGTACAAAAAAAACTGCAAATCCGGATGGATTTTCCTCGGGTTTTCGCCTTCTATATCAGTTCTGTTATACTCACATACATACATTATTTTAACACTTTTAGAAACTTCAGTGTGTTCCTATCCAATAGTACTAATTATGTGCATACCCTATTTTCTGGACCTGAGTGGCAGGCATTTTACTTTGGGCACGCCAGACTCTCCAAAACCGTCACCTCTGCTGCCGCTCCCTAAGAAGTTAACTAGGACTGAGACTGCAGTACTTATGGCTTCCACTAGATGTCAACATGCAGAGAAAGGAATCCGAAAATCTACCCCTAACCTTTGTTTCAAGAAGTCAAAATACGTTTCTATTTACTCCTCAGATACCCTAAAATGTAATCAAACTCTAATATTTCTTACGGAAAGAAGGATGTTCAATAGGAAACCGATTTTAGCAGGTGTGACCTGTCTTCATGGTGCATGCAAACACAAATTTCCAAGACTGCGTCCCTGTACTAAAACTGATATTTCTCATTCGTTTTTTAAATTACAAGCTTGAAACCTTGAACATAAGGCTTCCACAGGGTGTCAACAGTCTAAGAATTGCATCCAGGCAGCTTGCCTTTCTAAGAGGATGGTCTCTAAACAAAACAAAAAATTCAGGTTGGTTTTTCTTTGGATTTTCTCCTACCATATCTATTGTGTTATATTGTCCTACATTATTTAAATATTTATACAAACGTCAAAGTGTTTTGTTTCCAATGGTACCAATTATATGCATATCCTGGCTTCAGGGCCTGAGCAACAGGCAGTTTACTTTGGGCACGTAATTTAGGCGGAAATTGAGAAAAAAGGGACCTAGCCCTAAGAAGTCAGAGCACATAATTATGCTCTAAAAGAAATGCAAAAAATGTTTCTTAATCGCTGGTGATTCACAGGACATTAAGTACTCATTCATGCTCCTCTGTCTAAATATATAGATTTTTGATAAGATATGAGAATTGCTTTGATAAGTTAATATGATCAAATGCTGAGCATCTAAATGCTTTTCTTTGCCACAGCCACCTGTACATTTTGGCCTGACTGAGGGGACCAGTCGACCAGACCAGATGCTGATCGCGTTTTGTAGGGCTTCTGGACAGGACTTCAGTAGCTTGCTCTCTGTCCATACCATACCTTCCCGCCTGTTTGTTTATTTACTGCTAATCTTGGCAAAAGGCCTTCTTCTTGAGTTATTACCAAGCCAGCCCACGTTGTGTTACAGGCTTGCAGCACTGCAGTGTGTCACCGTTTGGCTTGGCCCATGCTCTTATTGTCAGCACGGCCATATTTCCCAACAGTTTGTTATGGAGGCAGGCGAGAATGATCAAATGGGCTATATGCTGAGGCCAAAGTCTCCTGCAGTGTGGGGAATCTTTACTGGCTTTGTGCAGGCACACAACTCCTGTGTGTTCGAACACTGATGGAAATCCCTTTTGGCTGTTTAGTCACTGACTGTCCTTCTGCTTTTGTTTCTACCGTGAGATCAGAACGACAGCCACTCCTCAATCGACATTTCCTCTCCATCGCATTCTGTTCTGTGAATCCTCACATAACTTATTGTTGTGGATCCAATGATGCACCTGGCGATGATTGGAATGTTCAAGAGCACCTGCATTGGGTTTTGTAGTCTAGACAGTTTCTATCAGTTTATCCTGGTGGTAATAGACAAGGAGACAATAACGTATTTTGTTCATTAGATTGTATCAAACATGCTGTTTTTTTTGTATATGGGTGTAATTTATACTCTGTGTGTCTGACTCAAAATACCATACAGAAATTATTTTTGTCTGACTCTTGAGAAGGTCTAATGCATGACTCCACATACAAATTCTGAAATTATTTGAATCGCTGTGAGCCCTAAGCTGAATAAAACATGTCCTCGGTCCTTCCTCTGTCCATCTGGTTTGGATAAGTAGCCTACATTCTAAGTTCTTGAATGTAAATTGAATGATGGTGAACTGTCTGTCATAGGATCACTGTTCCTTTTTCTTCATCAAGATGTTTTTGACAAACTCACTTACGTTTTTAAAAGCTTCTCGAAGCAGCGCAAAGCTAGGTCAGGGGCATCTCCTTGCCAGAGTAACATGATGCAAATCATGCATTTGTAATTCCACAGTTCACCTTGAACGAATAAATCAATAACACCAACTGGGAACTAGGAAGACTAAAGTATTATAAAAGCTTTTTCTAACCATTTGCTTTCAGAATTAGTCTGGGAAATGTGCTTAACATTCTCAGTTTAAACTACTCAGACATGTCATTGAGGAACACTGCTATTTATGAAACATGGGGTGAGCATTTTCTATCTTTAGATCTATCTTTCTGAGGAGAGCAAGAATATATTTTCTACTGAATGTAAAAAGTTACCTTCACTATTTGTTTCTTTATTCATGTGTCTTTGTGTTTCTTTGGCAGGATGACTGGAACGCTATTGACTCATCAAATCAGGCCCAGGCCCACAGCAACGCAGATGACAAAACCCACAGTCTGGAGACACTCCCCCCAGGTAAGAGCCAGATATCCCAGCCCAGCCAGGCATCCCACAGCGCCATCCATTCTGATTTAGCTCTTCCATTTACACACAGGCGCAGGAGAGTCCCATTGAGAAAATCAATCAACATGTTGTTCAAGCTACTTTGCAATAGAGCAGGGTGTCAGCTGTGGCTCTGTTTAAAACTAGTAAACTACCTTTACTGTTCACAAGGTCATTATACAAGGTGTGTGTGTGTATATAGGAATGCTATGAAAGGCATCTGAATTAATCTGGGTGTTTTTACGAGTGTCTGATCTTTGTCCCCGGGACAATCACCCAAGTAGAAAAGCCCCTATCGTTCCAATTTGCGAGCCCATGCGCTCAACCAAACCGGGATCCAATTTAGCAGGGCTGCTTAATGCATTAACCCTCAGGTGTAAGCATATGCTGACTTTATAGGCCTTTTCTGCATTTAAAAAAAGCAGCATGCTCTTAAAATGCAGTATTTTTACCATCATAACTGTGACTGTCACATTCTCTCCTTGGCAAGGTAGTTCTGGGGGAGAGCTGTTCCGTTTAATTTATGTCATAAACATTCCATGTTTTCTGTAAAGGTCGGGCAGGGAGAAAAATTCTTCCCATCTGCTTTTGTTTCCTGTATTTTATGTAGAAAATAATACCCCTATCAATATTCAATTGTGTCTCGTTTCAATGGCTTATGCTATTTAAGTCACTTGGCTTAACACGCAAGTTTGAGTTAAACAAAGAATTTGCAGAAGGGTGCCCATTGTTAATTAAGGTCATTTCCAGATGGCCTAATGTACAATTACTCCTTTTTTGACTGCCAAAGTATAATGGAATGTCTGTGAAAATTGCCTTTTAATTAGCCTGTTCTATCTGCTATCAAATCAAAATCAAACCAAATTCTATTTGTCACATGCGCCAAGTACAACTGGTGTAAACTTTACCATGAAATGCTTCCCAATAATGCAAAGTTTAAAAATAAAATAGTAACATGAGGAATAAACTAAAATACACAAGAATGGAGCTATATACAGACAGCCAGTACCAGATCAATGTGGAGAGGTATGAGGTATTTGAGGTATACTGAACAAAAATACAAACGCAACATGTAAAGTGTTTAATGAGCTGAAATAAAAGATCCCAGAAATGTTCAATACGCACAAAAAACGTATTACTCTCAAATTCTGTGCACAAGTTTGTTAATATTTTTTTTAATAATAATTATATTTAACCTTTTATTTAACTAGGCAATTCAGTTAAGAACAAATTCTAATTTACAATGATTGCCTACACCGGTCAAACCCGGACGACGCTGGGCCAATTGTGTGCCGCCCAATGGGACTCCCAATCACGTCCGGTTGTGATACAGCCTGGATTAGAACCAGGGTGTCTGTAGTGACGCCTCAAGCACCTGAGTTGCAGTGCCTTAGCATTTCTCGTTTGCAAAAATAATCCATCCACCTGACGGGTATGGCATATCCAGAAGCTGATTAAACAGCATGGGGCGTGGGGCGGCAGGTGCACCTTATGCTGGGGACAATTAAAGGCCACTCTAAAATGTGCAGTTTTGTCACACAACACAATGCCACAGATGTATTAACTTTTGAGGGAGCGTACATTTGGCGTGATGACTGCAGGAATGTTTTTTTATTTGACCTTTTATTTAACTAGGCAAGTCAGCTAAGAACAAATTCTTATTTTCAATGACGGCCTAGGAACTGCCTTGTTCAGGGGCAGAACGACAGATTTTTACCTCGGCTCGGGGATTCGATCTTACAACCTTTCGGTTACTAGTCCAGCGCTCTAATCACTTGCAATGTGCACCAGAGCTGTTGCCAGATCTTTAATGTTAATTTCTCAACCATAAGCTGCCTCAAACATTGTTTTAGAGAATTTGGCAGTACATACAAAGATGATTATTTTCTTCCAACTTTGTGGCAACATTTTGGGGAACGCCCTTTCCTGTTTCAGCATGACAATGCCCCCACGCACAAAGCGAGATCCATACAGAAATGGTTTGTCGAGATCGGTGTGGAAGAACTTGACTGGCCTGCACAGATTCCTGACCTCAATTCCATCGAACACTGAATTCGAACGCAGACTGCGAGCCAGGCATAATCGTCCAACATCAGTGCCCGACCTCACTAATACTCTTGTGGCTGAATGGAAGCAAGTACCTGCAGCAATGTTCCAACATCTAGTGGAAAGCCTTCCCAGAAGAGGGGTGGCTGTTATAGCAGCAAAGGAGAGACCAACTCCATATTAATGATTTTGGAATGAGATTTTCGACAAGCAGGTGTCCACATACTTTCTTTTTTATTGTTTTACTGCTACAGTCGAGCTGAAGAGAAAACAAGTTGTTTATTCTTGCCTCGAGGTTGTATTAAATTAATTCCATAAAGCTCTGAACTTCATTAGGTCGATGTGAAGTCTCAGCGAACTTGCTTGTTTCTTAAAATCAATTCTACACAGAGGTTTATGATTGGGTTGTGTAACACTGTCATTCTCTGAAGTCTGTTGCTTTGTGTGTGTGTGTGTGTGTGTGTGTGTGTGTGTGTGTGTGTGTGTGTGTGTGAGCATGTCTGGATGGAAGCGTTGTGGAGGTTACAGCCTAGCGGCTCCATTCTCTTCAGAGAAGCTAATTATACTGATGACGGCTACATCTTGCTCTGCTGCAGGTCCTGTTCTCTCCCTCTTAACTTCTGTACAGAACATGCTTCATTTGGCTTTGATTGAGAATGATGCTGTGTATTCTCAGTCCCTGTAGGAATGTCTTTCTCCACTAATGGTGGTTTTAATTATTATGATGCTGCTAGCTGTTTCTCTGGCGACCACTTTGTGCTTTTGATACAGTACTGTTGTGTACAGTGTATTATGTGCTGTGAGTGAGTTTCCTCTTGGATCAAGATGAGAAGACCACTCAGTTTCAGAGTAATCATTCTTACTTATTGACAATTCTATTATATGCGCTGTTTTGATATGTGAGGAATCTGCTGCACAGCACACGAGCCCACAGACACAATTAGCCTCCGTCTGCCTCCACTATGGCTGCTCTGCTCAAGAAGTGCGATGGAACCTTCCTCTTCAATTAAGTCTTTGTTGATGGCCTGTACAGTGTATACAGTGCATTCCACATTGTTACGTTACAGCCTTATTCTAAAATGTATTAAATATGAGATTTTCTCAATCTACACACAATACCCCATAATGACAAAGTGAAAACAGGTTTTTAGAAATGTTTGCATATGTATTCAAAATAAAAACGGATGCCTTATTTACCTAAGTATTCAGACACTTTTGCTATGAGACTAGAAATTGTGTATCCTGTTTCCATTGATCATCCTTGAGATGTTCCTAAAACTCCACCTGTCCACAGTCCACCTGTGGTAAATTCAATTGATTGGACATGATTTGGAAAGGCACACACCTGTCTTTATTTGGTCCCACATTTGACAGTGCATGTCAGAGCAAAAACCAAGCTATGAGGTCAAAGGAATTGTGTCGAGGCACAGATCTGGGGAAGGGTACCAAACAATTTCTGCAGTTTTGAAGGTCACCAAGAACACAGTGGCCTCCATCATTCTTAAATGGAAGAAGTTTAGAATCACCAAGACTCTTCCTAGAGCTGGCCGCCCAGCCAAACTGAGCAATTGGAGGTGAAGTGGCGCAGTAGTCTAAGGCACTGCATCTCAGTGCAAGAGGCGTCACTACAGCCCCTGGTTTGAATACAGGCTGTGTCATGTCCGGCCGTGATTGGGAGTCCCGTAGGGAGGTGCACAATTTGGCCCAGCGTTGTCCGGGTTTGGCCAGGGTAGGCCGTCATTGTAAATAAGAATTTGTTCTTAACTGACTTGCCTAGTTAAGGTTACAAGGGCCTTGGTCAGTGAGGTGAACCCGATGGTCACTCTGGCAGAGCTCTATAGTTCCTCTGTGGAGATGGGAGAATCTTCCAGAAGGACAACTATCTCTGCAGCACTCCACCAATCAGGCCTTTATGGTAGAGTGGACAGACGGAAGCCACTCCTCTGTAAAAGGCACATGACAGCCCGCTTGGAGTTTGCCAAAAGGCACCTAAAGGACTCTCAGACCATGAGAAACAACATTCTCTATTCTGATTAAACTAAGATTGAGCTCTTTGACCTGAATGCCAAGCGTCACGTCTGGAGGAAACCTGGCACCATCCCTAAGGTGAATCATGGTAGTTGCTGCATCATGCTGTGGGGATGTTTTTCAGTGGCAGGGATTGGGAGACTAGTCAGGATTGAGGCAAAGATGAACGGAGCAAAGTACAGAGAGATCCTTGATGAAAACCTGCTCCAAAGTGCTCAGAACCTCAGACATGGGCCAAGGTTCACCTTCCAACAGGACAACGACCCTAAGCACACAGCCAAGACAACACAGGAGTGGCTTCAGGACAAGTCACGGAATGTCCTTGAGTGGCCCAGCCAGAGCCCGGACTTGAACCCCATCCAACATCTCTGGAGAGACCTGAAAATAGCTGTGCAGCGACATTCCCCATTCAACCCGACAAAGCTTGAGAGGATCTGCAGAGAAGAATGGGAGAAACTCCCCAAATACAGGTGTGCCAAGCTTGTAGCGTCATACCCAAGAAGACTCAAGGCTGTAATCGCTGCCAAAGGTGCTTCAACAAAGTGCTGAGTAAAGGATCTGAATACTTATGTAAATGTCATATCATTTTTTAAATATATTTTTTATACATTTCTAAACATTTCTAAAAACACGTTTTTGCTTTGTCAATATGGGGTATTGTGTGTAGATTGATGAGGGGAAAAAACAGTTTAACTACTTAGGGAGTGGTGGGGCGCTACCCGGTGAAATACAAGGCGCCAAATTCAAAATCCAAAAGTTGAATTATTAAACATTCATCAATATACAAGTGTTGCATAGTCATCAAAAGCTCTGCTTCTTGGCAATATCACAGCGTTGTCAGATTTCAAAAGGGCTTTACGGCGAAAGCACAACATTTGATTGTTTGAGGGTAGCACCTCCAATATTTTTTCCCATTAGCATGCATTCATAAACCATCGCGGTTCACACAAAACACATTTCACAGCGAAAACAAATCCCTTAACTTTTGAAGAACTTCTGCTGAGGGCTTCCCAAGTGTCCAACGAAGACAATGGTTCTTTTGTTAGAAAAAGTCATTTATTATATCCATAAATCTCTGTTTGGTTGGTGCGTTATGATCAGAAAATCCAACTTCGAATCGCCCATTGAACCGTGAAGAGAACTCGTTCAAATATACCTATAAACCTTTCCTAAACAAATCAAATACCAGTTAAAATGCATCCTTAGCTATCCTTTTATGAATATGAGCGATAATATTTCACTCGGATGGTCACATTATATAAGTAAAATAAAGTGGGGCGCGCAGCCAGACTAGCGCACAAGAACTTGTTGACATCTGAGCTACCTTGGCCATTTCCTGTACCTATTCTTCCTGCTTCCTCCAATCTCTCTGAGGCTTTATATATAGACTGTTGACATCTAGTGGAAGCCATAGGTGCTGAAATCTCGGAGCTGCTTGCATAGAACTTAATAGGGAGACTGTCAAACAGAGCCAATGTGACAAAAAAAACAGTAATTCCGGATAGATTTTTCTCGGGTTTTCGCCTGCTATTTCTGTTTTGTTACACTCACAGACATTATGTTAACACTTTTAGAAACTTCAGTGTTTCCTATCCAATAGTACTAATTATGTGCATATCCTATTTTCTGGGCCTAAGTGGGAGGCATTTTACTTTGGGCACGCCAGACTCTCCAAAACCGTCACCTCGGGAGCCACTCCCTAAGAAGTTAATCAATTGTAGAAAAGGCTGTAACGTATCAAAACATGGAAAAAGTCAAAGGGTCTGAATACTTTCCGAATGCACTGTAGTTACAGTGCCTTCAAAGTATTCATACCCCCTGACTTCCACATTTTTCTGTGTTGCAGCCTGAACATAAACATTTTTTAATTAATTCTCTCTGTCAAGTTGGTTGTTGATCATTGCTAGGCAGCCATTTTCAAGTCTTGCCATAGATTTACGCCGATTTAAGTCAAAATATTGAATGTTGTCTTGGTAAGCAACTCCAGTGTATATTCGGCCCTGTGTTTTAGGTTATTGTCCTGCTGAAAAGTGGATTTGTCTCCTATTATTATTATTATTATATATATATATATTATTTTTTTTACCTTTTTATTTAACTTGGCAAGTCAGGCCGTCATTGTAAATAAGAATTTTACTATCAAAAGGCAAAAGACCTCCTGCAGGGACAGGGGCCTGGGATTTTTTAAATACAGTATAAATATAGGACACAACACTACATAAAGAGAACCTAAGACAACAACATAACAAGGCAGCAAAACATGACAACACAGCAATGGTAGCAACACAACATGGTAGCAGCACAAAAACATGGTACAAACATTATTGGGTAAAGTCAACAGCACAAAGGTCAAGAAGGTAGAGACAACAATACATCATACAAAGCAGCCACAACTGTCAGTAAGAGTGTCCATGATTGAGTCTTTGAATGAAGAGATTGAGATGTTGGAAAGCTGACTGAACCAAGTTTTCCTGTAGGATTTTTCCTGTGCTTAGCTCTATTCCATGTATTTTAATAGAAAAGAAAAACTCCCTTGCCGATGACAAGCATACCCATAACATGCTACAAACGTAACTTTTTGTATTCAGGACATAAAGTTCATTTCTTTGCCACATTTTTTTGCAGTTTTACTTTAGTGCCTTATTGCAAACATGTTTTAGAACATTTCTATTCTGTACAGGCTTCCATCTTTTCACTCGGTAATTTAGGTTAGTATTATGGAGTAACTACAATGTTGATCCATCCTCAGTTTTCTCCCATTACATCCATTAAACTCTGCAACTGTTTAAAAGCCACCATTGGCCTCATGGTAAAATCCCGGAGCAGTTTCCTTCCTATCCGGCAACTGAGTTAGGAAGGGCTCCTGTATCTTTGTAGTGACTGGGTTTATTGAAACACCACCCAAAGTGTTATTAATAACTTTTCCATGTGTAAAAGGATGTCTATTTATTATTTTACGCATTTACCAATAGGTGCCCTTCTTTGCGAGGCATTGGAAAACCTCCCTGGTCTTTGTAGTTGAATCTGTGTTTGAAATTCAAAGCTCTGCTGAGGGGTACAGAGATGTGTGGGGTACAGAGAAGAGGTAGTCATAAAAAAATTATTGTTAAACACTATTCTTGCACACAGTCCATGTGACTTGTTAAGCAACATTTTTAGGCTTCCCATAACAAAGGGGTTGAATACTTATTGACTCAAGACATTTCAGCTTTTAATTTCTAAACATTTCTAAAAAATATAATTCCACTTTTACATTATGTGGTATTTTGTGTAGGCCAGTGACCAGTAGACATGACTCTCTGAGATCCTGTTCAGATTGTTATTAGCATGAATAGATTTCTATTACACAAGAGCAACTTTTTAAACATCTTTCAACCTTACTGACATGTTTCGAAGCTTTTTGTCAAGTAAACACAGCCAGAGGAGGAATGTTGCAGCCGAAGAGAGATGGATGGATGAACTGTTGAACTTTCACATCAAAGGAAATTAAATAAAAGAGAGACAACCTGTTCTTAACTGGTATCTGAGGGCAGGATCACAGATCTGGGCAGGAACCAGTTCCTCAGTTCTGATAAAGTAAAGCTACTGTATAAGGGATCGTTATATACCTTATGTTTCGGAATATACTGCAGCCTATAATGGATCTTCAGGAATGGCAGTGGGCGTGGAGGATTTGATTTCCTCTTCACAAGTCTAGTACATTGTTACCACCAGACCATACAGACTTAACTGCTGTTATTAGCAAAATTAACATGTGACCTAATAACGTAATGAGGGTAATGTACGTGAAGATATTTTATGTAGAAAAAACAGATGACAAAAGAGATGTAGGGCTCATTCTACTGCCCTGCTATTTAGATCAAACTCCAGAACATGATGACCTGAGACTGAACCATTTAATAGATTGCAACATTCATTTCATGAATAGTAATCTGTTGCTCATGTTAATCATGGAAATAACAAGGTCATCTGCTTTCCCTTTTTATGCTTAGCTAGTTATAATTCCCCCGGCATGCAGTTCACCATTACATTTCTGTGGAACAATTAGCATCAGTGACAGATTATTCTCATACCCTCCTAATTATCATGCGGAAGACAGGCTGCCAGAGCTCCATGAGATGAATTGCTCATGGTCTTTTTCCTCTCCGTGCCCCCACCCTGTCTGACAGACAATGTAATCAAATGCTGACATGTTTTAGAGGCTTCATTAATTGGGCTCCCGAGTGGCGCAACGGTCTAAGGCACTGCATCTCAGTGCTAGAGGTGTCAGTACAGACCCTGGTTCGATTCCAGGCTGTATCACAACCGTATCACAAGTCCCATAGGGTGGCGGACAATTGGCCCAGCGTTGTTAGGGTTTAGCTGGGGTAGGCCATCATTTTGAATAAGAATTTGTTCTTAACTGACTTGCCTAGTTAAATAAAGGTTACATTTTTAAAAAATCACATAACAGCTGCATTAGTATTAAGCAGCACTGATATCCAGTATGTATGTGGGGACATTTTGTTTTCGTACGTTGTTGTGACAAGCATTACAATTAAATATGGGCGTTTAAAAATATATATATTTTTATGTGTAATAATCTGACTAGGCTGTGTGAGTGTGCGCTCCTGCGAGAGGGCGCGAAAGAGAGACAGAGTTTGTAATGCATGCTCTTATTACAGTTCGGTAATGGCTCTCAAATCATCTTTAAGCTCTGGAATGTGAAAACTAAACACGGTGGTCACTTGTGATGAAGTGCTAGCAGCTGTTTTTTTGCCCAATAAGAGGGAAAGAGGTTAGAATATCTTAATTTACTGTGCTGCTGTCCATTGTACCAGTGTTTCCCCTAGGAGTTTTTTCAGCAGGGGTGGCAAAGGTAGCGGAAGATTTTTTGGTGGAATGACTTCTGGTGACTTTTTAAAAAGACTCCAAAATGCATAAAAATTGAATTATGTTGACACCATCTTAAATATAACTAATGTGCGCCACTGCACTGTAGGGAGATGATGATAAGCAAGCGGTGGCTGTGCGCTCGTGGCTTTCATTCGGGCCACTGCTCACTCTGTTTGCTACAAATATACTTTGTAACTTGTCACTCTGATCTTAAAGGGATAGTGTGAGATTTTGGCAATTCAGCCCTTTTTCAATTTATTCAGATGAACTCATGGATACCATTTTTATGTCTCTGTGTGCAGTTTGAATTAAGTTGTAAGGTAGTTTCGCAAGCCATTGCTAACTAGCGTTGGCATAATGACTGTAAATGGATAATCTGACTATGGGTAACTAGAAAAAGGGCTTAATTGCCAAAATTGCACTATCCATTTAAAAGCAAAATTACATATTTTTTGGAGTGGTGGCTACCACTGCTAAATGAATATAGGGGAAACACTGCTGTACTGTATATTTATTTTATCTCCTCTGGTTTGCAGGCAAGGTGAGGTGGCAAGACTTTGACCAGGACCTATATGTTGGTGCTACAGTGGTGCGGCCGGGGCAGGATCCCTACGCTCGCAACAAGTTCAATCAGGTGGAGAGTGACAAGCTCAGGATGGACCGAGGAGTCCCTGATACCAGACACGACCAGTAAGTCTCCATTCAACCTCTGTCATGGGTGGAATTAAGTAAGGAAGAAATGGGAACAGAATGAAAAAATAATTGCGAATTCATGGTGATTTTACTGCAGTGAGTAGTAAAGAGATTAATCAGAGAACTTCCCCATTAGTAATGTCCTATGGGGAAGAACTGGGAACTCTTGCTGTCATCTGATTATCAGGAGGGCAAAATGAATCAAAGACAGAAGTATATGGTGTACATCTTTCTTGTTCCTCCCCCTTAACACTTAACAGGGTTTCTTCTGCTGGTGCCTCAATATAACCTAACTAAGCCTCACAATCACACTGGACAGTCTAGCAGAGACCTCTGGTGCAATCATCTGAAGCTCCCAATTGGCTCGCTCACTCATCTTCTTTTCAAAGACAAACTGCTCAAAGATCAAAGTAAGTGCAGGTCCTCTGGGAAAAATGCAGGCATATAGATGGCTTATTTTGGGGGGGTCACGATGGTAGATTGATAGCGAGTTACACTTCCATTTTGTTCCTTGTTGGAGCAGTTTATGATGAATCGATGGTGCCTGTTGTTCTTTATACAACAGGGGGGTCTAATCCTGGATGCTGATTGGTTAAAACCGCATTCCAGCCAGTGTCTATTCCACAAGTTACCACCTGCTAAAGCTATACCGTTGAAATGTCTATTTACTCTGTTCCATCTCACTGCATAATCCAAAATCTCATCAGCCCAGCCAGGCAATTTATAAACTTGAAAATGTCAATAGAAAACAGGTCAAATGAAACGATGTGCAGCTAGTTTGCAGTCTTTCCAGCTTCAGTTTGAGTGATTGTGTTAGGTGTGTTGTTGGCTAGCTCCTCTGAATAAGTGTCCTGACGAGAGAGCACATTTTCTATGCCAGGTGAAATCGTGCATCATTAGCTTATTGTAATGGATGTATCCAAATAAATGTCATTAGAAAACAGCATAAACTAACCCAAATAACAGCTACTTTGCTGTTATTCTGGCTGCGCTATTTGACGTGACTGTAAGTAGCTAGCAAGCAAGAGATAAGAACGTTTACAGCCAGTATGGCAACGGAACATTTAGAACAAACGACTGGGTTGCGTCTCTGGCAACCGAACCGATAGAATGGACGAGCAGCTGGCTTAGGTAGCAACCCTAGATTTGTGTCTATATCTTGTGGAAGGATGAAATAGTATGAATAGATTAATCAAAATAAAAAAAATTATGATGGTATGTCAATCATTATTTGAATATGTTGGTAACCCGTTGTATAAAAGTGATAATGCCCTCGAAGCCAGTGTTTGGAGGATATATTTGCACGGTTTGTCAGCCCTCGATTTCGTCTTGGGCCTAACAACACCCGTGCCAATATATCCTCCAAACACCGGCTAGGAGGGCATTATCACTTAATTGAGGTCCAATGATGTCAATGTCCTGCTTGATTTATGTCTCTGGATGGGCCAGGTCAATAGAGCTTAGATACTCCAGAGAGAACCTTCAGATAACAGGAAGCCTACTCTGGAAGAGCTTCATCCATTATCCCTGTCAGTTTAACACATTCATCTCACTCTCGTCATCCAGTTAGAGAATTACTGCTTTTTTATTTGCACGGGAAACCTCTGTGGCCTCTTTTATACGCTCAGATTTCCAAAATGTTTGAATGCCGGACTATGCAAAGCGAATTAGCATGAGATTTATCTTCATGCGTGTAATGGATTCTATATCTCTTTTGGAGGGTGTACATGGCCAACTGGGTTGTTTTTTTGTGTAAAATGGCTGGGACTAAGGCAGGTGCCCAGGGACTTCCACAATAATGCAATATCCTATTGAGCTGGAAGTGCCCCTTAACTTTTTATCTCTGATGCCCAGTCATCTGCCACTGCTTTGGGTATTCTGATGTCGAGGCCTTTTGGCCCCGTGCTACACAGTGCGTTACAAGAGAAAATATCGAAGAGAGCGAAGGGGTGGCAAGGGGCAGGATGATCCATCAAAGTGGATACAATTGACAAAGGGTGGGTTGTAGAAGAGTGGGGGAGCACAGAGGCCAATGTGTTGGAATGCTAATGAGAGGGAGCGGTCGGTGGCTGTAACAAAGTGGCTTTCCCTCTCTGGCATTCTGATCAATGTTTTCAGGGGGCCCAGGAGTTGCCCCTGCTCCACATTGGCACCCTCATGTCAGCCCAAGGAGTGGTGCTCAAAGGTACAATTGATTATCTTGTGGCCTTCCCCCCCTGTGCTCCCCGGGACCTGGAGCACTATCCCTGCCTAGATATCAGGACAGGAGGGCCAAATCCATATGTCATGAGTAAGTAAGAGTTGTTGTTTTGGGCTTCAGCGGTGGGTTGAAATGTCTGCTACTCCTTGTAAATGGAAACATGGTGTCTGGTATAGGTATAGGACTTGTGTATGTTGACTCATAAGATTACACCTCTGATTCCTGGCATGCTATTTTTCTAATACTTTGCATAGCATGGACCAAATATGACATTGCTTCAATGCCTGCTACATCTGGCCAATCTTTATTTAGCTACAACATTGACTTCGCCAAAATATAACATAACATCTGATAAATATTCTCCACCGTCGATGCTCGTGGGTCATGTTGACAGCAGTGTTCTTCAGTGGCCACAAATGAATATATTGAGCTAAGCATTTCTGCCACTCTGTGAAAATACTTTCTCCCGCTTTCCCATCTGGCTGATGCAAATATAATAGTGGGTGGGCACTGGGCGGTAAACAAAACAAAATTCTCTGGAAGTCAATACATATTTATAAGTCATTGCCATCTGCAATTAAAGCCTGATTATTCAAAAGCATGATTATGGTATGGGTGTGAGTAAAATATGTATTCGTGTGTCACTCAAGCAGTTGCCTTTAGAATCTAGACAACTTCTCATACTGCACCTGCATATGTAATTGGAATTTTGGGCAATCGTTCAGTTGACAGTAACAAATGTAAAATGGCCATTTTTAACCATCCACAGGTTTAATAATCATTTTCTCTGCATAATGATTTATTTTCCTGTTCATTTCTCATTACATTTTTGCTGGTCTTGGACAAACATTCTTGTCCCCGCATTTCTGGATTAATCAGTAGCTTGATTACGGTTGTTCCTGGAGCTGCAGGACAAATACATTCCAGTCCAAAAAAATAAGTCAAGTTGTGCTTCTTACATTAGATGGTGTTCCCAGAATTAACGTAAAATATCTTTTTTTTTCTCACAGATTTTGGAATCACTAGGGAAAGCACTATAGTATGACTTAAGTCACCAGTAAGTAATGGTTTGGGGAGGCCTGTGGTGTTCTTAGCTAACACAGAGTTCACCATCTCTCGTTATCGTCTGTGGGTCCCACAAGCTAAAGAGCTGGAGTTACTCAACTCTGTCTCAGCAAAGCCCTTAAAGACCCCTTAAAGTACCTAAAAACATGCTCTCGAAGTTGTAGGATGTGACTATCTCATTCATGTGTAATACACAAAGCATTTAGCCACTCCACCATACTGTACATAGGTCTCCTGTGAGTGCCTGTGGTTTATGACTGGGGCGGGTATGCAGGAAGTCTTGTCAGGGATGTCTGTGTCCCGGCACAGGCTTCCTATTGATCCTTCTGACAAGTCTGCCCATACTTTGTCAGGAGTTGCAGTTCAGGAACTGACGTGTGCTTCTGGCTGTGGTCAGTGCGTCTGCAGGAAAGTTCTCCAACTGGAATGCAGGCTCACTTCTACTGCCAATATTGCAGTCATCAGGAACCAGACTGAAATATTAGTCATCAGAAACCAGGCTGAATGTGAACATCGATATTTCAGCTTTTTGTCTTCTCTCCTTTGTTGTTATGTGGATGAGTGCTACAACAACGGCACACTCCTCTTTGCATTCTCCCAAATGCCCTCTTTCAGCTTTTACCCTGTCCTGTTAGTCTTAAAAAGGAAATGGGGAAGAATTCACAGTGATTTGATTTGTTTATTCCAGGGCTACCGCATGCTGATTTAATTTCCCATGCGTCTGTAGAGAGCTGTAACTTCTAGGAGGGGATTGAATTGTATCTCTCACTCGTCAATGTGCCAGGAAAATTATTTAATGCTGAGGTCTCTGTATACATAGTTGCTGGATATCAGTGCCAGGGGGTGGCACATTGATTTGTTTTCTTCACCAGCTTGACTCCTCTCACTGTGTGTGTGTGGGTTGAAGTATGTGGGGGTTAAATCTACGCCGGTTCACCATATATGGCCGTAGTTGTCAGTGTATTTGAATCAGGGATAGGTTTCCTCTAATTGACATTAAAGTAGTTTATCAATTGATATGATTCAGGGAAAACGTTATTTATTGTGCATATTGGTTTCCATGACACTACAGGTTTAGGCCAGTTTCTTTGAAAGTGTCATGTCTTCTTCACTGAGAATTGAGTTTGCACTCTCCCAGTGTCAGGTTGAAACTGTGGGCATGTGAGTGAAAGAGGACCATTTCTCAACGGAGTGCATCACAGGTACTTCCTGTTTTAGCTTCTGGTTGTAGACAGGAAGCAGGAGTATAGAGTCATGATCTGATTTTCCAGATGAGGGAGGACCTTGTATGCTTGGACTGGTCTAGGACTTTATCGCCCCTAGTGGCGAAGGAGACGTGTTGATGGAAGTTGGGCATTACGTGTCCCATTAGCGACCAAGCTTTAACTTCCTGACTGATGTCTTGATGTTGCTTGAATATATCCACATAATTTTCCTTCCTCTTGATGCCATCTATTTTGTGAAGTGCACCAGTCCCTCCTGCAGCAAAGCACCCCCACAACATGATGCTGCCACCCCCGTGCTTCACGGTTGGGATGGTGTTCTTCGGCTTGCAAGCCTCCCCCTTTTTCCTCCAAACATAACGATGGTCGTTATGGCCAACAGTTCTATTTTTGTTTCATCTGACCAGAGGACATTTCTCCAAAATGTGTGATCTTTGTCCCCATGTGCAGTTGCAAAATGAGTTTTAATGACTCCAACCTAAGTGTATGTAAACTTCCGACTTCAACTGTATATAGCAGTCACGATAACAGATGAAAACTTTCTGTGGAGGTAGAAGGGGTGGCATTTGACCATCAGGTATTCTAAGACGGGTGAACAATGGGTCGAGACTTCCATTGCGCTAGAGTCGGCACACCATTTGCTGTTGATGAAGAGGCATACCACTCCCCCTCTCGATTTCCCTGAATCCAATGTCCTGTCCGCTCGGTGAATGGAGAATCCATTGAGTTGGATAGCCTTCACCTTGCCAGGGCTCACCCTCTCTTGCCTCTCTTTTGCCGGCGTTTCCTCTTGGATAGCCTGAAAATTGTGTCGGAATTACACAAAGAGACCAGGGAAGATGAGATACATGTTGTGCAAAAAAGATAAACACCAGAAGAATCACAAAATAGCAAAGTTTGGTCCGAGCTCGCAAGATGACAGCCATACAGTACGGCGCCATCTTCCCTGTCTCTGCACTGCCTGCAGCTGTCTGCCCAGCACCATCAAACACTTAGATGAGAGATTCCGCTTCCTCTGATTCTTGTCACAACAGATGCCTTTTATTTCGGTGTCCTTTTTTATTGTTGACCAGCTTAAATTGCTTGGCTTCTTGAATCTTCAGACAGACCATTAACTTGGATGGCTGGAGACATGCTGGATGCCTGCTGGAGGCCGCAGGTCTTAATTGGAATGTTATATGTATCGTCTGTTGTCGACCCAGCGTGGACTCGCTAACCGCTGTCTGCCGTTTTGGCCACTCTCTCCAATTCTAATGAAGTGTTCTCAGTGTACACTGCCGGATACATATTTAATGAGGAAGGTGAGCGGTTTACATTATGAACGGCGTGCACGTGAGGCCACCAAAGGACCAGGCAGTAGACTATACAAAGCAACTCATCAGCTGTGCTTGTCTTTTATATCCCCTCCCTACAGTATATTGTTACTGACACCTCATTTTAATTACAGAGCTCAGAGGGAGCTCCATTACATGCCATACATGAAGTATGAAGCCTGTGCAATGAAAAGGGAGTGCCTCAGTTTTTTTGATGGTACAGCAAGCCTGTGTCAAGGGCTTGGTTAAGCCTGGGATGGTTTACTAGACTGGTTTACATCCATTTGAAGAACAGAGAAGCAGCCTTCAGCATGGACTTTAATATGAATGCAGTCCTAACAGTAATGTGGGTTAGGAATTTAAGTATTTATATTTGAAATACTTATTTTCTGTGTATTTTAGTATTTTCAAATGATGTGTCCAATTCACCTTCTATTTTCAAATAGCTTACTTTTGCCCCAAATAAATGTCTAGTACCCCTAAGACCAACCAGACCTGGGTTCAAATGCTTGGGGTATTTTTAAATATTTGTATTTGAAAGTACACTTTTCAGTATTTGAGTTTGTATTTGAGTATTTTTCTTGGCCTGGATGATGCAGTACTCGCTGTGCTCTGTACTATGTGGACTACTCCCATAGTTGACCTCTGCTCTGGGAACTATGAGCAGCTATTTTTTGTCTGGAGGGATTCCTGCAAAGGGAGTCTTGTCTTGTAACTCCTATATGAAGCATTGATTGACGTCAAAGCCTTACTCTTGTCCCTCCATTTCTCCATCTTCTCTCCTCTCTCCAAGGAGGCTCGTCGTGGGCAGTCTCTGTGTCGATGGCTTTGACGTGGGGAACCTCTATGCTCTCTCACCCATACTCAAAGCCAAAGCTGCTGGTGACTGGGCTCTAGCGGATTAGCCCATCTCTGTCATATTGAAATCTTAAGGGGCTTGTCTGAGCCTCCATCGCTTAAGCAAGCAAGGCTTGCTGTCGATCACATCTTCACCAAACCGTCACAAGAGTGTGTGCAAAATAGAATACATTGGTCTGGGTCCTGAGATTTAAACTCCAAAAGCTGAAGTTATTCAGCCAGTGTATTGGAGCACACAACACCAGCTAATTAAAAAAAACTTGTTTAAAGGTAGATATTTGGTCCTTTTTGGCCATTGAGTGTGTTTTCAGTGCCCTAATGAATTTGCTTGTTTTCCTGTCTCCTTCAGCTGCCGGCATAAACAGTGGAAGACCGAGCTGCCTGCTTCTAGTGTGGTCATCACCTTCCACAATGAGGCCCGCTCAGCTCTGCTCCGCACTGTGGTCAGGTGAGCACACACACACACACACACACACTAACAGGCTAGGCCTGGAGATACTAACCCATGTCTAACCCTCTCCTCTGCCCTCCCTCCCTCCCCCTCCAGTGTTCTTAAGAAGAGTCCCCCACACCTTGTCAAGGAGATTATCCTGGTGGACGATTACAGTGACAACCGTGAGTTTCTGTTTGATGAGTAGTCTTAACTCTCTCTCTTTTGCCCTGTGCCTCTGTCACTCTGGATCAGTACTGGCACTGGTTTAGAGGTTCCAGGCCCTCTCCCCCACCACCCAGTCTGTAAATTAAAGCCCCTGTCCTGAACCATCGCCGAGCCTCCCTCCCTCTCAACTCTGGGTGACCCCCAATCCTAAGGACACATGCCTCTTGCTTGGGCTTTGATGGCTGTGCACTCCAGACACTTTAACAGACATCACACCTATCATCTGTTTTTTATTTCCCTCCATAGTTTTCATAGAGGTCTGTTGTTGTATACATTAAAATGTTTTGAGATAGATTGAAGCAACATTGATATTTTAGTTGTTCTAGAGTTGTTGTCCGTCAGTGTCAGGGCCACTGGAGGGCCACTGCGTAAACCTTTGGTCCCGCTTTATATGAAACGGAACTGAATAAAGGCTGAATAAGGTCTTCATAAACCCTTTAAGGCCTATATAGATGTTTTTTTGACGTGTGTATATAGATGGTTTATTTTAATAACCAATGTTTGTTGTGTCTCGTGGTTCAGCTGAGGATGGAGCCTTGTTGGGGAAAATTGAGAAGATCCGGGTTCTTCGAAATGATCGACGAGAAGGTGAGTGGACAAATGAGAAAAGGAATAAAACTGTGAGTTGGAAATGAGTGGTCAGGCTTCATTCATCATAGTATTTGATGCCCATTTTTATTGACCTTGTCCAACACTGCATGTACCCTAATCAGTGATTTGCCAGTTGTAAAAGCAGAGAAAGATTATTTGGGCTAGGAAAGGGTTTAGAGTTTAAAACGGTATCCTGATTTTTAGGGAAATTCTCATGAAAAGCGCTGAACAGGTTTATAGGGGCCAATGGGGAGAAAATATACACTCCATAACATTGAAGAGTTTGTAACAAGCAGAGTATATTTTGGAAAAGTGCTTTGTGTGCTGTCCAATAGAAAGAACATTGGGCCCAAAAATACCTGGCTGCAGTCCTCTATTCATTATCGCTATCTCTGCAAAACTGATTACCTCATTTACAACTCTACAATCGCACACTGCGCACTGCCCCCTTCAACCAATTAAGCATGAATTTGATTATCGAACCCAGGATCAAAGAAAGTTAATATGAGCTAGCACTTCAGCAAAGATACTAGATGACTTCAAAAGTCCATTAAAACGTGCTAATTAAATACTCTGTGTACAAAACATTAAGAACATCTTCCTAATATTGAGTTTCACCCCCCCTTTTTGCCCTCAGAACAGCCTCAATTCGTCAGGGCAAGGACTCTACAAGGTGTCTAAAGCATTCCACAGGGATGCTGGCCCATGTTGACTCCAATGCTTCCCACAGTTGTGTCAAGTTGTCTGGATGTCCTTTGGGTGGTGGACCATTCTTGAAACACACAGGAAACCTTTGAGCACGAAAAACCCAGCAATGTTGCAGTTCTTGATACAAACTGGTGTGCCTGGCTTCTACTACCATACCTCATCAAAAAAGGCACTTCAATCCATTAACCCTCTGAATGGCACACATGCACAATCCATGTCACAATTGTCTCTAGCTGAAAAATGCTTGTCCTCCTCTTCATCTACACTGGATTGAACAAGTTACATCAATAAGGGATCATAGCTTTCACTTTGTCAGTCTGTCATGGAAAGAGCAGGTGTTCTTAATGTTTTGTACACTCAGTGTTGCTATTACTTTTCACATTAATCATTTAACTATATTTTGGTGATATGCACATCCCAAACTTCAGAGAACCGGTGCTGGGCAATAAGTATACTTAGATAAAGAAGTTAGAGCCCTGCGCACACACATGAATAGCCCATTGTGTATTTGTAGATGACATCATATTGACACCTCCACAGGTCTGATGAGGTCTCGGGTGAGGGGGGCAGACGCAGCCACTGCCAGTGTTCTCACCTTCCTGGACAGCCATTGCGAGTGTAACGAACACTGGCTGGAACCGCTGCTGGAGAGAGTGGCTGAGGTCAGTGTGTCCCACGGTCACAGAACACACACACCTGACATTTAGTGCACACACACCAGAACACATAATGTTCAGCATTGTATTGAAGCTGCAGCCACCGCTGACTTTGGGCTGAGCTCAAGACACTCACCGTTATCCTGTTATTAGCTTTGTATCTGCTGCTCACTGCGCTGATCTGTTGAGTTGTTGTGCAGGCAAGTGGAGACAGAGAGAGGAGAGCACACCTGGAGATTTCTCAGACAGGCACACACTGGCAGACAGGCAGGCGGACAGGGAGACAGACAAACACACAATGACACACTGAGAGACGGACAGGCAGGGGGGCAGAGGGACAGACAGACACACTGATGGATAAACACACTGACAGACATTGGCGATTCAGAGGGGCTGAGACGAGCACAGGTAAAGTTAGACACACTCAAGGTTCTTAAATAGATACACAGGGACAGTTTGGGGTTCGGCCAGGTAGGGTAAACATGACTAGAGTTGCTAAAGAATGCAATATCGACGAGCTTTAAGAGTATTACCTACTGTACGTGTCACTCCGTTGTGGGGAGGAGCTGCCACACCCTGCGCTAGCAAACAAGTGCATTGCACCAGGACGTGCATCCTCTTGGGCACCTGCCCAGCAAGGACAGTTCAAAGAGACACACACACACACACACGCGCTTGCAAACAAAGAGATCAACACAGCCTTTCAACCCTTCTGAGTTTTCCATTATTGTTTTTACTGCATACACTTGGCTTCAACACTTGTTTACTGCTGTCTGGTCTGAACACAGTTTAGGAAAAACGAAGTAATATGATTTAATGAGCTCTAACTCACCGTTGGTTTGACCAATCTTCCATGGAACACAGTCACTGCTGTAGTTCTCTGTTGTTCCATCAAAAGACTTGGAATAGTTCTGAAATGATTCAATCCATCTGATTTATGTCACTCTCAGCAAATCATCCACTTCCCTCTTGGAAATCTATTTGTGTTCTGGCTGCGTTAGGCTCATATATTTAAGTACAAATTTGGGTAAACGTTTGACTCGCCGTTGATCTGTTTTGGACTAACTTTGTTATAGCTTTTATCCCGTGCCTGGTTTGAAATTATGCAGTGGTTTTACTGAATATTTCAGTCCTTCAGTAATGCTGAATTCAGATCCAGTGGACAGTCTCTCAATTGGTTTGAATTGAGAGACCACCTACCTCTGTTGCCCCATGCCCACCCCATAAAATACTTTTTGGCTTCTTTTGGTTTAAATTAACAGTTTTGGTGGCAGAGGGGCCTGGATGTTGGGAGTCTTTGGCCCGCCTGGAAAATGATCTAGCAAAATCTAGCGGAACACTCTGGATCTTTATGTCCCATCTTAATCTCTCTTTACTTCTCCCACAGGACAAAACGCGAGTTGTTTCCCCCATCATCGACGTCATCAACATGGACAACTTCCAGTATGTAGGCGCCTCGGCTGATCTCAAAGGAGGTAAATCCCACTCATCTACGCCAGCAGCTTTCCTTTCCACTCTAGGGCAGGCTGGCCTTTAGGAAAATCACACTGCAGTTTTCCACTTGGTGCCCAATGTCACCTTCTGCCAAAGATGTCTAGGTTTTTTTGGTGTGTGTGGCTGGCTGGTTGGCTGTGCGTGCGTGCGTGCGCATGTGTGTGAAGGCAAAGAAGATAAATCTTGAAAATGGGAATGCCCTTTGGAATGGAAACTATTTGATAGATTCGTCCAGGGATATAGGCAGATAACATTAGCACGGTGTCGTTGTGCATTCCAAACGGCTTATGAGAAGTGTTATGTACAGCCATAAGAAAATAGAGGGAATGCCACAGATATGTGATATAATATCCATCATATAGGCATTGTGTGTGATATAAGTTTTAGTAGGAATACAATCACATCTGACAACCAGCACTGCTTTTTCCTGTTGTCAAAATGACTAAACTTTTATTCACTTGAAACCTAATCTGTACCTGGTGTGTGTTTTTCCACCTCCTAGGATTTGATTGGAACCTAGTCTTCAAGTGGGACTATATGACCCTGGAGCAGAGGAGGGCGCGTCAAGGAAACCCCACTGCTCCAATCAAGTAAGCCGCCCTCTGCTCTGTCTGTTTTTTCTCCTGCCCTCTCCTGCCAGCCTCTACTAATAATTAATATGCTCCTCAAAAAGACCCGGAGCCTTTGAGCCTCTATGTCCTGTTTTCATTGGAGAATGCAGTAAACAAAATTAGGGGTGATTGAAGATGTTCGTATCATCTTATCCAGCTTTGTCTTAAACTGTGTATGGTGATAAGGGAGAAGAGATTTGATGGGGATATTGCTGTTAAAGGATAGATTTAGTACATTGACCTATTTTCCTGCAATTCTATCACTTGTAGATCAGAAGAGGGCAAAAACAAAGATTTTTTCAATCAATATGAGCTCACAGAAATGATTGTTTTACTAAGTAACCCAATGTCAAATGCCTTATCTCGGTGAACCATGGTTTACTAACAGAGGGCAGCATTTAATCGATATCCAAAGGCTAGAATTTGAATTTGGCCCTTAATTTCCTAAAATGCATTTTGTTCCTCTTCGCTAGGTGATGGTAATTAACCCAAAGGGTGACAAGTCAATTTTCATAATTTGTTTAGTCTGAAATCTTCCACTAGAGCCATGGATTTCCCAAATGTTAATTTAAGAGAGAACAACAGCAGACTTTAGTTCAAGATGCTCATTATGTTTTTCTTCCTTTTGAAAACAAAATGGCCTCTGAGGAGAAGTGGTGTATTATTCCCTCCAGACAGCCAGAGGACAGGACACCACAGCCCCTGCTGCTGCCGGGTTACAGGGCCAGGCTCTGTGCATCACATGCTGATGACAGGACTGTAGGAAAGCTGTACTTGGCTTGACTTTGCTTAGTCTGTCTCACTGTTTTGTCTCATGACCCTGACGAACTGTACTTTCGGTCCTACTTCTTTCTCAGGACTCCCATGATTGCCGGCGGACTCTTTGTCATGGACAAGGACTACTTTGAGTTGCTGGGGAAGTACGACATGATGATGGATGTGTGGGGCGGGGAGAATCTAGGTAATAGGACACAGAACACTAGGAACGCTTGAGTTTGTTTGACATTATGTGTCTAGGTAATGGGAGAGGGAGTGGGCCCCACTCTGCCTTTTGTTGGATTGGTTTACAATGTCCATATGTCAACTAAGAGTTAAGGAGAGACGGACTGCATCACTTCTTCTTTTTATAAGAAATAATGTGTTGATCCCAAATTGTTTGCATAGTTAATTTACACACAGCTCTGACACACACTTAACCCACCTGACATGCCACCAGGGGTCTTTTCACAGTCCCCAAATCCAGAACAAATTCAAGAAAGTGTACAGTATTATATAGAGCCTTTATTGCATGGAACTCTGTTCCATCTCCTATTGCTCAAATAAACAGTAAACCACGTTTTTAAAAAACAGATAAAGAAACACCTCACAACACAATGTCTCACCCCTTTTTGACCTAGATAGTGTGAGTGTATGTATTGATATGTAGGCTACATGTGCCTTTAAAAAACAAATGGATGTAGTTCTGTTGTCTATTACTGTTCTGTATTATGCCATGTTTCATGTTTTGTGTGGACCCCAGGAAGAGTAGCTGCTGCTTTTGCAACAGCTAATGGGGATCCTAATAAAATACCCAAATACCAAATATTGACATTGAATATACCAACTGTGGGAAGTTATAGCACAATAAAATGTAACTCTAAAACCTTGCCATAAACCGTTATATTAATTTTTGTGTTTGGACATTGCAGAGATCTCTTTCCGCGTGTGGCAGTGTGGCGGCAGTCTAGAGATCATTCCCTGCAGTCGAGTGGGACACGTCTTCAGGAAGCAGCACCCATATACCTTTCCTGGGGGCAGTGGCACCGTGTTTGCTAGGTGACTATTGATTGTCCCTGTGATGTGATTTAGACTTGGCTAAAGTCTGCCCTCTTCGGTCCAATATGTGTAAAAACCTATTCTACATACTGTCATATAACAACCAACCAGAGTGACGGTACATTGGGTGTTGAAATTTGAGCCATAATGAATACCCACTGTACAGGCTAACAACTGGCAATTGAGTTATACCACTAACTTTCCCCTTATTTTCCCCTCAACTTTACCGTTCTCAAAGATCCAATGAAATTCAAGTTGAGGTGGCGGGGCGAATACCTGCTAGTCAATCAAATGACATAACTTGCGGTTGTAGCCCGTAGACGGCCTGTTTCATTCCTCTGAAATTCACATCATAATACCGCTGTTCAAGTCTAGCTGAGCTGCAGTCATTAAAATAGAGGCGCAGTCAGGGCAGAAGCCTCAGGGCAGAAGCCTCAGGGCAGAAGCCTCAGAGCAGAAGCCTCAGCTCTCATCTTGGCTTCACCCCTGCAGTGTCAACACTGTTCAATATGCATTGCATCAGGGTGATTCATCAATGCGACGAGAGTGAGTGAACATTCCTTCACTGCTAGTGTGTCATGCAGCACTGGAAACCCCACAGATTGCCAAGTCTTAGGATATGTGCTCTTATCTCAAAATAGTTGAGGACTGTCACTCTCCTCCTGTGTTTTCTGAAGCTTGAACCACCTCATCAATTTCTCTTGCCCTGTTCAAATTATTTTGACAGGCATCCTTCATTGAAGAAATAACAGATATGATCAAATGAATAGGTGCAAGCAGAGGTTCTATAACATTGCTTATAGTTGTTAGGCTACTGTACCATGAAATGGTCAAATCAGTGACTATTTCAAGGACTGGAAGGACCAGGAAGGACACATTTTTGTAAATATTCTAACATGGTGTCTGTCCATCCACAGGAACACGAGGCGAGCAGCAGAGGTGTGGATGGACGAGTTTAAGAACTTCTACTACGCCGCTGTGCCCTCAGCCCGAAACGTGCCCTATGGCAAGTAAGTGTCCTTTCAGACACCGTTCTTCCCATGATGGCATCGCAGACTGCCCTGCTGCCCTGCTAGCATATCAAAACACATTTCCCTTTTTCTGACACCTCCAGAAGATCAGGTAGTACACCGAGTTATAGTAGTGATTTACGTTGCCTTCAGATGTCATGCTGCGGCTGTCGGTCTCTCTGAGATGGCTGGTAGTTAGATGAGTCATGGGTTTCCTCTCTGTGTGTCTGGCAGCATTCAGAGCAGAATGGAAATGAAGAAGAGGCTGGGCTGCCAGCCATTCAAGTGGTACCTGGAGAACGTGTACCCTGAGCTGCGGTAAGTAGAGACCACACCGCCACAGTGGACCAGCAATATATTGCTTGGAAAACGGCCAAAGTTGAATGGAATGACATAACTGTTGACAATGTTTCCCCTACCATTATATAGGCAGGACAGAGTTTGGGGGCGTTTGCTGCGTGCCACAAATTAAACTAGGAGAAAGACTGCGGTGGGTGGCATATACCCACATCTTGTGATTTGACATCCCCTTGACTTGTGCTGTGTGTCTGGCCCTTCAGGGTCCCTGACCATCAGGACATTGCTTTCGGCGCTCTGCAGCAGGGAGGTAACTGCTTAGACACGCTGGGACACTTTGCAGACGGAGTGGTGGGGGTCTACGAATGCCACAACGCTGGGGGAAATCAGGTATCATTCAAGGCTCAGGTACTGCTCAGATCCATTACACATAACCAAGCTGTGCACTGGGCTGGGTAACACAATGAGGTGGGTTTGCTTTATAAATAAAACACTGCCGCAGCTTTTCAGAGGGTCACAGTGCACATGTCAAAGAGTTGGTCAGGTACTGCACTGTACTGGACAGTCAACTAATGCTTTGATTGGTGTCTCCGATTCATACTGATGAAATCCATTTTAATGTCCCACTTACCACAACATATTGATCATATACTAAGCTGGAGGAGGGGATTCTGGGAGTCAAGCCACTGTTGGTGTAAATATGTGTGATTTTCAACATACAACATGTATACATCACATATTCACAAATTCAAACGCATTGAAAATGGATCTGTATAATAATTCAGGAGTACCTAAACTGTGCCAATGTAGCAAATTGACTGTGTCCCACTCTTTGTCCACAGGAATGGGCGCTGACCAAGGACAAGTCAGTAAAGCACATGGACCTTTGTCTGACGGTGGTAGACCGCACCGCAGGCTCACAAATCAAGCTGCAGGGCTGCAGGGAAAATGACAGCAGACAGGTGAGCGAGCCGAGCACCACGGATCAGATCGATCAAAAAGCACTAGTAGTAAATGAAAGTGACTAACAGCAGTCCGGCAGTTAGCATGGTAATAGAACATTCATTTTGTTTTGCCATGGAATGTGGATTATGATGGATTGGGATGATCCCTTTGGATATGCACTATACATAATTCACCATAAACTCACTGTCAATTGAAACCATTAGTGATTATAGTACTCACAGTACATTCAAACCTTGTTTCCACCATGTCCCAACCTCCCCCTTACTGTCCCCACCTCCCCTTCCTGTCCCCACCTTGTGTGTCTCCAGAAATGGGAGCAGATCGAGAGCAACTCTAAGTTGCGGCACGTGGGTAGCAACCTGTGCCTGGACAGCCACAGTGCACGCACCGGGGGGCTGACAGTGGAGGTGTGCAGCCCCAACCTCAACCAGCAGTGGAAGTTCACTCTCAACCTCCAACTCTAGAGAGAGAGAGACAGTCCCCACCAACACCTCCTCCACCACCACCTCCTGCTCTCCTCCCCGGAGCCACATAGACTAGAGCCACCCAGAAACAACTACAGACAGACTGAGGCCCCCGGAGGGGCCACAACACACAGAGGGAAGGATATGAAACTACAGACCAAGTGGGATGATGATGCTTTCCATTCAACTATATACCTCAGTGTTTCATCTTTAGTCCTGCTCTTTGGAAAGTGAATTAGTTATTTTTCTTAATGCAGGTGAAATGGAATTCACTTTCTGGATGTTTTCCTTTTTTTTACGTGTTCTTTTAAATTTTCTCTTTCCACTGAAGTTCACTGCGTTTCTGAAATGGATGTGACTTATTTTGTTGTCCTTTTTCTCTCTCAAGTAATCTATCTTTGTTGAATGTAAAAGACGTATTCCATAGAGGTTCCCTGACTAGACCGAGATGGCCCAGGAAGAATGGTATGGTTTCAGATGGGTTTGGCCCCTTAAAAGTCCTGCTGGTAGAAGGGAAAGGACTCTACGCACTGTTCCTTTCATTCACTGAAACACTTCTCTCCTGATTGGTGGGCTGTTCTGACAGAGTGAACAGTTAAGAGATGGAGAGAACAAAATCAGTTTTCTTCTACAATTATACAGAATTTTCATTCTGCTCATGTCACACGTGTTGTTGTAAAAGGTGTGTTGTCTGATCAGAAGGGTGCTCTTCGCGGGTCTCATGGATACTTGTCGAGGGTGTGGATGTATCGCTGCTGGGTCATCACAGATTGTAGCACTTGCTGCAACGACTCTTCATTCTTTTTCCCATTTGTCCATCACAATTGAATGGAAAACATTCAAACAGAAATAATCTTTTATTCATGTATTTTTTTCTTCTTTGCAAAAGCAGTACAGTGTCCAAGTTTATTGATTTATTTCTAACAGACATTTAAAAAGAAATGTTGTTAAATTACACTGTAGAATAATCAACTGAGTTCCACAGTAAATTGAACTGATATTTCTTTATACTCGTTGCTTATTGACTGTGCTCTTGTGAGTAAAAACGTATATAACTGTATAGATTTTTTTTTCTCCCTTTTCAGTGTTGGTGTTACCATAGTAACTACCCTGTCATAACCTCATACAAATTAGTAATGGTGAAGAGTATATTACAGGGTAATGTTGGAACCATCGTTTCCATTCTTAGAAGTTCTACAATTGTTCTTGAAATGTTCTCACACACACAGTGTATGTATACATTGGAGTCCTTATTGTCACTATTTGTGATTTGCCATTTTAGAAAAGTACACTTCATCTGAGGTAAGCGACAAAGACAGCATTTACATGGGAGGGCCTTGTGTTGCATGTTGTACCAATACTTGAGCGTCCTTTTTTTTCTGTCTTTTTGTTTGTCTCGATATTGCACGCATGCTTTGTGAATTATGTCTTTGCCTTTTTTGATATCCATCATACTGAAAAGGAGAATGTGTTTTTGTGCGCTAGTGAACAGGTTTCTTGAAGGAGGGCAGGTCATTTGGCTATAGTTAACTGGAATCAAGGGAGAAAAGCAATAAGATGTTCTTATTTCAGTATCATTGTTGCGCATTTAGCACACATCTGCTTCGGGTGTATTCTGATTGGGTTAATACATTAGCTTGTGATTTATGTGGTACTTTAAACGTTACTGTTCGTTTCTGAGGGGCAGCAGAACGCACCGCTAATGTGATGGCCAAACGAGCCTATAACGACTTATGAAAGCAAAGATTCATCCATTGACATGGCATTGTTTGTGTCTCGGTTGGGATGCCCCCAATTTCAATAGAGATTAATTTATTCTAGAATAGCAAATTACTAATTATTCAGTAATATTTGCTGTCTATTTTGTGAGCCCTCATTGTATATGCATATATCCATTTGTTCTACACCATTCTGGTCAAACTTTCATATACATAGGGAGACTCCAACCACCATCAGTATAGAAAAAAGCATCACAATGACAAAACAGATGCAACAGCTCCCATCTCTAACTTGTGTGGAGGTATTGCATTTCAAAAATGCCAAAGAGATGAGGTATCCCACAGTAAGAGATGTGGAGCAGGGGATAGAGGTAACATCCCATATTTTACCTGCAGTATCTGCAGTTCAGAGTGTGAGATCTGAGTGAGCAGGACTATGGGATCATGAGGAGAATTGGGTGTTGTAACCTCCCATGTGAGAGGTTAGTAGGATTATGACAAGTTGCACATGGTAAGAGCTCTGTCTGCCATCACGTCACTGTTGAAATTGTAACAATTTCAGAGTTCATGTCAATTGTAACAATTCAAATGTGAAAGTTCAGATGCTTAGATGGAGGCCTACAGTACTAAATGGGATTGCTTGTGTGAACATTGTCTACATGGTGGCAACAGTTGTTCAAGTATTGAATAAAGCCTTTTTAGTAAGACTTGTGTGAAAATGAAGTTTGCTGTTCACTTTAGGAATTACGGAGAAAAAAAAATCTTAGAATTACAGCCATTTTAATTGGATTAAATGTTTACATAGCACAATGTGCCAAAGTTATTTACTTATTTGATTTGCATTGTCAATACAACTTGTGATTCAAGTTTAGGTGAGGGACGTGCATTGACTAAATGTTGACTGATAAACCAAATTATTGATCACAAGAAATTGTAATTTGGGATATTGAATACAGTTTGTTCCTCTTTTTGCTGTAGGAAAATTGGGTTGATTGATTCAAATCAGTGGCAAGGGGGGCAGCATGGAGGTAACATTTAAGTGCATATCTTTGTATATACAGTGCGTTTGTCTATGTACATATACACATACTGTAAGCAACTGCAGTTACTAGTGAGTTGGTCTACTGTACAGAGCTTGTAATTCATTGTTTTATAGTTATGGCAAATTCAACTGAATGAGGAAAAATGATTAACTTAAATAAATGCATTTATAAGAGGTGTGGACTTTCTTTGCATTCCTTGAAGACTCTTAATTAGCAATGAGAAATAAAGCCAAAGTTAAATTTTGTTGAATTTTAATGATGGCTGTAACTAAACAATTGTCAGTTTTCCTGACCTGCTTGCTCTCATTGCTATGCAGTCACTCAGGGGAAAAGAGGCCAGTTTTGTAATGGTACAGAAATAGCCTCTAACAAAGAGATCCAGTGTCTGATTTCCAATCTGCCCATTCTGGACAGCATACTTGTTAAGTCGTGTGTGTACAAGCACACACCTCTCTAGCTCTCCCTTGTGTGTGAAAAATAATGCCACTTAATGGATACGTTTCGATTTCCCTGTAATGGGAGCTACAGTATAAAATGGTTGTGTGTATGGAATTAAGGTCCAGTTCCCAGTGGGAACTAAAGGTTTTATACTTACTAATGTGTAATGCTCATCACATCCCAGGGTAATGTAACAGACATTAAGGCTGCTTAAGTCATCAACTAAACAGACCATCTGTCACCCACTACTACCTACAGTACAGCACAAACATATTTGGAGACTAAACATGCACCATACTCCTAGCCCAGGGGTCGCTAGCGTGATATGCCCATATTGGTTACACTAAAAGTATAACTTAGGTTTATAATGTTAAGGGAGCCTTTGTAAACCTTTAAGGCCTGCATAAACTCTTGACACTGGTGGTGTATAAAATAGTGAACATTTATTAGATGTGTGCAACATGTTGTAAACTCAGAGGTGGTATACATACGATTCACAAAGTCCCTCATCAGGGTGGTGTACTGTTAACATGAAGATCACAGAGGGAAGGTTTACAATAGGTTACATACACACTGAGGAGAAATAAACACGCACGATATAGAAATCACTTTTCCTCCACCGATGAAAAACACACAGGACAAGAAGCAGTTTCTACAACATTCCCAGAGCAGTCATACATTGCAATTTGTGTGTTGTACATAGTTTAAATTAAATGTGTATAGAATTGATCCGATATGTTAGGAAGTTTGGTCCAGCTTACATGAGCTATTTACATATTATTATTACAATGTCAAATACACCATTCTGAAACTAGATTTCATTTTACCAACTACCCTTAATATTAGTCTTGACAACTTTACTACTGACCATTGAGCACATTGATATTAAATATTTCTATTTCAACATTATCATTTGTTACAGTATTTTGATAGCACCTTATTTTAGATTTTTTTAATAGCGAATAATGAAGTCCTGAGGTCAAAGTTATTTTCCTTGACTGTCTCAACAATACATCTTCAGGTCCCAACTTTAGACATTCAATTGCCAGAGTGAACGATAGGCCTACAGAAAGACATTTCTGCTACTGTCATTACACTTCAGTCCCCTTTAACATGTAATCTTCCACTGCGTTTTAGTATGGCAATTAACAAATGGTGTCAAATTTCTATATTACATATTAAAATGTATTTCAGCAGCCTTGATCACTAATGCAGAGTGGAGGCTGAATTGAATGAAAAACATTCACAAAATGTGTTGTTTTTTTACAGAAGGACTTAATGGGCATTGGGCTGCCTGACTAGCCAACTTATATTCATGTAGTCTCAGTTTGTCCATTAATAGCTAGGGGTGGAGGCGGGTGCACGAGTGGTACCGTGGTATTGGCTCTCTCTATGCTTTATGGGTCTGAAAACAGCAGTAAATAGGGAAAGGGGGATATCTAGTCAGTTGTACAACTGAATGCCTTCAACTGAAATGTGTCTTCCGCATTTAACCCAACCCCTCTGAATCAGAGAGGTGCGGGGGGCTGCCATAATCGACATCCACGTCTTCGGCGCCCGGGGAACAGTGGGTTAACTGCCTTGTTCAGGGGCAGAACGACTATTTTTTTTTTACCTTTCGGTTACTTGCCCAACATTATCGGCTACCTGCCGTCGAATACCAGAAGGAAAGAAGATGGCATGTGGCAATAGACTGAGTGACCTAATTATTTTTACAGAGCAATGGTAAAGGAATATTGCCTCTCAGAAGCTAGGGAATTACAGTGACATCAGATTGACACAAAGACATTTCAGGCAATGAGAAATGGCCAATGATGATAAAAAATTATATCTGGCCTCAGGAATTGGATATGGCTTGGCCATTGATATAGTTTTACGTCTGTTGTCTTTTCTAATAGATTGCTTTAAAGAACCAAATATTGTAAGGGTTGAACAATAAACCTAATAATCTAATCCTGGAGTGAGAAAATAATTTCATGAACACAGATGCACTATACAGATGGTAAACTGTCTTTTTTTTAAATCTATCTTGAATAAATTATATATTTTTAGATATTCTCTGCAGAAGACATCTGAAGTTGCCACATGATACTGGCATGAAATGCCTGGTAAGAAAATTAGATGTTCTATGCAAAAGGCACTGAGAATATATCTAATACATGGCTGGGCAATAAACAAAAATACAACTTTTGTCAAATTTGATCTTATTGTAAATTGTAGATCATACAATTTCAACCTGAGAATTAAAACTATAAAGCAGTTCTGATTAAAACTGAATACGGGGGGAGGGGGATTAACAGCCCTCCATCTCTCCTGATTATAATTGGTTCATGAAATCACTCAGAGTAGCAATAACGGATCACCACACATGAGTAATCTGCTCTCTACTTGGCCATGGTGGTATTAATAACATTAAATATGGCCTAATAGACATTGCTTAGTAACACTACACTTACAGAACATTTTAGACCACATCCAAGGACTTGATGACTAATTAAGATATCTTTAAATTGTCTGTTTGCAGTATATTATATATTTGATTTTGAAGTGTTTACTTTGAAAAGCTGTTGACTTTATCATGCATATTTCTTGGTGTCTATCAATATAACAATTCAGAACAAAAGAGCATTGTTATTAGCATCATTAACATACTTATGGCATGTCAGAGAATCTTTCAGACAGTGATCAGTGCACAGAACTAGTGATCTCACACAAACATACACAAGAACGACAATGTTTTTTTCAGGGAAAAAGGTGAAAAATCACAATCATGTGTCTTACCTAAGTGAAGACCCTGATAGAACTATAATCACATATACCGTACTATCTGTACACAAAAACAAAACAAATGCACCTCAATAGCATATGCACATTATATATTTTGGTAAATATTCATAACATTTTTAGAATATAATTCATTTTCGTTGGCTTGTAGTATTCATCATCTTACTGTACTTTTGTTGATCAGCAATATCCCCTTTAAATCATTCCTGCATAAATATTGTAGTTGCACTCATTAGACAATTTCCCTTTCTATTAAAAATTGATTTCCTGCTTCTTCATAGAATGGTCGAGCTCTCAATAATTAGAGAGGAAACATAGGCGATACCAATGAAACAGGATTAAACCTTCAATATTCTGCGACAACACAGATTTTCACAATAGTTAGAGTATTAAAGTGCGTCATTAACTCATCTATTTTCTGGAGAAGCATTTAGTACCACCATTAATTAAAGGAATTCATCAAAGCTTGGGATATTTAGTAAACATCAATAGACCGTTATTGAATTGCTTTAAAGTGCAAGACCATTGAAAGTGCATGAGTAGTGCCCTAGCTAGGACAACTCTGCCTCAGTAGTACAAATCTCCCAAACACTTCACACATCAATAACAGTGTCACAGTGGCAAGGAGTGGACAAGCACGAATGTATGTCATCGGCCAAGGGACTGACTTAAAACAGCTCAACATACAGCACAGTGGGGTGCTATTCTGTCCCCACACAAGAGGCAAGACCACAGCCTCACAAAGTCATTATGGCGAATCAGGAGGATCCATTCTCCTAAGCCCATTTGGAAGGAATAACATTAAACTTCTGTGGGTCTGGTGTTTTCTTCTCTCCATCTTTTAGTGACATCATTGGAGTGAGATAATCATTGGCTGACGGTATGTAAATGTTTAAATTAAACTCAACTTACATACTGTATAGATCAATGTCAGGCTTGCTTCCAGGGAATGCACGGTGGACGTGACTACAGTGGGCCTATATGATGATATGGGCCACACTGGCATGACTCATGTGGAGAAAAGCTCTTAGCTCCCCAGCTAAGCCAGAGGCCCAATTCATCATACATCACCAGATGAACTGAACTGAAAACAGTCTGTCTGTGTGGTCTGTCAGGGAGTGAGGTTTTGGCTGTGGACAGTTCAGAGTGTTTATCTAGAGTTGAACTGAACTGACCCTTGCAGCTCTTGATTATCCAAGACTATGCCACATGGAGACGGTAGTCATGTTGTACAGCAACAAGAACTGGTATAATTTATCATTTCATCAAACCTTCCCTTTGCGGTCTGAAAACCTGACCACAAGTTACACCATCCAGAATTTCCAATGATGTTGCAAATAAACAGCGATGGACCAATTGGCTGAGAATAGGGACTGCGAGTCATATGATCTGATGACCAGTTGCATAGTTCCTATTGACTGAGATATGGAGTTACTGAGTACAGTAAGCATTAACCTGTTAAGCAGGACATTTCCCATTCCAGGTATTAAGCATCAGCAGGATGACAAGTGCTCTGGAAGGGGGATGGTAATGAAATGTAGCGCAGACTCTACTCCTCCATATTAAAATTTTAACATGATGGAAGGATCTTGGGCTTACACACACACACACACACACACACACACACACACACACACACACACGTGTATGTATGTATATATAGATACACAGTACCAGTCAAAGGTTTGGACACACCTACACAGAATAATAGTAGAATAATAGTGAAGGCATCAAAACTATGAAATAACACATATGGAATCATGTAGTCACCAAAAAAGTGTTAAAAAAATCTAAATATATTTTATATTTTAGATTCTTCAAAGTAGTCACACTTTGCCTTGATGACAGCTTTGCACACTAAGCATTCTCTCAACCAGCTTCATGAGGTAGTCACCTGGAATGCATTTCAATTAACAGGTGTTTCCTTCTTAATGCGTTTGAGCCAATCAGTTGTGTTGTGACAAGGTAGGATTGGTATACAGAAGATAGCCCTATTTGGTAAAATACCAAGTCCATATTATGTCAAGAACAGCTCAAATAAGCAAAGAGAAACGACAGTCCATCATTATTTTAAGACACGAAGGTCAGTCAATCCGGAAAATTTCAAGAACTTTGAAAGTTTCTTCAAGTGCAGTCGTAAAAACCATCAAGCGCTATGATGAAACTGGCTGAGGACAGCCACAGGAAAGGAAGCCAGAGAGTTACCTCTGCTGCAGAGGATAAGTTCATTAGCGTTACCAGCCTCAGAAATTGCAGCCCAAATAAATTAAAGTAACAGACACATTTCAACACCAACTGTTCAGAGGAGACTGTGTGAATCAGGCCTTCATGGTCGATTTGTTGCAAAGAAACCACTTCTAAAAGGACACCAATAAGAAGAAGAGACTTGTTTGGGCCAAGAAACATGAGCAATGGATATTAGACCGTTGGAAATTGGTTTTTGGTTCCAACCGCTGTGTCTTTGTGAAACGCAGAGTAGGTGAATGGATGATCTCCGCATGTGTGGTTCCCACCGTGAAGCATGGATGAGCTGGTGTCGGTGATTTATTTAGAATTCAAGGCACGCTTAACCAGCATGGCTACCACAGCATTCTGCAGCAATACGCCATCCCATCTGGTTTGCGCTTAGTGGGACTATCATTTGTTTTTCAACAGGACAATGACCCAACACACCTCCAGGCTGTGTAAGGGCTATTTGACCAAGAAGGAGAGTGATGGAGTGCTGCATCAGATGACCTGGCCTCCACAATCACCCGACCTCAACCTAATTGAGATGGTTTGGGATGAGTTGGACCGCAGAGTGAAGGAAAAGCAGCCAACAAGTGCTCCGCATATGTCAAAGTCACCATTATTAGTCAGTTGTACAACCGAATGCCTTCAACCGAAATGTGTCTTCCGCATTTAACCCAACCTTTCTGAATCAGAGAGGTGCGGGGGGCTGCCTTAATCGACATCCACGTCTTCGGCGCCCGGGGAACAGTGGGTTAACTGCCTTGTTCAGGGGCAGAACGACATATTTTTACCTTGTCAGCTCGGGGATTCGAACTTGCAACCCTCCGGTTACAAGTCCAACACTCTAACCACTAGGCTTCCTGCCGCCCTACACTAAGCAGAGAACGTCCAGGGCACAGTCCTTACCCGTGACGGGAGGAGGCCCCAGTGCAATCCGCCGTACGCCCAGCGGAGGCCCTGAACTGCCCGTGGCCAGAGCCACGAGTGCCGGGCACCGCTGGGGAACACCTTCAAGACTGTTGGAAAAGCATTCCAGGTGAAGCTGGTTGAAGAATCAAAATATATTTTGATTTTTTAACACTTTTTGCGTTGCTACATGATTCCATGTGTTATTTCATCGTTTTGATATCTTCACTATTATCCTACAACGTAGAACAAATAAAGAAAACCCTTGAATGAGTAGGTGTGTCCAAACTTTTGACTGGTACTGTAATACATACATACATACATACCAGTATTTCTGCTTAGTGGTTCAGGTCTATCTTGGAGAGAACACACCAGATGTTGCTCCATAGGTGGTTGAATAGAATCATAGATTTACATTACAGAGTGACATTGCTCTACATGGAAACAATGTTTAACCCAATCAAAAAAAAGATAAGATATCTGCACATTGAACAACAGTACATTATCCAAATGCGTTTTTGTCATGCAGCCTGTGACACTAACAATAGAGGCATGTGTACTGTACAATGGCTCTGCTTTGTGCCTCAGTAAAGAAACTTTCATCTATAGACCGTTCCGACTCAGATACAGAGACCTGCTCTCCCAACCTGGAGGTTTGGTCCCCCAACCCATTTAACCCAGACTTGGCACTGTTAAAATATTGTTTCATTTAAGGAATGACCTATCCCAGTGTCTACAATTGTAAAGAACAAATCTATTAGTGTTTTGGTTAGTGTGTGTTAGTGTTTTGCATGTGAGGAACAGTGTGTGTTTGTGGGTATGTGTGACAGTGTGTGTGTACACAGTATGTGTGTGTGCATATTACAAAGATTATGTGGTCGCCTCACTGGGTAGGAGAGCAGTCGTCTAAGTCCAGTAGCTCCCTCACCAGTCTCTCTCCAAACTGCGCTCGGCTGTAGCGCTTGATCTGGTAGGCATCGGACATCTTGTACATGATATAGGCGTTGTTTATGGCGATGCTGATGGTCAGCCAGAACACCTGCTGCCAAGTTTTGTTTGGCTTGTGGAAGATGAAATACCTGTAAGAAAGAAAAAAAAAGACCAACCTTGATTGGCTATTTAGGATCTTGGAAATGTGGTTATTTGATCATTCGTGTCAGATGTTGATGATCTGACTGGATATCTGAAATTAGACAGAGTTACGAGGGACGGAAGCGCAGACAGACAGTTAGGAGGACATCTTGTCTCCATGACTAAGTGTGAGGCATTGGTTAGTGGTGAGGAGGAGCGATATTCAGCTAACGTTCCTGTTTCTGGCTCTCCAGATGTAATCTGCAGTCCTCCTCGCCACATAGAAATCTCTGGGTGGGCCCTTGACAGTAGCCAGTCTATTGCACTGCAATGAAGTGTCACTTCCAATGGACTAGGAAGTCCAGATTACTAAATGTGTGTTCCACTTGATGAACTCAGATGGAATCATAATGCAGGTATATTTATTATGGATGTATTTACTGTCCCATGCTGAAAAGGGATTACGTTTTTCATGGTATCTTCTTATAAAATGCTAATGCAACAAGTATCGGTCACACTTTACTTGGATAGTCCGGATTTCGATCTGTAGCTGCTCTACAAATGGTCATACTATCAACAAACTCAAAATCTGTTGATAAGCAAATGCTTGCTAAGGTTACGATTAGGGTTTAGAATAAGGGTTAGGGTTAAGGTTAGAGATAGGGTTAGTAGATAGATGCTTTAGACTACAGATGGACTATCCAAATTGTTACCCAAGTATCATTGGCATTCCAATGGATATACAGTAGCTCTTAGTAGTTCTTATCTTACCATTGCATGACAAGTTTGAACAGAAACCTGTGCGATAACTGTGCAATTAAGAGTTTAAATCTCTTTCCTTTATAGAGTATGGTTTTAAACAGGGCATCTGAGTTCCTGGTGGTGTCCCAGGTCAACTTTTGCTGTCATGTTGTGCATCTCAGAAGATTGCTATATCACATCAATGCAATTCGTTCTCCAGGTGTTGTATGGTCTAATCAGACTCTGCACAGCGCAACTGCAAAAAGAAAACCCAGAACGCCATCTCTGTCTTGAGGCTGATAAAGAATGCTATAGAGTGATCCTCCTCAATTAAATGTCTGGCTGTGACTGAATTATTAATGTAGGATTCACTTGAGCCTGACTTGCATGGCGGGAGTGAGCACCCAGCATGGGCCCACCACAGGGGGAGTCAGGCTGACTCTCTGTTTAGCAGCATAGTAGGAGGAGAACTTAGAGCTGAAACCGCTGTCCCAATGCAGCCTAAAATACTTTGAAATAAGCCACACAAAGCTGTAGGAACAACGGAACAGTTTTCCATACTCAAATCTTACATTTCAATACACTTGACCTACAAAAATCCAGGGGTGGAAACCCCTCATGGAGAACTAATGGGTATGCAGGTTTTAGCTCCAACCTCATTGTAACACAGCTGATTCAGCTAATCAATGTCCTCAGGTGTGCTAGCTAAGGTTGGAGCAAAAGCCTGCAGGAGGGTAGCTTCTCAGGAGGAGGGTTGGCCACCCCTGTCCTATGATGAACATTCACATAGGCTTACACCTTTCTCCCAGGATGACAACTGATTGCAATACATCCAGTATTCACTCACTTGCTGTACTTGTCGTCATACTTGCAGATGTAACTGAGGTGTGCAGCGAAGGCCTCCACAGCCAGCGGACAGGGAATCTCACCACTTTTCCGTTTGATGATCACCCCTAGAAACCAACACATGACTCAAACAGGACTAATGGGAGCTGGGAATCAAATTCCACAGAGTAAAAAAAAAAAAACATATATATTATGTGATCATATTTTCAGATTGCAACTCAGTGACAAAGTATAATAAAATTATAATTTGTGGCATATCATCTTGCACATAACAGTTAAGTAAAGCCTTTTTGTAACTGGATAAAGAGTGCAGTTGTGATGCTGTAAATAACTAGAATGAATGCCTCAAAGTCGAATAATTATGGTTTGTCACTATAGCTTCAAAATAACCAATATATTCTGCGGAAAATACCTTGCTCTCTAACAAGCAAAATATGACTGCGCACTTACTAGTGTAGCTAGAATAAACGCCTTATAAAAAGTATCAACCTAATACCTAAAATAAACAGATTATGGGTGTACCACATGAAAAATAGATGAACATGAGGAGTTACAGTGTAATTATGGAGGTTTCTGCGAGGGGAACGAGTCTATTAGTCACCTAGATCACATTGAGTCATTAGCAGGTCGTTGATATGTCTTTCTTGACTGAACCTCCATCTGTCGCTGACTCGCTTCCATTAAAATTATCCTCAGCTATCTAATGCTAATTACGCTAGATTTCACTCAGGTCCTACAGCGTAATGCTGAATGGAAATTGGAAAGTTACAGGAGGGTAAATTGAAAAGGAAATGCAAGATCAAAGAGAAAGCGCATATTCAGAAAAGTCAGTGGAAGAATTTAACAGAATATAATCGGGAAGCAGACTTGATAAAGTCTAAACCTGGAATTTGGAAATACGTCCGACTCAGTCACCATTCCCTAGGCTTCGTTCACATGATTACTTCATTTCATAGCCATTTTACCAATGATACAGTGGTTTATTTAATCAAAAGGTAAAATAGTTCTCTCTGTAGCTATAATGAAATGTTATGACCACCACTTACCCATCCAAACAAAATAATGAGTCTGGTCTGTATAAGATAGGAGGGACACACCAAAGGTTGGGGTGGGAGGGGGTTGTGTTTTGCTGTATTTTGGGTTCTTATATTATCTGTAGTCAGATCTAATTTGTACTGGACAATGCGAACTAACAAAAAAATAACCTAAATCCTCTATAGCAGTGGTCACTATAACCTTTCCTGAGTCAAGATAACTTTGAGTAAAAATGCAAGCTGAGATCTACAGCTCAGATTATTATTATTATTATTTATTTTAAACATGACTTAAACATAAGCCTATACAGCATTAAACCAATTAAAAACAGTTCTGTAGCAATGAGATTTGTACAGTAGGCTATAGGCCTAATACATTATCACTGCATATCGGCTATGCTTGAATTGCTCTGCAATGTTGTTCTTCTCAGACCATTTTGAAATTATATGTTTTTTTAATTGGTATATGATCACACTTGTAATAGATAATTTGTTGTATTACTTGTGAGGCCTGGCTGAGTGAGCATAATCATTATTCTATTTATTTTTTACTGGACTGATGGCCTGCATCCTGTGGGAGGGGGGCAGCGGTGAGGCTGCCTCTCACCTCAGTCACCGTCCCCCTGCTCTCCCTCCGCTGAGAAAAGGGGACACAGTCTTCCAACTGATGGTAAAACTCAAGTCACACTGCATTATTCCTGCCTCATGCACCAATTTGTTGTTACTCCTATGACCAGAGAAAGTGAAATATTCCTTGATATAACAAAAGCTGCAAGCCGATAATAATAACAACGCAAGCTTATCGGAACACTATACTCATTCATTGCAGCTGCGGTGCTGGTTGTAGCGTGAGTGGAAGTAGGGAGAACGTGCATTTTAATAACAATAAAAGTGTTGAACAAAGTGTTGATTAAGTGGTTATTCAGCACTGTCAAACATGAACTTACTCATAAAAACAGCAGCTCTTTGCTGTATTCATTGAGTCTCTCTCTAGTCATGGTTTTATAAATTTAGAAGTCTCAACTTTTTTTTTTTACAGTCTATGGCTCGAGGAAACTGTGCAGACATGATGATCTGAGCTATCTGATTGGCCAGCACTAGGCCTATAGGTGCACTTGATTTGCTCTCTGGGCCTGTCGTGTAGGCGGAGTTCTACCTTCAGACACATGAATTGGTTCAAAATGGGAATACTTTGCCTTCCTGGCACTAGGGCTGCTAAATCAAGTGCACCTACTGCCAACAGCACGAAACGAAAAATAAAAAAAAGGAGCTCAAGGCTTTCTTGTTGAGTTTGTTACAGAAATTTTTGATGATCGACTAGGAATGCCTTGGAGATCGACCAGTCGATCGCCAGGTTGGTGACCACTGCTCTATAGGATTCATTCAGATTGCATTCAACAAGAAATACTACCCAAAAAATTAAGCCCTTCTTTTAACAGAGCCATGAACAGAATCCAAACCCTCAATTCCACTCATCTACTCTGGATCCTTGCTGTTTATCTATCCAGATTTAATGCATTTTCCCACCTAAATTTATTTTACAAATGGGATTAAATGTGTCTGAGGTGAGCGAGCCTTTCAACAGGCCACGCAACAGGGATTTTCTCCCATTATCTCTGAACATCATTCATTCAGGGAGAGACAGAGTGATGAGGTGCTACATCAGGGTTTCTCAGTCTACAGGGTAGATTATGAGTGCATTAACAACTATGAGTTACTGTGGTCTGTTAAATCCACATCGTGTCAAATGGTGGGTGGTGACTCATACTGTATCAGTCAGCCCTAAAGAGCTTCATAATGATGCTCCATTTCAGAGCATTATATTAACACAGTAGGTCGACATGATCAAAATAAAGAGAAACGTTTTGCTTTAAAATTGAAGGCTGTTCACTCTAAAATCTATGCCGATGATTGAATACCATTTAAACATCCCCCTGAATGCATGTTCTGAATGAAAATGTATGAAAAAGAAAACATGGGTAATATTACAACAGTCCCAAAGCGGGTCTCCTTACCTTTCTTGGTGGGTGAGTAGGCGTTGGTAAGGAAGCGGAAGTGTCCCTTGTTGTACCAGCTGATGAGGGAGGTGTTACCTCTCATCATGCTGCGAGACTGGCCCCTCTGCTGGGGTCTCTCAGAGTTCACCAGCATGGACTGGGGCAGGCCGGTGCAGTCACTCTTCCTGGTGCTCAGCAGCCCACAGCAGTAGATCTCTGGCAGAGGACAAACACACACCTTTAGACATCTGGGACACGTTCAGGATGGTGCAACATACAGAACGTTACAGATATAAATGTCATGAATGGAGTTGGCATGATTCCTTACTTTAAATGTCGGAGGCTCTTTATATTTGAACGAACCACCACACTGTATAATCTGTACATGTTAGAGTTTTGAGCCTCATGTTAGCTGAATATTTCCCCTTCTTTCTTAAAGCCCATCCTCTCCCACCACCTGCAGTAATGATAGATGGCACAGATTGCAGGTGGCCAGTATGTGTTCAGATTGAGATCAGAGGATAAAGCCTATAGGAGGAGGACACCAAGAGGATAGACTCGCTCTCACACTACCTCTTACTCAGCAAGGGGTAAAAGAAAGACAATGGCGCTTTTAATTGAGCTGGAGCTGAACATGATTAATATCTCTATGTCAGCTGCTGCAGGGCTGTGGGCTGGTTTACTGTGGCAACACTTCCCCTCTCACCAGGCTGTTCACTTTGTTAATTAAAACAGTAATATTAACTGGTGGTCTAGGTTTCCAAAATAAGCCTTGTGAGGATTTACTGTACGTCATCTTTACAGTTTACTCTATGTCTGGTAGTGCAGCCTAGTGGGTGGTAGGCATGAAAGCAGCAAAATAAACAATTCACATGTTGGTTCTCAGTGTTAACTTCAATTGACTGTATTTTTAATTACTACAGTAGCAGGAGGACATGTACGGTAATTAAAAACAGCAGGGGATGAGCAGGGAGTGATGAGAAAGGAGATTACAGTACATACTGTACGGCGAGAGAGAAAGAGAAAAGAACAGGGTGGAGAGGGTGAGAGAGCAAGAGAGATTATTGTGGGGGTGATAGCAACAACACAGCTGCTTGCACTAGGCTGCCAGTCATAAGTGTATGAAAAAAACCTAGGCTACTGTTGATAGCTAGCTATATGGTTGTATTCAAGCTGAGGCTAATCAATAAATGCAAACATACATTTTGATTAGCTAGGTAGCTAGTTAACGTTAGGTTGCTTGTCCAAAGTCCAGCAGCTAGCCTCTGTAGCTAGCTAACACCAGTCAGCTGATAGCTACCTGACTAACAAACAGGCAAAGAAAGGTAGCTAACTAGCTTTGTTTTAATTAGCTAGGTCAGTCAGATGACAGCTAACGATGGCTAGGATGCTAACCAACAAACAAAGAACGCTAGCTATATTTTGCCAAGTAAGGTTTTTTATATAAGGCTGAAGTCATGTGTAAACTACTGACCTAGACATTTGCGTGTAATCACAGCAGAAACAAATATGCACAAATAAGATAGCAGCCAAGGATGTTCACTATGATAGCCAGCTAGGTAAAGCTAGCCAATGTACGACTAACATATGACCAGTTCATGCACCACAATAGATCATACATTGTTCCACAAAACTAGCTAGCTAAATAGGTTCAAAGCAGGATCAAAGCCAATACCAAACTTTGGGAAACGGTCACACTGCCAGCTAGCTGCCTTACAATGCATACAATGGGCATTGAAAAACTAACTAAATAGAATACGCCATAGACCAAGCTATGCTAAGATAAAATAGCCAGATTTCAGCCAGGACAAACACTGCAGTTAGCTACACTCCATTTCCTTGACTAAGAACAACCAAGACCACAACAAAACCAATAGCTGAGAAAACAAATATGCTAAACTGAACAAAAATAGCAAGGCAACATGTAAAGTGTTGGTCCCATGTTTCATGAGCTGAAATAAAAGATGGCAACATTTTTCCATATGCACAATAAGCTTTGTCTCTCAAATGTTGTGCACAAGTTTGTTTACATCCCTGTTAGGAGCATTTCTCTGTTGCCGAGATAATCCATCCACATGACAGGTGTGGCATATCAAGAAGTTGATTAAACAGCATGATCTTTACACAGGTGCACCTTACGCTGGGGACAAAAAGGCAACTAAAATGTGCAGTTTTGCCACAATTGTCTTAAGTTGAGGGTGTGTGTAATTTGCATGCTGACTGCAGGAATGTCCACCAGAGCTGTTGCCAGATATTATTCATTTCTCTACCATAAGCCACCTCCAACATAACTTTTGAGAATTTGGCAGGAGGTCCTCACAACAGCAGACCATGTGTAACCACGCCAGCCCAGGACCTCCACATCGGCTTCTTTACCTGCGGGATCGTTTGAGACCAGCCATCCAGACAGCTGATGAAACTGTGGGTTTGCAGAACAGAAGAATTTCTGCACAATCTGTCAGGAACCATCTCAGGGAAACTCATCTGCGTGCTCGTCGTCCTCATCAGGGTCTTGACCTACTGAGGTTTGGCGTTGTAACCCAATTCAGTGGGCAAATCCTCACCTTCGATGGCCACTGGGACGATGGAGAAGTGTGCTCTTCACAGAAGAATCCTGGTTTTAACTGTACCGGGCAGAAGGCAGACAGCGTCTATGGCGTCTTGTGGGCGAGCGGTTTGCTGATGTCAACATTGTGAACAGAGTGCCCCATGGTGGCTGTGGGGTTACAGTATGGGCAGGCATACGCTACGGACAACGAACACAATTGCATTTTATCGATGTAAATTTGAATGCACAGAAATACCGTGACAAGCTCCTGAGTCCCATTGTTGTGCCATTCATCCGCCGCCATCACCTCATGTTTCATCATGATAATGCACGGCCCCATGTCGCAAGGATCTGTACACAATTCCTAGAAGCTGAAAATGTCCCAGTTCTTCCATGGCCTGCATACTCACCAGACATGTCACCCATTGAGCATGTTTGTGAAGCTCTGGATCGACGTGTTCAGTTCCTGTCAATATCCAGCAACTACAGCCACTGAAGAGGAGTGGGACAACATTCCACAATCAACAGCCTGATCAAATCTATGCGAAGGAGATGTATCGCACTGCATGAGGCAAATGGTGATCACACCAGATACTGACTAGTTTTCTGATCCATGCTCCTACCTTAAAGTATCTGTGACCAACAGATGCATATCTATATTCCCAGTCATGTGAAATCCTTTGATTCGGGCCTAATGAATTTATTTCAATTGATGGATTTCTTTATATGAACTGTAACTCAGTAAAATCTAATAAATTGTTGCATGTTGCGTTTATATTTTTGTTCAGTGTAGTTATGAACCGCATATAGTCAATGGTTGAACCCCAAACGCACATGTCTTTGTTCAGTTGTGCACTGCAAGTAAGTAAATGCTCGCTAGCATCAGGCAATTTACCAGGTCCGGCATACGCTCCCGTTCCTGCTTTGTCATTATTATAATACAAATTTGTGCTGACTGATTAAAATAGTGTTGAGTTACTTTTCAGTGTGTTCACAGAAAATCTGAAGTCGCCATCCACAAGTAAAGTAGTTAGGGGGGTGCGGGTGCTGCACCCAGATAAAACAACTTTGGAATCATTGAGGGGGGTTCGATTAATCTCGCCCGGGAGCCCGTGTAGGCATGTTTTGCACAGGCTAAACTTTGATTGATTTCGATTTGGAAACGGGCTGCCTCCCTCTTTCCGACAGCGAAGTCGGCTTAAATTAAGCACGTGTAGTAATGAGTAGGATTCTGTGTTCACGTGCAAAATGTATTACTTTTGATAAAAACGCTTTATCTTCCGTCCCTCCCAACTTTCATAGCCCGGTGTACCCTGGGCCAGATTAATCGAACCCCCTCTCTGCTTGCTTAAATTGTGCGCCATTGCTGCGCATTCAAAATAAAATGGCTCTGTCTAACTACATTCTTTAAGAACAGGATTTGTAGTGTAATCGTTAGTTATCCGTCTATAGATCTGAAGAGTGTGGGTTTGCCTCCCGGAGGATACATTTGGACCATTCATTTGTTTATAGTTTTGACAGCCCCCTCCCGAAACACACACACTTTCATTTATTAAGTGGCTCTAACAGGATAACTACACCGCTGGCGTCGCATGCACGAGCGTTGCAAAATAAATTTTGAACTCTATATTATTCAATTATTGCACACACACTGCTCACCCGCGCCAATGAGAGTCTGCGTTGCCAAGGGCTAAAATAGAAGTCAGTTCTATTTGTGACGCAGATCTTATGCCAGTTTGGGTTCCGTGTCAGACTCTAACAGGCTGACTACACCGCTCGCGTCGCGTGCGCGAACGTTGCTAAATAAATTTAGAACTCTATATTATTCAACTATTGCGTCTGCGTTGCCAAGGGCTAAAATAGAAGTCAGTTCTATTTGTGACGCAGATCTTGCTGCAAGTCCTGCCTCTCCCATATCCTCATTGGTTTATAGAAGCAGGTACCCACGTGCCATCTCCTCATTGGTTATACCCACATGGGTGACTGAAAGACGAATGAGGTCAGTGCCGGTAATACACCTAATTTATGAAAGTTGCCAATCGCAATATAAAGTAAAGAGAAGAAAAAGCCTGGAAGGAGTTGAGATGAATAGAAACGATTCCGTTGACTGTTTTATGTGTGGATTAATTGTCAGAGTAGAGGACCTTGTGCATTTCAGGTAAAATAACTCAATGTTTATATCCCAGGACAAATTAGCTATTAACAGCAAGCTAGCTAAATAGGACAAATTAGCTAGCAAGTGCCAGCTAGCTAGCTAAATTGCCATAAATGTTTACTGCTTTTCGACCTGTCCCCAAATTAATATAAGAGTTTGTTTTGATATTTTAACCTGCGTGTCTTGATCGCGTTTTGTGTAGGGGGACAAAATAAATGTATGCACAATGGCGCACTCGCGCAGCTGGTTTGGGTTCGGTGTAAAGGAAGAGGTCGTTGCCCTCATCTCTGAAATGCACATTGCACGCTAGGTACTGCCCAAGGACACAGTGCTTTATGGCAGAGTGGTGGATTGTGGGCATGCGCCTGTCAAGGAGAAATGCAAGCTGGCCCATGTAGAGCTGACAAACGACTTCAAAAAATGTAAATGCACGCAGTACATGGTACTTCGGACAATACTTAAAATCTATGTTCTGTTCCAAATTTCTGAGTATTCCCATCGGTTTTCATATTTATACTACCCTTTATAAATGTGGGAATGTATGCACTTTTACTGGAGTTGGACAGCTGTGTACAGAATTACTAAGAACATTTGTTGCTAATGGAATTAGCGCACCTATCCAATTGTAAATATGTATATAATTGTTCTTAAGAGTGTTTTGTACTTTTATTTTACAGGTGTTTCTCAGCAGTATTTGTATCAGGAGATACCAAAATTGCTCTTGAAGATCCACAGAGTTATGCATGTTTTTTTATTCAAGCCCAGTACCACACCTGATTCTACTATGTTCATCAAGACCTTAGCTGTTCATGAAGACCAGAATCAGGTGTGGTAGAAAAAAACCTGTAGCTTGTCAAAAGCAATTGTGGCCATCCCTGAATTGTATTTACAAAGTTGACTATATCTGATGAATGTACATTTGGTTGTACATTTTATATTTAGTGATAACTTACTTTTGTTTACAGGTAATGTTGTACTAGGCTTTCTTCAGTAAATTTTTAAAAATGTAAATTTTCATGTAAAATAGTTAATTTGTACGTTAATTGGTATGTTGATTCTTTCTGTATTTTCCAGGAGCTTGCTTAATTGTTTTAAGAGAGATCAGGGAATAAAATCCAGTTTACAACATATTTACTTAAATGGATTTCTGGTTTTTCACTTCCCTCCGGAAAATCAACTGTTAATATTAAATAAATACTAACAACTACCTTATTTATGTTGCCATTTGTCATTATTGTTTACTTTTACTTGTGTTATAAAGTTGTATAATAATGTGGAATAATCACCTTCCGGTGTAAAAAACATGGAAATTAAAAACAAAAAATCTTTCAAACTACAGTATATGTAGGCACAGTACTTAGGATTCAAACCTTCACAAACAGCCTAATTCATACTCTCTTCAGATGGACAATGGACTTTACAGTGTCCTGCTATTAAAATGATATACAGTTGAAGTCGGATGTTTACATACACTTAGGTTGGAGTCATTAAAACTCGTTTTTCAACCACTCCACACATTTCTTGTTAACAAACTATAATTTTGGCAAATTGGTTAGGACATCTACTTTGTGCATGACACAAGTAATTTTTCCAACCATTGTTTACAGATTATTTCACTTTATCACAATTCCAGTGGGTCAGAGGTTTACATACACTAAGTTGACTGTGCCTTTAAACAGCTTGGAAAATTCCAGAAAATGATGTCATGGCTATAGAAGCTTCTGATAGGCTAATTGACATCATTTGAGTCAATTGGAGGTGTACCTGTAGATGTATATCAAGGCCTACCTTCAAACTCAGTTCCTCTTTGCTTGACATCATTGGAAAATCAAAAGATATCAGCCAAGACCTCAGAATTTTTTGGGACCTCCACAAGTCTGGTTCATCCCTGGGAGCAATTTCCAAATGCCTGAAGGTACCACGTTCATCTGTACAAACAATAGTACGCAAGTATAAACACCATGGGACCACACAGCCGTCATTCTGCTCAGGAAGGAGATGCGTTCCGTCTCCTAGAGATGAACGTACTTTGGTACGAAAAGTGCAAATCAATCCCAGAACAACAGCAAAGGACCTTGTGAAGATGCTGGAGGAAACGGGTACAAAAGTATCAATATCCACAGTAAAACAAGTCCTATATCGACATAACCTGAAAAGGCCGCTCGGCAAGGAAGAAGCCGCTGCTCCAAAAACGCCATAAAAAAGCCAGACTACGGTTTGCAACTGCGCATGGGGACAAAGATCATACTTTTTGGAGAAATGTCCTCTGGTCTGATGAAACCAAAATAGAACTGTTTGGCCATGATGACCATCGTTATGTTTGGAGGAAAAAGGGGGCTTGCAAGCCAAAGAACACCATCCCAACCGTGAAGCCAGGGGGTGGCAGCATCATGTTGTGGGGGTGCACTTCGCTGCAGGAGGGACTGGTGCAGGAAGAACTGGTGCACTTCACAAAATAGATGGCATCATATATTGAAGCAACATCTCAAGACATCAGTCAGAAAGTTAAAGCTTCGTCGCAAATGGTCTTCCAAATGGACAATGACCCCAAGCACACTTCCAAAGTTGTGGCAAAATGGCTTAAGGACAACTAAGTCAAGGTATTGGAGTGGCCATCACAAAGCCCCGACCTCAATCCTATAGAAAATGTGTGGGCAGAACTGAAAAAGCGTGTGCGAGTAAGGAGGCCTACAAACCTGACTCATTTACACCAGCTCTGTCGGGATGAATGGGCCAACATCTGAATATGACTGCACGTCACAATCATTTAACGCTTTCATACATTTTTTACGTAGATATTACACATTGATTACACTAGCACTCGTATTTCATATGTCACAACGATTCATCGATACGTATGCTATGACGCTGGTAAGTTGTCTCACGTACCTTCAGTGCTGGTCATAAAAAAAAAGCTAGCTAGCTCATGGATGCAAACAATTTTCTTCCCCAAAAACATAGCAAAACAACAATCTGTCTCAGTAGCTATAGTTAGCTAGCTAACTATATAGCTAGGTGTCAATCTAAAATAACCTTAATTTATAAGACAGTTCTTATTTGATTAATGGTGGTTGGAACCATATATGTGAAACTAGCCACAATAAGGATTAGCCACAATAGTGGACGTGGCGGCTAGCCTTCAAGATAAAAGTATGGCATAATTCTACTATTTGTATTCATTTGCATCACTGTCAATGACACTTTTATTTTGAAGGCAAACCGCAAATTCCACTATTGTGCAAAATCCTTATTGTGGCTAGCGTCACAACACATAACCCGGTCCGGTTGAGCCTCACTAGCCAGATGAAACTAGCTGGCTGCTTATAACATTAGCTTTGGGAAACAGGGTTAAGTAGCTGGCTAGCTATTTATTTAACAAGTGGCAACCTAGCTAATACTTACGCACAAGGATTCCTAAATCATTGCTAAGAATAATGAAAACGACTGCAGTTTCTACTGGTCATTGATTTCAGGCTGGTTGTATTGGTGCTAGCTAGGTACCAAGCTAAAGCTGGCTTCCCCAGAAGTTTTGGCCGAACAAATTATGCTTTATTACCAACACGGTATTGTAAACACATCGTTCGTGGCCGGTGTTTGCAGACTTTTTTGTACAACGTTGACAGTGCTACTGTATCTTTTTTGACACGCAAAGACCCAAACAGCGTTCCATAGTATGTATGTCGTGAAGCTAATCGCAGTGGCACTATTACTGTGTAACTCTGGTAGGGCAACATCTGAAAAATAGCGCACTTTATGCTGTGTACCGGTGCTCGACCAGTCTGCGAAAGTCACCCACGACAGAGAACGGTTGATTGTCAAGGGTAATGAATTCCAATATCTTGTCTTTAATGGATTTTGCCTTCGTCTCGCTGAATTTGTTTTACTCTTTCAAATATCTGCTCGACTTGTTTGACTGCTCGATCAACACAGCAGACATTGTGGGCTAGGTTAGGGATGCTGTGTTGCAAGTGTAGCACAACATTTTACCTGGTGTCATTACGTCATATACCTACGTTATATAGGTATGCACGGCAGCTTTGACATTGGTTTTTAACAACGGCTTTAAACTAGACATCGGGCCGATATCGATGTTGGCATTTTTAGCTAATATCTACCGATTCCGATATGTTCACCGATATATCTTACATCCCTAATAAAAGAAAGCTTGATTTCATTACATTTTTTAAAAACCACAAAAGAGGTAGTGTAATGGGATGTCTTGCTGTGGTGTGTGAAGAATCCAATACTTTACCTTGTATGAGGTACAAATCACATTGTGGTGAAAGCACCTCCTCTTAGAGTATGAATTAAGCTGTTTGAGAAGGTTTGAATACTAAGCAACCTGCCTACACATAGTTTGAAGTACAATACCAACATAACAACTGTAGTAGGTCAAAGCTGTGTGCTGGAAAACCTTGGTAGAGCATGGGTAGAATAGGCATTGTGGTGCTCGTGAATTTCCTTTCTTTTTAAGCTTCAGACAAATGCCTCCTCCCCATTTAAACAGATTTTTGTTTTTAATAGAGAGAAAGGATAGAGAGAAAAAGTGATGGGGAGAGAAAGAGACAAGAGATAGGGAAAGCGAGACAGACAGATTAACATATACCCTGTTTCTCAAACTCCTGGTACAGGTTGAGGCTGGTGATGCTAGGCCCGGTGAAGATGATGCTGTTGCGGCCTGAGAGGTTCTGACACAGCTGTTTGGCCACCATACTGTGGAGCTGAGGCTTGTTCTTCAGGGTGGCCAACCCATCAGGACCCTGGCCCTCCTTCAGATGCACATAGATCTGGAAGAGAGATACAGTCAGTCAAAGCCACGATAATGTCATACACTGACATATAGAAATCAATACATACATTTCCTCAGGAATGATCTGTGTAGCAGCTATCGTTTCAAGTGTTTCAATTAGCGACCTTGATGTGGCTCCTACAATCTGAATCACTGGCCTGGCTTAGCTACATTGATTACAATTTACATGTAAATATTACTCTGATCAGACAAATTGATTGATACGCTAGTTATAGTCACACAATGTAATTTATCATTTACAATATGAACCCTGTTGTTTAGTAATAGATGAGACATTAACAGTTGTCGTCTTTCGAATTACGCAAGAAAATACATAATATATGAATTCTTCTTCCCACCAACTGGGACTCGGCCTGTGCATATCCATTAATTCTCATGCCTTCCTGGGTCTGTTTGAGGCTTGGGGCAGCAGTCATTTGGTCTATTATACACCCACCAAGAGCAGAGAGCAATTATACTAAGTGGACTGGCACTTTATTTTCCAAGCAGTGACAGGGCATTGCACTAATGGAATCCCATTGATTCACTTTACATTTTTTCTCCCTATGGCACATTTCTGCAATTAAAGAAGGCAATTCAGAGCCAAAAGAAACCGATCGGCTTGTAAAAGCCTAACTCCTGGGAAACAACAACAGGACATAGGGTCTGGAGACCGATTGAGGCACTGGATGGTCCCATATCAGTCATCCAATCACACAGTTTGCTTGGATCTCTCAGCTGTTTGAGCGAGTGGGAAGGGCATGGTCTGATTGCACTAGTCCTGTCCTGCCGTATTCTAGAGTCTAGACGAATGGCAGGCAGTCTTGTGTAATTCCCGGTGAGGTTGCACAGGGGGTAATTGAAGGTGGACAGTCTTTGTCACAAAGTTGGCAAAGCACTAGCTCCCGGATATAAGAGTATAAATCCAAGAAGTTATAGTACAGTCCCTCTCCTTCTCTCCATTGCTCTCGCCATCTCCCTTTGTCTCATTTAAACAAACATAACATGATGCATGTATATACACACACACACACACACTCACACAGTACCTGACAGATGAAGCCAGTGGATGTGCATTGGCGGACCCACAGACTGAACTTCCTCTTCCTCCTCTTCCTCAGCTCTCTCTCCGTACAGGTGGTGATGAACACTGGGTCCTCATCAATCAGAGGCTCATGGAGCACCTATGGAACAGTGGGAATATACAGTTCATATTCAAAGGCGTCCATTCAGCCAAGAATAGGTATACAACCAGGGATGGCACCATGGCAGCGGTTTCTGAGTGATTGTACTGTATAAGATGCATGTGTGTGGACTACAGACTAAGGCTAGGTAGCATCTTATCACAAAATGTAGGATATCAAAGTGGATGGAGGACACAGGCATGCGTTGCCACAGTGATTTCCCAACGGGACCAAGGAGACACAACAAGGCACAGGTGGTGTTTGTTTAGCCCAGAGCAGAACAGGCAAGCCAATACTGTATATGTACTGCCTGCTACCTCTGTTAATTAACTCACACCTCCTACCACTGGGGAGCCACACAAACACACCGCCTGACTGAGAAGAAGTACCTAGAATATCTGCTAGGTCTGCAGGAGAGCCAGAACTCATTAGGGAGCAGGGATTTCAGACCTGCAACAGAAGCGAGTGTGTGTATCAGATTGAGAACTGTAGACAAGGTGTGATGAGGTTGTTCCAGGTTGATTTTCACCCCTATCGATTTGTTGCGCTGATACTATAGAAACACCTAGCTTCCTTACAGGGAGTCAAAGAGGTAAAAAAGATAGAGACAACGTTGACAAGAAGAGTTTGCGACATTAATTATTCAGTTGGAAACAAACAGCAACTGTTCATAGCTATCCACAGGTCTCCTGAAAATCCGGAAAATGATTCACAAAAATATTCTTAAACGAATTCACAGTTATTCCTGCATGGGTGAAATCAGTGACAGGTGAACACATTCTGTTTAAGTGTGTTGTCTGACTTTTCCCTGCTGCCTGGATATAGACCTGTCCTTCATAACCTTCTACTAAATGCTCTACTGGTAAATTACAACCATCTGTTACGCTCTATTGGTCTGTGGGGGCTGGATGTCTATCAAACCCATTTCTCAACCCCAATGACTTAATCTCAATGGAGGCCATGATACAGATTCATTCTAAAATCAGTCTTCACTCTCTGCGTCTTTCTGACAGCTACTGCATTAGCTAAGATAAGTGGCAGTTTGACAACCATTACCTGAGGGAAATACACAGTGTCTGAGAAGATAGCGATGGAAACAAAAAGGTACACCTATTTGCCAGACCTTCTTAATTTGCTAGATCTCTAAACAGTTGTTTGTGTTGTGTACGTTAATGAGAGTGGGAATGTACAGCTAGCTAAGCAGAATTGTTAATGCCACAAAGCTCAGCAATTGTAATTTATTTTCCAAAGAACCCCTGCTATGCCAGAGATGCACTGGAAGGCACTCTCTGCTTTGACATGCACCTTTCCTTTCATCTTAAAGTAGAAACTTCACTTAACACATTTGTATAAAGGCTTTTGTTATGCTTATTATACAGATGTAGGATCTTCATTTGATCACCCTGTTGCAGGAGAACTTTCCTGCAGGAAATGTAAAAATGTACAAAAATGTCCATTAATTATAATCCACATAATAAATAACATTTCCTCTTGCTGCAGGATTCATTTTCTGCTGTAGCAAACTAGCTCAAATTAAGATCCTACTGTAAATCTGTAACAGGCAGAGGCTGAAGAAGGTAGGCTTCACAGACAGCAAAAAACAGTACATGGAACATTTTGGGTAGACAATTTTTCTTCACCACAGCCAGGGAAAAGGCATTCATTATTCAGACAGGACATCCACCCCTAGTCTGTGCTGATCAGAGCCCCAGACATAGGCAGACCAATCAGAGACATGTTAGCAGCACATCCCACTGTGGAGCTATGGAGGGTATGTTTTACATCATACCTCTACAGCTACTGGATTTGATGGTACTGGGCAGTAAGTGTAGATAATAAGAAAGTGAATGTCTGGGTGAAAGTATTTGCATTGGCAAATGCTAAAAAGGTTTTGTACAGTGCCTGTTGGATTTTACACAGAGAGAGAGAGACAGAGACAGGGAGACAGAGCAACAGAGAGATAGAGAGAGAGGAAACGAGAGAACAAGAAAACCAGAGAGAGAGCTAGAAAAACACCCTTATCTGAGCTGAGTTACTGAGGCTGTCATCAGTGCTGTGCTGTGTCCAGACTCCAGCCTTGGGGGCCCTGACCTCTGGGCCAGAGGCTGTGGTGTGAAGGTGCATTCCCTATCCCTCAGCTCTGACTGAGTTACTCTGCCTCATTTCCATTTAAACTCCTGGGAGTGAAGCAGAGCAGAGGGGAACGGAAGTGCCCTCTCAGAACTCCTCTCCTGTCAGCTTCGGGAGGTAGCAGTGCCCCGCTTTGATCTGCCATGTCTGACAGGGAATTTACATGCAACGCGCAATGCCTGATCACCAGGGAGCACGCTGAGGAAAACTGTCAGCCTCCTGTACACTGTGTATATAGATGAGAATACACTACTTCTTGACTGACACATTGGGCGCATCCCAGAGTTATTCTCAGATACAAGTGTTAGGGCCGGGACGATACCAGTATCGCGACACTCGTTAGTATCGTGGCAAGGAAACAAAACACAAAGCGGATTTGACTTCTTTAGGAAAACAGCCCTAATGTTGGAAACAAACATCATTATGTTGTTATCCAGAGTTACATTTATTCATTTTCCAAGCTATAGCATATTTTACATAAAGCAGGTTTTTAAAGAGCAAATGAATGCACGGATTCAAACTGTTTCTCTGTTGCTCATTAAGAAAAACTAGATATCAGTCTTGGGGATGTGGTTCAATATGGCAGTTACTGACGTTTGTCCCCCATGGGACACCATAGGAACAAAGCCAGTATTACTTCCACAAAATACTCAGAATGAATCTAAGATGCACTATATATACACTAAAGTATGGACACCACTTCAAATTAGTGGATTGGGCTACTTCAGCCACACCTGTTGCTATACAATGGAGCACACAGCCATGCAATCGCCATAGACAAACATTGACAGTAGAACTGAAGGCCTTACTGAAGAGCTCAGTGACTTTCAACGTGGCACCGTCATAGGATGCCACCTCTCCAACAAGTCAGTTCGTTAAATCTCTGCCCTGCTAGAGCTGCCTCGGCCAACTGTAAGTGCTGTTATTGTGAAGTGGAAACGTCTAGGAGCAACAATGGCTCAGCCGCGAAGTGGAAGGCCACACAAGCTTACAGAACGGGACCGCAGAGTACTGAAGAGTGTAGAGTGTAAAAATCGTCTGTCCTTGGGTTGCAACACTCACAACCGAGTTCCAAACTGCCTCTGGAAGCAACGTCAGCACAAGAACTGTTCGTTGGAAGCTTCATGAAATGGGTTTCCATGGCCAAGCAGCTGCACACAAGCCTAAGATCACCATGCACAATGCCAAGCATTGGCTGGAGTGGTGTAATGCCCTCCACCATTGGACTCTGGAGCAGTGGAAAATAATTTTCTGGAGTGATGAATCACGCTTCACCATCTGCCAGTCCAACGGACAAATCTGGGTTTGGCGGATGCCAGGAGAATGCTACTTGCCCCAATGCATAGCGCCAACTGTAAAGTTTGGTGGAGGAGAAATAATGGTCTGGGGCTGCTTTTCATGGTTCAGGCTAGGCCCTTTAGTTCCAGTGAAGGGAAATCTTAACGTTACAGAATACAATGACATTATAGACCATTCAGTGCTTCCAACTTTGTGGTAACAGTTTGGGGAACGCCCTTTCCTGTTTCAGTATGACAATGCCCCCAAGCACAAAGTGAGGTCCATACAGAAATAGTTTGTAGAGACTGGTGTGGAAGAACTTGACTAGCCTGCACAGAGCCCTGACCTAAATCCCATCGAACACCTTCGGGATGAATTAGAACGCCGACATCAACTTCTAATCGCCCAACATCAGTGCCGGACCTCACTAATGTTCTTGTGGCTGAATGGAAGCAAGTCCTTGCAGCAATGTTCCAACATATAGCGGAAAGCCTTCCCAGAAGAGTGGAGGCTATTATAGCAGCAAACTCAATTTTAATGCCCATGATTTTGTAATGAGATGTTCGACGAGCAGGTATCCACATACTTTTGGTCACGTAGTGTAGCTCATGGAATCTGTAATACATTTTGACGAAGAGGTTTTAGTCACGCAATTTTAAATCTAGTTAAGGTGTTTAGCGAAGTATTTGTCAAGTAAAAAATGCACAACGTGTTGTCTTATGTAAACAAAGTCAGATCCGCTACGCTGATGGGCAGGTGTGTATCACGGTCTGTGTGTTCTCCGTTAGGATTGGATAGAGCGCAATCACCGCAGCTGTGTATCCCTTGTTAGTGGGAAAGTGAGCGTCATGACAAGTCAGTTTTGGACTAGACTGGCTTTATGACCAAAATTATCCTATTTACACTATGTAGTCAATTTTGACACTAGGATAAATATGTATATGCTACATGGGCTGTTTTCTATCAAATAAGTTGTTTATTGCGCTTAGCTGAGCTTTAAAGGACCACAGAGTTTGTCTGCTTCGTGTTTTAATTTTAGCATGGAAAAAAATACTGCGATACTGGTATCGTCACAGACCTAACAAGTGTTATACAATTTACACATTTTGATTGGCCATTTGCATTTTTTCTTATTTCTTTACTAAAATGTTATATTGGTTGTCATATTGGGAAAGGAATCAGAGGTGTGGGGGCTGCCATAATCGACATCCACATCTCCGGCGCCCGGGGAACAGTGGGTTAATTGCCTTGCTCAGGGGCAGAATGACAATTTTTTTTACCTTGTCAGCTCGGGGATTCGATCCAGCAACCTTTCGGTTACTGGCCCAAGGTTCTAACCACTAGGCTACCTGCCGTTTTCTTGCCTGCTATACCGGTGCCCCCACACATTAACTCTGTACTGGTACCCCCTGTATATAGCCTCGCTATTGTTATTATACTGCTGAGCTTTAATTATTTATTTTATATTTTTCTTTAAACTGCATTGTTATCTAAGGGCTTGTAAGAAAGCATTTCACTGTAAGAAATAATTAGTGTTATACCTGTTGTATTCAGCGCATGTGACAAATAAAATTTGATTTGATTTATATTGGTTGTTATATGGGTTGTTAATTTAATTGTCATATTGGTTGTTATATTTGTTGGCTATTTGGGTATGTCTGTGTCAAAGCAGTAACTTAAAACTGAAGTAGAACGGAGGACAGGTATGAGAAATCCCTACCATGGCCTGACACAGTGGCAATCACATGTAATTATTTCTGTAAGGTCAACAACATTTCAACTTCGTATCCTCCCAGCCCACTTCTTCCTCCCAGCCCACTTCTTCTGGCACAGAAACACAGACAGGTTGTCCTCCTTTCAGAAAAGTTCACATTGCCAAGATTCTGAAAGAGTTGGTGGAATCTTCATGGGAGAGTGCAAATTGGCTCATGTCAATCAATTCAAAATACAGCAAGGATATTCAGTGTGCATTGGCTTGTTTCTGAACTTAATCTGAACCAATCCCTCTTGATTAGACAACCCACATACACGTTAGCTGAATATTTAACTGTGAGTCTGTTCTAAACTAGGACAAACATGGACACAATGTACTATTGTCCCAGGAATGTTTGTCCAAAAGACAACCTACATATTGTATTTGTATTTTAAGTCTGTTCTAAATGTACCCAGAGCTGGGTACACCAAGCTGTAATATCCTGTGTCTGTTTGTGTTGTAAATATTTACAGTGCAGGATACTGAACTGAACTGTAATATACAATAACTGATGTGTATCATCTAAAAGGTGATCTAAAAGGTGTTATGATCTCAAATTTAACTCTATATACTGTAACTGTCATTTGCAGGTGTTGCAACCGTTTCAGGGAACAGAACTGAAAACTGGAAAATAACTACCTTTTTCGAGGAGCAGAATCAGAACCGGGAACGAAAGTGATTCATACTGTTCTGGAACAGAACCATTATTTTAGAAGCATGAGAACTGCTTAATAACATTATTTTACGTTCCAGGAATTTTTTTCTGCTGGTCGTAACAGTGTAACAGATTTTTTTTTTTTTTAATTGGAAAATAAATATTTTTGCTTCCAACCCCTAGTCATCTGTACTAAACATGTCCAAAGCTAAACAGTTCACACATCAGCCCAGCGCCATACCTGAGTCTGAGAGGGGCGGAAGGTGCTGCAGCCGAACGACTGCTGCAGTGAGTCCAGGAAGGGCTGGATCTTGTAGAGGCCATGGCTGCCGTGGCTGGAGCGGAAGGCCACGATATGGAAGTACTTGAGGATCTTCTCAAAGCGTGCCTGGCTCATCTTGAGTGCAATGCTGCGATTGCTGAAGAAGCCGCTGCTCCAGATGCTGAGCACTGACTCACAGCGGTGAACGCTGGTGGAAGTCACGAAGCCCAGGAAGGCCTTCATCTCGGCCGCCGTCACATTCCGCCAGCCCTCGTCGCTGCCGAAGCGCTCCTGGTACTTCTTGGCGTACATGTTGGTCTGCGTCACCATGTTATGGATGGCATTGTCAGGCACAAAGAGCTGGAAGAAGTCCATGCAAGTGGCTGTGGCTGGCATTCTCTGGATAGGGCCTGGTGACAGGGAGAGAGACAGAGACACGGATGATGGAGCTGCAGTCAAAGCATCACTCACCCATTTCAAAACCTGCCTCAGATTGTTATTTTCATTTGACAGCATCAATCACACATTACTTGTAAATTGAGTCTTACTGTTTAAACGACTATGTTTAAAAAAAATTAAGTTAATTACAGTACTTTGACAGTATGGAGCTCTTTTGTGCAGCAAGTTATTTTGTACTCTAAAAAAGCACAACGCGTAGGCCTGCATATGAACCAGCATTTCTTTCCAGTCTTTGTGATTTGGATTGTAGGTCACTGTCAACCCTAGGGCTGCAATCAACTTCTATTCAACATGACAGTAACCATAATGTCATCTAAACAAGAATAGTGCTTTTTGGGCTTGAGGAAATGGTTCATTAATATAATATGTTACAACACTATCGTGGATGAAAACAGCCATTGTCTCGTCTCGAACATGTCAGATGAAACACAATTAATTCCTGCTTATGCAAGCCGACAGCTATAACCTTGTTAGGTCAAGCCCACTCATCGACATTGAGATACTAGTTTTCCATGCATGTTAATCAAGTCAAGGCCAACTTGGTGAATGAAAATCTTACCTTCTCATTTAACTAAATTGGAAATGTGTAAGATTAAACACTACTCAGGTAAGGCGGTCCTCCCTTAAGACTGACTTAGTCTTCCAGACAGTGAACTCTAGCATTTACAGCCAATTAATAGAGAATAGGCAGGCGTGACTCTCTTTCAATTAAAAGCTGATGATCCATAAGGTGCAATAAAATCATCAACTGTTAATTGTGTGAGAGAAAGTCAGACCTATTTTTCTTGGCACACTTGTAGCAAGCACATTTACTGGTATGAGAAAATGTCTCTAAACAGCAGTCTAAATTCAGGCCCAATTAACCACGTAAGGAAGACTGTTTTTAAAAGCTTTTTGGCTAAAAGGAAGATTCTCATGTCCTCTCTAACATCCCTAAGAGATAAGGAAAATGTTGGGTCTTAAAAGGACCAAAATTAACTAGTTTGGTTTACTGACGAAATACAGTAGATTTTTGCATTACTACTCTTGCACTGAATTGACAGTGGTACAAGTTGTTACTTTTAGGCACTTAGTCCTGTATAGTTTGTAACTATTGTAGCTCACCAATTCCTCAAACCCAGACTGTGAGAGAGATACATCTAAGTAGGCTTCAGGCCAAAGTGTCTCTCACTGCAGAAATTGTTTCAAAAACCACTAATTTAATCCAGTAGACTTTCAAACTTGACAGCAAAATGCTAAATACAGCATGACTGCTTTAGATGCAGGGATTTCCAAAGACAGATTCATACAGGTTTCCACAAAAGCAATGCAATAAACAAAAGTCAGGCCAAAAATAATATGCATAATAAATATGTTTTATGGAATAGAAATGTTTTATTCCCTTGATTAAGAATTCCATTCTGAGAAGAGTTATCCCATATTTTCAGCACATTACAATAAATTATTTCTATCCCACACCATTAAATGATAGCATAGGATTAAGGATTTTAAGAAGTCTTCTGCTACTGAATACATCAGTAAGAGGAGCCTCACAAGCTTTCACTAACCACTGCATATACTATTCTCCCATAATCCTGCCTTTATAGCTCATATTTAAACTAGGGTGTAAGTTATTTTGTCAGGCAACAAACAACCACATGACAGAGTTCCACACAAAACATATAATGGTACATATTCTGTATGAGATACATTTTTATTAGAATTGATTAATCATTCAGATTGAAAAGATTACTGTGTTAGCTGCGTTTACCACAAAAGTAACCCACCGGGCACACACTGGTTGAATCAACATTGTTTCCACATCAATTTCAACTAAATACGTTGAACCAACGTGGAATAGAAGTTGAATTGACGTCTGTGCCAAGTGGGAAGACACTGATTCTACAGCTACAGTAATGTACACACTAAATGCAGGGTGTTGGTATTCAGATTATGTGGGGTTTGAAATCAAATGTCAGTCTTTTAGGCACGGAAACAGACTTGCACCTTTTAGACATGAATAGGTCTGAAATTACTGAAAATTACAATACTGCGGTAGTGTTTATAATAGGAACATACGTTATCTACAGTATGTGCCAGTCAATAAAATGGGAGATGGATTGATTCTAAAGCCTTTCTATCATACACATTTTACATAATATATTGTAATACATTATACTGTAATATAATATACTGTAATACATGGGGGGTGTTGTCCTAATGTGCATACGCATCACTGCAGGGATTTTACTAGGATAATGAAGTAAACCAATAGGATGACATTTCAGACCCATGGACATGCTTACTAAGTACTGCCTATCCCTGTTATAGCTGTGTGATTTTCATAATGGACTAAATATCAATCATACAGACTCCAATACTCATTTTGCCTATGAAAACTTCATGATGTGCAGACATTTTTCAAAGGTGTTATTAATGTATGTAGGAGTAATGTTCCCATATTTACTCAGTCAGCAAAGTCAAACCCATATCTCAAGCTCCACATTAACATGTTGTTTCTCTAGTTGGACTTTGCACTGGATATCCTTGTCCTCAGAGAGCACCAGCTTGCTGCATCGAAACCTTCAGTTGAGTTAACCTTACGACAGAACCACCTCATGTTCATCTTTCCTGGCCACACCAGCCATGTCCTGCCTATTTGCTCATCTACTAATGTGTTTGATGCAATCAAGCTTTTACTGCTCATTCAATACACCTGCCAGCACTACCATTTCTGTCAACAGTCTCAAATAACTTATAGGGAAAGGGGGGATACCTAGTCCGTTGCACAACTGAATGCAATCAACCGAAATGTGTCTTCCTCATTTAACCTAACCCATCTGAATTAGAGCCGGGCGAGGAGCTGCCTTAATTGATGTCCATGTCATCGGCGCCTGGGGACTAGGTGTTGTTGGGGGGTTACCTGCCTTGCTCAAGGGCAGAAGGGAAGATTTTTCCACCTTGCCAGCTCGATGCTATTAGTGGTGAGTGTGAGAAAACAAACCAGGCTCTAGTGGAGAATTCGAGAGCCACACATACTGTAGTGTAGACTATAAAGTACAAAGACTTCTGTATGCTGAAGTGATTCCCAAAGCAATGCCTTGTACCTGAAATGCATTGGCTAACACCACCACCTGTCATTGCCTGTGTTGAAGCCCATACCAAAGCCTACAGGCAGATGGCATGATTTTCTCTCACGTCGTGACAGTGGCACAATGCACCCCCAGACCACCGTGTAGAGAGAGGGAGGCATTTATTTCCAAGTCACATCTGGTCTCAGTGACAGAGCTTTCAAACAGAGCAATGAAGGCAGGAACCTCAACCTACACTTGTTGTGTGCTACATCCATAATGCTACTTTTTACTTATGTATGACTGATAATCATCTGTAATACATTGATAATTTTACAGGACATTTGTAAGGATAAGAATATGACATATTTGGTTAGGTTGTTGCTGGTTCTAGTATGGTTCACCCCTTTAAGCATGACATGCAACTGCTCAGTATTCCTTTACAAATGGCAGTTGGTCCAAAATATACATTGGTATACTACAATGCCTTAGTTGGCAAATACATGTGGCCGAACTGGCAAAAATGTTGCACAATGTTATTTGTGTCTGGAGAGAGCGGAGAGAGAGGCAGAGGGTGCTCAAACGTGTGTTCTGTGCCAATATTGTCTTTAATTCACTTCTGCTCCTCTGCAACTTGTCCTCTATCACCATTTCCTGGGCTACTTAATTGAGAGGAGCAACATGTCTGTCTGCTCACTGTTGACTCATTGTCCTGTGTCTCCACCACATTCCCAGACTGCCACTTCACTGTTTCTAAGATTCTGAACAATCTTATAAGCCACAATTCTCCAAGCAATTCATCCATATTGTGTCATGATCCTTTATTAACGGAAACTTGGGCTTTTTCTCCTCTCTCACTCGCCCTCTCTGGGCCTGCTGTTCAATTAGGACCTACAATCATAGGCTACTCATTAAATGGACACGCACGCGCGCGCACACACCCTATCTTAGATGATGGAGTTAACCTATTAATTCAAGCGAGGCTTGAATGAAATGACATACCATATGTCTCGTTGTAGGGGGCCACCGTGATATCTTGCAGTGTGTCGCTCCATCCATCCTCCTCTGCTTGAGTCTTTGAGATAGAGCCGGGTGGACCTCCGTTTTGACAATTCCCAGTCTCACCTGCCCTTTGATCATCCCCGGCCTCCAAGCAACAGTTATCCGAATTCGAGTCACCCGACGTGCTGTAAAATGGATTGTCGCTACTGTCATCTCCCGATTCCCCAAAAACATCATCTGAAATCTGCAAGCTCTCGTAGCGTGAGCGGGCCGCCTCCAGGACTGACAGCGCCTTCATTCCACATTCCGCCATCGCTCGTCGATGCACTTGGTAGCTTACCACAACGCACAATATTCGGCATGCAACTGGGAAGAAACCGTGCCACACACACCTACCCACTGGATATGACAGCCCACTCCCACTGTGCGCTTTTAATAATTCTGCTAGGCCTACTGCAGACTTGACTTGTGATGCGATAACTCCGACTCTCCCCTTTCTTCAAAGCATCGACCGGAGGGGAGCTGTCCTCATCAAGGCTACTGAAGTTCCCCTCCGCGCTGCGCACAGAGACCGAAATTATCAATATTTATCACCCCTCTGCGCATCCGGGTTGGGCCAGCTATTTCGTTGGTGGCTCGTACTGTGTAGAGACCTCAATGAATACGCGGCATCTACATGTCAACTGACCTGGTTGCGCTCCTGTACTGGCCAATAACGTTGTTATCTCACTGCAACGTCAAATATTATGGTATTAAAGAAGAATTGTGTTCTGATGCGGTTAGAAACTGCATATACCCCATACATTGATTATTGCTTATGATACGAATATAAAATACATGTATGATTAATGCATTCGTTTATTCAATGACATTGCAATTACAGGAACTATTTAAAGTCATTTTTGAAAATGTTTAATGATATCCTGTGAAAAGGAGAGCAACAGCAGGTCAGGATTTGTATGATAAAATCTGTTTCTAAGACCACCATGCTTAGAATAAAACAAACGTGCTTAGAATAAAACGTTCCCATTGGCGCCCTGTGGGGGTGCAATAGACGGGTTCACCACAGTCATCTTACTTGTTGGTGTTGTACCAAAGATTGTTATAACTAACCCAAGATAGCAAATTAATAATAGTATGCAGAACACATAAGGAGGTTGGCAGAGCCAAGCACGAGCTAGCGACAGCTTATTGGCGCGTTCTACAATGTATTTTGATATTTCCGTTAGGGAACACCTACTCTTTGAAGTTCGCGTGTGCATTAACTCAATTCGCCCTTGCACTCCTAAACAACACCATTTTTTTTTTAACTTTGGCACAGGGTAAAATCTACAAAACGTAGCCCACTCTGTAACAGATACTAGTTTTGGAAAAATAAAACTGCATTGAGATCAAATGTTTCATCAAATATTCTCCCACTGCCGGCCAATGGGCTTCCTCTCGTCACCATATTTGGTAGTGAGTGGAAACACCAGCCGGATGCTTCACTTTATGCATCCGGTGAAATATCTGTCTCATTGTTCTGTCTGTGACGGTACACTGCCATGTTTGCGGAAGTATAATTTGAGTATTTTTCCCCATCTTGTCATTCTTCAGAAATGATTTATCAACCTTTTTTAAATTCATATTATAACTAAATTTCCATCCTTTGTCGATTTCAAGGATAGTACAAAAGAAAAATGAATCTGCCAAAGGGGCCGGATTCTCTCTGTTTCGATAAGGACGTGTTTATGAAGGTAGTTAGCTAACAGTAGCTAAGATATTGTTACTTTTCCAGGCCAACGTTAGCTAGTATTGCCGTAGGTTAGTTAGCAGTGATCAGCCAAACTGGCTTAATTCGTGTCTTTAAAAGACACGAATTATTTACGCCTAAATTTGTCTCCTCATATTTAGCTATCTACCTTCTTCGTCAAACTGTTAATGCCCGATTAGAAATGGAAAGCAGTTAGCAAGTTCGTTTCTGCTGGACAGATTTTGCATAATCCTGACTAGCTAACGTTAACTACATGATCAATCATGATACACATTTTCTTCTTCATCTTCTGTTGCATTCAGGATGACTTCGACGTGGATCAGTTTGTTTCTGATTGCAGAAAGCATGTCCAACTGGAGGAGATGCGCGAGGACCTTGAGATGTATTACAAACTGCTCAAAACAGCCATGGTGGAGCTCATCAACAAAGACTATGCAGACTTTGTCAACCTCTCCACCAATCTGGTAGGTTCCTATGGCTGTCATGACCAAGATGCTGCAGTGTTCCCCACCCATACGTGGCATTAATGAACGTTACAACCGTGCATTTTTAGCCAAATAACAAGATGGCAATCCTAATTTACAACGATGTCACTCGAAAGAAACTGGGAGCAACCGAATCTGCTCAATATGGATGTAGCAATCTAAATGGGTGTGATGATGAGATGCTGGTTTGTTCTTCCAAACAGTTGCTCCAGCTAAGGTCAGGACTTTTAAATGTCAAATAGGCCTAATAGCTACAGTAGTAGTTAAAGAATAATGGGCATACTTGATGTATCATCTATTTAGGTTGGAATGGACAAAGCCCTGAACCAGCTATCAGTGCCATTGGGTCAGTTGCAGGAAGAGGTACTGGTATGTGCTCTGACTCTTTTTTTAAATATTATGATACATTGATTTCACCTTCATTGCTGTTGACTTGGTCACACAGTTTGTCCTATTTATGTATGTTGTATCTTTCTCCCTTTATTTTTTTCAGAGCTTGAGAACATCTGTAAGTGAGGTGATCCAAGCCATTGACAACCAGCTATCAAAGCAAGATGACTTGCAAAACAAAAAGGTTTGTTAACCTGGCTTTATACACTACATGACCAAAAGTATGTGTTTGACCGCTAGGTTTTATGGGGATCATGACTCATAACGTGGCGCTCTAGTATTACACTACAGGATGCAAAGTATGTGGACACCTGCTCGTTGAACATCTCATCATGGGCATTAATATGGATTTGGTCCCCCCCTTTGCTGCTATAACAGCCTCCACTCTTCTGGGAAGGCGTTCCGCTAGATGTTGGAATATTGCTGCAGGCACTTGCTTCCATTCAGTCACAAACATTAGTGAGGTCGGGCGATTAGGCCTGGCTCGCAGTCACCGTTCCACTTCATCCCAAAAGTGTTCGATGGGTTTGAGGTCAGGGCACTGTGCAGTCCAGTCATGTTCTTCCACACTGATCTCAACAAACAATTATAATTTTTTTGGTATTTTACCCACTTTTTCTCCCCAATTTCGATCTTGTCTCATCCCTGCAACTCCCCAATGGGCTCGGGAGGCGAAGGTCGAGTCATGTGTCCTCCAAAACATGACCCGCCAAACCACGCGTCTTAACACCCGCCCACTTAACCCAGAAGCCAACCGCACGAATGTGTCGGCGGAAACCGTTCACCAGACGACCGAGGTCAGCCTGCAGGCGCCTGGCCCGCCACAAGGAGTCACTAGTGCGCAATGAGCCAAGTAAAGCCCCCCTTGCCAAACCCAGACGACGCTGGGCGAATTGTGTACCGCCTTACGGAACTCCCGATCACGGCCAGTTGTGATACAGCCCGGGATCTAACCCAGGTCTGTAGTGACCCTTCTAGAACTGCGATGTAGTGCCTTAAACTGCTGCGCCACTCGGGAGGCCTCAACAAATTATTTTTGTATGGACCTCGCTTTGTGCACGGGGGAGTTGTCATGCTGAAACATGAAAGGGCCTTCCCCAAACTGTTGCCACAAATTTGGAAGCACAGAATCGTCTAGAATGTCATTGTATGCTGTAGCGTTAACATTTCCCTTCACTGGAACTAAGGGGCCTAGCCCAAACCATGAAAAACAGCCCCAGACCATAATTCCTCCTCCATCATACAGTCTGTTGGACTGCCAGATGGTGAAGCGCGATTCATCACTCCAGAGAGCGCGTTTCCACTACTCCAGAGTCCAATGGTGGCGAGCTTTACACCACTCCAGCCGATGCTTGGCATTGCATATGGTGATCTTAGGCTTGTGTGCGGCTGCTCGGCCATGGAAACCCATTTCATGATGCTCCCAACAAACGGTTATTGTGCTGACGTCGCTTCCATAGGCAGTTTGGAACTCGGTTGTGAGTGTTGCAACCCAAGGACAGACAATTTTTATGCTTCAGCACTATGCGGTCCCGTTCTGTGAGCTTGTGTGGCCTACCACTTCGCGGCTGAGCTGTTGTTGCTCCTACATGTTTCAACTTCACAATAACAGCACTTACAGTTGACCGGGGCAGCTCTAGTAGGGCAGAAATTTGACGAACTGACTTGCTGGAAAGGTGGCGTCCTATGACGGTGGACTTTGAAAGTCACTGAGCTTTTCATTAAGGCCATTCTACTGCCAATGTTTGTCAATGGAGATTGCATGGCTGTGTGCTCAATTTTGTACACCTGTCAGTTACGGGTGTGGTTGAAATAGCTGAATCCACTAATTTGAATGGGTGTCCACATACTATTTTGAATATAGTGTATGTCTACCATTTTAGACATTTGTGTTTCTGTAAAATACAGTACATTTGTATGTGTGTAGCTGGATGCTAGAGAGGAGTTTGTTTAAACTGACATGTTTCTCATGTTTTTTGTTCCCCTTTACAAGGTGTGTGTCATGAGACTCATCCAAGTTGTTCGATCAGTAGAGAAGATTGAAAAAATCCTACATTCTCAGAACTCAAAAGACTCAACATCTCTTGAGATAAGCAGGTACGTAAAAAAAATGATTGCATCAGCTTTTTGCTGATATGACATATTTTAGTCTCTCTACCATACGGATGCATCTAAGTTAAGGCAAGGTCACAGAAAAAAGCCATTTCCCCCATTTTTTTAAAGTGATTCTCCGGGGACACATGGCTCTCGACCTTGGCCTCTCCCGAGTCCGTATGGGAGTTGAAGCGATGGGACAAGACTGTAACTAGCAATTGCATATCATGAAATTGTGGAGAAAAAGGTGTAAAAAGTACAAAAAAAAGTGATGCTCCGGAACTTTTGTATAATTTAAACCAGTAGTTTTGAAAGTGGTGCTCACTATCCAAAACAGGTCCCTGTTTTTTTGTGTACTACTTCATTCAATTGTGTATAGATTATTTGGACAAATCAGGATTGGGCGAAGGCTGTGTGTAAACTGGTGCAGTGATTTTCAAGCCTGTGTACGGATGATAAACGTTTCCATTAGATTCCACAGCAACAAAGTCAAAATTGGCTATATCGTAAAAATTCATGAAAACCAAAATGTGCTTTTTGGCCATGATAAACACGGGCTAAATTAGTGTAAGGGAGGGGTTTGGCAGAAAGTGTTTCCGTTAGCGAGGGAGTAGAATCACAATTATTAACTGCATTTCCTCCAGACGTAAAACAAATGGCTAACTTTTGCCAGATAATTTTACTTTTGGGTAACCGAGATTCAATTGTGTACTACGTCATTCGTTTCGTGTGATATGTTTGCATCCTTCTTTTTTGGGCAAATCTTATGATATGTTATGAATACAATTCTTACAATATGTTATGAATTTGTTGTACTTAAGATCCCGGACTGAAACTTAAATTTTGACCCTGCTTTTAATATTTTCTGAGAATATGGCATCCATCCAGCATTTCAGGGCCTAGCCCTATCCCTGTAGCTACAGTTGAAGTCGGAAGTTTACATACACTTAGGTTGGAGTCATTATAACTCGTTTTTTAACCACTCCACACATTTCTTGTTAACAAACTATAGTTTTTGCAACTGCATATGGGGACAAAGATCGTACTTTTGGGGGGAAATGTCCTCTGGTCTGATGAAACAAAAATAGAACTGTTTGGCTATAATGACCATCGCTATGTTTGGAGGGAGGGGAGGCTTGCAAGCCGAAGAACACCATCCCAACCGTGAAGCACGGGGGGTGGCAGCATCATGTTGTGGGGGTGCTTTGCTGCAGGAGGGACTGGTGCACTTCACAAAATAGATGGCATCATGAGGAAGGAAAATGATGTGGATATATTGAAGCAACATCTCAAGACATCAGTCAGGAAGTTAAAGCTTGCTCGCAAATGGGTCTTCCAAATGGTCAATGACCCCAAGCATACTTCCAAAGTTGTGGCAAAATGGCTTAAGGACAACAAAGTCAAGGTATTGGAGTGGCCATCACAAAGCCCTGCTGGACAGGACGTTTGACCCAAGTAAAACAATTTAAAGGCAATGTTACCAAATACTAATTGAGTGTATGTAAACTTCTGACCCACTGAGAATGTGATGAAAGAAATAAAAGCTGAAATAAATCATTCTCTCTACTAGTATTCTGACATTTCACGTTCTTAAAATAAAGTGGTTATCCTAACTGACCTAAGACAGGGAATTTTACTCTGATTAAATGTCAGGAATTGTGAAACTGAGTTTAAATGTATTTGGCTAAGGTGTATGTAAACTTCCCACTTCAACTGTTTGTCAGTTATATTCTTCATGTTGTGTTTGTTTGTTTCAGTTTCTAAGTTTGCTGTTTCTTTTGCTTTGTAGTCCTCTCTTAGCTGGCCAGATTCTGGAGCGGATTGCCACAGAGTTCAACCAGCTGCAGTTCCATGCTGTCCAAAGCAAGGGCATGCCCCTGCTGGACAAAGTCAGACCTGTAAGTCAAGTTATATCATTCAACACAATTGCATTTCTGGGGTTGATTTTCAGTACACAAACTAGATTAAGGTTAATGGTTGAAAATGGCCGTGCCTGCCCATTGTAAAGATCCCTTTTACTGACGCTGTGTACGATCTGCGTTGTAGCGTATTTCCGGCATCACGTCCATGCTACAGCAGTCTTTGGAGGGGCTCCTCATACAGGGCCTCCAGACCTCCAATGTGGATATTGTGCGTCACTGCCTACGCACTTACGCCACCATCGACAAGACCAGGGACGCAGAGGCTCTGGTGGGACAAGTCCTGGTCAAGCCCTACATGGACGAGGTGAGGTTGTGTGGAAGCGGAACCGTCAGGATTAGGTCCTGTATGGCTCAGTTGGTAGAGCATGGTGCTTGCAACACCAGGAATGTGGGTTCCCGGGACCACCCATATGTATGCACGCATGACTAAGTCACTTTGATTAAAAGCGTCTGCTAAATAGCATATAAAGAAGAGCGTTTAGGGCTGGTGTCCCATATCCAGATTATGCCTACTCTTGGACTAACAATCATGATTTTCAATTGCTTTTAAATCCAGGCATAAACTTAATCTGGTTTCCGGGACACTCTTAGTGTCCAGCTCCCCAATATATTTATGAAATGTTGCGGAAATTGACAATTCAAGAACTTAATGTACTGTGTTCTTCTTCAGAGATTAAGTCTATGCTTCCTCCTCTACATAAACAGTACTTCACATGACTATTTTGTTGTCAACAGGTCATCGTTGAACAGTTGGTCAAGTCCACCCCCAATGGCCTTCAAATAATGTACACCAAGCTCTTAGAGTTTGTGCCACATCACTGTAGACTGCTGCGCGAGGTGACTGGAATGGCCATTTCAAGGTACCCGCCATAGCTGACCTGGAAGTCAAAGTTCTGAAGGCATTTCTCCCTACAGATATAAGAAAGTATATGGTAGTATGGCCATAAGGCGCTACAGAGGGTAGTGCGTACAGCCCAGTACATCACTGGGGCCAAGCTTCAGGACCTATATACTAGGCGGTGTCAGAGGAAGGCCCAAAAAATTCTCCAAGACTCCAGTCACTCAAGTCATAAACTGTTTTCTCTGCTACCGCACCGGCAAGCGGTACCGGAGCGCCATGTCTAGGTCCAAAAGGCTCCTTAACAGCTTCTACCTCCAAGCCATAAGACTACTGAACAATTAATCAAACGGCCAACCGGACTATTTGCATTGACACCCGGACTATTTGCATTTACTTTAGTTTATTTAGTAAATATTTTCTTAACTCTATTTTATTAAGACTGCTTTGTTGGTTAATAAGGGCTTGTATAAGTGAGCATTTCACGGCACATGTGACAAATACAATTTGATTTGAGTTACATTCATAACCTATGAATTTCTTATTTGTTCTTTCTCATGTCTTTGCTTTCTGCTGTCTGTCCAGTGAAAAGGCAGACATAGTGCCTGGATACGACTTCTTGGTGAACTCCGTTTGGCCTGAAATCATCAAAGGTATCGAGGAGAGAATCCCATCTCTCTTCAACGCGGGCAACCCTGACACCTTTTATGAGGTACGTACTGTAACGACCAAATCTCATTCTTCTGGCGTCAAAGTAGTCCTTTGAGTAGTCTTATGGCATCATTACTGTCATATAAAACCATTAGAAGCCAATCTCTTTTTGGCAGTGTTCAACAGAGCTTGGAAATACAATAGAAATAGTAATGGAAACACTGACCCTGACAAGTCCTACTCTCTACTAGTAGGAGAGGGAGACCAGATTCTCATTCGCTTCATGTCTGTATCTATTTTGCAGAGGTACACAATCAGCATGGACTTTGTGAGGAAGTTTGAGAGGCAGTGTGGCTCCCAAGCCAGTGTGAGGAGACTGAGAGCTCACGCCTCCTATCAGAGCTTCCACAACAAGTGGAACCTACCTGTCTACTTCCAGCTCCGGTGAGTAGCTGCGTGCTCCATGACCTTTGACTTCTGTGCATCCTGTACTGACCTTCTGTGCTTGATTTTGCACCCTTTAATTGTCACCTACCCTACTGATGTCAAGTCGTCCGTTTTACTTCCTGGATATTGTGCTGTCATCATGATATCATGTTACGCATACAGATAATAAGAGGACATTTACAGGTTATAAGTAACTGTGTCCAACACAAGGCCTCCTGATGAATACTCCCTCTAAGGAAATATTGATCCTCTATAGAGTCAACGTGAAGGTTGTTGGACTCTCTGTGCCTTGCACTGTTTGTCAACCAGCCTCTGCACATTTCACAATGGAAAGTCTATCATGCTGCACATGCAAAAAATGGTGTACTTTCAATTCCATCACAGCTGCATGTTTTGTAACGGCTGTTGCTATCTGTTTTACAGTCAAGGTTGTTTTGAGAGTGCACTATGCTATTTATCTTATTGTAAAGAATAATCATCATCCTCTTTTGCAATGCCATTTCTACGAAAATGGAGAATGGAAAAATAATTTTATAACTGTTTTGCTCATAAACCGCAAGCTAGCTTAAATGTGTGAAGAAAAAAAAATTAACTTGTTGTTCCCGATCTCTGTCACAGGTACAAGGAAATTGCTGCAGGTTTAGAGAATGCTATTGCTGATGGGTTAGAGGCAGCACCAGGTTAGTAGCTATACTCAACTTTAATGTATGAATGGATAAGTTATATTTCATTAATCATTACCACAAAAGGCACTATTACCTGCTGGCTTGTATTACCTGCTCTCTACACACTCTCCCCCTCCTTACACACTCTATTTCTCAGCGGGCAGCTGCTACCACCTGCTGGTGTCCCAGGTGCTGTGGAACAGCTTGGTCAGGTGCTGGGCGGAAAAGGTCTACCTGCCCCCGCTGGCTCACCGCTTCTGGAAGCTCACCCTGCAGCTCATCTCACGCTACTCCAAGTTCCTCACTGAGGTACAGCCTCCAACATGGCAACCCAACCTTCCTCAAACAGAGCAACCCAACCTTCCTCCAACATGGAAACCCAACCTTTCCACTACAATATTAATGCTAGTGTACATAGTGTGTATGGATTCAGTGATACCTCTATTAATCAAGTGTTCATTGTAGCCTGCAGCATATGTCAGTATTCCAGTATTTTAAAGCAGAAGGAATGAAAATGTGAATACTATGAAAGGAAATGCTGGTCCTATTAAGTTGTCATGATTGGTGTTTCTGGACCCTGTCTCCTAGATGCTGACTAAATCTTCCTCCACGGAGGTCACAAAAGACCCTGTGAGACCCCTCCCCAGCTCCGCCTCCTCCACCTCCAGTCGCACCTCTCAGGATGATGGGGGCAGTGAGAGTGGCAGCCCAGCAACCCTATCTACCAAACAGCTGGTTTTTATAGCCTCTGATGTGGACAAACTACAGGACCAGGTAGTGATATGGACCAATAATGACCAAGATCCTGAAAATAAGCCAATTAAGCTTGTACTGTATTTACCTTCCAAGAAGACAAATAATTTACACATTTCTTAATAGACATTTTTGAATTTTAAGAATTACTTTTAGGGGTAGGCAACATTACATAGATATGCTATTGCATTAACCTTGTTATTTTTGCATCATAGTTTTCTTTACCATTAGACACTTGCCTTTCTCACAGATTCCGGAACTTTCTAAGATGATTATGCAGAAACTGGACGTCATTGGGTACAAAAACGTTGTAATTGTTGGAGGTATGTCGTCATCATCATGCTTGAAAGATTAAATGCACAAACTGATACGTTGTTCAAGACAGTGTTCAATCATGATACTTATTCCATCAGCTGTTACTGTACTCTTACTGCAAGTCAGTTGATACAGTGCCTTTTGATTGCCTTTTTGACAAGTGTCCTTCCATGCCCTGTTTTTCTTGCCAGAGGCCCTAGAAGACTCCAAAGCCTCCCTGTCTGGCTGCATTCCCACCCTGAACAGCAAGATGACTCAGCATTTAACTGAGAGGTGCTTTCGCTTCCTGAAGAGTGCCTCTGAGGTCCCCCGACTGTACCGCAGGACCAACAAAGTAAGAAGGCCTGCCCCTCAGGCGTCATCCTCCCAAGACAATGGAGCAGTGCTCCCACTAGGCTTCAACGTTGCTGAGATGATTAGAGAACATCTGCTGTATAGTACCAAAATATCGAGAAAAAAAAAGTGCACCACAGTCACGGCAGTCACAAGCTTGAAAATATGCACCTGTTCTTCATCTCCTGTATAGGAAGTTCCCTTCAGAGCTTCTGCCTACATGGATAACGCCCTGCGGCCGCTGCATCAGCTTCTGAGTGACTCCAAAGAAATGGTGAAACCCTCCATTGCCCAGGACTGGCTACGGGTCGCACTCAATGACTGCACTCACAGGTAGGGGGACTCTGCTGTCTGTTAGAATTCCTGTGTAGGCAAGTACAATGTACTGTAAGAGATGGCTGGAGACCGCTTCATGAATGGGAAAAGGAGATCCTGTGAAGATAATTCTAGTCCACATATATAGCTTTCAATTTGAATGCATGCCATAGTTTTTAGTCCTGGTATCGTGTTATAATAATATTTAATAAAATTAGGCTGACTCTCTAGGGCCAATGCAGTGAGTCACAATGTCTTGTCCTAAGAATGGCACCACACAAGGACACAAACTAACAATTGAATTGAGTTCAAGGGCAGTCAACCTCACAAATCTAAGTAGCTTTTTGGTCTGCTCCACCAAGCACAAAATACTAATTTTCCATCTTGACATTGGGCAGATATTTTGAAACCATATCAGATGTTTTGAGTTCCGTAAAAAAAATGGAGGAAAGTTTAAAGAGACTGAAGCAAGCGAGGAAAACAGCAACCACCAACACGATAGGTACCACCGGAGGCCCCACAGATGACAGCAAGATCCGCCTGCAGCTGGCCTTGGATGTGGATTACCTGGGAGAGCAGGTAGGGTTCCCCCTATTAGAGAACCAAAACCTTATCTTGTAGTTGTCCTTTTGACTATGTTATAGAAAGACAGTATGTTTAATTCAAACAATGGGAAGGAAGGAAAGCAGGTCAGGAAAATCCCCAGAATGATTGTTGCGATGGTAAGCCTCTAATACCACAAATACTCCAGCCATCCTAGTCATAGACTGTTCTCTCTGCTATCGCACAGCAAGCGGTACCGGAGCGCCAAGTCTAGGTCCAATAGGCTTCTAAGCAGCTTCTACCCCCAAGCCATAAGACTCCTGAACAAGTAATCAAATGGCTACCCAGACTATTTGAACCCCCTCCTCTTTTACGCTGCTGCTACTCTGTTATCTATTCATAGTCACTTTAATAATTACCTACATGAATATATTCAATCAAATTGCATTTGTCACATGCGCTGAATTCAACAGGTGTAGACCTTTTTTTTTTTTTTTTTCAAGAATAAGAAATAAAATAACAAATAATTTAAAGAGCAGCAGTAAAATAACAATAGCGAGGCTATATACAGAGAGTACCGGTACAGAGTTATTAAAGTGGTAATAACAGAGAGTAGCAGCAGTGTAAAAGCCTCGCTATTGTTATTTTACTGCTCCTCTTTAATAATTTTTTACTTTTATTTCTTACTTTTCTTTAGGTATTTTTCCTAAAACTGCATTGTTGGTTAAGGGCTTGTAAGTAAGCATTTCACTGTAAAGTCTACACCTGTTGTATTCGGCGTATGTGAAGAACAACATTTGATTTGATGTTTGTTTCCCATGACAGATTCAGAAGATGGGTCTGCAGCCTGCCGACATCACCATGTTCTCAACACTAAATGACTTGGTCCAAGGAGCACAGGACGTGACTCCATCAGAGCAGGCTGTACCATAATCCTGCACTGATATGAATGTACAGTTGAAGTCGGAAGTTTACATACACTTAGGTTGGAGTCATTAAAACTTGTTTTTCAACCACTCCACAAATTTCTTGTTAACAAACTATAATTTTGGCAAGTCGGTTAGGACATCTACTTTGTGCATGACACAAGTAATTTTTCCAACAATTGTTTACAGACAGATTATTTCACTTATAACTCACTGTATCACAATTCCAGTGGGTCAGAAGTGTACATACACTAAGTTGACTGTGCCTTTAAACAGCTTGGAAAATTCCAGAAAATGATGTCATGGCTTTAGAAGCTTCTGATAGGCTAATTGACATAATTTGAGTCAATTGGAGGTGTACCTGTGGATGTATTTCAAGGCCTACCTTCAACCTCAGTGCCTCTTTGCTTGACATCATGGGAAAATCAGCCAAGACCTCAGACAAAAAAATGTAGACCTCCACAAGTCTGGTTCATCCTTGGGAGCAATTTCCAAATGCCTGAAGGCACCACGTTCATCTGTACAAACAATAGTACGCAAGTATAAACACCATAGGACCACGCAGACGTCATATCGCTCAGGAAGGAGACACGTTCTGTCTCGTAGAGATGAACGTACTTTGGTGCGAAAAGTGCAAATCAATCCCAGAACAACAGCAAAAAACCTTGTGAAGATGCTGGAGGAAACAGGTACAAAAGTATCTATATCCACAGTAAAACGAGTCCTATATCAACATAACCTGAAAGGCCGCTCAGCAAGGAAGAAGCCACTGCTCCAAAACCTTATTAAAAAGACAGACTATGGTTTGCAACTGCACATGGGGACAAAGATCGTAATTTTTGGAGAAATGTCCTCTGGTCTGATGAAATAACAATAGAACTGTTTGAACATAATGACCATCGTTATGTTTGGAGGAAAAAGGGGGAGGCTTGCAAGCTGAAGAACACCTTCCCAACCGTGAAGCACGGGGGTGGCAGCATCATGTTGTGGGGGTGCTTTGCTGCAGGAGGGACTGGTGCACTTCACAAAATAGATGGCATCAAGAGGAAGGAAAATTATGTGGATATATTGAAGCAACATCTCAAGACATCAGTCAGGAAGTTAAAGCTTGCTCGCAAATGGGTCTTCCAAATGGACAATGACCCCAATCATACTTCCAAAGTTGTGGAATAATGGCTTAAGGACAACAAAGTCAAGGTATTGGAGTGGCCATCACAAAGCTCTGACCTCAATGCCATAGAAAATGTGTGCGCAGAATTGAAAAGGCGTGTGTGAGCAAGGAGGCCTACAAACCTGACTCAGTTACACCAGCTCTGTCAGGAGGAATGTGCCAAAATTCACCCAACTTATTCTGGGAAGCTTGTGGAAGGCTACCCAAAACATTTGACCCAAGTTAAACAATTTAAAGGCAATGCTACCAAATACTAATTGAGTGTATGTAAACTTCTGACCCACTGGGAATGTGATGAAAGGAATAAAAGCTGAAATAAATCATTCTCTCTACTATTATTCTGACATTTCACATTCTTAAAATAAAGTGGTGATCCTAACTGACCTACGACAGGGAATTTTTACTTGGATTAAATGTCAGGAATTGTGAAAAACTGAGTTTAAATGTATTTGGCTATGGTGTATGTAAACTTCAACTGTATCTGTATGCTTGTAGTTAGGAGGAAGAAAGCACAATGAGGGACTGGGTCTTATTTATTTTGAATGCTAATCATATGAAAGATGGTATTGAAGTCAAGAGAACTTCAACATTTACATTTTCAATAGTAATTCAATATTTCCTACTGGCCCCCTGACTGTGTCATGTAATGGGGTCAAAGGGGGTTAACCCTAACCCTCTATGCCTGCCTGAGAATTCACTGTACGTTCAATAATGCAAAAAGTAGACCAGGGCATCTTCTTCGTCTACTTTTTTAGTGAAGGATAAAGATGTACATTGTGAACAGAGTTGGTGAAGGATGAGATTGATATTCTACATTTTTAAATAAGGTAAATCAAAGTTGTAATAAAAGCCTTGGATCTTTGTATGTTGTTGTGTAAATGTGATTCAAGTTCAGCTGTTATGAGGGGTGACCTAATAAGGCATATCTTAAAGTTCAGTGACAGTCAGTTGATTTGCGAGACAGGGATCAGCCTTCATTATTTACGGTCTGGTTTTGGGAAGAGGTCGGTCATTATTAGCCCCATGTTATCTAAACCTTTAAGTCTCAGGAGAAATATAGTCACTAGCTATTCCCTTTTTTAAAGGATTTTACAAGACAAATGGACATTTCAACAATATTGAGATTTTTTTTTTTATTCATGCAATCACAAATCGCAACAAAACAAATAAACACTTAGCATAATAGAAATATACAAATTCAGACCTTAAAATAATCCTATCAACCATGTCTACCTTTATCATAGCAAACAGTAAGTACATTGCTGTAATTCCACAATGTATGTTAGACACAAAGATCTGCATAATGTTAGATATAGGTGTCAGAGGAAGGCCCTAAAAATTGTCAGACTCCAGCCACCCTAGTCGTAGACTGTTCTCTGCTACCCCACGGCAAGCGGTACCGGAGCGCCAAGTCTAGGTCCAAGAGGCTTCTAAACAGCTTCTACCCCCAAGCCATAAGACTCCTGAACAGCTAATTAAATATGGCTACCCAGACTATTTGCATTACCCCCCACACACACACACACACACGCTGCTGCTACTCTGTTATTATCTATGCATAGTCACTTTAATAACTCTACATGTACATAATTACCTCAGTTACCTCGACACCGGTGCCCCCCGCACATTGACACATTGACTCTGTACCGGTACCCCCTGTATATAGCCCCGCTATTGTTATTTACTGCTGCTCTTTAATTATTTGTTATTCTTATCTCTGACTTTATTTTAGGGATTTTCTTAAAACTGCATTTCACTGTAAGGTCTACACCTGTTGTATTCGGCGCATGTGACAAATACAATTTTATTTGATTTGAATGTGCTCTATGTGAATACATTACATCTTAATACAGCTTAATATTGTGTTTTTTCACGAACATGATGTATACATAAGTTCTTAACTCCTGGAATAAATGATCATACTAGTAAGGGAACATGCAATATTGCAATTGATCTGTCGGTAGAAACCCGCAAGTCCGCTGATCCAGGAGGATTTCATGTGCATTCTTCTGCCGTTGCTCACAGATTTGTTATGTTGATGTAGAAAGCCCTAAAGAGTCGGGTTTCTTATTTTTCCCAGCATGAGAATGGCATTGGAGTTTCCCTCTACAATAGCGAAGAAGAAGGGCCTGTTGACAGTGAATTTGAGGGGAACCCCTTCATCTTGGGTCTTGTCTTGAGTCTCAGCACCACTTTCAGACATCTCAAACATGACTTTGTTGAACACCTGGAAGAGATGCACTACTAAAATGAGCTCCAAGTCACCATTAGATTCAAACAAATTATTGCAAAAGACTATAGGAGTACTAGAGTACCAACAGTTTCTTTCCCCCATTCTCTCTCTTTTGTCTATTTGCGTTCACCACACATAGTAGGCTACGATTTGTAAAAGTACTGTTTAGTATCTATCTGCTCCCTATCACAGGCTTATGTAAACATATTTTGTTGTTCCTATACCACTAAGGGGAAAATCTAGATCTTACCTTATCAACACTGAACGGCTTCTTACTGCTGAGTCTCTCAAACTCAGCATCTGAACCCAGCAGACTTTTCTCAATCTCAGCTGCCATGTCAAAGAGCAATGACCTTAGGTCAGTCAAGGCTGTCATGGAGAACTTGGGTAGAGACAGTTCCAGGAACCTACAGGGAAAACAACAGACCAGTTTGCACAGTGCTTATTTCTGTCCCTATTCCTGATAGCTGCTACAGTACATGTTCCATTAAAGCTGGAATCCTTAGTTGCTACATCCATTTTTGGACTTAAATTAATGATATATACCCATTAAGAATGTAACTTATAAATACCTCATGAGCTTAGTTCAGCTGTTGTACCCCATCAGAACCCAAAATATAAGCTTGTTTTACTCCATTGTTTGCAAACAATGTAATTGAAAACAAACACTGTATGGCCTCAAAACATGGTTAAAACTATAGTGTTGATATAATGGATGGCCAGTCCTTGCATCCATAGCTCTGTCTTTGAATTTGAGAGTGGTTTAATTTCTCCAAGCCCACACCTCTGCTTTTAACCAAAACACAGGCGGGGTGACGGCTTTGTTATTGTTTCAATTAAGGATTCTACATTTAAGATAGCTTACTATTGATTGATTGGTTGTTTATTTGTCTTTCCACAAGTCTTTGTGGCGCAAAGTGTGAAGTGGTGTCAGTTGTCAAAAAATAGATATTCTCTTCGGGACAGAAATATATTGAGCTCCAATATTGCAGTAATAGTTATCAATGTTTAATGCAGCACATAATACAGCACCTGTAGGTGTCATCATACGTAACATAAATCTGTCCGAAACATTGCAAGATGTAGCTCAGATATGTTCTGACTTACCCCTCCTTCAGATGCCTGTGCCAGCCAGAGATGATGTCTGACTGTAGTCGAGACTCCATGTCATGCAGGCTGCTCCCCTCGTGAGGCAGCACCAGCAGCATGTAGGCCCGTTTGCTCAGAGACAGTTTCACCACGGTGCACTTCCTGTCCTTATCATTCAGGTACCTGTAGGTGCCTGTGTGGGTCATGAGAGGGACCATGACAGTTGTTGTCGCATCAACCTTGAACTCCTGCATGGTAGTTTTCTCTGTCTGGAATGCCTTCCTCCAGTTGCCTGAAAAGGGGAAAAATAGCTTTTGTTGCTTATGATGTGGATTTTGTAGAATTGTTTTTGTCTGCTGCTGCAATATTTTGACAATGCTATTGTACTGTATGTGTTGTTTTGCTTGTGTGAAAACTATGAGTGCTTACCTTTGAAATGGACAGAGCTGACAAACAGTAGATCTGTGGTTGAGCTAAGGTCCTTGAACAGGCTTGTGATTTTCCTGTCTGATGTCTTCTGGATGAAGTTGTTGACCTGGGTCTCAGCTTCCTGGGGTTGGGAGAAATCCACTGCTCTGATGTACGAGGCATCAGAGAAGTCCTGGGTGCCTTGGACAAAGTCCTTCGAGAGGTCAGCACCCATGCGAGCAAAGGCCCACACACGAGTGTTGATCTCATCCTTGGGCCCATCCACCAGGGAATTGATGTCCTGCAGAGTGCGAAGAACATTGTGGCCGTCCACTAAGGAGACACAGTCGTCTCTGTCCGTGTCCCTGTTTAGGCCCAGCAGCTGCTGGTAAGGGATGGCTGTTTTCTTGGAGGCCCCCAGGTACAAGGTGACCAGAGAGCCAAAGGTGTTCATGGGCGAGAGCAAGGTGTTGGAGTCCTTTTGTTTACTGCTCAGAGCCTGGTACATCCGGAGGCCCAGAGAGTTGAGCAGCTCTGCCAGTACAGCAGTGCGCTGAGTGACGTTCTGTTTCAGTCTGTCAGTGCCTGAGAGGTCTCGAGTGTCAGGCACCACACTGTCATTGTTAATGGGGGTCAAAGGGACAGTCTCCAGAGGTTTGGTCACTTCGGTTTTGATGGTCTCACAGCTGACGTTCTCAGAGGCAAAGAGGTTAAACGGGTGGACGTATACACGGTTCGCCAGGCCTACCGAGAGGCAGGAGAGCAGAAGGAGAGGGCAAAATATATGACGCATGTTCTGTCTTTTTGGTCATAAATTTACTTTTAATTATTCTGTGAAGAGATAGAAAAGGGTCATAGGGTTAATTCTGTCAGTGCCTGTTACTATTTCAAGTCATGGCTTTGTTATCAATGTTTACCATCTCAAATCATGATTGGCTGCCTGGAACATTGAGCTGAGGTCACTTGCGTAGAACACACCCCCGCAGGTCAGGGCACCAGATAGCATATGAACACGTCATAAGCCATTAAAAACTTGTTATAGAAGGACAGGAAATTAGCTTTAAAACTGCAACATTTTCTCACAGCCTCATGGCAAAATGTTTAGAATAGCAGGAAATTAGCTCTAAAACAGAAACATTTTCTCTTAGCCTCATGGCAAAATGTGGGCTTGCTTGGACATTGCTGGGGGCCCAACGAAACTGCACTACACCACTGGCTGAGGTTTGCCTGTCAGTGATTGATTTATTTTGACTTTATCTGTCATTTTCTTTTTGGATAGCGAATGGGATGCTGGCTCGCCTTCAGCTGCAGAGGTCAGTGTGTTAGAGGTTAGGCCATAGCAAGTACATAGGGAACTGACCACAAAAAAAAACAGCTTAGCCACTATCCAAACATATGTCCAACCCTAAATTCTGATTGTGTAGATCTGCTAAGGGGAGCTAAGTAATATCTTGGCTTAGACAACTCTTACATCGCAGTAAGCAAAATTATGTTGAAAATACGTTTATTGTAGGTTCTGAATGAGGTGAAAATACATAAGAGTATTTTCCGTGCGTTGACAATATGTATTTTCCAGACATTGAAAGGACATTTTCTGGATGTTGAAAATATGTATTTTCCGACCTTTGAATTTAGGTTCATTTTCGGTTCCGATTTAAAGTTGAAAATACGTATTTTCCAGACGTTGAAATCAGGTTCATTTTCGGTTCTAGATGAAAGTTGAAAATAAATAATTTACAGACTCGATTCTATGGCCAAATTTTAACTACACATACATTCTCAATAAGTAAGCATTATATCACAATAATATTTGTTCTATCCATGTAACATTCAACTCCCATCTGTCACATGCATTTATGTTAGATTTTCTAAAGCTTTTAAAACTGGTGGCAAACATAGTCCAACCTATAGAGTAAATCAACTACAATAACATTCTCAGTAACGGTTAAAGAAATATATTTTGTATTTCTATGACTGTGATATGTTGTTGTTTATCTACCTTAGTTGAATGCACTTGACTGTAAGTCGCTCTGGGTAACATAGTCTGCTAAATAATCAAAATGTACATGTTAAAACAAACACTTGCACATGTAAAATGTAAAAACAAACACAAGTTTTAACAGCACAGTACAGTACGGCACAGTTCAGTACAGTAGAGCACAGTAGAATACAGTACAGTACAGTTAAATTCAGTAGAGTACAGTGCAGTACAGTTTAGTTCAGTAGAGTAGAGTACATTAGAGTAAAGTAGGGTACAATACAGTACATTATACTGTTCTATACTCTTCTGTGCTGAACTATACTTTACTCTACTGGACTCTACTGTGCTCTACTGTATTGTACTGCACTCTACTGTACTGTAGTATGCTCTACTTTTCTTTACTGTACTCTGCTGTGCTGTACTGTGCAGTACTGTAATGTACTCTGCTGTGCTCTACTGTACTGTACTGTGCTGTCCAAACTTGTGAAACATAGACGTCTATGTTTGGCCCAAATATAGGCCTGTCCGGACCGGCCTTGATTTCAACATCCACCAACGTCTAGTCCGGACCTGCCTATATTTGGGCCAAACATAGATGTCTATAATCGGTCAAATTTTATCCGGTCCGGACGTGAACAAATCTGAACCAAACATAGACGTCTAAGTTTGGACCAAATTAAGGCCGGTACGGACTGGACAAAACAAAAGACGTCGGCGTCAGTCCATGCTGTGGGATAGGCCTACTTATCCATGAATACCACTTTTTTCAAATGATCACTACTTTCCATATTGTTACTTAAACATTGCCAATGAAATGTACTTTATTATTTGTGTTGGATGACTACCAAATGATGAGAGTTCTGGAAGTACAGAACAAACACAAGAGCCTCTTCTTTCTGGGAATCCGTGGCCTGGATTAATGATTAGGTTTACAGTAAGCAAAGATATTGGGTCATACTCTATGTTTGAATGCGTCCCTTCTCCTTCCCTTTTCTTAAACAAGGTACACAATATGTTTCCAACAAATACAGTATTGTGTGGTAAAACTCAGAAGTGATGCTAGAGTAAATCTTCTTGTTTTAATTTAAAACTTGAAGACATTCACTATCTTGATAAACAGAGGTCAATATTTTTTACATTGATTTTTAAAACAAATCATATTCCCTCTCTCATGTCTCCTGAATCACAACTTTTTGACACACTGTAAACTCAAATACTGTACTTCTGTACAAGTACATTGAAAGTGAATTGAGAAAGCTTTGTCTTACCTTGTGATGGCTTGCTATTGCTGTAGCCTTACTGAGGTCAGCAGTGGACTTGCTGTGTGTTTTAAAAAACGAATAACTCTGAACCCCTGAGTTACTCATTAACCAGACCATTGCGTCACTGAGTATTCTGTGATGTTCCAGAGTGGCTTTTGTACTTGCTGATAAATAAATTGGTCAGAGCAGAAGACCACCCGGTTGTCCTTGTGCCCATTATATTTACTCTAAACATGATGCAAGCAGTGGTTTGCGGGATTAACTGACTTTCACAAGAGGAAACCAGGAAATTGTGTCAGACAGGTTTTCTCTTGGGTTGGAGTCACAAACTGTGTAAGAAAAATACAGTGTATTTGTGTATGTTTGTGGGAGGGTGAGTGTTATTGATAAATTCCACAAGTTCTTGGTGCATTGCAGCAAACTTTTATTGGAAAAGGTCAACATTATAGTTTGTCTGCACCCTCTGAACATCTGTTGTTCTTACATCACAAAATATGATATTGTTTGTGGAGAAACTACAATGTTGTTGATCCATCCTCAGTTTCCTCCTATCACAGCCATTAAACTCTGTTACTGTATTAAAGTCACCATTGGCCTCATGGTGAAATCCCTGAGCGGTTTCCTTCCTCTTCGACAACTGAGTTAGGAAGGACGCCTGTATCTTTGTACTTACTGGGTGTATTGATCAAATCAAATTTTATTGGTCACATACACATGTTTAGCAGATGTTAATGTGAGTGTAGCGAAATGCTTGTGCTTCTAGTTCCGACAGTGCAGTAATATCTAACAATTAATCTAACAATTCCACAACAACTACCTAATACACACAAATCTAAAGGGATGGAATAAGAATATGTACATATAAATATATGGATGAGCGATGACTGAGCGGCATAGGCAAGATGCAATAGGTGGTATAAGATACAGTATATACATATGAGATGAGTAATGTAAGATGTGTAAACATTATTAAAGTGGCATTATTTAAAGTGACTAGTGATCAATTTATTAAAGTGGCCATTGATTTGAGTCTGTATGTAGGCAGCAGCCTCTCTGTGTTAGTGATTGCTGTTTAACAGTCTGATGGCCTTGAGATAGAAGTCGTTTTTCAGTCTCTCTGTCCCAGCTTTGATGCACCTGTACTGACCTCGCCTTCTGGATGGTAGCGGGGTGAACAGGCAGTAGCTCGGGTGGTTGTTGTCCGTGATTATCATTTTGGCCTTCCTGTGACTTAGGGTGCTGTAGGTGTCCTGGAGGGCAGGTAGTTTGCCCCTGGTGATGCGTTGTGCAGACCGCACCACCCTCTGGAGAGCCGTGCGGTTGAGGGCGGTGCAGTTGCCGTACCAGGCTGTGATACAGCCCGACAGGATGCTCTCAATTGTGCATCTGTAAAAGTTTGTCAGGGTTTTAGCTGACAAGCCACATTTCTTCAGCATCCTGAGGTTGAAGAGGCGCTGTTTCACCTTCTTCACCACACTGTCTGTGTTGGTTGACCATTTCAGTTTGTCCGTGATGTGTACGCCGAGGAACTTATAACTTTCCACCTTCTCCACTGCTGTCCCTTCGATGGGGATTTGGGGGTGCTTCCTCTGCTGTTTCCTGAAGTCCACGATAATCTCCTTTATTGTGTTGATTTATTTTGTTGATGTTGAGTGAGAGGTTGTTTTCCTTTACACCACACTCAGTGCCCTCACCTCCTCCCTGTAGGCTGTCTCGTCGTTGTTTGTAATCAAGCCCACTGCTGTTGTGTCGGCTGCAAACTTGATGATTGAGTTGGAGGTGTCCACAGTGTAATTAATAACTTTACCATGCTCAAAGGGATATAACTTTACTGAGGGAAGACATTGATCTGTTTTCTGTTACCCTCTGGACAGCAGATCATTGGTATAGCTAGTAGGCAAGGTTATGTAACCTAATTTAGTCCTACCAGCTTTAAATTAATTGGTATTCACATATTTGTTTTTTACGCAACATTACTGTCATGTTATTGATGGCAAATTGCAAACCTTATTTTCACCTTCTGTATTCCAGAACCGATGGGTGTGCCTGAGTCTTGTCACCTCTCAACTAGGTCAGCTGTTTCAACCTGGAACATTATTCTCCTGCTTTGGTCTGTTTCAGTCATTGCAGGAAGTCCTGAAGAGCATGAGTGTGAAGGGTTTTGTCCCAGCCTAGCTCTAACACCTGACTTAAATAATCAACTTAATGAATCACGAAGCGTGTCCTATGATTAGAAATCAGGTATGATCTGGTCTGGAAAGAAAGCTCACACACACTCCTACATTCAGATCTGGTGGATGGGGATGGGTCATTTATATGGTATTGATCACAGGTGGTTGGTGGAAGCTTAATTGGGGAGAACGGGCTCATGGTAGTGACTGGACCGGAATTGGTGGAATTGCATTAAATACATCAAACACATGGTCGCCAGGTATTTGATACCATTCCTTTCGCTCTGTTCCGGCCATTATTATGAGCCGTTCTCGCCTCAGCAGCCTCCTGTGGTATTGATATACAGTATAACGCATGCTCCACTCTCAAGTTGATGTTGAACTTGTTGACTGATGCCAAGGCGACAGCTGCTCAGAAGAAGGAAGCAGCAGCGGACCAGAAGACTGCAGCCAAGGCAGCACTGGTCCACACCTCCCCTGTCTGTCGAGTGAGAGGTATGGAGTTGACCTAATATTTTATATAAATTAATTCACCAACCAAAAATGCTGTTTTACATTTTGTGTTATTTGTGCTGGTTTATTTCCTATAATGGAAAAGCAGAAGAATCTGTGCACTCTCGGATAGTAATAATAGTTTAGATGGTGCTGTTTGATGTCCCAGGTTTGTGGCATTGATTAATAAATGTATATGTTATGTATAAAAGGCATATGTATTCATTGTTTACTACTTAGATGTCTTTAAAACAATGCAATTGTTGGAGTTCATGTGTTTGATCGGTGACTAAGTACATTCTTGTCAAATAAATAAATGTGCTTATTCATTCATGATTATGGATACGTTTTGCAATGATCTGGCTTTAAATCTTCAACAGAACATGTAAACAAGTTAGTTCAGAATTTTTTTAATACAGCAATGCATTCTGACACCATGAATTGAAATAGATTTCACCTCGTTCATATATTTGGCAGAAATGATTAAGGATTAAATATAGACCTCCACTGGCTGAAAGAGAAAAGGATCTGGTGAAATAAGGGCATGTTGCTAATATCATTAGGTAGCTAGCTAGCTTCTTTCCTATATTCATGGAACATTGTAAATATCTGACTGCTACTATGATAGTATTATGTACAAGACAAGACCAAATGCATAAATAAGCCAACAAATATGAGTTAATTAAAATCAGTGGCGATTTTAGCATGTAAATCTTGTTGGGGCAAACTCATTAAACATTTTAGGGGATGCATGCCAGCAAAGCCACTACACAACACAACACAAAATAATACATTAACTGCACTATAACGGTGACAAACTGCCCACAAACTGTTAGGGCCTACATAAAGCTGTCACAACAGCAGAGCTTTATTTTCAGCAACATTGAGTGAATCCTTGCCACTACTACACCTGGCTATCAGCGGAGCCTTGTCTGGCAGCGAAACAATTCATTCAGCCTCATTTACTGCCTTCAAAAAAACATAGCTGATTTGGCTGACTCGCTTACACAAATGTAGTTTCTACTGACAATTGAGATGCACAAACTATGGCATAAGGGGACGACGAGCGAACAGGAATTTCAATTAAGACATTAATGAGCGAGCTAGGATGGACATAGTCAATGTTACTATTTGTTCAGCAAAATGTACAAACTGAAATGTACAGCGACATTTAGGTAATATGTACATGTAGGTAGAGGTAAAGTGACTATGCATAGATAATAAACAGAGAGTAGCAGCAGTGTAAAAATTGTGTGTGTGGGGTGTGGACAATGCAAGTAGTCCGGGTTAGCCATTTGATTAGCTGTTCAGGAGTCTTATTGCTTGGGAGTAGAAGCTGTTAAGAAGCCTTTTGGACCCAGACTTGGCGTTCTGGTACCGCTTGCCTTGCGGTAGCAGAGAGAACAGTCTATGACTAGGGTGGCTGGAGTCTTTACTCAGTACTTTGTTGAAGCACCTTTGGCAGCAATTACAGCCTCAGGTCTTCTTGGGTATGATGCTACAAGCTTGGCACACCTGTATTTGGGTAGTGTCTCCCATTCCTCTCTGCAGATCCTCTCAAGCTCTGTCAGGTTGGATGGGGAGCGTCTCTGCACAGCCTGAGCGCACTGTAGCAAGTTTTCATCAAGGATCTCTTAAGGATGCTCCTTTCATCTTTCCCTCGATCCTGACTAGTCTCCCTGCCACTGAAAAACATCCCCACAGCATGATGATGCCCCCACCATGCTTCACCGTAGGGACGGTGCCAGGTTTCCTCCAGACGTGATGCTTGGCATTCAGGCCATTGTGTTCAATCTTGGTTTTATCAGACCAGAAAATCTTGTTTCTCATGGTCTGAGTCCTTTAGGTGCGTTTTGGCAAACTCCAAGCGGGCTGTCATGTGCCTTTTACTGAGGAGTGGCTTCCGTCTGGCCACATAAAGGCCTGATTGGTGGAGTGCTGCAGAGATGGTTGTCCTTCTGGAAGATTCTCCCATCTCCACAGAGGAACTCTGTGTGACATTCGGGTTCTTGGTCACCTCCCTGACTAATGCCCTTCTCCCCCGATTGTTCAGTTTGGCCAGGCGGCCAGCTCTAGGAATAGTCTTGGTGGTTCCAAACTTCTTCCATTTAAGAATGATGGACGCCAGGGCCTCCCGGGGTGCGTAGCGGAATAAGGCATTGCATCGCAGTGCTGGAGGCGTCACTCCACACCCGGGTTCGTCCCCGAGCTGTGTCACAACCGACCGTGATCAGCAATTGGCCCGTGTTGTCCGGGTTAGGGGAGGGTTTGGCCGGGCTCTGGCGGGCTGGGCGCCTGCAGGATGACCTCGGTCGTCAGTTGAACAGTGTTTCCTCCGACACGTGTGCGGCTGGCTTCCGGGTTAAGCGGGCGGGTGTTAAGAAGCACAGTTTGGCGGGTCATGTTATGGAGGACACATGACTCGATCTTCGGCTCCCGAGCCCGTTGGGGAGTTGCAGTGATGAGACAAGATTGAAATTGAGGAGAAAGAATTTAAAAAAATAAAATGAATGATGGAGGCCACAGTGTTCTTGGGGACCTTCAATGCTACAGATTTTTTTTGGTACCCATTCCCAGGTCTGTGACTCGACACAATCCTGTCTCGAAGCTCTACAATCAATTCCTTCAACCTCATGGCTTGGTTTTTGCTCTGATATGCATTGTCTAGTGTGGGACCTTATAGACAGATGTGTGCCTTTCCAAATCATGTCCAATCAATTGAGTTTACCACAGGTGGACTCCAATCAAGTTGTAGAAACATCTCAAGGATGATCAATGGAAACAGGATGCACCTGAGCTCAATTTCGAGTCTCATAGCAAAGGGTCTGAATACTTATGTAAATAAGGTATTTCTGTTTTGTGTATTATATAATTTTGCAAAAAACTTGTTTTCACTTCATCGTTATGGGGTGTTGTGTGTAGATTGATGAGTATTTTTTTTAAATCCATTTTAGAATAAGGCTGTAACATAATGTGGAAAAAGTCAATGGGTCTGAATACTTTCCAAATGCACTGTATAGCTAAACAGAGGGGGTCGCCACTGAATAAAATATGGAACAGTAAATGAAAATGTTTAATATATCTTTCGTTTTGGATCAAGCTATTTAGTAACTAGCTAGCTGACAGCAAAGGTGTCATCTAGAGGTGATGTGCAGGAGCTTGCGGGATTTGTAGTCTTGCATGATGTCTGCTTTTATCCTAATTAGCGTTTTCAAATCTGAGAGTAAATAGAGCTGAATATATTGATAAAAGTCACCTTTTCTGAGAGAGATTTACACAGATTTGAAAACGTCACACTAGGGAAAGCATGAAACACAGACCCAGTTTGAAGTGGTTTCAAAATTTCCTTTGAGAAAAATTTATGGTGAAAAAACGATTGGAACCATTTCCGATTTTGACCACTAGGTTTTATGGGTATTTTGACGGGTCCACTGTGGAGCTCTATATCCCCTAATTTCTCCTGAACAAATACATAAACGCAACATGCAACAATTTCTAAAATGTTGCTGAATTACAGTTCATATAAGGAAATCCTTCAAATAAAATTAATATATTAGGCCCTAGTCTATGGATTTCACATGACTGGGCAGGGGCGCAGCCATGGCCCTACCAGCCTGGTAGGGCATAGGCCCACCCATTTGGGAGCCAGGCTGACCCAGCCCATCATAATGAGTTTTTCTCCACAAAAGCACTTTATTACATACAGAAATACTTCTCAGGAATATTTATTTTATTTCAGCTCATGAAAAAAGGGACCAGCACTTTACATGTTGTGTTTATATTTTTGTTCAGTGTAGTTTTGCTTGCTGAAATTGAAGTAATTATATATTTTAGTCAATTGAAAAAGATAGAGTATAAAGAACGACACTGAAATAGGTTACAAGGTTGTAACACAGATGAAAGGGGAGTTACAGTTGAAGTCAGATGTTTACATACACTTAGGTTGGAGTCATTAAAACTCATTTTTCAACCACTCCACAAATGTCTTGTTAACAAACTATAGTTTTGGCAAGTCGATTTTGTGCATGACACAAGTAATTTTTCCAACAATTGTTTACAGACACATTATTTCACTTATAATTCACTGTATCACAATTCCAGTGGGTCAGAAGTTTACATACACTAAGTTGACTGTGCCTTTAAACTACTTGAAAAATTCCAGAAAATTATGTAATGGCTTTAGAAGCTTCTGATAGGCTAATTGACATAATTTGAGAGGTGTACCTCAAGGCCTACCTTCAAACTCAGTGCCTCTTTGCTTGACATCATGGGAAAATCAAAAGAAATCAGCCAAGACCTCAGAGAAAAGACCTCCACAAGTCTGGTTCATCCTTGGGAGCAATTTCCAAACACCTGAAGGTACCACGTTCATCTGTACAAACAATAGTATGCAAGTATAAACACCATGGGACCACGCAGCTGTTAAACCGCTCAGGAAGGAGACGCGTTCTGTCTCCTAGAAATGAACATACTTTGGTGAGAAAAGTGCAAATCAATCCCAGAACAACAGCAAAGAACCTTGTGAAGATGCTGGAGGAAACAGGTACAAAAGTATCTATATCCACAGTAAAACGAGTCCTATATCAACATAACCTGAACGTCCGCTCATCAAGGAGGAAGCCACTGCTCCAAAACCGCCATAAAAAAGCCAGACTACGGTTTGCAACTGCACATGGGGACAAAGATCGTACTTTTTGGAGAAATGCCCTCTGGTCTCATGAAACAAAAATAGAACTGTTTGGCAATAATGAGGAAAAAGGGGGAGGCTTGCAAGCCCGAAGAACACCATCCCAACCGTGAAGCACGGGGGTGGCAGCATCATATTGTGAGGGTACTTTGCTGCAGGAGGGACTGGTGCACTTCACAAAATAGATGGCATCATGAGGAAAAAAATGTATGTGGATATATTGAAGCAACATCTCAAGACATCAGTCAGGAAGTTAAAGCTTGGTTGCAAATGGGTCTTCCAAACGGACAATGACCCCAAGCGTACTTCCAAAGTGGCCATCACAAAGCCCTGACCTCAATCCTATAGAAAATTTGTGGGCAGAACTGAAGAAGCCTACAAACCAGACTCAGTTACACCAGCTTTGTCAGGAGGAATGGGCCAAAATTCACCCAACTTATTGTGGGAAGCTTGTGGAAGGCTACCCGAAACGTTTGACCCAAGTTAAACAATTTAAAGGCAATGCTACCAAATACTAATTGAGTGTATGTAAACTTCTGAGCCACTGGGAATGTGATGAAAGAAATAAAAGCTGAAGTAAATCATTCTCTCTACTGTTATTCTGACATTTCACATTCTTAAAATAAAGTGGTGATCCTAACTGACCTAAGACAGAGAATTTTTACTACGATTAAATGTCAGGAATTGTGAAAAACTGAGTTTAAATGTATTTGGCTAAGGTGTATGTAAACTTCCGACTTCAACTGTAGTTAAAAGTATCTTATGAAGAAATTTAATGGCAGGTCTTGACCTGCAGAGCATTTCTATTTATTCCTACAACAGTTTTTGAATACATTAGGCTACACATCTCCCTTATCAAATGAGGATATACAGTAATTTTTGATTGTGGGTTTATTATTATATTTTAAAAGAACATTTTAAAAGGCCTCTGATGCTCCCCATTATAATTTCAGTCAGAAACTTAACAGTTCAACACACCTCCATTTGTATTTTTTTTCTAATATAGACCTAGATGTAAAAAGTCCAACAATTTACCATTTGTTGTTTGCTGATTAACACTATATCATGAAATATTTATAATTTACCCGATGTTTTTCAATGAATTGATGTAGTTATCCTGAACTGACAATGACAAAGACAGCATCATGAGATCATGTTGCCATGAGATACGTTGCTGAGGCCCCTTCTCTAGAATGACCCTTACACTGAACTAAGTTGCCCAATGCTGCAGTGGTTTCCTGTTGTCATTTATGCAGTGCACAGGCCTTTAGAGATATAATACATCTAGTCTTTATGGAGCTGTGTTCCTCTGAGATTAAACAGGCTCTGGTGAGAATGGGCTGTTAATCATCAGAGTAACAGCCGTGTTATTTATTCCACCACAGAGTATTATGTTTGTTTTCTATGATTTCTCTTTTTTTCTCTGCATTGTTGGGAAGTGCCCGTAAGCAAGCATTTCACTGTTAGTCGACTACACCTGTTGTTTATGAAGTATGTGACAAATACAATTTGATTTAATTTGAGATGGTTAGGGAAGACAGACTTCGTTTGTGAGATATTCCATAACGTTCAGAAGATCAGTATGGACACCATATCTGTTTTTATTTCTTGATTTAACCCACACAGTTGTGACAATGTTTACATATTTCACAAGACCATTGATGTGGTGATAATGTTGTCATACAATACCAATATGGTAATATGATCTACATCATTTAGTTTCAAGTTATTTTTATCAACAGGAGAATGCAATATCACCCCCAATAGCAACCCCTACAAAAATGTCCATTAATTATAATCCACATAATAATTTATGTTTCCTGTTTCTGCAGGATTATTTTCCTGCTGTAGCAGACTGGCTAACATTTTGATCCTACACCTGTACTGTAGAGTAATGGCAGGAAGTGCTGGATGTTGTCTGGGAGATGGTGGTAGTTTCTGAAATAGCCACAAGAGGGGGAAAAGCTCCTTCTGTTTGAGTTCACTGCCTGTGTCTGTTGTATCTCAAATGTATCTCAAACAGTGGAGGCTGCTGAGGGGAGGATGGCTCATAATAATGGCCAGAATGGAGTGGATGGAATGGTATCAAACACGTAATGGGTTTGATACCATTCCATTCACTCCATTCCAGCCAAAACACGCCATTCCAGACATTATTATAAGTCGTCCTCCCCTTAGCAGCCTCCACTGATCTCAAGCCAACATGTCGGCAGGCAGCCTAGCGGTTAAGAGCATTGGGCCAGTAACCGAAAGGTCACTGTTTAGAATCCCAGAGTTGACTAGGTGAAAAATCTGCTGATTTACCCTTGAGTAAGGAACTTAACCCTAATTGCTCATGTAAGTCGCTCTGGATAAGAGTGTCTGCAAATGACAAAAATATATCTGTATAATTTATTCAATAAGAATGATTCATCCAACACTGTTGTGGTCTTCTTATACACATAATAGTACAGGGCCACACATCACCACAATACATGTGTACTTGGAAATAATAGATTGTTCCTCCTTACACTCAATTAGTCATGTAATTACGCGGTCAGGGAGGCAGGCGATGTAGTACGCTGTGCACATTGTTCCCTTTCTGTACAATACTCCCAAAATAGACATTTAGTTAAAATTTTACACCCCAAATGACTACGTATCAGACTTTCTGTGCCCTTTGCTACTGCCAATGTTTAACACAATACAGATTTTTATGTTTTGGTAGTACTTGTGTTTTCAACATATCCAGCATTGCATTCAATCATAGCTAGGTCGTTAACAATGTACAGTATGTCATGTAAAAGATGCTCAGACTACATTCTGTGCGAATTTGTACTGTAGCAGGCTCCTTGGTTTCTCAACAGGCCTAACTGGTGTGGTAATATAGTATTAATAAACATCAAAACATGCCATGTTTGTGTGTTAATTACTACATAGTTACAGCTAGATTAGTTAAGGAAACAATTATTTTCTAGGAAAGTACAACCCTTCACTAGGACCTGTAGTCACTGCGGGCAGGGCTGGATTGAAACCGCAGAGTGGAGTGAAGGGAAGTGAGCTTCTTTCTCTTCAAGTAATCAGTCCCTAACCTGGGATGACTTGGAAAGTGCCATTGAGGAACTGAAAGTGAAAGAGGGTATTCTAAGCAGTTAGCCAAAAAAATAGAATTATAACATTATAAGCTACATACAGTATCTCCGTGCAAGCAGCTGTGTGGGTACACAGATGGCTGCCTCTAACTAAGATAATTTCAGAGTGATTCCGGCTGATGTGCTCAATTAATTGTCTCTAGCTGGCTGGGACTATTTCAACACAGCAGAACACCATCCCATAATTCCTCTCCCCTGAAATGATCTTCCCTTAGCTGTTGATCATATCCGCTCATGGATTGGAGAAGCTGGTTGATGTCTAATTTGAGTGCAGATATTTTATGTCCGGATCAAGTTGTCCCAATACATTCCTGTTTTATTGTCATTGTTTTCGAGTCATATCCTCATCTTAAGTTGTGACTGACACACATAGAGTGAAGCTTCTGGGATGAAGTAGGACAAGTATTTTCACCCAACTCATTGAAGTTACAACTTCAATATCTCTTTGTGAAGTAGTTTACAGTTGTGCCAGAGAGTCACTGTTAGACAACTTATCTGAGTTCAATCTGTTTTGAAGGGCCTGCCATTGTGAAGTGTTCAGTCCGCTGGCATAACGTTACAGTAAATGAGTCTTCTTGAGCCTGTCCCTCAGGCAGCGACATGAACAGACATCTATTCCTGGCTTTACCCCCACTAACCTGCGGGGGAAGCAGGGAAAACGTCTCAAACATCTTCCTTACTCAAGTTTCCAAACGTAAAGAGCTCTCTTGAATGCAAAATCGTGGCCCTGTGAGACGGCGATGCCATGTCACAGGGCCACAAAGTGTGCGTGGGTGTCATCATCAAACACACAAAGGGTAGATTTGTAAACTGGGTCTTATTAACATGACTCAGGATAAGACACAGATGCAGACACAGGAGGCAGACAGTTCGAATCTCAGATGTTTATTACAAAACAGGGGGCAGGCAAATGGCAGGTCCAGGGCAGGCAGAGGTCGGTAATCCAAGACAATGTCAATAAGGGACAGAACGGCAGGCAGGCTCAGGGTCAGGGCAGGCAGAGGTCGGTAATCCAAGACAGCGTCAAACAGGGACAGAACGGCAGGCAGGCTCAGGGTCAGGGCAGGCAGAATGGTCAGAACCAGGAGGACTAGAAAACAGAAACTAGAGATACTGGAAAATGGGAGAACATGATGGTAAGACTTGACAAGACGAACTGGCAACAGACCAACAGAAAACCGCAGGTATAAGTACGCAGGGGATAATGGGGGAAACAGGAGACAAAGGGCTGTGAGACAGAGGTTTGATCCTAGACACATGAAAAGTGGGATGTATACGGAGGATGAGGGGCAACAGAAGACGAACGGCAGAGGGGCTAAGAATCTTAGAGATGGGGGAAGGGCCGATAAAACGAGGGGAAAGTTCACGGGACTCAACCCGGAGGGGCAGATCCCGAGTGGACAGCCATACCCTCTGCCCGAGACGATAACTGGGAGCAGGGGTCCGGTGGTGGACCGGGCTCTCTTTCAGGTACGGCGACAGCAGCAGATGAACATCTGGGCCGAGGATATGCTGACCTCTTCCTTTTGCTCAGGGAAGAGCGGGGGCTGATATCCCATGGAACACTCGAAAAGTGAGAGACCAGAGGCCGAGCAGGGAAGAGTGTTGCAGGCGTATTCCACCCACACGAGTTGCTGGCTCCAGGTGGTGGGGTTGGCGGAGATGAGGCAACGAAGAGCCGTCTCCAGGTTCTGATTGGCTTGCTCCAACTGGCCGTTGGACTGAGGGTGAAAACCAGAGGACAGGCTGACCACTGACCCAATAAGGGTGTAGAACGCCTTCCAGAACCGTGACGAGAACTAAGGACCACGATCGAAGACCATGTCCACCGGAAGTCCATGGATCCGGAAGACGTGCTGCACCATGAGCTGGGCCGTCTCCTTGGATGGACGGTAACTTGGGAAGGGGAATGAAATGGGCGGCTTTGGAAAACCTATCCACCACCGTAAAGATAGTGGTGTTGCCATCTGATGGAGGGAGACCAGTGACAAGGTCCAGGGATATATGGAACCAGGCTCATTCTGAGCACACACAGTGCAGGCAGCGACGAACGCGGAGACGTCAGGAACCATGGCGGGCCTCCAAAAACGTTGTCGTACAAAGGCCAGGGTCCGACGGGAGCCAGGATGACAAGCAAGTCTGGAGGAATGAGCCCATTCCAGGAACGGGGAACGGGCAGAGTCCGAGAAAAATCAGGTTAGCCCCCCCACCCCCCCGGGAACGCTGCGCCTGGTTCTCTATACCCCAGATGAATGCAGCCACTAGAAAAGAGGTGTGGAGGATGGTCTCGGGGTCCGATGGTGTAGCAGCGGGGCTATAGAGGCATGAGAGCGCATGCCACTCTGACGTCCAAGGCGTCATCCTCCACCACAAACTGACGGGATGGATCCGGATGGATTAAGATGGGAGCTGTAGTGAACCAATGCTTGAGGTCTGAGAATGCCCGGTCAGCAACTGGAGGCCACGTGAATGGGACATTGGGAGAGGTGAGTGCTGAAAGGGGGGAAGCCAGGGTACTGTAACCCCAGAGGAAACGGCGGTAGAAATGAGCAAACCCCAGGAAGCGAGGAGGATATGTTCTTGAGCTGAGCAGGAAAAGACATGGATGTCATCGAGGTAGACGAACACGAACCGGTTCAATGTGTCACAGAGAACATCGTTAACCAGGGCCTGGAACACTCCAGGAGCGTTGGTCAGTCCGAATGGCATCACCAGTTATTCGTAGTGCCTGCTAGCTGTGATAAAAGGCTGTCTTCAACTTGTCTCCTTCCCGCATCCGCACCAGATGGTAGGCTTTCCTAAGGTCCAACTTTGAGAAGATAGTAGCCCCCTGGAGAGGCTCGAAAGCCAAGGCGATGAGTGTTAACGGGTAACAGTTCTTAACCATGATGTCATAAGACCTCGGTAGTCGATACATGGGCACAGGGTTCTGTCCTTCTTCTCCACAAAGAAGGACCCTGCGCCGGAAGGGGCGGCAGAAGGATGGATACACCCTGCTGCCAGGGAGTCCTCAATGTACCTTTCCGTCGCCTTGGTCTCTGGATCCAACAGGGAATAAAGCTACCCCCGAGCTGGTGTAGGGCCTTGTTGAAAACTTCCCGGAGGTCCTGGTACTCAGCGGGGACGGAAGAAAGGTTTGAGGCTTTTCCCAAGCCCGCATGAAGACGTCCCGGGGCAGACTGTGTCGACTTCAGGCAATGAGTGTGGCAGAATGGGCTCCAACCCTTGATAGAACTAACAGTCCAGTCAATAAGGGGATTGTGCCTCTGGAGCCATGAAAAGCCCAAAACCACGGAAACCTGAGGAGATTTGATGAGCAGAAATTGCATGGACTCACTGTGGTTACCTGACACTCGCAGGTTGATAGGAACCATATTGTGAGTGACTCTGCCAATAGAGCACCCATCCAGCGCTCTGACGTTCATGGGAATGGAGAAGGGTTGAGTGGGGGTTCCCAGCTCTGACACCAGGGTAATGTCCATAAAACTCCCGTCGGCCCCAGAGTGAATGAGTACCCAGAGAGATGGGAGATTGGAAATTCGCCATATGGCCCACCAGCGTACTCGTACCTACTGATGAGCCTGGTCTTTAATGGACAGGTAGAACCACAATACAGACAGCTGTTGGTGTTCAGTTTGCGTAAATGTTTGCAGGAGACAATCTAGCTCTGCCAAGCTGCATAGGCTCCAGAGGAGGCGAGTCGGCAGATCTTGTGATTCCTGGGGGAACTCGTGTAACCTCGGATTCCCTCGGTAATGTAGACACCGGGAACTTTCGGGATTCCTCGGAAGCGAGGTGGGATCCTTGGATGATTGAGTGTGACTGGTAACAGACCTCCTCTCCCTCCTACGTTCCTGTAGCCGCCCATCCATTCATATGGTCAAGGCGATGAGAGAGTTGAGATCCATGGGCAGCTCCCAGGCTGCGAGATCGTCTTTAACCTCCTCCGATAATACATGAAGGAATGTGCCGAACAGGGATCCCGGGTTCCAGGCACTCTCGGCGGCCAACTTGCGGAAATCAAATGCATAGTCTGCCACACTACGGGAGTCTTGACGTAGTAAGAGTAGCTTCCCAGCAGCCTTTCTCCCGGACAATGGAGAATATAACACCTTTTTTACCTCCACCATGAACTCCCCCAGACTAAAGCACATGGTGGATTGTTGCTCCCACACCGCCTTAGCCTAGGCGAGAGTCCTCCCGGGCATTAGCGTTATCAGGTACGCTATCTTCGAGTGGGCTGAGGGAACAGAAGAGGGCTGCAGCTCGAAGATGAGGGAGCACTGGGAGAGAAATGCCCAACAGGTTCCTGAATCTCCAGCATAGCGCTCCGGAGGAGGTAAGCAGTGTTCTCGGGAAGCCGGGGTGGGCTGGGGAGAGTTACTGAGAGGCTGGGAGGTTACTGTTGTGTCTGGCTGCCTAATAGACAATCCGCGGAATTGCTCCAGCAATGCATTGAAAGTACGGTCACGGCGTTCTGCCAAGGTCTGGAATACTTCCATAAGATTTTGAAGTAACTCCTTGTGTCTTCCAATGGTGGCTCCTTCGGAGATGGCATCGTGAGGAGACAGAGTTGTGGAACTGGTTCGAGTCTGCTGGGTCAGTCATGGCCAGTTTGTACTGTCCACCAGAGGTTGGTATTCCAAGACAGCGTCAATAAGGGACAGAACGGCAGTCAGGGTCAGGGTAGACAGAGGTCGGTAATCTAAGACAGCGTCAAACAGGGACAGAACGGCAGGCAGGCTCAGGGTCAGGGCAGGCAAAATGGTCAGAACCCGGACTAGAAAACAGAAACTAGAGATACTGGAAACGGGAGAACACGCTGGTAAGACTTGACAAGATAAGACGAACTTGCAGCAGATCAACAGAAAATGCTGATATACAGTTGAAGTCGGAAGTTTACATACACTTAGGTAGTCAGTAAAACTCTTTTTTCAACCACTCCACAAATTTCTTGTTATAATAAACTATAGTTTTGGCAAGTTGGTTAGGACATCTACTTTGTGCATGACACAAGTAATTTTTCCAAAAATTGTTTACAGACAGATTTCACTTATACAATTCCAGTTGGTCAGAAGTTTACATACACTAAGTTGACTGTGCCTTTAAACAGCTTGGAAAATTCCAGAAAAGGATGTCATGGCTTTAGAAGCTTCTGATAGGCTAATTGACATAATCTGAGTCAATTGGAGGTGTACCTGTGTATGTATTTCAAGGCCTACCTTCAAACTCAGTGCCTCTTTGCTTGACATCATGGGAAAATCAAAGAAATCAGCCAAGACCTCAGAAAAAATGTGTAGACCTCCACAAGTCTGGTTCATCCTTGGGAGCAATTTCCAAACGCCTGAAGGTACCATGTTCATCTGTAGAAACACCATGGGACCACGCAGCCGTCATACCGCTCAGGAAGGAGACACGTTCTGTCTTCTAGAGATCAACGTACTTTGGTGCAAAAAGTGCAAATCAATCCCAGAACAACAGCAAAGAACCTTGTGAAGATGCTGGAGGAAACAGGTACAAAAGTATCTATATCCACAGTAAAACGAGTCCTATATCGAGCAAGGAAGAAGCCACTGCTCCAAAACCGCCATAAAAAGCCAGACTACGGTTTGCAATTGCACATGAGGACAAAAATTTTACTTTTTGGAGAAATGTACTCTGGTCTGATGAAACAATATTATCTCTCTCTTTCTTTCTTTTTTCTTCTTCTCTCTCTCTCTCTCTCTCTCTCTCTCTCGGAGGACCTGAGCATTAGGACCAATCCTCAAGGCCTACCTGGCCTGATGACTCCTTGATGTCCCGAGTCCACCTGGCCGTGCTGCTTCTCCAGTTTCAACTGTTCTACCTGTTTTATGAACATTTTAAAATCTTGTCCATGTTCTGTTATAATCTGCACCCGGCAAAGCCAGAAGAGGACTGGCCACCCCTCACAGCCTGGTTCCTCTCTAGGTTTCTTCCTAGGTTTTGGCCTTTCTAGGGAGTTTTTCCTAGCCACCGTGCTTTTACACCTGCATTGCTTGCTGTTTGGGGTTTTAGGCTGGGTTTCTGTACAGCACTCTGTGACATCAGCTGATGTAAGGGGGGGCTTTATAAATAAATTTGATTTGATTTGATTTGAACTGTTTGGCCATAATGACCATTGTTATGTTTGGAGGGAAAAGGGGGGAGGCTTGCAAGCCGAAGAACACCATCCCAACCGTGAAGCACGGGGGTACCAGCATCATGTTGTGGGGGTGCTTTGCTGCAGGAGGGACTGGTGCACTTCACAAAGTAGATGGCATCGTGAGGTAGGAAAATGATGTGGATATATTGAAGCAACATCTCAAGACATCAGTCAGGAAGTTAAAGCTTGGTCGCAAATGGGCCTTCCAAATGAACAATGACCCCAAGCATACTTCCAAAGTTGTGGCAAAATGGCTTAAGGACAACAAAGTCAAGGTATTGGAGTGGCCATCACAAAGCCCCGACCTCAATCATATAGAACATTTGTGGGCAGAACTGAAAAGGTGTGTGCAAGCAAGGTGGCCTACAAACCTGACTCTCTTACACCAGCTCTGTCAGGAGGAATGGGCCAAAATTCGCCCAACTTATTGTGGGAAGCTTGTGGAAGGCTATCCAAAATGTTTGACCCAAGTTAAACAATTTAAAGGCAATGCTACCAAATACTAATTGAGTGTATGTAAACTTCTGTCCCACTGGGAATGTGATGAAAGAAATAAAAGCTGAAGTAAATCCTTCTCTCTACTATTATTCTGACATTTCACATTGTTAAAATAAAGTGGTGATCCTAACTGACCTAAGACAGGGAATTTTTACTTTGATTAAATGTCAGGAATTGTGAAAAACTGAGTTTAAATGTATTTGGCTAAGGTGCATGTTAACTTCAACTGTAAGTACACAGGGGAAAATGGGGGGAAATGGGAGACACCTGGTGGGGGGTGGAGAAAGCCTTATGTTTTTCAATTGCTTACAAAATATGTATTTTGTTTTGCTGTCTTTATAGATATAGTAATGACTCATCCTCATGGGTCAAGTTACAAAATAGTTCTGAATATCTGCATCTATGTTGCTGCCACATATCATACTTTGTTCCATGACCATGGCTTACAAAATATGTATTTTGTTTTGCTGTCTTTATAGATATAGTAATGACTCATCCTCATGGGTCAAGTTACAAAATAGTTCTGAATATCTGCATCTATGTTGCTGCCACATATTATACTTTGTTCCATGACCATGGCTTACAAAATATGTATTTTGTTTTTCTGTCTTTATAGATATAGTAATGACTCATCCTCATGGGTCAAGTTACAAAATAGTTCTGAATATCTGCATCTATGCTGCTGCCACTTATCATACTTTGTTCCATGACCATGGTTTATAAGTTCCCACAGTAAACAGTACTCCCACAGTACTCAACCTTTAAAAGGCACAGTGTGACTTAAAGTTATACAACAACCTGACTGTGCCATGTCAGTGGATCACTGTGTTTATCATTGCTTAAAGCTCCTCAAATACAAAGTTGTTTCCGCTGTCACTGTCAAAAATACGTACAGGGCTGCCATACAATTTCATCTCACATTAGCTGACCCAATTGTCAAACAGTAACTCAGCTCAGTTAATGTCACACTTTAGGTAATTTGTTTCTGGAAGACCAACAGGACATGGAGGATATTGTCACCATGTTGTAATGATGTAACTTGTAATAATGCTGTTCACTCAATAATGATTAAATACATTCAATTACATTTAGTTGAAACACTGGTGGAAATTTAATATGGACTTTGACTCTCAAATATGCCCTATGTGAGCATTGAGAATATGCAGCTACTTCAATATTGCGGTTCAGTTGTAGCACCATCAGGGATGGGAGTGTTAGTAGGACACAAGTTGGCACCTTGTTGGGGTTTATTTTCATTGTGTATAATTTACACAATGTCCTAAATTAGGCATCAAGCTGGTCAGTGGCAAAAAAAGGGCAACAAGCTGGTCAGGTGTAATAAAGGGCATCAAGCTGGTCAGGTGCAATAAAGGGCATCAAGCTGGTCAGGGGCAATAAAGGGCATTAAGCTGGTCAGGTGCAATAAAGGGCATCAAGCTGGTCAGGGGCAATAAAGGGCATTAAGCTGGTCAGGTGCAATAAAGGGCATCAAGCTGGTCAGGGGCAATAAAGGGCATTAAGCTGGTCAGGTGCAATAAAGGGCATCAAGCTGGTCAGGGGCAATAAAGGGCATCAAGCTGGTCAGGGGCAATAAAGGGCCAAGGACTTGGAAACTCTTTGAAGCCTTTGAGGCCTCTTCTCATGTCAACCCCCATGGTTCTTCAGCTATTACATTACCAGGTGTTGGTTCCTGGGAGACAAGACAGGTTGTGTGTGGAATACGTAAGTAGCAGTACTTGCAGTCGTTATCTTGTCAATAGCCTAACAATAATTTAGGACAAAAGAACTAAAATATTGCATAATCGCGTCAGATGCCCTGTAAGTGTATGTGCATCTGTACATGAGAGATTAATTTAACAATTAAGTTTATCATTGCCTGCCCAGGCTTCCCATGCTTGCTCATTTCTAAAGTGCAATGCAATTTACAGCCTTCTTATAAACTCCTGGCTGAGCATGACTCATTCACCCTCAAGTATGACTCATTCCTTTTAGAACAATGTCCAATTTCAGCAGTGAGCTTCAAAAAAAAATTGGCGATTTTTCACACAGTGGAGAGTGGATCCCTCAAACCCACTTGTTCACCGACTTCAACCATCAAGCATCCTCACATAACTTTCCCATTCTTTCTCTGATGATCGTGATGGGTATTGACACATGGAGTCTGGGGTGCAGAGATCATCTAAAAATGTAGGTGAATAGCAGTAATGGAATTAGTCTGGCTTTAATGAAGGTTGCAGAGCTCCCCCTCCCCTCTCTCTCTCCATCCCTCTGTATTTCTCTCTTCTAGTGGCCTCAGGCTGCAGCTAAAAGCCCCAGTGGACAGGAAGGTTCCAGACTGGCTCAATCAGGCCCTGCTAATGGAGGTAATGGTTGTTGTGTCATCCCCCTGTGCTCCCTGGGCTGCTTCATGGTCAGGTCCACTGCAGAGAGGCAGGCAGCGAGGAACGCTGATGAATGTCAGAGAGCCATCTCCCAGCACGGGAGGGGTTAGAGGCGATAGGGAGGGAGGGAGGGAGAGAGAGAGAGAGAGAGAGAGAGAGAGAGAGAGAGAGAGAGAGAGAGAGAGAGAGAGAGAGAGAGAGAGAGAGAGAGAGAGAGAGAGAGAGAGAGAAAGAGAGTGACGAGGAAAAGAAAGGATCTGCTTACAAGGGTGATCGCTTTCTCCTCTTCCAGTCATGGAACATGCTCGTGAGTGCCCTTTACTCTGTCTCTGTGTGTGTGTCTATGTTATTGTGTATATTTGAGTGTGTCTGTGGGTGTGAGAGAGTTTATTGTCTTTGGGCTTGTTGTCAAAGTTACTGTGTGTGTGCACTGTACAGTAGTTGATAGTAGGAGCTCTCTAATGTTATCTGTTGGCAAAATTGCCCCTGGACTGTGCATGAAGAGGGTCACCTAGAGCCAGCTGTGATTGCTAAGTACCCTACTGTGCACGCCTATTGAAGAGGACCTTCATGAGTTTCCCTCTGTGTATTCAGATCAGCTGTTCAGGGAACACCGGCCAGGCAAATAGACCCTTGCCTGTAATGTGATTTTGTTGGTTTACAGTTGCTTCGTTTTTGCCTAAATTGTTTCAAAACCTGGTTTGTGTTGTAGTTATTTGATTAAATAAAGAAAAAACACACAGCCTTATCACTTTGAGAGATTATATATAACAATATTACATGCATCATTATCACATAACTTATCATATAGTCATATCTAGTGACAGGGTATGATGGCTTAGTCTTTAGTATTGCATTACGGTCAGTCTATATTTAGTTGATGTCATTTTATATGTTTGATTACGTTTGCCACACTGTGAATAACATTTAGCCGAGTCTATTAACTCATGCAATAACTCCTGTTCAAATACAACTTGTATTGGAGAAAGTGGACTGACAAGGATGACTAAGTACATAGATTGCCCACACAGAAATATATCAACTGCCGCTATGATAATACTACAGTATTAAAAAACAATGATGTAATATATACAAAGATGTGATACAAAGCCATTCTGCATGACTTTGTGCGTGTCTGTTATAGCTTTGTATATTTCTTTACCCCATGATTTCATATGGTCCAGGGGGATTAACAGTAGATTGTGTTCTTCAATCTTTGTTTTACAATGCAAAACATCATTTGTATGCTGTATCATACGAGGCTGGTTGTCCACGTATTTATGCAGAAAGCCCCAATCGTTGATAAGGCTAAAGTAAATTAAAGTGATTGATAGGATCTGCTTACTCATTTGTTTATTTCACAAAACTCAACAAAGAGTGAAAAACGATTTCTCAACTTCCCTGTGGCATTACTAATGCTGAAAGTTTGTTCATTCTGTCACAGTCAACCATACCCCAAAATAGATGTACTCAATGGTGGGAAATGTTGTACTATTTCCATTAGTTAATGATTGAATGCATTCTTACAAATGTTTGATTATTTTGTCTAGTATTATGTTGTATTTTCAATTGAACTTTTCTTTGAAAGAACTTTAGTACAGTGTGACAGTGTATGCCCTTGAAGCAACAGACCAGTCTTGGTCCAAACAACAGGACTCATTGTGGCAGTGTAACGGTTCAATCTTGGAAAGGGACCAAAGTAACTGTAATAATGGTAAAAATCAATGACACTAAGCAGACGGTTTTGAGCCACTGCACATCTTTAATGTACAAAGCATCAATAACCTTAGCAGCATGAAATGTCTGAACAAAGACAATTGGATTCTAATTGAGGAAGATCAGATTTCTCATTTGCTACAGGTAGTGGTGGTGATTTACAGGTAGTGGTGGTGGTGGTGACAAACAGTCCTACAATGTTTATTTTTTTGTGAATGAGCAATGGGTGTGTAGACCACTGTCTCTGGCTGAGTCTGTTGTTGCTCTCCTCTCTCTCATAGTGAAGCTGTACGTGATCATTAGCCCCAATTTCTCTGCACTGTGAAATATAATATTCTCTCTGCAATGGGCTATTATTAAGCAGCCTAGATTTCAAAATAAGAGCCATCCAGACCAGGGAAAATAAGCTACTTACTGACAGGATGCCATGTATTGATTTGTATATCTACAACATTTAAGTGTAGGAAGTGAAGTGGTCCCGTAATGATAGATTCACGCCATCCAAACAAAGTAACTGGTATCAGTTTCAATAATAGTTTGCTTGTGGAGAAGATCAAATCGAATCATGCTGTGTATAAAGTAGATCATTCTGATATGTTTTTTTCTCAATATACCATACAGGTATATACAGTACTTGTATATATCACTTTTGATTTGTGTATGTGCTGTGGTATGAAAGGTTGAGGTTGCAGCATACTTTGAATCAAACTATGGTGCAAATTGCACATGCAAAACATAGTTACCATCCCGTGTCTACCATTGGAAGTATGAGTATGTGCTTGCACCTCTCTAGCTCACATTATGCCATTTTCATTTTTGTCTTTTAACTGTTGCTAGCTATGGAATGGAATGCCGAAATGGTATAACTTTATTAATTTCTTAAAAACCTCTAAAACAGATAATATTAGCTGGGTCCATCACATAAATTCACTGCAATGTGTACTGTACTGCAGCCGGTAATCTGAATGCACACACTGACACCTAGCGCTGTGTGATTAGACTATAAGCAACAAACTCAACGACCATCCAATTATTTCCCAGTGCTTGAAACTAGGCCTTTGCTTTTTGGATCTAATAGCAATTACCTGTATGGGCAAATGGTCCTGTCTGCTCCACTCAAGTCTTCATGCAGAACAGATCATATAGTATGGGACCCAACTCGATTTTAGAGCACTGAATGTATCAAATTTGTTATGACATAGTTAGAAATGTTCACCATGGTTTGGCTGCCATTTTAGACAGATAGAGCCTAGGTTATATAAAAGATTGTTTACCAACACTTTGGAACACATTCCCTTCAGTACCACATTTGAGGTTAATAAATAAATAATCTAAAGGAGGAAGAACTAAAAAGCACCACTTAAACAATAATTACCTTGTATATTTTCTGAGATTGCAGCTTAATAATGTATGAGTCTTTCTCTTTTTCCTCCACATGTTGATGAGCTGTGTGCCCGTTGAGATATGTGCTCAGACATCCTGTTACAGTGCAGTTCCTTTTTTATCCATGGCCATTAGTCAATGAGTGAGGTATACTGTAACAATACAAAGACATACAGTCAGTATCCATTACGCTATTTCATTTCCTACTACTGGGCCTTCTTCATAATGAATAACTATGATAATACTGAGCAGTAATTGGTACTAGAATAGAAAAGTAATTAGGCCATACATAATTTCTTGTCAAGTATTGAAACAATGTAAATGTTGTACTATTTTTAACTTAGTATTTACCCAGTGATTTGTAAAAGTAGGAAATGTGTTCCCAACATACCTATCAATACATTCAGGAACTGAATAAGTAGTGGGGCTGGCTGGGGAATAAGTGTATTAGCACTGATAGATTCATGGGGCTGTATTTGTGTTATTGTGAAGAGGTTGATAGTGAAGAATATACTATTGGCCAATCAGAAATCAATTCCCTTCCATATGCACTTAGACTGCACATTGGTTATAGTCCTCAGAGACTTCCTCCCTATGCCACTGCAGGCTTTCATCTCTAGAACAATGTTTGGTAGCACTTTACTTAAAGCTGACTAGTAATGCTTTAGTACAAATGTTGGATCTTAATTTGACCAGTAGTGTCACAGCAAAATAATCCTGCAGCAACAGGATTTGAACGTTTAGTCCATAATGTTACTTGATCTGTGGTTTGGCTATTAGCTGGCTAAAATTAGGCTACATGAAAAGTGTAATACTGTTAATATAACCATGTGTTAATATTAGTGCGAGTTTCCAGAGATTATATGTAAATCACAAAGCTCATCTGAATTTCCTGCGGTGTAGAAAAATTCTCAGCAACAAGACTGATCAAAGGAAGATCCTACACTTGTAATTATTATAAGCATATATATATTTATTTTATTTATTTAATCTTTATTTAACTTGGCAAGTCAGTTAAGAACAAATTCTTATTTTACAATGACTGCCTACCCCGGCCAAACCCCGCCCTAACCCAGATGACGCTGGGCCAATTGGGTTCTTAACAGTAAATTGTGTTCTTCAATCTGTGTTTTACAATGCAAAACATAATTTGAATGCTGTATCATATGAGGCAGGTTGTCCACATTTGCGTAGCCTCAGACCACAATGAATCAGCAGTGTTATAGTGATGTAGAAATATATGAGCTGTGATTCTGTTCAATATTAGAAGGCTAATGTTGTGTTTCTCCATGTACTGTGGGACATTTTGGTAACACTTTTCTTAGGTCTGATTTTGATTTATGGTATAGTTTCAATAAATCCTTGTATACGGAACATTGTTTATTAAACAGTAGATGGCAGCCTTGCACCTAAACCAAACAGTCTCTGCAAAGGCCAATTAATTTTACAGCCTCTTTTCATTAGGCTACTCTGTATATCAACTCACCATAGACCCTATTGTGTACATACATTCTGGCCATTAATCATGATTCAAATGTTCCTACATGTCAACACTACCTGGTCCTTTAATTGAACTTCTATATATAGTAGTTTGCACATTTCACTTTATGTACACTCACAGTTTCCCTATTTGTACAATGCCAATGCTCTTACTTAAGGTATAAGTTGTAGTCAGTGTGTGTGTCAGTGCTGGACTGTTTAGTATATCCATGTTTTGGTATGTGAAGGTATTTTATCTCCTGCTGACACACATCATGCAGCCAAGGTGTCAGCTGAGCCCTTGCAGAGCACTCTATGCCCTTTCCCACCTGGACTAAAGGAACACTTATGTGAGAATGCTGTTCATTGACTATAGCTCAGCGTTCAACACCATAGTACCCTCAAAGCTCATCACTAAGCTAAGGATCCTGGGACTAAACACCTCCCTCTGCAACTGGATCCCGGACTTCCTGACGGGCCGCCCCCAGGTGGTGACGGTAGGTTGCAACACATCTGCCACGCTGATCCTCAACACTGGAGCTCCCCAGGGGTGCGTGCTCAGTCCCCTCTTGTACTCCCTGTTCACCCACGACTGCATGGCCAGGCACGACTCCAACACCATCATTAAGTTTGCAGACGACACAACAGTGGTAGGCCTGATCACCGACAACGACGAGCCAGCCTACAGGGAGGAGGTCAGAGACGTGGCCATGTGGTGCCAGGACAACAACCTCTCCCTCAACGTAACCAAGACTAAGGTGATGATTGTGGACTACAGGAAAAGGAGGACCGAGCACGTCCTCATTCTCATCGACGGGGCTGTAGTGGAGCAGGTTGAGAGCTTCAAGTTCCTTGGTGTCCACATCAACAACAAGCTAGAATGGTCCGAACACACCAAGACAGTCGTGAAGAGGGCACGACAAAGCCTATTCCACCTCAGGAGACTAAAAAGATTTGGTATGGGTCCTGAGATCCTCAAAAGGTTCTACAGCTGCAACATCGAGAGCATCCTGACTGGTTGCATCACTGCCTGGTACGGCAATTGCTCCGCCTCTGACCGCAAGGCACTACAGAGGGTAGTGCGTAGGGCTCAGTACATCACTGGGGCTAAGCTGCCTGCCATCCAGGACCTCTACACCAGGTGGTGTCAGAGGAAGGCCCTAAAAATTGTCAAAGACCCCAGCTACCCCAGTCATAGACTGTTCTCTCTACTACCGCAAGGCAAGCGGTACCGGAGTGCCAAGTCTAGGACAAAAAGGCTTCTCAACAGTTTTTACCCCCAAGCCATAAGACTCCTGAACAGGTAATCAAATGGCTATCCGGACTTTGTGCATTGTGCCCCCCTGCTGCTGCTACTTTCTGTTTATCATATATGCATAGTCACTTTAACTATACTTTCATGTACATACTACCTCAATTGGACCGACCAACCAGTGCTCCCACACATTGGCTAACTGGGCTATCTATCTGCATTGTGTCCCACCACCCGCCAACCCCTTTTTTACACTACTGCTACTCTCTGTTCATCATATATGCATAGTCACTTTAACCATAACTACATGTACATATACTACCTCAATCAGCCTGACAAACCAGTGTCTGTATGTAGCCTCGCTACTTTTACAGCCTCGCTACTGTATATAGCCTCGCTACTGTATATACTGTTGTTTTTATTTCTTTACTTACCTATTGTTCACCTAATACCTTTTTTATTATTTTTTGCACTGTTGGTTAGAGCCTGTAAGTAAGCATTTCACTGTAAGGTCTACTACACCTGTTGTATTTGGCGCAAGTGACAAATAAACTTTGATTTGATTTGATGACATAAGAATCACATTGCCCACGGGCTGTCGAAAGCTGTAGTTCACTCCAACACACGGGTTGAGCCTCTTGCCTCGAAAGGAAATAGAGTCAACCATCTTTGGTGTATTTTTAAATGGTGTGAGTGCGCTAAGCGCTGGTGATCTCATAGCATTTAGGGCCAAAGTAACAGCATATGCTTATTGTACAGCGCTGGCTTTGCCAATTCCAAATGATTGTGCTGTAACATTAGGAGATACACTATGGAATAGGAGGGAGGATGGAGGACGAGGAGATGGATTATGGTGATAAGGTCACCATGTAGCTGCCTGTGAGACAATGCTCAGAGAGGGTCTGCAGGCAGGAGAGGGCTGATTTCCGTCAGCTCTGGGCCGGAATTGGAGAGCCTTCCTGAGTGGTCCCCACCTCTGGCAATACAGCTCACTCAGGGATTTTTTCTTCTTCTCAGGAAACCATAGCCTACAGCTAAAGAGGAACTGTTTGGAAGGCTGTTTCACTCTAAGAAAGTTGTGGGGAAAAAAAGAAAAGAAAAAAAGAATATATATATAATAAAGTTGTGCAGGTAGTAGCCTAGGCAGCCGATAGTGGCCGCTAGATCTCTAAGATTGATGTAATACACTCTTGTCCGATAATACACTCTTGTCCCCTGTGGACCGGCTCGTACATAAAGCATCCTCCATTCAGGCTGAAAAGGCATAATTTTCCACCTAAACTAGCTTTAATGGCGGACCATCTGAAAAAAAATTGGGAAAATATGTGTACTGCCTTAATAAAAAATGTTTTTCCAACACAATTTTCAGATTTTCAGACAATTTAAGATGATTTATGTAGATCTAAGCTTTCCATTGGCCAAATACATTATTAAACAAACTTTCTATTCAATTTGCAAATCCCAATAAAAAATTTGTGTTGAGTTCATATTTATTTTAAACTAGCTAAGTAAAAAAAGCAATACTATGATTATAGTGATTTTAGAGATAAAAAAATGTAAGTTATATTGTCACATGCGCTTATACAACAGGTGTAGACTTTACTGAGGAATACTTACTTACATGAGAAAAGCTTAGCAAAAAAAACGAAATCGTAACACAATAAAATAACAATAACGAGGCTACAGTATATACAAGGAGTAACGGTACCGAGTCAATGTGCAGGGGTACGAGGTAATTGAGGTAATTGATGTAATGTGTACATGTAGGTAGGGGTAAAAGTGACTAGGCAATGAGGATAGATAATAAATAGAGTAGCAGCAGTGTATGTGAAGAGTGTGAAAGTGTGTGAGTGGGGTCGATATGCATGTGTGTGTGTGTATGTAGTTTGTGAGTGTGTGTGTGTGTTGAAGTGTCAGTGTAGTATGTGTGAGTCCAGTGAGTGTGCATAGAGCCAGTGCAAGAATGTCAGTGCAACCAATAAAATATGAAAGGGTGTCAATGCAAATAGTCCGGGTAGCCATTTGATTAACTGTTCAGCAGTCTTATGGCTTGGTGGTAGAAGCTGTTCAGGAGCCATTTGGACCTAGACTTGGCGCTCCGGTACCGCTTGCCGTGCGGTAGCAGAGAGAACAGTCTATGACTTGGGTGGCTGGAGTCATTGACATTTTGTATGGCATTCCTCTGACACCGCCTGGTATAGAGGTCCTGGATGGCATGGAGCTCAGCCCCAGGAATGTACTGGGTCATATGCACTACCCTCTGTAGCGCCATGCGGTCAGATGCCATGCAGTTTCCATACCAAGCGATGATGTAGCTAGTCAAGATGCTCTCAGTGGTGCAGCTGTAGAACTTTTTGAGGATCTGATGGCCCATGCCAAACCTTTTCAGCCTCCTGAGAGGGAAGAGGCATTGTCGTCCTCTCTTCACGACTGTATTGGTGTGTTTGGAACATGATAGGTCTGTAGTAATGTTGACACTGAGGAACTTGACCCGCTCTCGACCCGCTCCACTACAGCGCTCCACTACAGCTCTCCACTACGGCGCTCCACTACAGCCCTGTCGATGTGAATGGGGTTGTGCTCAGCCCTCTGTTTCCTGTAGTCCACGATCAGCTCCTTTTGTCCTGCTGACGTTGAGGGAGAGGCTGTTGTCCTGGCACCACACTACCTGGCACCACACTCCTCCCTGTAGACTGTCTCATCGTCGTCAGTATTTTTGATTGAAGTTTAATTGAACAGTATAAAACAATCAGAATGGAGAAAGACCCATTGAAATCACTTAGAATGCATGTGTTGCCACCCTAGGGTCACACACTACCCAAAGAAAATGTAGAACGTGTATTATTCAAAAACATCAAATACCACCATACCTTCAAAAATTAAAAAAATACTGTGATATTATATTTTGGCCATTTCGCCAGTCTGTGCAAGCTAAACAGTCCTGTATTTTAGATTGTTGGCTTGGTAGGCAATCCTCAAACTGTCATCAGTTTGAAGATCTGAACACTGGCATTGTATAATGGTGTCACTGTGTGGTTGAAAAATATCTATACTGTGTTGATTAAATGACATCCAACTATGTACATCTGTTATAGGCACCGAGGTGGTTGTAGGCTATTGGGCCGGTATTGCAGAGATTGTGGCTATAATGACGAGATGCTCGTGTCTCCACCCTAACAACGGGAGTCGTTGTTCACAAAGGCAGAAGACAGGCAGGAGGACGCCAGATCAGGTGGGAACATTATAGCCAATGAGAGGGCAGATACGCGTGTTAACAATGGACACAACTCTGATATCAAATATTTGTTCAAAGTTGCTGGAATGCCACGCGCGTCCACTTATATCAGTATACTTGTAACAACCTACGCATTACGAAACTTCTATTCGATCAAAATAAATCTCACGTAGCAAATTAGATCTTTTTAAAACCGACACTCATTGGCTTCCATACACAAATTCCTCACTTCGTGGAATTATTTTTCGTGGACAGATTTTGGTCGGAGTTAAACGCTCTCGCTTCGCCTCTTCCTCTCTGGTTGTAGAGACTTCCTCCCCTCGACCTCTGACGGGTAGTATCCTAATCTGCATAAAGAAATGACAGGCATTCTTGAGCTGAATCGGATGGAGGTTAAACGGTGGTTTTCAGACCCAGTTACGTTTTTTTCAAGAGTTTTAACCCAACAATTGGCCTGAAGTAGGTGAAATGAACTTTAGGAGTTGGCGATGATTTTATTGTGAAAGTTCATCGGGGACCGCGTGATTGTTGGTTTGGCGGTCCATTGAAGACAGAATGGGCCAGACGTCTGTCTCCACCTTGTCTCAAAATGCGAGTGGTGAGTCTGCTTTCCTCGTTCACGCGCATACCGAGATATCTTATTGTTCAGGAAGTCGATAATGTCTGACAATTTAAACTCGTCTTACTTTTCTAACGTTAACCTTTTGAAATACATCTATTCAACAAGTTTGAGTTGGTTTGCTTGAAAATATCTGTCTTATTTTCCTTTTACTCCAATGTGATCGTGCATATGCATCTACATCATTGCAACTGATTTTGAATGCATAAAGCTGTTAGAATAATTGTCTTGCATTAGGCGGTAGTAACTTTTACTTTGACAAGAATCGGATACATTGTACCACTGACGGTTACGTTATGCTCATAGGTCATGGAACTAATGAGTCAACAATGACTCCTCTTTGAAACCAGTTTTCAATACATACCCAAACTAAATCACAATGCAAACTGGAAGACATGCAAAACAGATAATATGTGCAATAGTGAACGGTTATTGCGTAAAAAAAGAATCCAGTACCAGTGAAGGTTCTAGACCCTTTCAACTGGGGGGGCCAAGCTGGGGCCAGTTGTACTGTTAGAGGGGCCAGTTACATTAGTTGTTATTGTTGTCATATCATTTTCTTCACTTCATTGCAGGCATTAGTAGGCAAAAGACCATGTCCCTCTAGTAAATGTGTGGGTTTATTAGTTATGCAAAAATTATTTCATACTCCACATTTAGGGGGGCCACAAGGGGGTCCAAAATTGTTGTCACAGGGCACTGCCTCCCCCAGAACCGCCAGTGTCCAGTACCAAACTACTCTGGCTCTCCTTTTGACCGGTTTGAGTACAATGAACTACATATTCAATGGGAGAGATACTGATCAGCACATCTGTTGTCTTTTCAAAAGAGAGCAGAGGCATGTAGGTTTGGTGAATTATCCTACACACAATGAGTAACGAAACTTCAACTAAGACCAGTGGTGTAAAGTACTTCAATAAAAATACTTTAAAGTAAGTTGTTTTCTATACTTTACTATTTCTTTGCCTACTTTTACTTCACTACATCCCTTCACTACATTTACTCCATACATTTTCCCTGACACCCTAAAGTACTTGTTATATTTTGACAGAAAAAATGGTCAAATTCACACATCAAGAGAACATCCCTGGTCATCCCTACTGCCTCTGTTCTGGCGGACTCACTAAACACACATGCTTCGTTTGTAAATGATGTATGAGTGTTGGCGTGTGCCCCTGGCTATCCGTCAAAAAAAAAGATATAACAAATATTGTGCCATCTGGTTTGCTTAATATAAGGAATTTGAAATGGTTTATACATTTTACTTTTGATACTTAAGTACATTTTAGCAATTCCATTTACTTTTGATACTTAAGTATATTTAAAACAAAATACTTTTAGACTTTTACTCAAGAAGTATTTTACTGGGTGACTTTCACTTGTACTTGAGTCATTTTCGATTAAGGTATCTTTACTTTTACTCAAGAATTACATTTTAGTACTTTTTTCACAACTGACTGAGACCAGTGGGATAACACAGTAGTCTTGCAGACGCCATGGGTTCAATACCTGGTTGGTCACACATGCTCGAGCAACCTGACATTACTGTATTGATGTCAAAGGTACAGTAATATGTGGGTGGTTTAGAAAGTTTCATGGTCTCTGTCGGCATGCCACCTTAGGTGAGACAAAAAATGCGGTCCTTCTTTTATCCCGCAGTAGAATACTAGCCTAGGCTATACAGTGTTGGCCGACAATGCACTTTAATTAATGCCTATCCATGTGGGAGCCTCTGTTTATAAAACAGGCAGTTGAATTGGCTTTACAGTCCTGATACCTGACAAAGACTTAAGACGTCATTTTGGTTATTCAAGCTCTAAATATCAGCTACCATAGGCGGCGGTTCCTAAAGTCATTTTTTTTTAATTATCCAAAATTATATTCAGTGCATTCGCAAAGTATTCAGGCACCTTTACTTTTTCCTCATTTTGTTTACCTTACAGCCTTATTCTAAAATGGATAAAATATATACAGTGGGGAAAAAAAGTATTTAGTCAGCCACCAATTGTGCAAGTTCTCTCACTTAAAAAGATGAGAGAGGCCTGTAATTTTCATCATAGGTACACTTCAACTATGACAGACAAAATAAGGAAAAATAATCCAGAAAATCACATTGTAGGATTTCTAATGAATTTATTTGCAAATTATGGTGGAAAATAAGTATTTGGTCACATACAAACAAGCAAGATTTCTGGCTCTCACAGACCTGTAACTTCTTCTTTAAGAGGCTCCTCTGTCCTCCACTCATTACCTGTATTAATGGCACCTGTTTGAACTTGTTATCAGTATAAAAGACACCTGTCCACAACCTCAAACAGTCACACTCCAAACTCCACTATGGCCAAGACTAAAGAGCTGTCAAAGGACACCAGAAACAAAATTGTAGACCTGCACCAGGTTGGGAAGACTGAATCTGCAATAGGTAAGCAGCTTGGTTTGAAGAAATCAACTGTGGGAGCAATTATTAGGAAATGGAAGACATACAAGACCACTGATAATCTTCCTCGATCTGGGGCTCCACGCAAGATCTCACCCGTGGGGTCAAAATGATCACAAGAACAGTGAGCAAAAATCCCAGAACCACACGGGGACCTAGTGAATGACCTGCAGAGAGCTGGGACCAAAGTAACAAAGCCTACCATCAGTAACACACTACGCCGCCAGGGACTCAAATCCTGCAGTGCCAGACGTGTCCCCCTGCTTAAGCCAGTACATGTTCAGGCCCGTCTAAAGTTTGCTAGAGAGCATTTGAATGATCCAGATGAGGATTGGGAGAATGTCAGATGAAACCAAAATAGAACTTTTGGTAAAAACTCAACTCGTCGTGTTTGGAGGACAAAGAATGCTGAGTTGCATCCAAAGAACACCATACCTACTGTGAAGCATGGGGGTGGAAACATCATGCTTTGGGGCTGTTTTTCTGCAAAGGGACCAGGACTGACTGATCCGTGTAAAGGAAAGAATGAATGGGGCCATGTATCGTGAGATTTTGAGTGAAAACCTCCTTCCATCAGCAAGGGCATTGAAGATGAAACGTGGCTGGGTCTTTCAGCATGACAATGATCCCAAACACACCGCCTGGGCAACGAAGGAGTGGCTTCAGAAGAAGCATTTCAAGGTCCTGGAGTGGCCTAGCCAGTCTCCAGATCTCAACCCCATAGAAAATCTTTGAAAGTCCGTGTTGCCCAGCGACAGCCCCAAAACATCACTGCTCTAGAGGAGATCTGCATGAAGGAATGGGCCAAAATACCAGCAACAGTGTGTGAAAACCTTGTGAAGACTTACAGAAAACGTTTGACCTCTGTCATTGCCAATAAAGGGTATATAACAAAGTATTGAGATAAACTTTTGTTATTGACCAAATACTTATTTTCCACCATAATTTGCAAATAAATTCATAAAAAAATCCTACAATGTGATTTTCTGGATTTTTTTCCCTCGTTTTGTCTGTCATAGTTGAAGTGTACCTATGATGAAAATTACAGGCCTCTCTCATCTTTTTAAGTGAGAGAACTTGCACAATTGGTGGCTGACTAAATACTTTTTTCCCCCACTGTATATATTTTTTTAGCAAATTTATTAAACATAAACAGATACCTTAGTTACACAAATATTCAGACCCTTTGCTATGAGACTTTTTGAAATTGAGCTCAGGTACATCCTGTTTCCATTGATCATCCTTGGGATGTTTCTTCAACTTGATTGGAGTCCACCTGTGGTAAATTCAGTTGATTGGACATTATTTGGAAAGGCACACACCTGTCTATATAAGGTCCCACAGTTGACTGCATGTCAGAGCAAAAACCAAGCCATGAGGTCGACAAAATTGTCTGTAGAGTTCTGAGAAAGTATTGTGACAAAGGCACAGATCTGGGGAAGGGCACCAAAAAATGTCTGCAGCATTGAAGATACCTAAGAACACAGTGGCCTCCATCCTTCTTAAATGGAAGAAGTTTGGAAACACCAAGCCTCTTCCTAGAGTTGGCCGCCCGACCAAACTGAGCAATCGGGGGATGGTCACTCTGAAGGAGCTCCAGAGTTCCTCTGTGGAGATGGGAGAATCTTCCAGAAGGACAACCATCTCTGCAGCACTCCACCAATCAGGCCTTTATGGTAGAGTGGCCATACGGAAGCCACTCCTCAGTAAAAGGCACATGACTGCCTGCTTGGAGTTTGCCAAAAGGCACCTAAAGGACTCTCAGACCATGAGAAACAAGATTCTCTGGTCTGATGAAACCAAGATTGAACTCTTTGGCCTGAATGCTAAGGTTCACGTCTGGAGGAAACCTGGCACCATCCCTACGGTAAAGCATGGTGGTGGCAGCATAATGCTGTGGGGATGTTTTTTATCGGCAGGGACTGGGAGACTAGTCAGGATCGAGGGAAAGATGAACGGAGCAAAGTACAGAGAGCTCCTTGATGAAAACCTGCTCCAGAGCGCTCAGGACCTCAGACTGGGGCCAAGGTTCACCTTCCAACAGGACAACGCAGGAGTGGCTTCGGGACAAGTCTCTGAATGTCCTTGGGTGGCCCAGCCAGAGCCCGGAACTGAACCCGATAGAACATCTCTGGAGAGACCTGAAAATAGCTGTGCAGTAACGCTCCCCATCCAACCTGACGGAGCTTGAGAGGATGTGCAGAGAAGAATAGGTGAAACTCCCCAAATACAGGTGTGCCAAGCTTGTAGCATCATATCCAAGAAGACTCGCAAATGTAATCGCTGCCAAAGGTGCTTTAACAATGTACTGAGTAAAGGGTCTGAATACTTAAGTAAATGTGATATTTCAGCTTTTTATTTTTAATACATTTGCAAAGATTATTAAAAACCTGTTTTTGTTTTGTCATGATGGGGTATTATGTGTAGATTGAGGAACACAAATTAATTTAATCCTGTTTAGAATAAGGCTGTAACGTAACGAAATGTGGAAAAAGTAAAGGGGTCTGAATACTTTCCAAATGCCACAGAGGATCATTAGCTTCTTACTTTTTTTGCTGTGGATTGTTTCAAATCACAGGCGAGTAGGCTTTGCATTGTTGGGCAGTCCGCAATTTTGGCAGCACTCATGGCAATAGACGTAGCTGGTTATTGAGTTGTGCCTGTCAGTGAAAAGCATCTAACATATGTGTGAAGATGTGTCTTGAGTATAATTTGAAATGTTGAGACAAAAAGGGGAGGTTTTGGTGGCAAAGATATAGGCTCATCGCTCTCCAGAATGCACTCGGCTCTCTAGAATGTGCTCAGCTGTCTCCTGCCAATTCATGCACATTAATTGTTTCATTGTGTGAATTGTTTGCCCTTTGTTTACTTGTATCAATTCCTCATTACATATATCACCAGTAGTAGGCTTTATCACATCTGGACATGATTGGGAGTCCCATAGTGCGGCGCAAAATTGGCCCAGCGTCATCCGGGGTAGGCCATCATTGAATAAGAATTTGTTCTTAACTGACTTGCCTAGTTAAATAAAGGTAAAATAAATAAAAAATCTATATAATAAAAATAGTCAATTTACAGTTAATCTCTGTAATTTGGTTACATGCATGGATTAATTACAGTCATTCTCTAAATGGAAACATTGTTTGCAGAGTTCACAACCTACTATTTCATGGTATGAAATAAAACAAGTTTTGGTTTATTTCATACCATGATTTACGAGTTTTGTCAATTTTTATTATTGTCTTGTTTGGAGCGCGCCATGTGAGCAATGATGTGTATGGTTGTTTCTCTATCCTGTTAATGTTGATGGAGTGGGCACGCCTGATCACGCATAAAGTAGGCTACCTGGCCTGCAGCGCGCAAATGTAGGAAAGTGTCCATTTGGGGATGTCTGATTTCTGAACACCACTAATAATACACTGAGCTTCTGTCATTTTTGTAACCATGTGACAATGATTTTGAGAAATGAAATGCGAATATGAAAATCTTAACTGGCACGTAGAAATGGTAGGATACATTCTTAGCATCCCAAAAAGTGAAACTCACGTGCTGCTTGTCAGCTACCAAAGTTTATCATGCAGTTGCGTTATCTTGGAAAGTTTGTATTTTCTTCTTTGCCATGATCAGATCAGAAATTGAAGAATAGGCCTACAAACTTGAAATCGCTAATTATCATGACAATTTAGCCCACTTAGTGAAACTCCCGGACAGCAGTAGTGAGTAGCCTAATTTCATTCCATAGGCTATTGTCCATTTGACCTGTCCTGTTTTTAGAATATGGTGTGTTTGTTAACATGTTTGTTCATATTCACATTGAAGCAAATGTTTTATTTGATAGGGCGCCATTTAGGCTATTTGATCGGAAACATACATGATGTAAAAAGTGTCTCTCTCATGACATTTTTATAAATTTGGTCGCCCTGTAGGCTACAGAAAAGGCCACAGAGGCTGTATACTCTATCTACTGTATAGGCTACATGATTTGACGGAGTATTGGTGAAGCGCCACAGCACTGCGTCTCCAACAACACCATGGAGAGGCGTGCTGTGCATGGACAAGATACATATTATGCACCCCTGCCTTTGGCAAAGTGCACTGCTTATCATGGGGAGGCATCAACGTTCAATTTAATAGCCCAAATGCCACTGTGAGAGAAGTTTTCATTGTTTTGAGGCAGAATTATGTGAGGTGTTATGTGTTGGAGGTGCATCTTGGTCAGTTTAGCTCGGAAAATGCCGCCCTCGTCAATCTGCCGCTCTAGGCGTCCACCTAATCCTGCCTAATGGGCGGGCCTGCCCTACTGTCGGCATAGGGTGGAGCAGGGATGCGTTCTCTGTAACATACTAACCACAATGCTTACTTAACAATAACATTACTCACAAGTAAATGCATGCCTGACATTTCAACTCTTCAAGGCCTAAAGAACCTTATAGTGCAGCCACATAACCCAAGGTGTTATGGTTGAGTTTACCTTGCAAGGTATGTATTCTCTTTAAAAACATTGTTCTCTCCATGTTCTTTTCCCTCCTATAAACAATCATAGCCCATAATTTTCACTGTTCATAATAAAACATTTAAGCTTTTAACATGTTTGGTCGGTTGCACTAAATTTGAAAAAATTCTTGAATGTCAAATAGCATGGCATCTTAAAATACCTTGATGTTTAAGTGCATAAGCCCTCCCCAGTGACTGTATAAACCCTCCCCGGTGGCTTCAGCTGAGGAAACCTCTCCCTATTTCCCCTTGACCAAATATTTTTCTTGTTGCCCGTGGCACATAAAGCAAGACAATGGGAAAAACATCTGGTGAGCAAACAGCATGTCTGATCTAATTTAAAGCACACAGATGGATGTGAAGCATTTGAATGCTTTTTGATTTGGTGTATAGTTTCATCATATGTCATTTGGCTACTCAAAGTTCTGTTTGAGGCACAAACGGTAATGGTGTTTTTGGTTATGACATGCCTTTCCAATGATGTCATCATAGAAATATAATATATGGACGTCATCCGTTCAGTACGAGTCACACAGCTTCAAATAAAACTCCAGGCTGCCAAGTATGGCAGCCTGGAGTTTGCAAAAAGTGTTTACCAAACAATATGTAAGTCCCTCAATAATCACATAGGGGCAGACATGCATTGTGCTTTGGCCCTCCTACGCAGCATTGTGGAAGACCAGGTTGAGGCTGAGCACTTTGAACCATTTTGCTGCTGTGTTGATAATGACCTTTCATTACTTTAGAATTAAATATTTATTTTTTTGCAAGGAGACTCATTTGTTTCAGAGTAAATGTTTCTCTTGGATAGTGACGACTATATGTCTGTATTCTTCCCTTTGTGTTCTCCATTTGTGATGTTTCTTTTGTATGATTGAGTTCTTCTGATTCAGTTCTACTTCCTGTCTCACTAGACACCCCGCAAACAATAATTATCAACCTGACTGAGGCATGGTGGACCTTTTTTTCAAAGTCTTATAGGCCTCTTCTTTTCTCTGAAATGGCTTGATTGTTATGTCATTACAGCCAAAGCTGATATAGACCTACTGATTACATTTAAGTCATCTTAAATCTTAGATGGATTCTGTATAGTCCCAGTCATACATTTGTCTATGGCTGTGTTTAAACAGGCAGCCCAACTCCAATCTTTTTTTGTGTAAATGCAGCCATAGCCCTATTCGGACGGGATACGTTTTACTGGTGGAGCTCAGGTAATGTAATTGTGTATGACCACAAATCACCACATCTGTCATTTTAGTCCCGTCCGAATCTACCATGTCAGTAATTTTTACTTGGCAGGAAGGTTATTAGCCCAACCCTAAAAACCTACTGTTTTTCGGCAAACTCCAAGGTCCTCTGATAATACTTATACCTTGCGTCATCCCTGTGTTGGGCTTCCAAGTGGTGCAGCGGTTTAAGAAACTTTTATTTGAAGGATATTAGAGTTTAACAGGTGCTGCAACCAGTTTGGGTAAGAACATGGGAACACATTTATGCTTAAAACAAAGTGCTATGCAGGTAGCCTACAGAGGAATAATCTGTTTTGTCACATATCAACTTCCCTAGTGTCATACTTCTCTTTTAAAAGATGAAGTGGACGATATTGTGCCAATGAGTTGATAAATTGACAAATCCGTCAGGTAATTAAATGTCTGCGTAGGTTACAGTTCATAGTTCTTATTGATATGCATTATTATTTAGACTTTCTTCGAACTGAAGACCATCAGGCCAATGTTAGGCTATCCCTAGGCATTTGAAATATTCACGTCTAGAAGAGTCTCCAGGTTTCCATCATAGCGGAAAAAATCTAATTACAGGGGCAGTTTGGTAAAGTTAATCCCATCCGGACATGACGTTCTGTAGTAATACTAGTCCTGTGTGAATATTGCTTATATACAAATGTATGACTTGGACTGTACAGAAGTGGCATTTTATGTGTCCTTCGTTATGGCTCCATCATTCTCCTTGACTCTGAAGGGAGGCATTGTTAGAGCTGAGGACTAACTTTGTTTTTGTCCCTAAACCATTTTCTCCCTTGTCAAGCAGCTGTTTGAATTATTATTTTCATGCAGTACTTTGTTTGATACTGTTTGTGAGTTATACCTCCACCCAAACATGAACTGCTGCCTGGACTATAACAGAGATCAACACTAATCTAATTTTAGACTTTGTATACTGTATATGTTAGGAGATCCACATTGACAACAAATCATGAAAACCTTTTTTTTCCCCTAGCAGATTGGCATTATGCTGTATGTGGCCTAGATTTTTCTGCTGTCAGTGCAATCTCAATCATTGTCTGTTTGTTTGGTTTGACACAATCAATTAATTCACAAGATAATTAAACACATTTGAGAAGGACTACTGTTCCCTCTGTCAAAAAATGTGCTTGTCTAAGAACGGAAGAAAGTTGTCAGTAGTCCCATTTAAAAGTTGGTACTGTAAATTTCAATGTCTCTCAATTGATTTATTAATATAGAGCTATGTCCCAAATTGGTTCTCCCAAATAGTCAACCTCTCTAACTCTCTCCACTGAGCAGCAACAAGTGAAGCCATTGTCCATTCGCTCCCAGGCAGTTCTAGTCTTTTTATTGAAGTCTAATGGTGATAATTGTGAGCTTTACATATTTTTCTGTCATTAACCACACAAAGAACCTACTGTAACAGTCCCATTGTTCCTATTTGATATCAATCTGGGAATGAAACCATGGGATCGGAACTTTGGAGTGCAGCTGGCCCCACTTTCATATTTGTTTGTAAGCTTAGCTTGATTAATTGAGACTAAATGTGATTATTGTAGAAAATCAATATAATGAGTCCTTCAATAGGCTTACCCCAAAATGCCCCAAACAGTTTGGTTGTTTGTTTCAAACTTTCAGTTTTGTTTTTGGTACCTGTTTGGGATATAGATAACTATCTATCAATCCTCCTACTGGGAAACCAGACCCAGCCAATCAGAATGAGGTTTTCCCCACAAAAGAGCTTTATTACTGACAGAAATACACTTCTGGTGTGGTTACACGTGGTCTGTGGTTGTGAGGCCGGTTGGGCGTACTGCCAAATTCTCTAAAACGATGTTGGAAGCAGCTTATGGTAGAGAAATTAACATTCAATTATCTGGCAACAACTCTGGTGGACATTCCTGCAGTACACATGCCAATTGCACGCTCCCTCAACTTGAGACATCTGTGGCATTGTGTTGTGACAAAACTGCACATTTTAAAGTGTCCTTCTATTGTCCCCCGCATAAGTTGCACCTGTGTAATGATCACGCTGTTTAATCAGCTTCTTGATATGCCACACCTGTCAGGTGGATGGATTATCTTGGCAAAGGAGAAATTCTCACTAAAAGGGGTATAAACAAATTTGTGCACAACATTTGAGAGAAAAAAGCTTTCTGTGCATAAGAAACATTTCTGTGAATATGACATTCACTGTAAATTCCTTGTCAGAATTGAGGAGCAAAGTCTGAAGGGAAGGTATTTACTGATCTGCTGTAGTGGTGTATGACATGTTCTTGCACTATTCAATGCTCATCACCTCAGGCCTTGTCAAAATCATGGTTGTAAAAAAATATATAATAATAATTCCACCAATGTTTGGTAACTGCCATTTGCAATGAGAGATAGTTATCAGTTTTTATAAAGCTAATCAGTTTTATATGGGTAGATTGTTTGAACTTGGAACTGGAGCTCTGCTGAAAGGATGAATGGCCAATACATATTGGAAATGATATGTCGACTGTGTAAACACAATTCGGGCTATAAACCTGCCCGACGGCTTGAAAAAGTACTTTCCATTGCAATGGCATAAGGTATGATTCGCCATAGAATGATGGACAATTGTGTCATTCTTGAATCAAAACCCAACCCTCGAACAGTGTCACATAAGATAGCTAGACTAAAACAAGATTAGCTGAAATGGAGGTGTTAGCTCAAGTTGCAGGAAATCACACTTGCCTCATACTGTGCTTCTCTTCACACTGAAGCACTTGCAATGTACACTAAATGTACAAAACATTAGGAACAGCCTCAATTTGTCGGGGCATGGACTCTACAAGGTGTCAAGCATTCCACAGGGATGCTGCCCGTGTGGACTCCAATGCTTCCCACAGTTGTGTTAAGTTGGCTGGATGTGGTGGACCATTCTTGATACACACGGGAAAGTTGAACGTGAGCAACCCAGCAGCGCTGCAGTTCTTGACACACTCAAACCGCTACGCCTGGCACCTAATACCATATCCCGTTCGAAGGCACTTAAATCTTTTGTCTTGCCCATTCACCCTCTGAATGACAAATACACAATCCATGTGTAAAGGCTTTAAAATCCTTCTTTAACCTCCCCTATATTTACACTGAAGTGGATTTAACAGGTGACATCAATAAGGGATCATGGCTTTGACCTCTATTCACCTGATCAGTCTGTCATGGAAAGAGCAGGTGTTTTCTACACCGTGTTTAAACACTGGCTGTGACACATTTGATTATTCTCTAGGACCGGTGCTTGGGGTAAAACTCTCACAGTTAAAAAGAGGTGCATTAGCTATTATCTGTAATTTGTTTACTTAAAATGTTGTGCAGACATGATACAATTCAGACCCATCAAATACATATGTCTTTTTTCTACTAGGTTCTACTCTATATACTTGTGTGCATATAGGTTGTGTGTGCCATTGAACAGTGATTTTACATAGGCTAGGTAACTTTCTTTGAATCAGAATGCAGTTGCGTGATGGAGAGAACAAGGATGGTCTGATTAATTCAAATGCCATTATCTTTTTGCTTTTCTTTTCCTCGTGACAGTTCTTCACCTCCTTTCCTTTTTCAAATTAGGTCAAGCTAAAGTCATAAAGAAAGACACAAGGTCACATTCTACAGCCTAGGAATACAAAAGCAACCAAGGACACTCCCTCAAGATCACTGGATCTTGGGGGAGTGTCCTTGGCAGGGAATGTGGGTGTGCTCCTTTGACTGGTGTGGAGGAGTGCGTACTGCGTAGTCTCCATGTCTGACTCCTCACATAACATAGAATTGCTAATGAAATCCATCATAAGGTGTCTGACACACGGTTCCTGGTTGTTAATGATACGATACCCCTGGTCTGTCATAATCTTATGGTCTTTGGAGAGCCACACCTCCTAAGGGATTGAGGTAGGTAATGTTAACCTATATGGCCTTTTTGACACCTCCAGCAATCAAGCTTTGAACTACCTTCCGGCTTCCGCTTTTGAATCCTTGAGAAAAATATACATATAGGCTTCATCCTTGTGCACTGCAGTGAACAGCAAATCTAAAAAGGAAGTGTTGAGTATACTGGAGACGTTGGTGTGCTTTTGTACTACAGTGCTATTACTCAAAGAGAAAATCTGTAGTTGCTACATACACTACCGTTCAAAAGTTTGGGGTCACTTAGAAATGTCCTTGTTTTCCATGAAAACATACATGAAATGAGTTGCAAAATGAATAGGAAATATAGTCAAGATGTTGACAAGGTTATAAATAATGCAATTACAGCCTTGCAGACCTTTGGCATTCTAGTTGTCAATTTGTTGAGGTAATCTGAAGAGATTTCACCCCATGCTTTCTGAAGCACCTCCCACAAGTTGGATTGGCTTGATGGGCACTTCTTACGTACCATACAGTCAAGCTGCTCCCACAACAGCTCAATAGGGTTGAGATCTGGTGACTGTGCTGGCCACTCCATTATAGACAGAATATCAGCTGACTGCTTCTTCCCTAAATAGTTATTGCATAGTTTGGAGCTGTGCTTTGGGTCATTGTCCTGTTGTAGGAGGAAATTGGCTCCAATTAAGCGCTGTCCACAAGGAAAGGTAATGGCGTTGCAAAATGGAGTGACAGCCTTCCTTCTTCAAGATCCCTTTTACCCTGTACAAATCTGGCGTCTGTTTCTTAAACTAGACACTCTAATGTACTTGTCCTCTTGCTTAGTTGTGCACCGGGGCCTCCCACTCCTCTTTCTATTCTGGTTAGAGACAGTTTGCGCTGTTCTGTGAAGGGAGTAGTACACAGCGTTGTATGAGATCTTCAGTTTCATAGCAATTTCTCGCATGGAATAGCCTTCATTTCTCAGAACAAGAATAGATTGATGAGTTTCAGAAGAAAGTTATTTGTTTCTGGACATTTTGAGCCTTTAATCAAACCCACAAATGCTGATGTTACAGATACTCAGCTAGTCTAAAGAATTGTTGCTTTAATCAGCACAACAGTTTTCAGCTGTGCTAACATAATTGCAAAATGATTTTCTAATGATCAATTAAGCCATTTAAAATGATTAACTTGGATTAGCTAACACAACGTGCCATTGGAACACAGGAGTGTTGGTTGCTGATAATGGGCCTCTGTACGCCTATGTAGATATTCCATTAAAAATCAGCCGTTTTCAGCTACAATAGTCATTTACAACATTAACAATGTCTACACTGTATTTCTGATCAATCTTATGTTATTTTAATGGAGAAAAAAATTGCTTTTATTTCAAAAACAAGGAAATGTCTAAGTGACCCTAAACTTTTGAACTGTAGTGTACATTTTGGGATTTATAAATTAATGATATGTACCCATTTGATTCTAGAAGAATATAACTTATAAATGTCTCATGAGCTTATTTCAACTGTCATACCCCATCAGAACTCAACATATAACCTTGTTTTAATCCAATGTTTGTAATCAAAGTACACTGAACAAAAATATAAACGCAACATGTGAAGGGTTTGTTTCATGAGCTGAAATAAAACAAATCCCAGAAATGTTCCGCATGCACAAAAAGCTTATTTAGATATGCCAACCCTGTCAGGTGGGTGGATTATCAAGAAGCTGATTAACAACATGATCATTACCAGTGGTGTAAAGTATGTAAGTAAAAATACATTTTCCCTGACTCAAAAATGTACTCATAACATTTTGAATGCAATTCACGCACTTATCATGAGAACATCTCTGGTCATCTCTACTGCCTTTTGATCTGACAGACTCACTAAACACACATGCTTCGTTTGTAAATTATGTCTGACTGTTGAAGTGTGCCCCTAGCTATCAGTAAATAAAAAATTAATTGTGCTGTCTGTTTTGCTTAATGTAAAGAATTTGAAATGATTTATACTTTTACTTTTGATACTTAAGTATATTTAAAATCAAATACTTTTAGACTTTTACTCAAGTAGTATTTTACTGGATGACTTCCACTTTTACTTAAGTCCGTTTCTATTAAGGTATCTTTATTTTACTCAGGTATGACAATTGGGTACTTTTCCCACCACTGATCATTACACAGGTGCACCTTGTGCTGGGGACAATAAAAGTCCACTTTCAAATATGCCGTTTTGTCACACAACACAATGCCACAGATGTCTCAAGTTTTGAGGGGGCGTGCAATTGGTGGCATGCTGACTGCAGGAATGTCCACCAGAGCTGTTGCTAGAGAATTTAATGTTAATTTCTCTACAATAACCTGCCTTCAGCATTGTTTTAGAGAATTTGGCAGTATGTCCAACCAGCTTCTTCACCTGTGGAATCATCTGAGGGTGGGTGCTGAGGAGTATTTCTGTCTGTAATGAAGCCCTTTTGTGGGAAATACACATTCTGATTGGCTGGGCCTGGCTGCCAAGTGGCTGCACCCCTGCCCAGTCATGTGAAATCCATAGATTAGGGCCTAATTAATTTATTTCAATTTACTGTTTTCCTTTTATGAACTGTAACTCAGTAATATCTTTGACATTTTTGCATGTTGCATTCATATTTTTGTACAGTATGAATGTAAACAAACACTATATAGCCTCAAAACATAGTTAAAACTATGGTTTTGGTATCATGAATGGTCAGTCCTTGCATCCATAGCTGTATGAATTTGAGTGGTTACATTTCTCCAGCCCCATCTTTTTGCCTTGTACTGAAACCAGGGCGGGGAGTTTGCGTTGTTATTGTTTCAACTAAGGATTGCTGCGTTTAAGAGGGTCTTCCCATTTACTAGACTTTTTGAAAAAATACCCTCGGCTACACATATATAGTACCAGTCAAAAGTTTGGACACACCTACTCATTCCAGGGTTTTTCTTTATTTTTACTATTTTCTACATTGTAGAATAATAGTGAAGACATCAAAACTATGAAATAACACATATGTAATCATGTAGTAACCAAAAAAGTGTTAAACAAATCAAAATATATGGCCTCCCGAGTGGCGCAGTGAGTCCAGGCTCTGTCGAGACTCATGGGGCGGCGCACAATTGGCCCAGCATTGTCCGGGTTAGGGGATGGTTTGGCCGGCATGGATGTCCTTGTCCCATCTCGCACTAGCGACTCCGTGGCGGGCCAGGCACAGTGCACGCTGACACGGTCGCCAGGTGTACGGTGTTTCCTCCAACACGTTGGTGCGGCTGGCTTCCGGGTTAAGTGGGCATTGTGTCAAGAAGCAGTGCGGCTTGGTTGGGTGCAGTGCGGCTTGGTTGGGCTCTCGCCCTTCGCCTCTCCCGAGTTGCAGCGATGAGACTAGACTGCAACTACCATTTGGATACCACAAAACAATAAAAATGTATATTTATATTTGAGATTCTACAAAGTAAAGCATCGTAATGTGAAATTACCGCTGCAAGCTCCTTGTATTTGCACTTGTTAGCGGAACTTTTCCTCTCGTCGTGTCCTCTAAAAGCCAATTCTTGCATGCCCACAAACACAGTGGTGTTGATAAGCCGCTTGAGAACACCTGTTTATTCTTCCTTTCTCATTGTGTTGCGCAGTTTGAATACGCAGACCTTTGTCATGATCGATGCAGCTTTTTCCCTGAAGCTTGAATCTGATGTGGGCATTACAGTTGAAGTCAGAAATTTACATACACCTTAGCCACATTTAAGCTCAGTTTTTCACAATTCCTGACATTTAATCCTAGTAAAAATTCCCTGTCTTAGGTCAGTTAGGATCACCACTTTATTTTAAGAATATGAAATGTCAGAATAATAGTAGAGAGAATGATTTATTTCAGCTTTTATTTCTTTCATCACATTCACAGTGGGTCAGAAGTTTACATACACTCAATTAGTATTTGGTAGCATTGCCTTTAAATTGTTTAACTTGGGTCAAACATTTTGAGTAGCCTTCCACAATAAGTTGGGTGAATTTTGGCCCATTCCTCCTGACAGAGCTGGTGTAACTGAGTCAGGTTTGTAGGCTTCCTTGCTCGCACACACTTTTTCAGTTCTGCCCACACATTTTCTATGGGATTGAGGTCAGGGCTTTGTGATGCCCACTCCAATACCTTGACTTTGTTGTCCTTATTTTGCCACAACTTTGGAAGTATGCTTGGGCTCATTGTTCATTTGGAAGACCCATTTGCGAGCAAGCTTTAACTTCCTGACTGATGTCTTGAGATGTTGCTTCAATATATCCACATCATTTTTATTCCTAATGATGCCATGTATTTTGTGAAGTGCACCAGTCCCTCTGCAGTGCACCAGTCCCTCTGCAGAAAAGCACCCCCACAACATGATGCTGCCACCCCCGTGCTTCACGGTTGGGATGGTGTTCTTCGGCTTGCAAACCTCCCCCTTTTTCCTCCAAACATAACAATGGTCATTATAGCCAAACAGTTCTATTTTTGTTTCATCAGACCAGAGGACATTTCTCCAAAAAGTACGATCTTTGTCCCCATGTGCAGTTGCAAACCGTAGTCTGGCTTTTTTTGTGGCAGTTTTGGAGCAGTGGCTTCTTCCTTGCTTGTTTTACTGTGGACATAGATACTTTTGTACCTGTTTCCTCCAGCATCTTCACAAGGTACTTTGCTGTTGTTCTGGGATTGATTTGCACTTTTCACCTCCACAAGTCTGGTTCATCCTTGGGAGCAATTTCCAAACACCTGAAGGTACCATGTTCATCTGTACAAACAATATTTCGCAAGTATAAGCACCATAGGACCACGCAGCCGACATACCGCTCAGGAAGGAGACGCATTCTGTCTCTTAGAGATGAACGTACTTTGATGCCTACAATTTTTTCTGAGGTCTTGGTTGATTTCTTTTGATTTTCCCATGATGTCAAGCAAAGAGGCACTGAGTTTGAAGGTATGCCTTGAAATACATCCACAGGTACACCTCCAATTGACTCAGATTATGTCAATTAGTCTATCAGAAGCTTCTAAAGCCTTGACATCATTTTCTGGAATTTTCCAAGCTGTTTAAAGGCACAGTCAACTTAGTGTATGTAAACTTCTGACCCACTGGAATTGCGATACAGTGAACTATAAGTGAAATAATCTGTCTATAAACAATTGTTGGAAAAATGTCTTGTGTCATTCACAAAGTAGATGTACTAACTGACTTGCCAAAACTATAGTTTGTTAACAAGAAATTTGTGGAGTGGTTGAAAAACGAGTTTTAATGTCTCCAACCTAAGTGTATGTAATCTTCCGGCTTCAACTGTATATGCTCCCTGCTTTTGTTTTGCCGTTTAGCTGAATGATCAATGTTCTTCAGGTCACTGTACCCCCCCCTTTCGCCCAAGACTCTCTACTTTTGATGCTAATTAGTTTTGAACACCCTCACCTTTTCATCCTTCTTAATGAAACTGATCTCAGGCAGAGGTCGACCCTCGGTTTTAATTCACACCTTTTCCCTGTACCCTAGAGAATGAAAGGGGTTCTTCAACAAAAAGTAAACCAAATTTGCGGTGGTGTTGGCAGCAAAAAATGCACACTTGAGCTGGTAGTTAGCTAGCTACTGCTACTTGCTACTGAAGTTTGATATAAATTGCAGTATCTAGACACAAAAAAAGTTCTAAAACCAAAATTTTTTTTTATAATCTACCTCCGTCTCCTGTAATTTGAAGAAACTAATTTGAATTGAATAATATTTTTTTTTAAATCTCAACTATCACTTTTTAATCTCTATCCAATAATGTCACCATCTCACCAAGCCTCTCAACACATAGAACCCCCCCATAATGGTCTGCGGCACAACCCCAATACAACACACTAGGTTAATTCTCTGATCCTAACCCTATGATTGGATGGACAACATGTCAGTTCCTACTGCAAAAGCTTTGATTGGTTGGAGGTCGTCCTCCGGAGGTCGTCATAATTACCATGTAGGTCTATGGAAGGGAGTGAGGACTACAAGCCTCCTAGGTTTTGTATTGAAGTCAATGTATCCAGAAGAGGACAGAAGCTAGCTGTCCTCTGGCTTCGCCATGGTGCTACCCCAGAGAGTGCTGTTTAAGTTACTATGGACCTTCATTGCAAAACAGTCTGCTTTAATAAATTATTTGGTGACATATGAATATATTTAGTATAGTTTTATCTAAAAAGGATAACTTTAGTGTTTCACTATTTTTATGAAATTTCACTGAGGAGGATGGTCCGCCCCCTTCCTCCTCTGAGGAGCCTCCACTCCAAATATTTTCCAGATTTTCCTGTTTGATTGTTTGTTTTTTTTTACATGAAATTGTAGTAACAGCCTGTTACATTCTGAAATTGTCACTGTAGCTTTACATTTCAATAGTGCTTGACTGCACTGGGCCTCCACCGAGAGAAGCAGCTCCCAAGGGAATTATCAACGTTTTCAGTCGCAATTTGCTTTTACCTCATTATGACTTCCATGATATTTATAAAATTAAGCCTGGCTTGTTCTAAGGTAACTTTAATACAGGAGCTTTTAGGCTTACACTAGCTACTATGGTTCAGCTAAATGTCAGCATTCAGCTACAGCCAGCACGTTTATGTGCGAATGCAAAAATGTATTTTGTTTAGCTAGCTATCTTTCTAGCTAACGTAACATAGCTGTGTAGCCTATATTATGATATGAATGACACTGTATGATAACGGTACGATACTTTTATATTCGTATGGGAGGGGTAGACGTTCATTATTATATGCTAACATTACTTGATTATGACGACTGTTGTTAATATTAGTTAGCTAGAGAGCAGGAATAGTTTTTTTGTCAGCTAATTTAAAAGTTGCAATACAAGTTTTTGGGCGACCCAACCAAATTCACATTGAAATATGAGTTATCGATCTATCATTCTCATTAAAAGCGGTCGATCTGTTCTTTGTGCGTTATTTCTATGCTTCCCGTTAAGTTTTGCTTTTGCGTCTTTTAATTTCAGAGTTGTACACCAGCTTTTTGGTAATGGAAAATATATTTCACACCGGTTTAGATGGTACAATGATTCTCTATACTATATTTGCTTGCTTTATCACATAAACTGAAATTAGGCAAACTATTAGAATGTTAGCAACCAGGAAATGGTGTAGCGATTTCTGCATAGTGCATCTTTTTAATGTGTACGGACCAGAAAATAAACCCTTTAATTGTCTGCACATGCTTGTGGATTGTTGCTTTATGGTTTGGTTTGGTTGAATTATTCACAATTGTAATATGTTTTAGAAGAAAAGTTACTTGGATTGTGAAATGTTTTGCTTACTGGCTAGTGGCCACTGTGATATGCACGGTCAAGTTGAGCTGCGGACCAAGAATGTCATGTTGCAAGCCACAATGAAAGGTAAGGCAATTATGTAATGTAAATTGAAAAGTAGAAATCTCTTTGGCCCCTCCGCTCCTTAGACTCTCCTTCATCTCTCGTAGTTGGAATAGGGCCTAAATCTTTGACACTTCCTATGTTTCTCAAGCACATAATTTTTACACTGTCTTGGGAACCTCCCATGTGTTGCTCTTGTGTTCCCCTTTTGTTTGGACAGGCCTCGCTTCACTTCCCTCCATCGGACAGAGATCCATGATTTCATATACAGTTGTGCTGCTTATTTACAGCTACCTGGACATTAAATGAAACAGAGCTTGAGCTGTTCTTGAGATGGTTAGGGATTCTATCTCACCATGTTTTTTTAAACACATTTCTTTAATTCAATTTGAATAAATCAGCCTTGGGTATTAACAGTGTTTTTTCCTGAACAAGGATGTGCTCCTTCAGCATCAAAACAAACATCAAACATACTATAATAATAATAAATTGCATTTGTAGAGCGCTTTTCATTTACAGACATAAATCACAAAGCTGAGAGCTACCATTAAATGGAAAAAAACTGAATGAAAGGGCTAAAAAACGTAAAAGATTGCAAGCAGCCTAGTACTATACAAGATACATACATTTAATAAAGGAGGCGACAAGGACAAAATAATAACTTGAAACTAATATATAAGACTGACAACAGATACCACAACAATCACATTAAGCGAAAGCCAGTTTGAAGAAGTGTTTCTTTATCTCAGACTTAAAGGCAGTGGTGGTCTGGGGCATGCGGAGGTGGGGGGGCTCGTTCCAGAGTCAGGGGCCGAGACAGCAGAATTGTCGGTCGCCCATTGTTTTTAGGTGCGTCTTTGGGCTGCAAGGAGTCATTGATAATTTTACCGGAGTGAACGTGAAGACTGTTTGGGGCTGAAGAGTTCACTGAGGTATTGGGGACCAGAGGAATTGGGGGTTATGAAGGAGAGGGAGTCTGGGGTTGTGTTTATGTTCTAGTGGAATTGGATGTTGTGTTTCCTGATTAGGAGACCAACGGGGAGCTTGTAGATTATGAAAAGGAATGGGGCCTAAGACGGAGCCTTGGGGGACGCCACAGTTAATCGTGGAGGCGATGATTCCACTTCTTAATCTTTTCAAATAAGTAGGTGGAGAATCTTCCACCGTCCTCTGTGGTAGCAGTGTTTTATGTATGTATGTACAGTATGTATGTATTTATGGTACATTTATGGTACAGAACATTCAGCATGGAACCTCTCTATTCCTGAGAAATGAGGCATGAGGAAACACCACACCTCTTTTTTTCCCCCTCCAGTCTTAGCATTCCAGCCTGCCATTCCCCTGGTTTCTTACTTTCAAACAGGAAAGGAAAGTATTAGGGAAGGACATGAATCTGGTTGCTAAGGCCAAGTACAGCAACAAATTAATCACTGTGAAACAACGCTGCACGTGGGTTATCAAAAGGTTTTATCTGCTATTTTGCTTTGCTATGGAGATTATGATTTGTTTTGCAAAGAAGAGAGTATTAAATGCAACAAAGTTGGGATAATTGTTGATAAAATGATTGGCCTAGAAAATCTAGTTAAAGTCATGTGAAAGTACATGTTTATTTCTGACACATACTGAAGTGAATTCACCATTGTGCAATATCCACTTTCTCATTTTGTGTTTAGTAATTCTTAAAGCATAGTGTTGCAAATGGAGGGTCTATTATCGGTAACTTTCAAAGTTTACCAGTAAACTACCGGAGTTTTGAAAACATTCCGGATTTTATGGAATTTTCATAACATATCAAGTATATTTATTTATTTTACTATGCCAATATGTTTTTGTAAATGTTTTGGCGCCAAACTGGTTGCAGTTGTGAAAAAAGTGTATTAGTTGGAAGAGTTGCAGAGTTAATCGAAATTATGCCATTGTTGATTTAGATGTTTTTTCATTAATTAGGCTCTTTTCTCTTGAACCTTAGGTCTATTTAGTAGAAACTTATGGACAATATGTACACAGATATAAGAATTGCATTTTTTGTAATTCAAATATATTACCAAAGTTACCATAGATTACCTGTTAATTACCGAAATTACCGGTAGTTTTGCAACCCTATGTTCCACATAGGAATGAACAGGGCTAAGTAAGTAAGTTTATTAATTTCTGATCAGGTGTGTCCTTGTGTGATTTCCCCACAGTTGACGGACTGGAAAAAGCTTCTCTGTCCAACTGTGATGCTGTGGTGGGCAGCACCCAGACTCCTCCACTGAAGCAGAAGGGGAAGCTCTCCACTATAGGGAAGATCTTCAAACCCTGGAAATGGCGCAAGAAGAAAACCAGTGACAAGTTTCAGGACCTATCTAAAGGTACTTCTGAAGTAGCCTGGTCACATACTGTTTTATTATGCTGTAGCCAACTATTCCATCGCTAACAGCTAACATGAAACTTGTTCTATTCGATATCCTGAAATTACCCCCACAATGCCATTGGTTTGTATCTTGCATGACGCTGAAATGCCTGGCAAGCTACATAGTGTGAATACCCTAACTAATGTAAATCTTGTGATATTTACAATTTACATTTATGTAAAGATCTCGAGCGATAGAATATAGGCTGGCTAGGGGCAGGTTTGAAATTAATTCGGTGCTGCCAAAGAATATAAGTGTGATTCTGGGTTTAGTTTCTCAAGCATCCTCCACTGTCTGTACTATGTAACACATAACTAAATGAAGTGATATCTGATCATCATATGCAGTCATGTTGAGCTCCTCATGTCATTCTAGACCTGGCTTCAAATAAATGTTGTTTTCTTTCAAATACTTTGACCATTTGATGGAGCCTGTCTGGGTGGGGTTTACATTGTTTGTTCGAACCCATCTGTTCCATTGTGCCAGGCAAGCTCAATCAAGTGCAGCTATTTGAAAGAAAACCAATACTATTTGAACCCAGGTCTGTTGGCTAGTAGTGGAAAGAACTTCTCAGGTTCAACTCTTGGTGTGATAATCGTCTTTAGAACACAAACGCTCTCCATTAGCCGTTTTACAGTGAAAGTGATTGTTTGGCAGCATCTCATTTGAACAAAAGCAGCTTTTTGCGCTCTTGCATGGCTAAAGTGTTGGATGGCTGTATCTGTGCCACCAATAGTCAGCAGTGTATCCCCTGTCTATGCCATCCTATCAAAATATCTGTCACATGCAAGGTGGTATAGAATCCAACCTTCTCTTGTGTAACTAGTATGAGTGAAACTTTATACTTCCAAGTCAATCACTTTTTCTATGGAAAACTAGAAGTTAAATTAAAGTTGTAAGCAGATTACATTATCTAAAGGCTTCAGTTCTGAGAATACTCCTCTGATGCAGACTGAAGAATGGTCATACCAAGGACTGTTGCGGTGACCCTATTACCACCACACCGGCAGTCGTGAGTCATGACCGCAGTAAAATTCCACTTGACCGTTGAGTCACGGTAATCTCCTTTTATGCACTCTGGACATGCGTTGGTAGTATCCAACTCGCTAATGACCGTCAGGTCGCTAATAGCCTGGTACTCAGCACTCTATTGTCCCTCTAACAACTCTGACATCAATGCAAATGCCATTAAAAATCACATCAAACACTTATCATCAAAACAGTATCATGCTTTTAAAACTCACTTCACTGTGATCGATCAATTTGAAGAAAGAAGTTCAACAACAGGTTGAAACTGAGTGGAAAACATGGTTGTTGTGAATCTCGTTTCAAAGCCTAATACAACTAAATGGACAGTGCTTTCTAAGGGGAGGATTAATTCAAAACACCCAAAATAGCCTAGTAATAGGGCATTTAAAAAATATATTTTCATAATTAATAAACTAACATTACTCTTAGCTACAGAATATCTCACCACCGTGCGTTTCCCTCTCTCTCCTTTCTCGAGCGTGCAGAGAGGGGGGCTGTCAATAGTTTAAAATGAAATATGTTTTGTTGCAAAAAGAAGTTACTATCAATGTTCCCTAACAGATTTGACTTGGTTTCCCAAATTAAGCACTGTGTAGCTGCAGGAACAGGGTTGGACAGCCCATGGCATACAGAGTTTGGGCGGAATATAACCTGTCGCACAGCGAGAGGCTGTATGCTCCTCAAACAGTGGAGTGAAATAGGTGTTACTATGAGCCCAGTGTGAAAGCAGAGTTTTTCTGGTTGCCACTAAAAAGAGGAGGATCCCAGCTGCTACTATATTTAGTCTTCAGCTGCTCATATTAAGCACATGCTTCACTATAATACCGGAGTAGCCTACCCTGCATGATTGAAAAACAAGCTGTGGGAAAGTGGCCTCCATTCACTATTCGAGTGCATGTGGATGACATGTCTTTTTTCCCCTTCCCCTGTTCTTGCCCATTTTATAATGGGCCATTCTAAATCGAAACAACGTTGACATATTAGTAAAGACAAGAAAACATTTAGAATAGTCTGATGGGTGAAGAGTGTGTGCAGCCTGAGGCAAAGAACAGAGCGCAAGCTTTTTTTTGTGGCTTTATCAAATCTTCAATAGCCTATAGTTGCACAAAGCAGTCCCATATACATTCTAAAGTTTGTATCATTCACAACTAAAGTTGCCAAACAACTCTAAATCTAGCATATAGGACCTGTTTCAAATGATCACTTTTACGCTCAACATAGCCACTTCATATGCTCACTCACTCCAGAATATTTTCTATTTTATCCAGCTAAGTTCAATTATATTCTTCTTACTATAAAATCATATAATCTAAAATAATGGCACAGGATTTATAAGCAATATCTTGTCAGCTAAATGAACAAGCGTACAGCCTATGGTATGGCGCATAGTTAGATAACATACAGTAGGACAACTCATATTATTTTCTTCTGAATACATTTTATTCATATCATAATGTTTAGACCTGCCCAAAATAATGGATTTATTGTGATGATGTATATTAAATGGATTTATTTGACTCTTTTTAAAATGTAGATCCAAAGTGGCTTGTAGCATCAGTGGCTTGTAGGCCTATGTGTGGAGGCCTGGAGATGCTAAACGTGTTTTATGTTAATTAAAAGGTCAATTACTGTGAGACAGGCAGTCATTTGCCTGACAATAACTGTCTGACAAAATGTCAAGACTTCCACAGACCTAGTCATACCAGGTATTGTATTAGTCCTATGTAGTTTACTCCATTTATCTCACTTTGGACAGCCTCTAGTTAGTACTAATCCATTCTCTTGAACACAACTTTACCTAAAGGCTCATGTAACACTTCACTGTGAGATTGTCATGCAAGTACTGTTAATGATAGAGAATAGGAGTTCCATAAAGCCTTAGAGAGATCATAATTTACATATTTAATGGGCTTACTTTCCCGGCTGCATCATGAAACCATTACCCTAAGCTGTCCATTTTTCACATGGCCTGTTCTAATTGATTCCTCTGTGTAATTGTTCCTGTACTTTTATTTAATCCCTAACTTACATTCTGTGTGTGTGTGTGTGTGTGTGTGTGTGTGTGTGTGTGTGTGTGTGTGTGTGTGTGTGTGTGTGCGGGGGTGCACACTGGGTAATATCCTTCCCTGTCATTGCAAAAGGCATAGAATTAATGACTGCATCTGGTCAATGATTAACAACTCTGCCATGCTCATCTCCATAGTTCTGGAGAGGAAAATCTCCACGAGGCAAAGTCGAGAGGAGCTGATAAGACGAGGCGTTCTCATTCCCGATCAAGGTGAGTTATGGCGGGAAAATTAATGAAATTTGCTTATTTTAGTCTGTAAATAGTATTGAGTAGAAGTCCCGCCCCGAACCCCCGTTTCCCTCTGCGTCATCAGGGAGTGGAATACTCCCTGATGTTAGCTGTTGCTGCGATGGGGAAGAAACCCAAACTGCAGTTCCATCTACAGTGGGGCAAAAAAGTATTTAGTCAGCCACCAATTGTGCAAGTTCTCCAACTTAAAAAGATGAGAGAGGCCTGTAATTTTCATCATAGGTACACTTCAACTATGACAGACGAAATGAGAAAAAGAAATCCAGAAAATCACATTGTAGGATTTTTTATTTATTTATTTGCAAATTATGGTGGAAAATAAGTATTTGGTCAATAACAAAAGTTTATCTCAATACTTTGTTATATACCCTTTGTTGGCAATGACAGAGGTCAAACGTTTTCTGTAAGTCTTCACAAGGTTTTCACACACTGTTGCTGGTATTTTGGCCCATTCCTCCATGCAGATCTCCTCTAGAGCAGTGATGTTTTGGGGCTGTCGCTGGGCAACACGGACTTTCAACTCCCTCCAAAGATTTTCTATGGGGTTGAGATCTGGAGACTGGCTAGGCCACTCCAGGACCTTGAAATGCTTCTAGAAGCCACTCCTTCGTTGCCCGGGCGGTGTGTTTGGGATCATTGTCATGCTGAAAGACCCAGCCACGTTTCATCTTCAATGCCCTTGCTGATGGAAGGAGGTTTTTACTAAAAATCTCACGATACATGGCCCCATTCATTCTTTCCTTTACACGGATCAGTCGTCCTGGTCCCTTTGCAGAAAAACAGCCCCAAAGCATGATGTTTCCACCCCCATGCTTCACAGTAGGTATGGTGTTCTTTGGATGCAACTCAGCATTCTTTGTCCTCCAAACACGATTTAGTTGAGTTTTTACCAAAAAGTTCTATTTTGGTTTCATCTGACCATATGACATTCTCCCAGTCCTCATCTGGATCATCCAAATGCTCTCTAGCAAACTTCAGACGGGCCTGAACATGTACTGGCTTAAGCAGGGGGACACGTTTGGCACTGCAGGATTTGAGTCCCTGGCGGCGTAGTGTGTTACTGATGGTAGGCTTTGTTACTTTGGTCCCAGCTCTCTGCAGGTCATTCACTAGGTCCCCCCGTGTGGTTCTGGGATTTTTGCTCACCGTTCTTGTGATCATTTTGACCCCACGGGGTGAGATCTTGCGTGGAGCCCCAGATCGAGGAAGTCTTGTATGTCTTCCATTTCCTAATAATTGCTCCCACAGTTGATTTCTTCAAACCAAGCTGCTTACCTATTGCAGATTCAGTCTTCCCAACCTGGTGCAGGTCTACAATTTTGTTTCTGGTGTCCTTTGACAGCTCTTTGGTCTTGGCCATAGTGGAGTTTGGAGTGTGACTGTTTGAGGTTGTGGACAGGTGTCTTTTATACTGATAACAAGTTCAAACAGGTGCCATTAATACAGGTAATGAGTGGAGGACAGAGGAGCCTCTTAAAGAAGAAGTTACAGGTCTGTGAGAGCCAGAAATCTTGCTTGTTTGTATGTGACCAAATACTTATTTTCCACCATAATTTGCAAATAAATTCATTAAAAATCCTACAATGTGATTTTCTGGATATTTTGCCCTCATTTTGTCTGTCATAGTTGAAGTGTACCTATGATGAAAATTACAGGCCTCTCTCATCTTTTTAAGTGAGAGAACTTGCACAATTGGTGGCTGACTAAATACTTTTTTGCCCCACTGTAAGTTGTTTGTGTCCTCCTGGTACACTGTACTGTAGTCCCCTCCCACACATTGTTAAACACCAATGTAACATTACCTCAAATCTGAATCAAGGAAGAGAAATGTCATTTTGTACTTAGGGGAGCTAATCTAATGGTAAATGTCTCGAGGCGGAAGCCTCCTTTCTTCTTACATTGCTTGTGTGTACTGTATAATTAATGGATGTAGTAAAATAGCTGTCAGTTAAATGTCAGGTAATGTCAGGTAAAATGTACCCCATTCTCACCCCCTGCTAACTCTTAAATGTTTCATTTGCACCAGAGGAGCCAGTGAACTCAGAGAATCTTAATGGCCATGCAATGCCTAGTGTGGGGTCAGATGAGGTCAAAGTTGACATGGAGTCTCCGCAAACACATTCGGAGGAAAAGACAGAAGGGTCGGAGAATGCTGAGGACAAAGCAGGTATATTGGAATGCTTTTAACATGTTTGTCTGCAAGCAGGCCAAAGCTAAATGAAATGGCATGGTCTAAATCCCTTCGGTGAGCTCCAATTGAATAATCCTCCAAGCAGGAGTCTGAACAGAGCAATAACCCATCCACTAATGGTCAATATCACCCTTTTAGACCTGCAGGAGTATTGCCATCTGCTTTTTAAGTGTTGTGGGGGTTCCTCAATTCAATTTTTCCATCCCATATCCATTAACACGTCTCCATCGCTGTTGATCTTTTAGCAGTAGCCCCTGACCGATAGGAATAATGCTGCACACTCCAGCAGAATGAATCCAGATGCACCTATGTTAAATCCCCTTGACAGTCAGATAGGGAAACGAAAGAGCAGAAATCCCCTATTATTAAGCCCTGCAGATAAAAGTAGGCTGTCACTTCTGCAATGATCAATGGCCCTCAGTACTCTACTGACCATAACAATGTGGGCCTCTATTGAACCACTGGAGCCAGAGCTCTGGCCTCTTCAGATCAATAGTAAGCCAATCTACTGCTGGGGTGGCAGGTAGCCTAGTGGTTAGAGCATTGGGCCAGTAACCAAAAGGTTGCTAGATCAAATCCCTAAGCTGACAAGGTAAAAATCTGTCATTCTGCCCCTAAACAAGGCAGTTAACCCACTGTTCCTATGCTGTCATTGTAAATAAGAATTTGTTCGTAACTGACTTGCCTAGTTAAATAAAGGTTAAATAAAAATAAATAAAAAATAAATACTGCTGCCCACTTAAGACCAAAGACAAACTGGGATGACCAGCTAGATCTCTCTGCAACAACACACTCAGAGTGGTTCAGCTGGTCAGTGTGGGTCAGGAAGACTGATTCAAATGAGCCATTTGTCGCCCTGTCCCGGCAGATACCCAGACAATGCCTCATCTACAGTGCCCGGGCTCTGCCTGGCAATAATCTGTTGCTTTATTGAAGGCAGCAGGAGTTTGGTCGTGATAGCTCAGATGAGAGGAATGTAAAGACAAATTATCCTATAATGACTCTATAAGATATACTTTATTAGTCCATACTAGATGGACATTTGTCTTCTGCTTTTTTTCCCAAACCCCTCCGAGATAGATATTGTACATGCATTTCGTGTATATATATTCAGTACCAGTCAAAAGTTTGGACACACCTACTCATTCAAGGGTTTTTCTTTATTTTTACTATTTTCTACATTGTAGAATAGTGAAGACATCAAAACTATGAAATAACACATGAAATCATGTAGTAACCAAAAAAACTTTTAAACAAATCAAAATATATTTTATATTTGAGATTCTTCAAAGTAGCCACACTTTGCCTTGATGACAGCTTTGCACACTCTTGGCATTCTCTTAACCAGCTTCACCTGGAATGCTTTCCCAACAGTCTTGAAGTAGTTCCCACATATGCTGAGCACTTGTTGGCTGCTTTTCCTTCACTCTGCGGTCCAACTCATCCCAAACCATCTCAATTGGGTTGAGGTCGGGTGATTGTGGAGGCCAGGTCATCTGATGCAGCACTCCATCACTCTCCTTCTTGGTCAAATAGCCCTTACACAGCCTGGAGGTGTGTTGGGGTCATTGTCCTGTTGAAAAACAAATGATAGTCCCACTAAGCGCAAACCAGATGGGGTGGTGTATCGCTGCAGAAAGCTGTGGTAGCCATGCTGGTTAAGCGTGCCTTGAATTTTAAATCAATTACTGACAGTGTCACCAGCAAAGCACCATCACACCTCCTCCTCCATGCTTCACGGTGGGAACTACACATGCAGAGATCATCCGTTCACCTACTTTGCGTCTCACAAAGACACGGTGGTTGGTACCAAAAATCTCGAATTCGGACTCATAAGACCAAAGGACAGATTTCCACCAGTCTATTGTCCATTGTTCGTGTTTCTTGACACAAGCAAATCTCTTCTTCTTATTGGTGTCCTTTAGTAGTGTTTTTTTTGCAGCAATTCGACCATTAAGGCCGGATTACGCAGTCTCCTCTGAACAGTTGATGTTGAGATGTGTCTGTTACTTGAACACCGTGAAGCATTTATTTGGGCTGCAATTTGTGCTGGTAACTCTAATTAACTTATCCTCTGCAGCAGAGGTAACTCTGGGTCTTCCTTTCCTGTGGCGGTCCTCATGAGAGACAGTTTCATCAAAGCACTTGATGGTTTTTGCGACTGCACTTGAAGAAACTTTAAAAGTTGTTGACATTTTCCAGATTGACTGACCTTTATGTCTTAAAGTTGCTTTGCTTATTTGAGCTGTTCTTGCCATAATATGGACTTGGTCTTTTACCAAATAGTATACCACCCTTACCTTGTCACAACACAACTGATTGGCTCAAACGCATTAAGAAGGAAAGAAATTCCACAAATTAACGTTTAAGAAGGCTCACCTGTTAATTGAAAGGCATTCCAGGTAACTAACTTATGAAGCTGGTTTGGAGAATGCCAAGAGTGTGCAAAGCTATCGTCAAGGCAAAGGGTGACTACTTTGAAGAAAATATATTTTGATTTGTTTAACACTTTTTTGGTAACTACATGACTCCATATGTGTTATTCATAGTTCTGATGTCTTCACTATTATTCTACATTGTAGAAAACATTAAGAGTAAAGAACAACCCTTGAATGAGTAGGTGTGTCCAAACTTTTGACTGGTATATATTTTATATATATACACTTCCATTCAAACGTTTGGGGTCACTTAGCAATGTCCTTGTTTTTGAAAGAAAAGCACATTTTTGTCAATTTAAAATAACATAACATTGATCAGAATTACAGTGTAGACATTGTTAATGTTGTAAATGACTATTGTAGCTGGAAACGGCAGATTTCTTTATGGAATATCTATGTAGCCGTACAGAGGCCCATTATCAGCAACCATCACTCCTGTGTTCCAATGGCACGTTGTGTTAACTAATCCAAGTTTATCATTTTAAAAGGCTAATTGATCATTAGAAAACCCTTTTGCAATTATGTTAGCACAGCTGAAAACTGTTGTTCTGATTAAAGAAGCAATATAACTGGCCTTCTTTAGACTAGTTGAGTATCTGGAGCATCACCATTTGTGGGTTCGATTACAGGCTCAAAATGTCCAGAAACAAATAACTTTCTTCTGAAACTCATCAATGTTTGTTCTGAGAAATGAAGGCTATTTCATGTGAGAAATTGCCATGAAACTGAAGATCTCGTACAACGCTGTGTACTACTCCCTTCACAGAACAGCGCAAACTGGCTCTAACCAGAATAGAAAGAGGAGTGGGAGGCCCCCGGTGCACAACTAAGCAAGAGGACAAGTACATTAGAGTGTCTAGTTTGAGAAACAGATGCCTCACAAGTCCTCAACTGGCAGCTTCATTAAATAGTACCCGCAAAACACCAGTCTCAACGTCAACAGTGAAGAGGCGACTGAGGGATGCTGGCCTTCTAGGCAGAGTTGCATAGAAAAAAAACATATCTCAGACTGGCCAATAAAAAGAAAAGATTAAGATGGGCAAAAGAACACAGACACTGGACAGAGGAACTCTGCCTAGAAGGCCAGCATCCCGGAGTTGCCTCTTCACTGATGACGTTGAGACTGGTGTTTTGCGGGTACTATTTAATGAAGCTGCCAGTTCTTTCAAAAACAAGGACATTTCTAAGTGACCCCAAACTTTTGAAAACTGTATATACATATACACACATATACAGTGGGGCAAAAAAAGTATTTAGTCAGCCACCAATTGTGCAAGTTCTCTCACTTAAAAAGATGAGAGAGGCCTGTAATTTTCATCATAGGTACACTTCAACTATGACAGACAAAATGAGGGAAAGAAATCCAGAAAATCTATTTGCAAATTATGGTGGAAAATAAGTATTTGGTCACATACAAACAAGCAAGATTTCTGGCTCTCACAGACCTGTAACTTCTTCTTTAAGAGGCTCCTCTGTCCTCCACTCGTTACCTGTATTAATGGCACCTGTTTGAACTTGTTATCAGTATAAAAGACACCTGTCCACAACCTCAAACAGTCACACTCCAAACTCCACTATGGCCAAGACCAAAGAGCTGTCAAAGGACACCAGAAACAAAATTGTAGACCTGCACCAGGTTGGGAAGACTGAATCTGCAATAGGTAAGCAGCTTGGTTTGAAGAAATCAACTGTGGGAGCAATTATTAGGAAATGGAAGACATACAAGACCACTGATAATCTTCCTCGATCTGGGGCTCCACGCAAGATCTCACCCCGTGGGGTCAAAATGATCACAAGAACGGTGAGCAAAAATCCCAGAACCACACGGGGGGGACCAAAGTAACAAATCCCAGAACCACAGAGAGCTGGGACCAAAGTAACAAAGCCTACCATCAGTAACACACTACGCCGCCAGGGACTCAAATCCTGCAGTGCCAGACGTGTCCCCCTGCTTAAGCCAGTACATGTTCAGGCCCGTCTGAAGTTTGCTAGAGAGCATTTGGATGATCCAGATGAGAATTGGGAGAATGTCATATGGTCAGATGAAACCAAAATAGAAAAACTCAACTCGTCGTGTTTGGAGGACAAAGAATGCTGAGTTGCATCCAAAGAACACCATACCTACTGTGAAGCATGGGGGTGGAAACATCATGCTTTGGGGCTGTTTTTCTGCAAAGGGACCAGGATGACTGATCCGTGTAAAGGAAAGAATGAATGGGGCCATGTATCGTGAGATTTTGAGTGAAAACCTCCTTCCATCAGCAAGGGCATTGAAGATGAAACGTGGCTGGGTCTTTCAGCATGACAATGATCCCAAACACACCGCCTGGCAACGAAGGAGTGGCTTCAGAAGAAGCATTTCAAGGTCCTGGAGTGGCCTAGCCAGTCTCCAGATCTCAACCCCATAGAAAATCTTTGGAGGGAGTTGAAAGTCCGTGTTGCCCAGCGACAGCCCCAAAACATCACTGCTCTAGAGGAGATCTGCATGGAGGAATGGGCCAAAATACCAGCAACAGTGTGTGAAAACCTTGTGAAGACTTACAGAAAACGTTTGACCTCTGTCATTGCCAACAAAGGGTATATAACAAAGTATTGAGATAAACTTTTGTTATTGACCAAATACTTATTTTCCACCATAATTTGCAAATAAATAAATAAAAAATCCTACAATGTGATTTTCTGGATTTCTTTTTCTCATTTCGTCTGTCATAGTTGAAGTGTACCTATGATGAAAATTACAGGCCTCTCTCATCTTTTTAAGTTGGAGAACTTGCACAATTGGTGGCTGACTAAATACCTTTTTTTTGCCCCACTGTATATATACACACACATATATATAGATAGATAGATAGATAGATAGATAGATAGATAGATAGATATACACACACATATCTATATGTATTTATGTTGTATCATACAGGGCGCAACGAGTTTTGATCAGTCATGGAAATAAAAGTGATGAAAAAAGAGTGCTAAAAAGAAGATGGAGAACAAGATACTGGAGTTTTGGTGCCGGTACAGGCAACTAGTGCATACATAATATTGCGATATTGTCAAAACAATACAATATATCATCTAATGTAATATCCCGATATGTAACTCTATCGATTTTCTTTGTTCTTCTTCTCTCATCACTATAATACACATTAGGTTGGAGGTCAGGTCATGTCATAAGGGTTTGTTAGACTTCGCTTCATACCTTGGATATGCACATAATGGAGCCACTTTACGTTCTTGACTTTTACGAGTATTAGCTAGACACATTTTGCTTCATGGTCCCTTCTTTCCCCTGATCAGACGTAAGCCTTCCAATCCATTACCCTTGTGTTTGTCTCTCCCTGACTCCCTCCCTCTGGGTTTTGGTAAATTACAGGAGAGGTTGCTCTGCTCCCCCCTCCTCTACCTCCCTTAGTGAGGAATGAAATCAAAGCTACTCCAAAAGGAAACCAGGCCAGAACGCGGGAGGCTAAAAAACATCCCACCACCGCTCCTCCCAAATCAGCTGGTGGGACAACAGCAGGGCGCAGGGACGGGACCGCTGGTGTTAAAAAGCTGCCCAAAAGCACAGGCAAGCAAGCTTCCGCTCCGCCGCCCAAACAAAACCCTCGAAACAATTACATTGGGAACGGTGAGTATCAGTGGTGCTGGTTGGTTGGGAGAAAGAACCCTGTTGGCATGGAGAATGTACCCATCTTCGCATGTGGAAGGCCTCCCACCGCCCATCAGTCCATCCCTCCTTGTTCCCCTTCAAGATTGAATGGTAGTGTCCATACTAGAAGGCTAGAGATTTACAGTAGTTGAAAAGTTTAATTGTTCTTGTTGTGAAACAGGAAGTGAGGAGAGTTGCTTGCAGAGACTTCTCCATTTTCAGACAGCATAGCACTACAATAAGATACGCTGTGTACTGTGTGTCCCATCTTTGTTCCCCTGCCTGCCTGCCTCCGAGGGTTTCTGAGAACCCTTGCTTTTTTTGTATTTGGTGCATGATTATCTGGTTCATGGATTGTTTGGTTTCCCAGGGCGATGTGGCCATGTCTCGTGTCTGTGTGTGTGTGCCAGTGTCCGTGCATGTGACTTGTTTGACTCCACTGGAGTAAACTGTACTACCCAGGGACAATTGTGTTTATTGTAATGTGCATGCCTAACTTGGTATTTTATGAGTTTCTTAGAAGAAATACCAGATTTTGGGCTCTTGATATTTCTGTTTCTGTTTAATATCCATTGTTATAATTTTGAGTACACTTTGTTCTCTTGTTGAGTGTCAGTAGTTTATTTGGTTTTAAATTGCTTTTGTGGATCTGTCAAATGACTTATCCACATTACGACCTCTTTCACAGCCACTAATAATATTTTACTCTTAGACCCTGGCCATGACCTCACTATACGAAGGTGTCTCACTATACGAAAATGTCTCAGTTGGGATATGCAAAAAAAATGAATGCTTATAATACACACTTGTACATTTGTGAAATAGGACAAATATAAGCACCAACCATATAATAATTATAATTTTACTCTTCTTAATCTGTCACATGACCCCCAACATTCTATAGAAGTAATATATGTTTTTTGTCAGGGACAATGCATAATTGACTGTTAATGTGTCAGATTTAGACAAAAGGCTCATGTTTGTCTGTAGTGCCTGGGCAGGTCATTTGACATGAAGGCACTAACAAAAGCGTATAAAATGCTACAGGACATCAGCCAGTTTTTGCCGTTGTGTTTAACAAAGATCTAATGAAGTTTCCTATCCTCTCAGCCAAATCCTCTCATCCTAAGAAAACTGGAGGCACATCCAAGAGCACGGCCCAGTCCTCATCCTCCTCATCGTCCACACCGCGTATCACAAAGACCTCCAAGGACAGGCCTGCCAACCCAACTGGGACAGAGAAGACCAACAAGCGCGTCCTCCTACTAGTAACTGACCCTTCCAACTTCTCTGGAGCTCCCAAGGCCTCCCCAGAGACAGACAGCCTTTCTGGGGAGAGACGGGTCCCGGGCCCTGGGGATGGGCATGGGAACCAGGGGTGCAAGGAGGAGCCCTCTTCTGGCCCAGAGGGCAGGCCTGCTGCTCAGGATGACTCCTCTCTGACTATAATGGATAAAGACAATGCCTCAGGAGCCAGTCCTAAGGACCCTGAGGAGAAGGCCCCTCTGGTCAACAATGCCACTGAGGACACTTTCTTCACCGAGTCTCATAGCGAGAGCTCCATGGAGGAAGCCCTGGGAACTGGGGAAGATGGAGGTGGTGACCGTGGGCAACAGTCGGGGGATGCAGACCATGAGATAGAGAAACGTCAGTGGTATGTATCGATACTGTAACACAGATCTATAGGCTTCTAGTGCAGCAAAACCCTATGGGAAGACCTGGGTCAAATACACTTTCAAGTATTTAAGATATTTGAGGTACACTTGATGTAGATTGAATTCTGCACTTTTGGGACTGTTCCATTGAACCAGGCCAATTAAATCAAGCACATTTTAAGTATTTGAAAATAGTTGAGTTATGTATTTGACCCAGGTTGGAATTAAACGTCTCCTCCAAACTGAAGAAAATAAAATGTTGTCTTACATCATAATTGCTGTTATGAAACTTTAGAATGAAATCTGGTGGCATTGGTGGGAAAGCTCTTTACCGCAATCATGATTCCCAAAATAGTAGAGTATGCTTTAGAAAACTCCAATGAATACATGGTGTAATTCTTACTGCACGTGTAGTGTAAATTGATTGAATAGTTTCAACTGTATTACATGATATGGCAATGTTGTTCGTCATTCTCAGTGTTTTGCAGCTTGAGATGGTTAACATTGGGAGTCATACAGTACTGCAGAAGATGGCACAGCAGTGTAAAAAGCTATCCTGTGTGGGAACATAATTATGATAGGTTTTGCTTTACTGGATTATTTCCCATTGGTACTGCACTTGGTCATGTGTTCAACAGTAAGATCAACACAATGGTCAAAGTCTATAAATTTACAATACTCTACCTTATAGTCACTACCACTCACAGTATGCATTCTAAAAGCTGTTGTTCATAGTTTTCAACCTTCACATTTTACTATGTGCTGTATTCTTAGATGGCTCCTCATTGCCAAAGTACTGTTCTGATGATGAACGGCACCACAGCTTGAGTTCAAAGCCCAGAAAATGCTGTAAATATTTTAGCAGCATCAGCAGCCTAGTTTACCATTTACCGCTACCTGGATTCAGTATTGTCATAATCCATAACGGCTGCTGTGTAATAGGGAGTAACCTATTTCAGCCCTCTATTTAAACATTTGGTGGTGTGGCAAATGGTTGTCTCTCACACACACGTCTGAGTCAGCATAGATGTCATAAACGGTCGTCATAGCACCTGAGCTAAACTGGTTTTACTTGAATTGGGACAGTAAGTCACAGAGCTCTGTCTGTGTTATAGGCCTTAAACCATTTGGAAAGATGATAGTTCACATGACTTGCATGATACCAAGTTCATGAGGAAAAGACCGTTGGGAAAGAAAAGTCCTGTTTTCACCAGCGTTTTTGGTCTATATACCCTTCATTAGAGTTTGTATATCGCCATTTTCCATTATGCAACAAGGAAAACAATGGACATGATAAATAAATCAAAAGACAAGATAAATCAATCCGGTAAGAATGGTTTATCAGGGTTTTGATGATGTGACTCCAGGCCTACCAATGGGATGGGAGAGAAGAAGCTCCACAGTGTTAACCTGGAGAGCCCAGAGGTTACAGTCATCCCAGACAGCACTACGGAGTCTGACTACCAGTCCACAGTCAGCGACTCCGACTCAGATGGGCCCATCCTCTACCGAGACGAAGACGAGGATGAGGAGGACGAGTATACCACAAGTAAGGAATCCGTCGCAGATATAGAAGCTTAAAGCTCATTGTCTTCTAGCCTTTTTAGTCAGTCAGTCAGCATGTGTTAAATGTCTGTCTGTCCAGCCTTTGCAACAAATTCGTCCGTAGCCACTCGTGCACTAGAAACAAGGACTAGAAACAAGGACAAAAAAAGGACTACAAACAAGGACTAGAAAGAAGGACTAGAAACAATGAAAACAACCTTGATAACAATCTCACTTATTGTGTTTCTCTTTATTGGTTGTTTTATATGTACTTCTTGACTTATATTTTATATTTACTGCACAGCACACATTCTTATAAAGCCGTACTCTTGTCCTCTGACTCAGCCCATTTTAAGACTCTCTGGAGGCAGCCTGCATGGCGTAGGCTGGGGGAAGGGGCTAGCTAGATTTTCATGATTATTATTGGTTTTGTAGGCTCCCTAGCCAGTAAGATCCGCCGCAGGGATACCCTGGCCATCAAACTGGGCAACCGGCCCAGCAAGAGAGAGCTGGAGGAGAAGAACATCCTGCCGCGCACCTCTGAGACCGAGAGGCAGGAACTCCGGCAACAGATTCACTCCAAGCTAGTGAGGTACGGAGTACACCCATGGAGTCATGCGCGCACACACACACGGCTACACATGCATTGTGTGTATTTAAGATTGTATTTCATCTGAAATAACTGTTCTGATGTGAGATTCCCGAAAACTTGGTAGCACTAAATCATCTTTCATCCAAGGGACTTAAGATGATATTAGTGCTACAAAGCTTTTGGGGAACTCACCCCTGTTCCCAAATCACTGAGGTATTGTCTCTCTTTCATTCTCCCTCTGTCCCTCACAGACGACTTAGTCAGAGGCCCAGCACTGAGGAACTGGAGCAGAGGAACATTCTGAAACGTGAGTGACCACAGACAGATGCCACCACAGACAGACAGCACCACATTGGCCCCAGTCAGAGCACAGCAGCACAACAACCCCTTAGTACTGTACAAGACATTTCCCCCACACAAGGTCTGTTTGTCTTCTGGCCTTGGCCATGTGTGTTTTTCAGATTATATACTGAACAAAAATATAAATGCAACAGTCAAATCTTTGAAATGGTTACATGAGTTACAGTTCTAATAAGGAAATCAGTTAATATATATTTTTTATGGATTTCACATGACTTGGAATACAGGTATACATCTGTTGGTCACCAATACCTTTAAAAAAACAGATGCAGGGCGTTGATCAGAAAACTAGTCAGTATCTGGTGTGAGCATAATTTGCCTCATGCAGTGCGAAACATCTCCTTCGCATAGTTGATCTGGCTGTTGATTGTGGGCTGTGGAATGTTGTCCCACTCCTCTTCAATGGCTGTGCAAAGTTGCTGGATATTGGCAGGAACTGGAACATGCTGTCGTACACGTTGATCCAGAGCATTCCAAACATGATCAATGGGTGACATGTCTGGTGAGTATGCAGGCCATGGAAGAACTGGGACATTTTCAGCTTCCAGGAATTGTGTACAGATCCTTGCGACATGGGGCCGTGGACTATCATGCTGAAACACGAGGTGATGACTGCGGATGAATGGCACCACAATGGACCTCCAGGATCTCGTCACAGTATCTCTATGCATTCAAATTTCCATCGATTTAAAATGCAATTGTGTTTCTTGTCTGTAGCTTATGCCTGCCCGTACCATAACCCCACCGCGACCATGGGACACTTTTTTCACAATGTTGACATTACCAAACCAATCGCCCACACGACACCATACACGTGGTCTGCGTTTCTCTAAAACAATGTTGGAGGCAGCTTATGGTAGAGAAATTAACATTAAATTATCTGGCAACAGCTCTGGTGGACATTCCTGCAGTCAGCATGCAAATTGCACACTCCCTCAAACTTGAGACATCTGTGGCATTGTGTAGTGTGACAAAGATGCATATTTTAGAGTGGCCTTTTATTGTCCCCAGCACAAGGTGCACCGGTGTCATGATCATGCTGATTAATCAGATTCTTGATATGCCACACCTGTCAGGTGGATGGATTATCTTGGCAGAGACCAAGACTTTATATGTTGCATTTATATTTTTGTTCAGTGTAGATAGTTCAGTTCCACATGACCTAAACAGCTGATGACTTTATCCCATTCAGTCAAAGGTTGATGCTAGACTAGTTACGTTTTCATAAGGAGACGGTGTATGTATAAATTAGCCCCGCTGGAATCCAAGACAAAGGTGAAGTTGTTCTCCTGGCTTGGACAGCTGTGCATCAAGGTCTAATGGTGCATTGATGTGGAGGGAGGCCAGTTATCGACTGATGGCTCATTTGCTTGCCCAGTTTATTGGTTAGTAAATCAATTTTGTGAAACACATTACGCCAGATTGAGCATGACCAGGGAACATTTACATTTTTAAGAGGATAACATCTTGAGCTCTTATTGTGCCAGACAATGTTTTATATTTTTGGGTCAGAGAAGGTCAGGATAAAAGTCAATAGGAATGTGTTATTTATGTTTACGTGGTTATTCTCTCTATCTCCTAGAAGCCAACTTTCTTCTAAGCAAATCAAACTTAATCTAAAGTGCATCGGAACACACTTTACAGAAAAATCTAAGGCTTAAAACATGTTCCTGTAATACAGTCAATGCTCACGTGGAGACTTCCTGTCTATTAAACAGGAAGCAGTGAAAGAAGGGGACATTTTGTTGTTGTCATCTTGCTGGGGTGTTTAATGCATTATTTAGGAGATATTTGTGGTGGAATCATAATGCATGAGGCTAAGAGAGAGAGGGCAGTTAACTGACTGTTGCCTTATTGAAATCAGATGAGTAGGCTTCCAGTGGCAAAGGTTTCACGCAAAGGCAAAGGTGCCTTTCATGCACATCTGTCACACACTCAACAACTACCTGTTGAAGAATATAACACAGGTCTACACTGTGCTCTGGTTTAAAGAGTTGACTATGAAGAAAATACAACTCCAAATCAAAGTTTGTCAGATGTTTTCAGACCTCAAAAGCAGACTTCTGTTGAGATAAGTCTATGTCCCAGGCCATCTGTTTTTGTAGATGCAGCCATATGGCACGCTCCAAAATCAATAGGAAAGATAAGCACTGTATCAATTCCATACTTTCCATTAACCACATTGCTTAATTACTATATCACTATATTGGGTAGTGAAGTACCACCTTAGCCTACTTACAACTTATTTTCAATTTCACTGCAGAGACGAATGAAGCTGATAAACATGAAGCCATACAAGAGATTAAAAGGAGACTCTCCCGAAAGGTACTGTCATTTATACTTTATTTAGGCACACCAATACTTGGCTTGCTGAACGTCTGCATCTCATTAGACATAAAATGTATGTAATGACTCGTGTTGATACAGTGCATCCGGGAAGTATTCAGGCCCCTTGATATTTTCCACATTTTGTTACGTTACAGCCTTATTCTAAAATTGATTAAATTGTTTTTTTTGCTCCTCATCAATCTACACACAATACCCCATAATGACAAAGAATTTTTGCACATTAATAAAAAAAATATATAATAATAATAATGAAAATCACATTTACTTAAGTATTCAGACCCTTTACTCAGTACTTTTTTGAAGCACCTTTGGCAGCGATTACAGCCTCGAGTCTTCATGGGTATGACGATACAAGCTTGGCACACCTGTATTTGGGTAGTTTCTCCCATTCTTCTCTGCAGATCCTCTCAAGCTCTGTCAGGTTGGATGGGGAGTGTTGCTGCACAGCTATTTTCAGGTCTCTCCAGAGATGTTCAATCGGGTTCAAGTTCGGGCTCTGGCTGGGCCACTCAAGGAATTTCAGAGACTTGTCCCGAAGCCACTCCTGCGTTGTCTTGGTTGTGTGCTTAGGGTCGTTATCCTTTTGGAAGGTGAACCTTGGCCCATGTCTGAGGTCCTGAGCGCTCTGGAGCAGCTCTGTACTTTGCTCTGTTAATCTTTCCCTCTATCCTGACTAGTCTTCCAGTCCCTGCCGCTGAAAAACATCCCCACAGCATGATGCTGCCACCACCATGCTTCACCGTAGGGATGGTGCCAGGTTTCCTCCAGACATGATGCTTGGCATTCAGGCCAAAGAGTTCAATCTTGGTTTCATCAAACCAGAGAATCTTGTTTCTCATGGTCTGATAGTCTAGGGGACTTTTGGCAAACTCCAAGCGGGCAGTCATGCACTTTTTACTGAGGAGTGGCTTCCGTCTGGCCACACCACCATAAAGGCCTGATTGTTAGAGTGCTGCAGAGATGGTTGTCCTTCTGGAAGATTCTCTCGACTTCACAGAGGAACTCTAGAGCCATTGGGTTCTTGGTCACCTCCCTGACCAAGGCCCTTCTCCCCAGATTGCTCAGTTAGGCCGGGCGGCCATCTCTAGGAAAAGTCTTGGTAGTTACAAACTTCTTCCATTTAAGAATTATGGACGCCACTGTGTTCTTGGGGACCCAAATGTTTTGGTACCCTTCCCCAGATCTGTGCCTCAACACAATCCTGTCTCTGAGCTCTACGGACAATTCCTTCAACCTCATGGCTTGGTTTTTGCTTTGTCATGCACTGTCAAATGTGGGACGTAATAAAGACAGGTGTGTGTCTTTCCAAATCATGTCCAATCAATTGAATTTACCACAGGTGGACTCCAAGCTTTAGGAACATCTCAAGGATGATCAATGGAAACAGGATGCACCTGAGCTCAATTTTGAGTCGCAGAGCAAAGGTTCTGAATACTTTTGTAAATAAGGTATTTCTGTTTATTAGTTTTTATAAATGTGCAAACATTTCTAAAAACCTGTTTTCACTTTGTCATTATAAGGTAGTATGTGTAGACTGAGGGGAAAAAAGTATTTAATCAATTGTAGAACAAGGTTGTAATGTAACAAAAGTGTAAAAAGTCAATGAGTCTGAATACTTTCCGAATGCACTGTATATTCGGTACACAGATCCATCTGGTGGACACAGCTGGAACTGAAATAACTGGAACCAAACATGTCAAACTCATGTAGACTGAATATATGGACTGAACTCCTTAGAATGAATTACCAAACAATGTCTTGATTTCTGAATTACCAAACACATTTCTAACTCATTTGTTCCTTGTCAGTTAGTTTTTTTTTTTGACAAAGTAAAATTCAGCAATCGTATGACTCAGTTGCCACAGTGCGTACTGTAGGGCATTCCAACTCTGTGTGAGCAGCATGCCTCAAAGTGTAGCATCAGGCTGCTTGAAATTCCTCAGATTGCTCGCCGCCAGTGGTGGTAGGTGGGGAAGAGGGGATTGGCCAGGGTTAGGCCAACGAGGCTTGACCTCAGCTATATTGAGAACCGGAGTCTAGTTTCAACACTGTGCTCCCGTATGGCACAGTATGGCACTTTTCCCACAACTCTCTACCCATCTTCTCCCATGCCCCAACTGTTTTATCTACAAGTCACAATTTACAGTTGTCAATCACTGGTTACTTGTGTGTGTGTGTGTGTGTGTGTGTGTGTGTGTGTGTGTGTGTGTGTGTGTGTGTGTGTGTGTGTGTGTGTGTGTGTGTGTGTGTGTGTGTGTGTGTGTGTGTGTGTGTAGCTGAGTGTGAGGCCCACAGTAGCAGAGCTGGTGGCTCGACGGATTCTGCGCTTCAATGAGTATGTGGAGTGCACAGATGCTAAGGACTATGACCGTCGTGCAGACAAACCCTGGACCAGGCTCACTCCAGCTGACAAAGTGGGTCCCAGACTACTGTATAATTGTATTGCAAGAGAACCTAAAATACATGACATTCATAATGTGATTCAATACTTGGAATAAGACAGGTTATAAAAAGGTGTAATTAAAAAACGTTTTAGAATTTTATTCCTCATGCATATCACATACTGGCCAGCAGCTCAACCATACTCTAGATACATTATTCACAAATAATAATAATGATTTATCATTTAAAGCTGCAATATGTAACTTTTTGGGCAACCTGACCAAAGTCACATAGAAATGTGAGTTAAAGATATGTCATTCTCATTGAAAGTGATATGTTCTATGTGCGCTATTTCTATGTTTCCTATTCTTAAGTTTTGATTTTGCATCTTTTACTTTAGGTTTTGTACACTAGCTTCAAACAGCTGAAAATACAATATTTAGGGTTATTGAAAATATATTTCACAGCGGATTAGATGGTACAATGATTCTCTACACTATGCATTTCTTGTTTTGTCACAAACTGAGGTTAGGCGAATTATTCTAATTTTACCAACCAGGAAATGGTGGAGCGATTTCTGCATATAGCATCTTTAATCTTCAGTTATATGAAACATGTTTGCCTGTCTGAAAGTATTGATGTTCTGATTTTTTTTTTTTTTGTAAATTAAGACTTTGATCTTGAATGTTTATATTCCCTCAGGCTGCTATCCGTAAAGAACTGAATGAGTTCAAAAGCAAAGAGATGGAAGTGCATGAAGAGAGTAAGCAATTCACCAGGTAATGACAACTTCAACCTTATTGACCCCCAGCCATTACAATTCATTATGTTATGAGTCATACAAGATAATAAACTGCTGTTTGATTTAGTCTTAGTATGCAGTGTACGATAATAGGCAGACTGCCGTTCTGCATCTGTTTTCCCTGTGCCTTTGCAGGTTCCATCGGCCCTGAGGTGTCTATTTCTCCAGTGGGGGTCCTGGTCGGCTGCCGGCCCTGCCTGAGGGCTTTTTCTTCCCGCTGCCCTGTGTTCCGCTGTGGGCTTCACCGAAGCCTGGAGCCTAGATGCCCCTAGGCACGGACACATGGACAATGTCCCTTGGGGCAAACCGGTCTCCAGCTATAGAGATCAATGACATTGGGCCACACCTGGTTACACAGACCAGACTGAGCTTTAGTGTTGTGTGGAAAGATACAGAGAGAGAGCGAGAGGCCAATATCCATCCAGAGAAAGTGAATGGGCCGAGCCCATGCCCATTCACCGTCTTTGCACACTTTGAAGAAAAAAAACTGTTGCACTTTGTAACACAGCGCTGGTTGAATTACCCACATACTGTACCTGTTGGCTTCCCCTAACGCCCCCTAACAGGCTTTGACCACGTCCCTGTGAAGGGGAAATGGTTTTGCAACTATGGTGATGTTGTAGGTTAGGCAAGTCCAGGCAAGGGTAACGGTAATCAAATCAATACAGCGTAAACAGTGCAATGAAATGCTTACTTGCGAGCTTCCTCAAAAGTGCAATGAAAAATATAAACAAATCACATAGTTATAAGCTTAATGTAATGTAAGTGCATGGGAAGGAGTGTTTAAGAAGGAATGGTCACTTTTACTGCCATGTGGTTTTGATGGTGGAAATGAAGGTGTTTTAAGTCTTGTTTTAAGGGGTGATTTGTTCATGCTAATCTTAAAGTGGCTGGGACTACATGAATTGTGCCTAGATACTAACCATTATGTATCATTACTATATGTGTCATGCTTTTTGGAACTGTAAGTTACCATTTATTGAGCATATCTTTATGGGGACAGTGCAGAGTGGACCCTTTTGATTGGTGTAGGCAATTCTTTGCAAATTCCCCTCTATCTGTAAGTCATACAGTGAGTTTCCAAATTTAGAGCAAGTTCAGACAAAATTGGTCTGCTTTTGATTGGTTGAGCTGTTCGTAATGGATGGTCTGTGTAGTTTGAAAGGATGTGGTAAATGTTAGCATTTTACAGACCCAGATAAATCCATCAGGAGCTTTTTCCTGACCATAAAATATCCAAAATGTATTTTGTAAAGCATTTCTTTGACATTTATGTGATCAGGTGCACCAATCCATCAGAATTTATATTCATTTCAGACTGCTAAGGGCAGGTGTAGAATATGGGAGGAGAACCACAGTATTCATGTCCATTTCTTTCTCGTTCTATAGATTTTTTGTAAGAAAATGTATATCTGATGCATGATCACAACTTTACTGCCAATTACCTGATAGATTTTTACATTGATGTGATGTACAGGACAATTTTCGTAGTTTCTTTTTAAATCCACCCAAATCTCGATTAATGGCGCTATGTGCTGTTCATATGTGAGTACTGTATCTTTGAATTATGTCATGTACATAATAGTAATGTATATGCAGTTATTGTCACTCCCATATATATATCATGCATATAGGTCTATACGTGCATTATATGCCTCTAAATGTCTTTATTTTTCAGTTGTTGATTACATACTGTAGATACCATTTATGCGAAACATCAACGGTGTATGCTCAGTAGGAATATGCCATAACCCTTCAGTATTAACTACATAGACTGAAAGTGACCCCATGGCCACTGAATTGGTGTCACATGTTGACTTAGACATCCATTAGGATGTCATGTATATTGATGAAAATACACACACTGTATGTCTCACCGTCATTGTGTATTGGTTTGTATGAGAGACCTTTTTTTTGTACTGCGTCTGATCATTGTGGAAGTGTGTTTGTGTTGAAAATCATCTGTGCAGTGGAAAGTAATGTCTGCCTGGCCTGAACCCACTGTGCAACTGTGAAGCCATTGAGTGGGTCAATTAAAAGCTGAGCAAGAGGGGGTTCACTCGGTCTCAGTGGCATGTTGTCTTTCTATCTGGTCCTTGATCCTAGTTGAGAAGGGATAGTCCAAAGCACCTCTGTGGATCTAGGCAGCATCAAGTGCCAAAAGTAGAACGTTCAGTCTCTTAGAAGGGTCAAACTTACAAGCAGGACTGCACACTTGACCAAGACCACACGTCTCTTTTTTTACCTTTATTTTACTAGGCAAGTCAGTTAAGAACAAATTCTTATTTTCAATGACGGCCTAGGAACAGTGGGTTAACTGCCTGTTCAGGGGCAGAACGACAGATTTGTACCTTGTCATCTCTGGGATTTGAACTTGCAATCTTTTCAGTTACTAGTCCAACGCTCTAACCACTAGGCTACCCTGCCGCCCCCAAGTAATATTCTTTGTCATATTTTGAAACAGTGTATCTCTGTGCTGGAAATATATGTAGCTAATATGTGTGTGGAAGATACTTTATGTGAATGTCTATTGGAGTGGAATGGGTTACTTTTGAGCCGTTTGTTTGTGACACCTGCTAAACTCACGTTTTATGCAAACACACAGATGGTTTAAAAGTTGCTTAAATGTCTTAACATTTTACTAGAAGTAAGACAGATGCAGCATGTCAATTTGTATCACTTACCATTGGGTTACATCAACACAACTCACATGGATGAGGGTTTATTGGTTTCAGTTTGTAGGTTAATGTAGGAGTTGCAGTCAAACCTAAATTGCTTGTCAGTGGAGGCTGCTGAGGGGAGAATGGCTCATAATAATGGCAGGAACGGAGGGAATGGAATGGCATCAAACACCTAGAAACCATGTGTTTGATGTACTTGATACCATTCCCGATTCCGCTCCCATCATTACCTTGTGGTGCCACCAACCTCCTACTTACATTTGTGCACATATTTGTGATATTGGCCATTGGTTTCAGAGGCTCCGCAATATGGCATGACATCATCATACAGTACACAGCGAGGCAACTTCCTGTTTACAGCCATGAACAACAACAGAGTGTGTGAGCTCGTTTTGCACAGCCGGGGGGACGCCGAACCGTGTAACCAAAGGCAGAGTTTGCTGTTGTAATTAATTGCTGTAGAGCCGGGGGCAGCAAAATGACTAATTGTCATACAGATCAAAAAAGCAAGACTTGTTTCTCAGACAGCACCATGACACTTCCATTTGTCTCTGATTCAAATGGCTATTAACGTTTGTTAATCTGAAGTGCTATCTCCGCCCACCTGGGCAACAGCCAAGGGACCGGGGCCTTGCAAAACAAGCTCGCTCGATTTCAAATCTGCCAAAACCGCTTCTATTGGATGTTTCCAAATTGTGGCCTCCTTTGCGGCATGCCTACACTGGCAAGAGCCAATAGCAGTAATATTAATACATGGGACTTATATAGCGCTTTACAATTGTAGAAACTAAAACAACAAAAAACACCAGACAAACAACAGGAAGAAACATGAAACAAAGAGAAAGGGGTAGGGCTTGAAGGTAGGAAATTAATGGGGCGGCAAAGGCAGATTGATCAGTCACTAGCCCTGTTTATACCTGGTGCTAACATGTGTCCTTTGTCCTAATCTTGTCCACATTTTGATTGTGCCCATATATTTAGACAGGTGTAGATGATTTAAAAGACTTATTGTGATTAGATCTTATAAGTGTAAACCGACAGGATCAGCACAATATCTGGATGAAGGACGCATGTAAGAACTAGGTATTAACAGGGCTAGTGATGAGTATATTTTGGTGTTCTCGTCCTTTGAAAAAGGAGTGGCAGACTTGGCAGATTCGTTATTGACATCATTAAGCAGCAAGTTGCCTAGTTAAATAGGTTAGGTTAAATAAAAAAATATATAGAAAGTTGCCCCACTGTGTGGGATGATGTCATACTGATGAGTAAGCTGTAATCAATGGAGCAGTCTAGCCAGTAAGGGACACAACATTCATTGTGTACACCCTCACCTTGAAAGAGTGAAACTCTTTCTAATAACTCTCCTATCAAATATTTTTTTATCAAAACCACTTAATAGCCTTCTGTTGTCCGAGGCGCTACTTCCACATTGTACACCCTCACCTTGAAATATTGAAACTTTTCTACTAAGTCCCCTATCAAATCTGTTTTGATCAAAACAGCGTAGCCTTCTATCGTCAGAGGTGCCAGGCCTGTAATAGGAGATTTAAACGATATTTACAATGTTTTTCTCCCGTCTTGTTTACTCCCCTGCTCCTGAAATGTCCACAATTTGTTCAGGTGGAGATCAAGTGAAATCAAATATAAAAAATAAAAAAATGCTGTCCTGGCTTGATAATTTGATGTATTGTAAGAATTATTTCACAACTATAGAAAGTTTTAATTTACCTCCTAGACCTAGACTATGCATTGACCTTGTTTAGTGGTCATTTAACGCTCTTCTAATCATATCTGGAACACAGTGTAGCTACTATTATAACTCATAATTATATATCACAGACCTAGGGTTGCAAAATTCTGGTAACTTTACCAAAAATCGCCAGTTTCACAGAAATTGGAGTATTCTGGATTTTCTGGTATACAGTCCACATATGTTGACTAATAGTTATATAAATGCAATGCGGCCCACTCTAATTGAAGTTGATAAAGCCAGGCGTTACATCCATGTTTCAATTGTCTCAAGGCTTAAATATCCTTCTTTAACCTGTCTCATCCCCTTCATCTACACTGATTGAATTGGATTTAACAAGTTACATCAATAAGGGATCATAGCTTTCACCTGGTCAGTCTATGTCATGGAAAGAGCAGGTGTTCCTAATGTTTTGGACAATCAGTGTACACACCAATGTATGACAAATGCCTCAGGACTGCCATGAAAATAATTTCTGTGCTTTCCCATTATCTATTGACCTTTTAATTTAATGAACGACTGCAATGAAGTGAAATGAATCAAATGGAAAAATATATAATTTAAAGAGTAATTAAAATCAGTCAATACAAATCCAACTTGAATATTAATAGATGTTGTTGGTAGCAATGTAATTTCATACCAGGATAGCTAAACCTATTGTATGGGTTGTGATATACTGCTCTGAACAGGTTGCAAATGGCTTTCACGATAAATCAAGTATTGTTCCCCTACTAAATACCACTATACAAGTTTAAAAGTTACTGTATTGTGGCAGGTAAATTATTTTTAAAGGTTGCTAAATGAACCACATGTCCTCTTTGTGCTCCTCACAGAATGCATGTCACTTTAATTGGTCACAGACTGCTACCAAAGTACATTAAAGGATAAATTGATAACCCAATTTTTCACAGCTCATCTGCCATTCCAGCCTGTCAGCTATCTGTAGAGGCTTCGGCGGCATGTGTGTAATGAAAGTGCCTCTGTGAACGGGTTAAGGAAAGCGGCTCATCCTAGCAAAGGCTCTGTCTAAATGATACATCTTGTAGATGTCATGCACCTGGAAAATGGGATTTCACTAGCAGGATGACTTTCCCCATCTGATACACTGCCTAGGTTTATTTTCCATCTTGATCTATAAATACGAAAGGCAGTGTTCAATCTGTTTTTCTCCCAGATGGATGTTCCTCTTTGTGAACCTGGGATTTATCCATTTTAATGTTTTCTATTACTTCCTAATGAGTTTAGAGAACAGGTTATTGTCAATAATATCAAAGGCTGCACTGAAATCAAACAGTACAGCTCCATAAACCTTCTTATCAATTTCTTTCAAGCAATCGTCAGTCATTTATGTCATTGAGGAACATAAGCATGCTGGAAGTCTGTTAATTTATTTACAGAGAAATAGCATTGTATTTGGTCAAACAATTTTTTCCCCAACAGTTTGCTAAGAGCTGGCAGCAAGCTGATAGGTCTGCTGTTAGAGCCAGTAAAGGCTGCTTCTTGGGTAGCGGAATGACTTTGGCTTGCCTCCAGCCCTGAGGACAAAGACTTTCCTCTAGGCTCAGATTAAAGATAACTATGACAGATAGGAGAGGCTATAGTGTCAGCTACCATCCACAGTAGCTTTCCATCTAAGTTGTCAATGCCAGGAGGTTCGTCATTATTGATCTCTAAATCATTTTTCCACCTCTACCAAACTAACTTTACATAATTCTAACTTGCAATGCTTTTCTACAGTATTAGTAAAAATGTGATCAATACATGTGCACGATCTTGTTCCTGTAATGTTTGTAAACACTGGTAGGTTGATTATTAACCTGAACCAGATTACCGGCACTAGTTACAGTGAGAAGCTTCCTCTTGAGCGGGCAGGTTGATGAAAACCAGTCAATATTCAGGTCCCCAAAATATTCAGGTCCCCATCACATACGCTATCAAGCATTTCACACATATTATTTAGATACTGACTGTTATCACTTGGTGCCTATAGCAACACCCCAAAAGAAAAGGCTTTAGATGTGACAAGTGACCCTGCAACCACAACACTTCAATAGCACTTGACATAAGATCTTCTTTAAGCATTAAAGGGATATGGCTCTGAATATATACAGCAACAACTCCCCCAAGTTGAACCAAAGAACCCATAGGCTTGGCTCTCTCTTTCCTTCCAGGCTTTTGGGAAGGAGGGTGGAAAATTAGCCTGTCATAGCGGATGAAAGCAATGACCTCACGCGTTCACTCAATATGGATGAAAATACCTTCACATTAAAGCTACTTTTCCTGGGTCTATAAACAATTACATACACTAAAGCAATAAATAACACAACACATTATAACACTACTATATAACTACTCTACCATAACATATCTACAATACAAAATCTATAATACAGCAAAATAACAATTTTATTTGTGTGTAGATTGCAGCGGTGCATGTCTCTTCACAGTCTGCGCTGTTCCATAACATGTAGTTTTATATATTTTTTTTAATTCCATTTTACTGCTTGACTGAGTTACATGATGTGGAATAGAGCTCCATCTAGTCATCATTTAGAAATGAAAGCACTTTATGTATCTAGTCCCACCCTTTAAAGAAGTATTTGGAAAAATTCACTTAGTGTATTAAAGTAGTCAAAAGTTTAGTCCCACATTCCTTGCACACAATGACTACAGGCTTGTGACTATACAAACGAGTTGGTAGGGTCACACAAGCTTGATGTAGTCATTGTGTATAAGGAATATGTGTCCAAATACTTGACTTTTTCAACTGGGGGGACACATAAAGTAGATACATAACGATACATTAAGTACTTTCATTTCTAAACGGTATTAAAATACCCTTAAAAAAGGTGACATCCTGTACTGTCACCTCATTTCTCAAATCCAAAATACTGGAGTATAGAGACAGATTTCGAATTTTAGCATCACTGTCCAAATACATATGGGGGGTGATGTATTTGCATCCCATTACTTGATACAGTACATTCGGAAAGTATTCAGACCCCTTAACTTTTTCCACATTTTGTTAGGTTACAGCCTTATTCTAAAATGTATTAAATTGTTATTTCCCCCCTCATTAATATACACACAATAACCCATAACGACAAAGCAAAAACTGTTTAGAATTTTTGCAAAACAATTATCTTTTTTTTTACTGACATATGACGTTAACATAAGTGTTCAGACCCTTTACTCAGTACTTTGTTGAAGCACCTTTGGCAGCGATTACAACCTTGAGTCTTCTTGGATATGACGCTACAGAAACCGTGAATTGATGGCAACATTCGCGCAAAACTGAAAGCGTGAACCGCTGCTTTTAATCAGGGCAAGGCGACCGGAAACAAGACCGAATACAAACAGTGTAGCTATTCCCTCCGCAAGGCAATCAAACAAGCTAAGCGTCAGTATAGAGACAAAGTAGAGTCACAATTCAACGTCTCAGACACGAGAAGTATGTGGCAGGGTCTACAGTCAATCACGGACTACAAAAAGAAAACCAGCCCCGTCGCGGACCACGATGTCTTGCTCCCAGACAAACTAAACAACTTCTTTACTCGCTTTGAGGACAATACAGTGCCACCGACACGGCCCGCTACCAAAACATGCGGGCTCTCCTTCACCGCAACCAACGTGAGTAAAACATTTAAACGTGTTAATCCTCACAAGGCTGCCGGCCCAGATGGCATCCTTGGCCGCATCCTCAGCGCATGCGCAGACCAGCTGGCTGGTGTGTTTCCGGACATATTCAATCAAGCCTTATCCCAGTCTTCTGTTCCCACATGCTTCAAGAGGGCCACCATTGTTCCTGTTCCCAAGAAAGCTAAGGTAACTGAGCTAAATGGCTATCGCCCCGTAGCACTCACCTCCGTCATCATGAAGTGCTTTGAGAGACTAGTCAAGGATCATATCACCTCCATCCTACCTGACACCCTAGACCCAATCCAATTTGCTTACCATCCCAATATGTCCACAGACGACGCAATCGCAATCACACTGCACACTGCTCTAACCCATCTGGACAAGAGGAATACCTATGTAAGAATGCTGTTCATCGACTACAGCTCAGCATTTAACACCATAGTACCCTTCAAACTCATCATTAACCCTAGGTCTCGACCCCGCTCTGCGCAACTGGGTCCTGGCCTTCCTGACGGGCGGCCCCCAGGTGGTGAGGGTAGGAAACAACATCTCCACCCCGCTGATCCTCAACACTGGAGCCCCACAAGGGTGCGTTCTCAACCCTCTCCTGTACTCCCTGTTCACCCATGAATGCGTGGCCAAGCACGTCTCCAACTCAATCATCAAGTTTGCAGACGAAACTACAGTGGTAGGCTTGATTACCAACAACGACGAGACGGCCTACAGGGAGGAGGTGAGGGCCCTCTGAATGTGGTGTCAGGAAAATAACCTCTCACTCAACGTCAACAAAACAAAGTAGATGATTGTGGACTTCAGGAAACAGCAGAGGGAGCACCCCCCTATCCACATCGACGGGACAGTAGTGGAGAATGTGGAAAGTTTTAAGTTCCTCAGCGTACACATCATGGACAAACTGAAATGGTCCACCCACACAGACAGTGTGGTGAAGAAGGCGCAACAGCGCCTCTTCAACCTCAGGAGGCTGAAGAAATTTGGCTTGTCACCAAAAACACTCACAAACTTTTACAGATGCACAATCGAGAGCATCAAGTCGGGCTGTATCACCGCCTGGTACGGCAACTGCTCCGCCCACAACCGTAAGGCTCTCCAGAGGGTAGTGAGGTCTGCACAACGCATCACCGGGGGTAAACTACCTGCCCTCCAGGACACCTACACCACCCGATGTCACAGTAAGGCCAAAAAGATCATCAAGGACAACAACCACCCGAGCCACTGCCTGTTCACCCTGCTATCATCCAGAAGGCAAGGTCAGTACAGGTGCATCAAAGCTGGGAACGAGAGACTGAAAAACAGCTTCTATCTCAAGGCCATCAGACTGTTAAACAGCCATCACTAACATTAAGTGGCTGCTGCCAACATACTGACTCAAATCTCTAGCCACTTTAATAATACAAAATTGGATATAATAAATGTATCACTAGCCACTTTAAACAATGCCACCTTATATATTGTTTACACATCCTACATTACTCATATCATATGTATAAACTGTACTCTATACAATCTACTGCATCTTGCCTATGCCGTTCGGCCATCGCTCATCCATATATTTATATGTACATATTCTTATTCATTCCTTTACACTTGTGTGTATAAGGTAGTTGTTGTGAAATTGTTAGATTACTTGTTAGATACTACTGCATGGTCAGAACTAGAAGCACAAGCATTTAGCTACACTCACATTAACATCTGCTAAACATGTGTATGTGACAAATACAATTTGATTTGATTTACAAGCTTGGCACACCTGTATTTGGAGAGTTTCTCCCATTCCTTTCTGCAGATCTTCTCAAGTTCTGTCAGGTTGGAGGGGAGCATAGCTGCACAGCTATTTTCAGGTCTCTCCAGAGATTGATCAGGTTCAAGTCCAGCTCTGGCTGGGCCACCAAAGCACATTCAGACTTGCCACTCCTGCGTTGTCTTGGCTGTGTGCTTAGGGTTGTTGTCCTGTCGGAAGGTGTCTGAGGTCCTGAGCAGGTTTTCATCAAGGATCTCTCTGTACTTTGCTCAATCCTGACTAGTCTCCCAGTCCCTGCCGCTGAAAAACATCCCCACAGCATGATGCTGCCACCACCATGCTTCACTGTAGGGATGGTGCCAGGTTTCCTCCAGACGTGACGCTTGGCATTCAGGCCAAAGAGTTCAATCTTGGTTTCATCCGGTGGTAGACTTAATGACTCCAGACATGGATACCTCCCAAACATGGATGGAACATTTTTCTTGTAATTCATGAAAAACATAGGGATTTGGATATGTTAAGAGCAGAATAATACCATAATATACAATCAGTGGCCAGTTTATTAGGTACTACCATCTAGAACCAAGTCAGACCCCCCTTTGCCCCCAGAAATGCCTGAATTCTGCAGGGCATGGAAACATTGCTCAAATGGTATCAAAGGATCTAACGTTTGCCAGGAAAACATTCCCCACACCATTACACCACCGCCATCAGCTTGTATCGTTGACACCAGGCAGGATGGGGCCATGGACCTACAGTGAGGGAAAAAAGTATTTGATCCCCTGCTGATTTTGTACGTTTGCCCACTGACAAAGAAATGATCAGTCTATAATTTTAATGGTAGGTTTATTTGAACAGTGAGAGACAGAATAACAACAAAAAAATCCAGAAAAACGCATGTGAAAAATGTTATAAATTGATTTGCATTTGAATGAGGGAAATAAGTATTTGACCCCCTCTCAATCAGAAAGATTTCTGGCTCCCAGGTGTCTTTTATACAGGTAACGAGCTGAGATTAGGAGCACACTTGCTCCTAATCTCAGCTTGTTTCCTTGTTTAAAAGACACCTGTCCACAGAAGCAATCAATCAGATTCCAAACTCTCCACCATGGCCAAGACCAAAGAGCTCTCCAAGGATGTCAGTGACAAGATTGTAGACCTACACAAGGCTGGAATGGGCTACAAGACCATCGCCAAGCAGCTTAATGAGAAGGTGACAACAGTTGGTGCGATTATTCGCAAATGGAAGAAACACAAAAGGACTGTCAATCTCCCTCGGCCTGGGGCTCCATGCAAGATCTCACCTCGTGGAGTTGCAATGATCATGAGAATGGTGAGGAATCAGCCTAGAACTACACGGGAGGATCTTGTCAATGATCTCAAGGCAGCTGGGACCTTAGTCACCAAGAAAACAATTGGTAACACACTACGCCGTGAAGGACTGAAATCCTGCAGCGCCCGCAAGGTCCCCCTGCTCAAGAAAGCACATATGCATGCCCTTCTGAAGTTTGCCAATGAACATCTGAATGATTCAGAGGACAACTGGGTGAAAGTGTTGTGGTCAGATGAGACCAAAATGGAGCTCTTTGGCATCCACTCAACTCGCCGTGTTTGGAAAAGGAGGAATGCTGCCTATGACCCCAAGAAAACCATCCCCACCATCAAACATGGAGGTGGAAACATTATGCTTTGGGGGTGTTTTTCTGCTAAGGGGACAGGACAACTTCACCGCATCAAAGGGACGATGGACGGGGCCATGGACCGTCAAATCTTGGGTGAGAACCTCCTTCCCTCGGCCAGGGCATTGAAAATGGGTCGTGGATGGGTATTCCAGCATGACAATGACCCAAAACACACGGCCAAGGCAACAAAGGAGTAGCTCAAGAAGAAGCACATTAAGGTCCTGGAGTGGCCTAGCCAGTCTCCAGACCATAATCCCATAGAAAATCTGTGGAGGGAGCTGAAGGTTCGAGTTGCCAAACGTCAGTCTTGAAACCTTAATGACTTGGAGAAGATCTGCAAAGAGGAGTGGGACAAAATCCCTCCTGAGATGTGAGCAAACCTGGTGGCCAACTACAAGAAACGTCTGACCTCTGTGATTGCCAACAAGGGTTTTGCCACCAAGTACTAAGTCATGTTTTGCAGAGGGGTCAAATACTTATTTCCCTCATTAAAATGCAAATCCATTCATAACATTTTTTTCACATGCGTTTTTCTGGATTTTTTTGTTGTTATTCTGTCTCTCACTGTTCAAATAAACCTACCATTAAAATTATAGACTGATAATTTCTTTGTCAGTGGGCAAACGTACAAAATCAGCAGGGGATCAAATACTTTTTTCCCTCACTGTATGCTGCTTATGCCTAATCCTGACTCTGCCATCAGCTTGATGTAACAGGAACCGGGATGTCGGACCACGCATGTTTTTCCACTCCTCAGTTGTCCAGTGTTGGTGATCGCAAAACCCACTGGAGCCGCTTCTTCTTGTTTTTAGCTAATAGGAGTGGAACCCAGTGTGGTCGTCTGCTGCAATAGGGCCGACGAGTTGTAAGTTCCGAGATGCTGTTCTGCACACCACTGTTGTACTGCGCCATTATTTGCCTGATTGTTGCCCGCCTCTTAGCTTGCACAATTCTTGCCATTCTCCATTGACCTCGGTCACAGGACTGCTGCTGACTGGATGTTTTTTTGTTTGTCGCACCATTGTCGTGAACCCTAGACACTGTCATGCGTGAACAACCCATGAGGCCAGCCGTTTCTGAGATACTGGAACCGGCGCTCCTGGCACCGCCAATCATACCAGGCTTAAAGTCGCTTAGGTCAATCATTTTGCCCATTCTAATATTCAATCAAACAGTAACTGAATACCTCAATGCCTGTTTTATATAGCAAGCCAAGGCCACTTGACTGTCTGTAGGAGCAGTCACGAAAATGAACGGTGGTGGGGGGGACCCTATTCCAACTAAACTACTTAAAGGGATTGTTTGACATTTTGTCAATTAAGCCCTTTTTTTCTACTTACCCAGAGTCAGATGAACTAATGGATAAACCCTTTTTATATCTGAATGTGGTGTCTGGAGCCCTCTCAACCTCTTTCCATGTAGCTGTGTTGGATCATCCTAATGGGTTAAGATTCCTTCTATAAGTGTTTCTCATGGTTACTTTCAGGACGTGTGGTCCAGTGTGGCTCAGTTGCTGGGGCCACCCGCACTACTGCTTTGCAAAAAGCATCTGCTTAATGGCATGTACTGTAAATGGGTCTTTCTATACACTAGGGTACCAGTGAATATATCCTACGCTGCACAACTTTTTACAGCTGTTGATAAATCATTGATAATAATCTGCCAATTTGTTTCATGTCATTATATTAAGACATAAGGGGGAAACATAGCTGCAGTGCCTTTGGAAAGTATTCAGACCCCTTGACTTTTTCCACTTTGTTACGTTACAGCCTTATTCTAAAATTGATTAAATAAAACAATTTCCTCAGCAATCTACACACAATACATCAAGTGAAAACAGGTTCATAGAAACTGAAATACCATATTTACATAAGTATCCAGACCCTTTACGATTAGACTCGAAATTGAGCTCAGGTGCATCCTGTTTCCATTGATCATCCTAGAGATGTTTCTACAACTTGATTGGAGTCCGCCTGTGGTAAATTGAATGGATTGGACATGATTTGGAAAGGTACACACGTGTCTATATAAGGTCCTACAGTTGACAGTGCATGTCAGAGCAAAAACCAAGCCATGAGGTTGAAGGAACTGTCAGTAGAGCTCAGAGACAGGATTGTGTCGAGGCACAGATCAGGGGAAGGATACCCTACAGATTCTGCAGCATTGAAGAACACAGTGGCCTTTCTTAACTGAGCAATCGGGGGAGAAGGGCCTTGGTCAGGGAAGTGACCAAGTACCCAATGGTCACTCTGAAGGAGCTCCAAAGTTCCTCTGTGGAGATGGGAGAACCTTCCAGAAGGACAACCATCTCTGCAGCACTCTACCAACCAGGCCTTTATGGTAGTGGCCAGACGGAAGCCACTCCTCAGTAAAAGGCACGACAGCCCACATGGAGTTTGCCAAAAGGAACCTAAAGGACTCTCAGACCATGAGAAACAAGATTCTCTGGTCTGATGAAACCAAGATTGAACTCTTTGGCCTGAATGCCAAGCGTCACGTCTGGAGGAAACCTGGCGCCACCCTACGGTGAAGCATGGTGGTGGCAGCATCATGCTGTGGGTATGTTTTTCAGAGGCAGGGACTGGGAGACTAGTCAGGATCGAGGCAAAAATGAACGGAGCAAAGTACAGAGAGATCCTTGATGAAAACCTGCTCCAGTGCTCAGGACCTCAGACTGGGGAGAAGGTTCACCTTCCAACAGGACAACAACCCTAAGCACACAGCCAAGACAACGCAGGAGTGTAGGGGTTGGTAATGTTCTCTAGTTGCGCCGTGATTGGCTCAGTGTTCTGTCACTCATGGGGAGACTATGTCACTGCAAAATGTACAGGTAGAGTATGAAAATTCAATCCCCTTGGGTGCTGCCATAGTTACATCCAAGAAGGCTCAAGGTCATTGTCCACAGATAAAATTATGTCAAATGGCGTTATATCTACCATAGCTTTGATTGGACTGATCATTTCAACATCATTTTTTCAAAATCTTAGCCAGCAATCTAGACAAGCAGTCATCAGGAATCACATCAACAATCTACTGGAAAATCGTTTTCCATCATATGAAGAGAAATTATAGATAAAAGGTATCGGTGCTCATCGGCCATAAACATTACACAAGTTAGAAATCGCTAATTCAACAATGAGTGGTTTGGAAGGAGTCAGTGGCTAATTGCAAGTATTGCAAAGCAAATTACTAGCCTGCTAATCAGTGGAGTGGGTGTGTGGTCTAAGTCTGGGTTTAAGGGTCTCTTATCCAAGCTTAAAAGGATAAACATTCAACACCATGGGCAATAGCCAATGCTGTCAATCCAGCATAACTTCTGCAGCGTTCAAAACAACTGGAAACTCAGAACTGGGAAATCACAGACTTCAGTGAGTTCAAGACAACTGGGAACTCTGGGGGGATAAAATGAGCTCTGACTGGGAAAATATGTTTTGAACGGTCATCAAACTCGGAATTCCAAATTGGGAACTCTGCCTCTTTCTAGAGCATTTCTTGTTTTTTTGCCCGAGTTCCCAGTTGTCTTGAATACACCATAAATCCAGAGAATGCCAGACTTTGATGACGAAGTTTGATGACAAAATGTGCCCACAAGGAGGACTGCCGTGCCACCTTCCTGTTCAAGTGAGCACAGCACAACAAAGTGAGTCCAAAAATGTATTGTATGCTGCTGCATAAATGACGTAATATGACAGGGAGATATGTATACTGTAGCTAAGAAAGTAATACTAAGTTTATGTTGTGTAGTAAGCTGTTAGTAGCCCATGTGCCTCACCCTAATACTTTGGTCGCTTTCCCTCATAATTTAGCCTACGGTTCTGACTAGGTGTACAGGGAAAAAACTGTAAGAACGGCCCATGTTCTGAATTCTGTCGCTGTACATTTCAAAAGTGCTGAACAAATAGTTATATTGACTACGTCCGTCCTAGATCGCTCATTGGTCTTAATCGAAATTACGGATTGCCTCATCCGCTCGTCATCCACTTATGCCATTGTTTGTACATCTCAATTGTCAGTAGAAACCACATTTGTTTAAGAAAGTCAGCCAAGTTTAATTTAAAGGCAGAATTAACTGTTTTGCTGCCAGACAAGGCTCCACTGATAGCCAGGTGTAGCATGGTAAGGGTTTACTCCATGGTGCTGGAAAGAAATCTTTGCTGTTGAGACAGCTTTATATAGGCCCTAACAGTTTGTGGGCACCGTTTGTCACCATTATAGTGCAATTAATGTATTGCTTAGTGTTGTGGCTTTGGTGGCATGCATAAAATAAATGTGGGGGAGTTTGCCCCACCAAGATTTACATGCTAAAATCACCACTGTTCTGGATATAATGACAAATGACATAGCCTACTGGGCTTCTTCATAAAATGATCTGGTAATGAAACATGACAAATACATTTCAGTTTCCATGTTACACCTGCAAAGGGGTTTGTAGTCGACAAATTTAATTTGAAGTTCAGAAATTCAAGTACTGGAATAGGCCTATCTTGAAATTCAGACATTTCCTCAATTTGGTGCTTGAAAAGTCTGCAATTATTCTAGCCAATTTCTAAGTTCTCCTGCTCCCTTATAATTATCTGTGATTTCATTTTTTATCCGTTTTTGTGAGGTGTGGCCACTCGTTTGTTTCCCACCGCTTCAATTGACTGGTGTTGTTGCGCTAATCTGTGGTCAAACCACGTGCGGTTATTAGGCTGAACGACAGTCAGGTCAGACCCTGGTGAGGACGACGAGCACACAGAGGAGCTTCCCTGACATGGTTTCTGACAGTTCTGAAGGTGTGTATAGTCCTATGTTGTTGTAAGTGGAGTTACGGGCCAATTTGCATTTTCCTCTAAGTACACATGTGGAACTGCATAAAAATCTATTTTATTTTTGTTTAAAAAATATCACATCCACAATGTCACACATTGGCCCCATTATTTATGGGAAGACCCAGACAGTATGTATATACCTTAGAAACCTAGATATTACAGGTAACAATGACTTTCAATACAGGACTAAGATTGAATTGTACTACACCGGCTCTGACGCTCATCGGATGTGGCAGGGCTTGCAAACTATTACAGACTACAAAGGGAAGCACAGCCGCGAGCTGCCCAGTGACACGAGCTAAATAAGTTCTATGCTCGCTTCGAGGCAAGCAACACTGAAGCATGCGTAAGAGTATCAGCTGTTCCGGACGACTGTGTGATCACGCTCTCCATAGCAGATGTCAGTAAGACCTTTCAACAGGCCAACATTCACAAGGCCACAGGACCTAACGGATTACCAGGATGTATACTCCGAGCATGTGCTGACCAACTGGCAAGGGTCTTTACTGACATATTAAACCTGTCCCTGATTATATCTGTAATACCAACATGGGGCGGCAGGTAGCCTAGTGGTTAGAGCGTTGGACTTGTAACCGGAGGGTTGCAAGTTCTAATCCCCGAGCTGACAAGGGAAAAAAATCTGTCGTTCTGCCCTTGAACAAGGCAGTTAACCCACTGTTCCCCGGGCGCCGAAGACGTGGAAGTCGATTAAGGCAGCCCCCCGCACCTCTCTGATTCAGAGGGGTTGGGTTAAATGCAGAAGACACATTTCGGTTGAAGGCATTTGGTTGTACAACTGACTAATAATGGTGACTTTGTTTGAAGCAGACCCACCATAGTCCCTGTGCCCAAGAACAATAAGGTTTCTTGCCTAAATGACTACCGACCCGTATCACTCACGTCTGTAGCCATGAAGTGGTTTGAAAGGCTGGCCATGGCTCACATCAACACCATTATCCCAGAAACCCTAGACCCACTCCAATTTGCATACCGCCCCAAAAGATCCGTAGATGATGCAATCTCTATTGCACTCCACACTGCCCTTTCCCACCTGGACAAAAGGAACACCTACAGTTGAGGTTGGAAGTTCACATACACTTAGGTTGGAGTCATTAAAACTCGTTTTTCAACCACTCCACACATTTCTTGTTAACAAACTATAGTTTTGGCAAGTCAGTTAGGATATTTACTTTATGCATGACACAAGCAATTTTTCCAACAATTGTTTACAGACAGATTATTTCACTTAAAAATCACTGTATCAGAATTCCAGTTGGTCAGACGTTTACATACACTAAGTTGACTGTGCCTTTAAACAGCTTGGAAAATTCCAGAAAATGATGTCATGGCTTTAGAAGCTTCTGATAGGCTAATTCACATAATTTGAGTCAATTGGAGGTGTACCTGTGGAGTGTGTTTGAAGGCCTCTTTGCCTTCTCTGTGCCTCTTTGCTTGACATCATGGAAAAATCTATAGAAATCAGTCAAGACCTCAGAAAAAAAATTGTAGACCTCCACAAGTCTGGTTCATCCTTGGGAGCAATTTGAGCGTATAAAAACTTCTGACCCACTGGGAATGTGATGAAAGAAATAAAAGCTGAAATAAATCATTCTTTCTACTATTATTCTGACATTTCACATTCTTAAAATAAAGTGGTGATCCTAACTGACCTAAAACTGTAATTTTTACTAGGATTAAATGTCAGGAATTGTGAAAAACTGAGTTTAAATGTATTTGGCTAAGGTGTATGTAAACTTCCTACTTCAACTGTATATGAGAATGCTATTAATTGACTACAGCTCAGCGGTCAACACCATAGTGCCCTCAAAGCTCATTACTAAGCTACGGACCCTGCGACTAAACAACTCCCTCTGAAACTGGATCCTGGACTTCCTGGTGGTAAGGGTAGGTAACAACATCTGCCACGCTGATCTTCAACACAGGGGCCCTTCAGGGGTGCGTGCTCAGTCCCCTCCTGTACTCCCTGTTCAATCATGACTGCATGGCCAGGCACGACTACATTATTAAGTTTGCCTAACCGACAACAATGAGACAGCCTATAGGGGAGGTTGTCAAAGACCTGGCCGTGTGGTGCCAGGTTAACAACCTCTCCCTCAACATGATCAAGACAGAGGAGATGATTGTGGACAACAAGAAAAAGAGGACGGAGCACACCCGCATTCTCATCAATGGGGCTGTAGTGGAGCAGGTTGAGAGCTGCAAGTTCCTTAGTGTCCACATCACCAAACTATCATGGTCCAAACACACCAAGACAGTCGTGAAGAGTGCACGACAAAGCCTATTCCCCCTCAGGAGACTGAAAAGATGTGTCATGGGTCCTCAGATCCTCAACAAGTTCTACAGCTGCACCATCGAGAGCATCCTGACTGGTTGCATCACTGCCTGGTATGACAACTGCTCGGCCTCCGACCGCAAGGCACTTCAGAGGGTAGCGCGTACGGCCCAGTACATACTGGGTCCAAGCTTCCTGCCATTCAGGACCTCTACACCAGGCGGTGTCAGAGGAAAGCCCTAAACCACCCTAGTCATAGAATGTTCTTAATGCTAACCCACGGCAACCTGTACCCGGAGGCTCCAAGTCTAGGTCCAAAAAGCTTCTTAACAGCTTCTACCACCAAGCCATAACACTCCTGAACAGCTAATCAAATGGCTACCCAGACTATTTGTATTGCCCCCCCCTCCCACACACCTTTACGATGCTGCTACTGTTTATTATCTATGCATAGCCACTTTAACTCTTCCTACAGTACATATTAACTAAATTACCTTGACTAACCAGTACAACTTTATTTCAGAATAGTTTATAGTGATATTGCATGATCTTGCTCCCACTATTTACTTTGCTTTATTGCGTACATCTTTTCAAGCTTGGGAAAATGGAAAACATTAACAATAATAAAATCTGGCCTCTGGGCATGGGAGCCCAGTGGGAGAGAAAATTCTGCAGTCTCCCAATGTCCTCATCCCTGACACAGCAGAAATAGCATTGCCACATCCATGATTCAAACTGTGGGGACAGCCGGTGAGGACTTACCCCGGCTAGGTGATGTTCCTGCCAATTGACTGACACACACTTCACAGGAGACCTCCCCAGCAGTGTGGGCACAATGACGTAACCTCTTGCTCACTCTCTATTTAACGTTGAATCATCCATGTCCTCTCTTCCTCTCACATAATTAAATGTTTTTCTACTTCTGTCATAGGCACAAGTAGTCAAAGTAATGGTTCTGTATGGGCGTTTGAATGGTAAGGCTTAGTGTGTGGGTGGATAAGATAATGGGGTGCATCTTTTCAATCAGAACCAAGGCCAAAATAGCCACTACAGGGCCAGTTCAATGGACAATAGATTAAATGGAATACTCAAGAATAAACAGGGGGAATTTTCTGCATTGTGACCACGACCTACAGAGAAATTAAGACAAATTGTCTCCCATGTAGGCCTATACAATAGTCAAAAGTTTACATAAACTAGTTTTAATGACTCCAACCTAACTGTTTCAACCACTCCACACATTTCTTGTTAACAAACTATAGTTTTGGCAAGTCGGTTAGGACATTTACTTTGTGCATGACACAAGTAATTTTTACAACAATTGTTTACAGACAGATTATTTCACTTATAACTCACTGTATCACAATTCCAGTTGGTCAGAAGTTTAAATACACTAAGTTGACTGTGCCTTTAAACAGCTTGGAAAATTCCAGAAAATGATGTCATGGCTTTAGAAGCTTCTGATAGGCTAATTGACATCATTTGAGTCAATTGGAGGTTTCCTTGTGGATGTATTTCAAGGCCTACCTTCAAACTCAGTGCCTCTTTGCTTGACATCATGGGAAAATCAAAAGAAATCAGCCAAGACCTCAGGAAAAAAAATTTAGACCTCCACAAGTTTTCCAAATGCCTGAAAGTGCCGCGTTCATCTGTACAAACAATAGTACGCAAGTATACACACCATGGGACCAACCAGCTGTCATACCGCTGAGCAAGGAGAAGCATTCTGTCTCCTAGAAATGAACGTACTTTGGTGCGGAAAGTGCAAATCTATATCTCAGAACAGCAAATGACCTTGTAAAGATGCTGGAGGAAACAGGTACAAAATTATCTATATCAACAGTAAAACGAGTCCTATATCGACATAACCTGAAAGGCCGCTCAGCAAGGAAGAAGCCACTGCTCCAAAACCGCCATAAAAAAAAGCCAGACTACGGTTTGCAACTGCACATGGGGACAAAGATCATACTTTTTGGAGAAATGTCCTCTGGTCTTCTGAAACAAAAATAGAACTGTTTCGCCATAATGACCATCGTTATGTTTGGAGGAAAAAGGGGAGGCTTGCAAGCCGAAGAACACCATCCCAACCGCAAAGCATGGGGGTGGCAGCATCATGTTGTGGGTGTGCTTTGCTGCAGGAGGGACTGGCAAAACAAATGGCATCGTGAGGAAGGAAAATTATGTGGATATATTGAAGCAACATCAAGACATCAGTCAGGAAGATAAAGCTGAGTCGCAAATGGGTCTTCCAAATGGTCAATGACCCCAAGCATCCTTCCAAAGTTGTGGCAAAAACAAAGTCAAGGTATTGGAGAGGCCATCACAAAGCCCTTACCTCAATCCTATAGAAAATGCGTGGGCAGAACTGAAAAAGCGTGTGTGAGCAAGGAGGCCTACAAATCTTACTCAGTTACACCAGCTCTGTCAGGAGGAATGGGACAAAATTCAACCAACTTCTTGTGGGAAGCTTGTGGAAGGCTACTCAAAACGTTTGACCCAAGTTAAACAATTTAAAGGCAACGCTACCAAATACTAAGTGAGTGTATGTAAACTTTTGACCCACTGGGAATGTGATGAAAGAAATAAAAGCTGAAATCATTCGCTCTATTATTATTCTGGCATTTCACGTTCTCAAAATAAAGTGGTGATCCTAACTGACCTAAGACAGGGAATATTTACTTTGATTAAATGTCAGGAATAGTGAAAAACTGAGTTTAAATGTATTTGGCTAAGGTGCATGTAAACTTCCGACTTCAACTGTATCTATTATATTACAGATGTTCACCTGTCTAATACCAGTGCCAGAGACTCTGATATTGTTTCAAACACCTTCCTGCATACCGGCTCAGTGGAGGGGAACATACCCACAACTCAAAGCAATAAAGCATTATTTTTTTAAAGAATATCAAAAGCTGGCTGATGACTGAACCCTAGGCTCATTGCAGCTCAGTAGCGAGTCTGACTTTCATAGGACCACTTTTGTCTGTAATTATAAAATGATTCAACCACGCACTTTAAGACGCCTGCCTTAATCTTGCCAGAAGGCCCACAATGGAAGTCAGTCATTGACTTTGCCTCATATTAGATTTTTTTTTTTTTTATGCATGTCATGTCTGTATATGTACTTTTTCAAATAAACTCAAATAATCCCAAACTCCTCGCCATGCAAAATAAATCATGCGCACCTTAAGTATTGACGTATTCCGCCCAGGTCTGCAGTCATCACTATCCAGTTCTGGGAATTTATTTAATTAAAATCTTTAAGAGTAAATGTTCAGATACCTGTTGAAGTGATTGACAACAAGCTCTTATAGGGGTGCAATATACAACACATTTTACAATTATCATTCTCAATGCTCACTGGCAGTTCTAATGACAAGACAAGACAAATAACACCTGACCACAACCACTTCTTTTCAATGTTTATTTTCAATGCAAATTCTTAAGGCAAATATCAAATGGGTGGGGGGGAAATTATGCATTGTTCGTCAACATTGCTTCCATTTCATGCATCTCGAACTTCAAACATGACTTCTTATCAACATGATGGATAGCCAAACAGTAAAAAATAAATGTTCTACATCCTGCCAGTTGAATTCCTTAGCCTAGGCATCGTCAGGTTTGTCCGAAGGTGGGCCACAGGGCTGCAGCATCTTCTCCATGAGATTGAAGCGCACGCGGGCTTTGCTCTCGTTCTCAGCCACAGAGAAGTAATTCAGCAGGTCAAAGTGACCCATATACGAACAGTACGAGTCCCGATGTTGGTTCACCAACCATTCCCACTTGCTGGTGTCCGCATGGCCTGTTCCAATGTATTTAGATTGAAGATGCTCCAACTGGCTGTGAATGTTGTAGCGGTCTGTCATCTTCAGGCAAAAGTCTAGACAAGGAAAGAAAATAATTTTAGTGCATGTAGCTATTAGTTGGCCAATGTTACCTGGCAATTGCTGGTGTCCTTTTAGCAATAGCTTGCTGATTAGGTCGGAAAATATTCGTAACGTGCATTGTATAGCCAGAATGTTGAATAAACTGTCATTTGAACATACTCCGCTGGTCGTCGGAAATGTACCAAAATATCCACAGGAAAGTTTTTTTTTTTTACTGCCATAGTGATTTATATCACCTGACAGAGGAGAAGAAAAAAACATGTAAACCCCTGCATGAGCTCGACTAGTACGCATACATTACATGCAATTCGCCTACATTGTGGGGGGTGTAACGGATGTCACACTGCTTGCTTAGAGAGTACCGCTTCCTCCGGAGTTGGCTCACACCAAGCTCGGACCCAGGACCTCTGCCTTGCTAGCATAGGTGACCGCCCTCCTGAATCGTCATACCAGTCGCAGCACGCGAAAAACTATCCGACGACGCAAGTGAGGACAGTTTATGGGTTTCACACATCCAGGTGTGCTAAATGCACATGCCTCATGTGATCAACAAACCGTGAGCCACGCACAGACACGTTTTGAAGTCGATATAATAACCTCCCTGTGGATAGTCTAACATTTCCAACTGCATAATAAGGACAACCAGGCAAGATAGTTACGAACATTTCAATGGAATAGATGCAAACCTAATCACCAAGCTATTGCTATTAGCTAGGTCACGAAGCCGGCAAACCTGGCAATAGGTTCACAGACCAAAGCAGGATTAATGAGTCTGAACAACTAGAAATAACTAACGTTAGCTATTCATTTTCCGGTTCATCACGAAATATCAATTTGTGTTTTTTTGGTTGTTTAATCAGTGAGAATGCCCATTTCAAGATTAATTACCGAGATATATAGATATAAGGTTATTTGTGAACATTTAGGAAAGTTAGCTAGCTTGTTAAGTCATTGAGACTGCTTTTGCATTAACATTAGACTTGGCAATAGAACGAGTCAGCGGCAAAAGAACGTTGGCCAAGATGGAACACTAGCACGAGCCCATAGCAAATTAATGGAATCGAGAGGCTGTTTAGACTGGAGTGATGCTTAGAATTTCATTTAGCCTAAATGGCACACACAAAATTGTATCCCTTTTTATTTTACCACTACAATCTGTTCGTCGGACGAAATTGGAGAGAAAAAAAAATCGGGTAGAAAGTAAACATCCGCACCTCGGTATCAACTGATTGTGTCTGCCTAATGAAAGTAGGGAAAAATTAAAACGGACTATTTCTGGTCTAGCGATCCATGACAACCGAGCTCGCTGTCCAGATTTAAATAATTAGAAAGAAGAGATTATCGTGATTAAAATGACGTCTGACTTTAAAACAATCCAAATACACACATAGCGAAATATTTGGAGAAATAGACATGCCTATATTTATCCTATAGGAAACAATGGGACGACCTCGAGTTCATTGAGTCATTTTTTGTTGTTGTTTACATTTGAACTATAAACAACGCGAGCAGTCTCATTGGCAACAATAGCGAAGCAGGCATTGTGACGTAGAACACTAAACTGGGCCTAGAACGTTCCGAAGGCGAGTTGGTGCTCAATAAGACTGATAGGAGATGGCAGGGTGAAAAATGCCCTAAAATATGGCCTGCTTTTTCTTGATTATTTCAAAACGACGGTAAGCAGCTGGGAAATATGGTCATATTATGAAACTGGGCTCCACGGAGGATGCAATGAAATCGTTTTCAATCAGAAAAAAAAAAAAAAACTTTCAAAATGTCATATGTCCAGCCTAGTAACATACCCCTAGAAATCCTGGTAGAAAGGTTGCTAACTAGCTGCTAGTAGTGCTGGCAAGCTAGGCCTAGAACCGATAGGATCACATTGCCACATGATTTCACGTTGTGCCGTTTAAACACTGCTGACTTTTTAATCACACCGATTAGTGAGTAACAAGTAGTTAACACTAACAAATTTTAAGTATTAGTTGAAATTAAACTGAGGCCTATTGTTTAAGCTCCGGCGAGTGAAGCTAGCTAATGTTAGCTAGCTAGCTAAGCATTATTCCAAGTTAGCAAGCGTTTTCGAAAATAACTACATCTCTTTCGCTGCTGTATTCAGTTTGATTATAATATGCTATAACGTTTCTAACTCAAAATCAATACCTTCGTTCAAATGTGTACGACGACGTTGATTATTTCAGGTCAGCGTCATTCGCAGAGGAAACGGAAAGGTATCGGAACGTTCAGTATGTGTAACATAGAATTATGTCTGGTGGGAAACAAAGCCTGCCCCATAGAGATCCTATATTCGTATGTAATTCATTACTGCCATTTGTACTAACGTGATCATTATTGATTTGATGCACGCATTAATTTGTTCAATTGAACATTGATTGAAATCAATCCAATTGTGTATTGCACAACAATCATACATATCATACAATCAACATACTGACTTAAGTCTCTAGCCACTTTAAACATAGGAATTGGATGTAACAATGTATCACTAGCCACTTTAAACAATTTTGTATATGTTTGACATGTTGACATACTCATATCAAATGTATACATCGTACTCTAAACCATCTACTGTATCTTGCCTATGCCGTTCGGCCATCGACCCAAATCTCTAGCCACTTTAATAATTATAATTGGATGAAATAATGTATCACTAGCCACTTTAAACAATGCCATTTATATAATGTTTACATATCCTACAACTCATCTCATATATATATATATATGTGTATATACTGTACTCCATACCATCTACTGCATCTTGCCTATGCCGGCCAGCCATCGCTCATCCATATATTTATATGTACATACTCGTATTCATTCCTTTACTCTTGTGTGTATAAGGTAGTTGTTGTGAATTTGTTAGATTACTTGTTAGATACTACTGCATGGTCGAAACTAGAAGCACAAGCATTTCGCTACACTCGCATTAACATCTGCTAACCATGTGTATGTGACAAATAAAATTTGATTTGATTTGTAATGTTGTAATAATTATACAGTTGTAATATAGAATCTAATATAATATCTAATCACATACAATTCTAGACATGACAAAAACGATTTTTAAAACGTCCTCGTGAATGTGAACCAAGATCTTATTTCAATTAACAGGGAGTATCCATAAGTAGTTATTGATTTGTGCTGGTCTGTATTTAATCCTAATTAATATTTCATCAAGTGCAAAGTTCTCCCTTTTCTGGTCCATCTAATTGTCCACTGTTCATAAAGTCTCTGAGTCCTAACTGTTACAAGTCAGGATGGGAAGGTCAATTGGGCACTAATCTACTGTAAACTGTGTGAACCTGATGTGAAAATGGTATGCTGCCACCTATATGTAATGAATATTAATGCAAAAAGCTCCAACGTTGATATTTATGAGGATAACTCATCTGACAGAGGGAACTGTTTCTTCAACAGTAACATAAGGTTTACCTTTCAGAAGGCTGGTGTGATATAAATAAAATAAAAAACATTTATCATTTCTTTTATGGGGTTGGGGGTGGGGGGGTATATCAGCTTTAATATTGCAGATAGATTGCGGCTTCCATCAATGTAATTGTCTGCATCATTTCTAATCATCCATATATATTTAAAAATATATCCCCCCCTAACCCTACCATCCCTCCCCTAATTGGAGTAAACTAATGGACAACACTTAGGCTTCTATTTCCAGCTTATACATACTATATACATTTTACAGACACAGTATATTTTACAATATTTATATTTTGTTTGTTTTTAGTCCCATCCTTCAGCTCCACTCAACCCCTCCCATCTATCTCTGAACACCTTCCAGATTTATATTTCCCATATATTTTTTCAACTGTGCTGTGATGTTTCACAAAAGTTCTGAACCTTTCTATTCTCATAGATTCTACATATTGTAAATAAAAAATAAACATGTTTGCTAAGAGTATTATTATATTATTGGTCGATTGACTATGACGTTTTAAATCACCCAGCAGTGCTATTTGCACAGCGGGACATAACTTGTCAGGGGTCTGGGGGTCCTCACATTTTTGTGGGCATCTAAAGCAGATTTCATGCATTTCTACACAATTTAATATGACCAATGGCCGTTTTAGCAGTCTCTATTTAGAACAACAAAAAGTAAGCAAAAATGACAACTGTCATTAAGCTAGGTAAGAGATTATTAAATATGTTTAAGTGATTGATAAGACTGAACTAGATCCATGATAATTCAATAATCAATATTGTGTTGCACCTTTAACCAATAGCCTAACAAATGAACAACTCTTACAAATAAAATACAAAGACAACTTTTGATTATCTCTAAGACATTCTCTATCAAATTTCAGCCAGACCGCCCAGCCAACCCGAGCCGCCTACACACCTGACCCCCACCAGTCTAGTCAATAACTCAACTCTCTCCCCAAAACAACTTCCTTTTTTTGTTATGTCTCAAGGGAAAGGTTTGGAAAACAAAAGTTGAATGAAAGCACACATACACCTACACATTAACACACAGAAACAGTACACCCTCCATTTAATTCATATCATAGGCCTAATAGTACTATAGAGCTTTTTTTACTTGCACACAAAATAGCTGGGTCACCCTGTCCTGCCCCTAGGGGTCCACGGCCCTTTAGCACCTCAACCCAACACACCCCTCAGCTTTAGGATCTTAGTGAAACATTCATTATTGATTTTAGGTGTGTTAGGCCAAGGCCAGAGTGACAACAGTACAGCAGACCCCCAGGGCCAGGGCTGAGCAGCCCAGCAGATAGAGATTGCCCAAATCTCCCCTGACGTGGGCATGTTTTCAATACAGACTCCTTTTGTCGTTCAGTATTCCATAAAGGCATTCAGACCTTATGAAAGTTGCACAGTATACCCTTAATCTTAAAACAAATCTAGTGATACTGTACATAACTACATTTCTTCCATACATTGTGGGAGGATAACCAACCTTCCAATTAATGGCAATGCATTTATTAGCCACTAGAAATGCTAGGTTACACAGTTTCTTCTGATAAAAGTCTCCAGTATTAAAATTTCCAAGGAAATAAAAACAGGGAGAAGGAAGAATCTGTAGATATGCTGAGATAAAAGAACATACTCTTTGCCAGAATTCAGCCAACCTTCACAAGAGCACAACATATGCAAATATGTCCCCTTTTGTGCTTTTGTGCAGCAGAATAATAACATTTCGGAGTGCATGATATGGATGGTCTTAAACTGCAGTAATTTATGTCTGAGATTATATGAACATGACTGGGCATTCTAACATGTCTGTATCCATTCATCATCATCAATAGCGTCTCCCAGGTCTTACTCACATTTTTGTTTTACAATTTTTAATTGGGAAAAGCCTCTATCAACCCTTGGTAACGTTTAGAAATCAACTTTGGAGGTTTGTCAGACTGCCTTAAAATAGCATTGTCCAGTGTTTGCTGGATAGAGAGAAAAAGTGTTGCATCTGAAAAATTAACCTCACCTCTGTCACAGACTGGTCTTCCCTGGCTGCCTGACTCTGCTGAGACCCCTGTCACCCCTCACACCTAAAATGAGGCAAAGAATTACCTTGGTGTACATTTATACATTATTTTATCCAAGAATAGATTCAATGGTTCAATAATTTAATTACCATTATTCCCAGATCCCAGACTGTATCTTTAAGCTTAAGCTACTGTCCTGAAGCTACTATAGGTCTACCCATCAATTCAAGAACTTGGTATCATTCACTGAATACACTGCACAATTCACTCTGGAGTCTTCCCTGGCTGTCTGACCCTGCTGGGACCCCTGTCACCATCTGATCCTGCTAAGAAACAGTGAGCATAGTGTTGTGTACTGACTGCACTAGAGTGCTGTATTCCTGCAGGATGCATGCTGGATTTTTCCTGCTGCAGGCAGGAGTGGCCGGTCAGAGAGACGACTATGGGATGAAAATCTTTTTGTTGTCCCACATATTATTTAAAAAATGCCCTCTTTCTGCTTTGTATGTGTTAGCCTACCTATTGTATTAAAAACATATATTTTTCTGCATTATTCACACACTCAGAATTTGCTACTTCAACTTCAGTAGCCTACCTCTCGTAGTTGGGCGTGAGAGTTCAAGTGTTGACTGATATAACCCAGTAATACAATGTAAGAGCAATGTGAGAATCTCTGGTAATTTAACCTATTTCTTAAGATATTTTTGCACATTTGATATTGCCTATAGGGCACAAAATTGCTAGGACCATGGCAATCAAGTAGACTGCGGTTGGGTTTGGCGCCAGTTCTTGCGGTGGCGGGTCGGAGTTGGACAGAAAGCCAGCGGGTGCGGGCGGGAGTGGAATGAAGAAATCGGTCCCACAGACCTCTACTGTGCAACATGACAGTAAAGCTGTTTATTACTGTGTAAGTGGGTGTCAGGTAGCCTAGTGGTTAAAGGTTGGTGGATCGAATCCTCAAAGTAAAATTTGTCGTTCTGCCCCTGAACAAGGCAGTTAACCCACTGTTCCTAGGCCGTCATTGTAAATAAGAATATGATCTTAACTGACTTGCCTAGTGAAATGTAGATAATTAGCTAGGTAAGCTGACAGATCAATAATGCTATGTTGACTAATACAACTCACATTGCACTTAAAAAATGTCAAAATCTTGAATTGTTTGGCTGATGGTTTGATTGAGAGCAAAAATAATAGCTAATGAAAGCCAGCTTTTGGCCACCTCTCTCTCTAACGGTACATCAACTGGCGAAAGCTTGCCAAGTTCATTTACTTCTGAAACATGACAGAACAAAGGTTACAAAACATTTCCATACAAACAACTACTGTTAGATAGTAATATTAGCCACCTCATATCGCCATCTGACAGATAACTAGAGGCTAGAGCTAACCTGGCTGTGGTAGCTACTCACTAGTGTAGCTTAATCACCTCAGTCGATAGGGGATGAAACATTAGCTAACGTTACATGTCAATTACAATACTAGCTCAGTACTGCAAATAAACATCAGTTTTGTTTTTTTTTCTATTAAGTTAAACAGAAGTTACCTTGCCAGCTACATCAGTCAACTAAAGAGTAGCCAGTTTTTGTTCTGCTTCCTTTTACAACTCGGTAAAAGAGTGCAACACAAACACACTGAGCTATGCTCAACTCTCCCATGCTGGTCCAGCCAGCCTTCCAGAAGCTTTGCCTTCACACAGCCTATGAGCCCGCTCTGTGGTGTCCGTGTGGTCCTAAATAAATAAGCACTCCAAACAGCCTACCCGACCGCTCAAAGGCGTTTGCATGGTCCTAAAGCACACCATTGCCTCGTTTTGTATAACATTCCAATGATAAAACTGGGGGCGACAAAAATGCAATGTCCCCGTCCACAGTGAAAGTTGCACCCCCTGGTTTAGAGCACAGTTACATGATCAATTACTGTAGTCACACAGGTCGTAGAACCTTAGCACAATTTTATAAACATCACATAAATGTATTGAATGCCATGAACGTCCTTCATTTTCACTTTGCTTATCTGAAAATAGACTATCCAATTTAAATGAGAGAGAGGGGCCTGTGTTGCTCATTCAATGTGTTTTTTTTCTAAGTGCTTATGTTTTCTGCAGTGTCACAGTGTGCAGTTTTGAGATGGACTGTGTTGCCATAGTAATGAAATATAGGAGGCTTAGAGCAAGACAATGCTAGGTTGAAAATAACAAGGTTATTTTCAACCTAGAAATAATTACCTACATTTTTTCAGATTGGTTGAGCGATGTTCCTCAAACAAGGTGGTTTCTTCAGCTTTAAAACTTTGTAACTATCAAATTGACGTAATGCTGTCAGTCAATGCATCCATAGGATCCATAGGCTCCATTAAATTTGGAACTGGTTACATTTCTCCAGCCCCATCCCTCAGCATTATAACAAGCCAGGTGGCTATACTGATTGGCTTGAGGTTTACCATGAACGAAATCCAACAAAGAACAGAATAGGTTGATGTGAGCCAAATCCTGGATGGCTACTTCCAGCCTCCAGACATCAATGGACAGACAAACAAACTGAAGCCTGTCATCTGACACATTCTTTGAGGAACAGGGTGGGAGATGGACAGAACCATAGGGTAGCCTAGTGGTTAGCGTGTTGGACTACTAACCGAAAGGTTGCAAGTTCAAATCCCCGAAAGTACAAATCTGTCATTCTGCCCCTGAACAGGCAGTTAACCCACTGTTCCTAGGCCGTCATTGAAAATAAGAATTTATTCTTAACTGACTTGCCTAGTAAAATAAAGGTAAAAAAAAAAATCTTCAAAATAAAGACTGAGAAAAATCGTATTTCAACCACATGCTACCATTTTTACTTTCTTCTCTTTTCTTTGAGCCACTACAACAGCTTGATAGTCAACAGAATGTATTACTCATATCACCTACCACACAGCTCCCAACTCCACAGAGTCTATCTTCTCCCCGTCACACAGGCATTGGCATCCTAATGAAATAAGAAGTTATCAATAGAGCCCACCTCTTTGATTCTGTTAAAATCTGACAGAGTTGGTATTCTGGGATAAGGTCTGAAGCAGACCGTGTCATATTAATGGAAGAGCGAGCGTAACAACCTTCATTATCATTCAACTCAACAAAGCTAGTCACACTGACAAGTGACAATCAATCCAATCCAAAATTTCAAACCTTAGAAAAATCTATTTAGGCCTAATTCATCCTCTTCCTCTAATCTGAATTACACTCTGTGTGTGAATGTATTCTTCATGTAAACTGTCATCATGGTGTAAATTGTGAATAAATGTACCTCTTATAAATAGTCATAACCAGAGCCATACATAGCCCTGGTCAAAACCATGCATTAATTTCCCTAATGATGGATCTGAATCTTTTCTTAATCCAAACAAAAACTGACTCCTATTTAATTTCCCTTAGGTAACATTGCAGAACAGCATGTCAGAAACAAGAGGGACTAAAAAAAGAGAGAGAGAGAGGGACTGGTGAACAGTGTACACGGGGCACGAAATATTTGATTTCAAAGTATCAAATTATAACCCCTCTAAAGCCGGTGGAGGTCCCCTGTCGGGTAATAAAAAGCCTGGCAATAACTGAAAACAGCTGCTGCTTTCTGGGCATCATTTTGTTTCCAGGCTAGCTCTTCTGTAAGGAAGGGAAGAGGAGAGACTGACATCAGACACTGTTCTAGGCTATCTAGAACCTAAAGCGTTCTTAGGCTGTCCACATAGGAGAGCCTTATTGGTTCCAGGTAGAACCCATTTGGTTCCAGGATGAACCCTTTTGTGTTTCATGTAGAACCCATTCCACAGATGGTTCTACCTGGAACCAAAAAGCAGTATCGTATGGGGACAGCTGTACTCTGTATCGTTCATTCTTACAAAACTCTGTCTCAAATTGTGCACTTTACATTTTAGCAGATTCTCTTATCCAGTGCAACTTACAGTAGTGAGTGCATACATTTTCATACTGATCCTCCATGGAAAACAAACCCACAACCCTGGTATTGCAAGCACCATGCTCTACCACTGAGCCACACGGGACCATTACACATAAAGCATGCATGACACATTGGCTTGTCGGCTGTAACACATCTGTTGATAGCAAATGTGATACCAAGTCACAATGTCAAATGCTTTGACAGCTTTGACCCGATACGTGGATTGGATGGGGAAAACGTATTGGTCATTCATGTGAGATCTAAAGTGTTTGATCTCAACCAAAACCTTTTTTTGTTGCATTATAGTGAGGGAAGGTGTGGAGGATACGCGTAGATTAAATATTGTGATAAAGGTAAGATTAATCATTATACAGTGCTTGATAGATAATGGTATATTTGAGTACTTAAAAAACAATCATGATACGTCAAAATTCTGAATTTATGTATATTCTTTAAAACAACGGTTTGCTGATTAACAAAAATGTTAAATTTAGTATCATGTACCTTTTTCATTTTGTCATGAAAATGTGAGTAATTTGATATAATGTATACTTAGATATTTAGAGTGAAAATCATACTCAGTTTCCAATTTACAATAATCATTTAAAAAGTACACACCATACAATGTTCACCATGGTAACATTAAAAGCATCCACTGTTTTAAGACAAATCTGGAATTTTGTCAAAACGCTTGTGATTACAGAATTGTTAATATAGAAAAATAATGCAACTTTTACAATACAAATGTACATATTAGACCAGGGATCATGAACTAGATTCATTAAAGAAATTAAGGCTAAAAGTGGTAGTAGCCTACAATAAGGAACAATTCCAGGTAAACAGTGTCCAGATAAATATATTTTATAAATATTAGATAACGCTTACCCAGACACACTTGTCTAAATGGATGGGTCATGTGAAAGACATGCTATAGCCCCCAGCCACATCCATTGTACTAAATTGTCATACTTGAGTAAAAGTATGAATCATTTCAAAATCCTTATATTAAACCAGACGACACAATTTTTTTATCTTAATTTTTTTATTGATGGATTGCCAGGGGCATTTGTGTTTAGTGAATCGGCCAGATCAGATGCAGTAGGGATGTTCTCTTGATAAGTGTGTGAATTGGACAATTTTCCTGTCAAAATGTAACAAGTACATTTTGGTGTCAGGTAAAATGTATGGAGTAAAAAGTACATAATTTAATTTCGAATGTATTAAAGTAAAAGTAAAAGTTGGCCAAAATATAAATACTAAAGTAATGTACAGATAGCCCCCAAAAATACTTAGGTAGTACTTTAAAGTATTTTTACTTAAGTACTTTTGATCACTGACCAAATACCTTCACACCAACACATTAGCATACGTTATATACTGTTACACACGCACTTATCACATAGTATTCCATACATAAGTTAAGGCCATGCAACCTGAGTTGAAACCTGAGTGAGGTGCACATGTACAGTACATAAACAGATGCATGCTCCATATATTTATGTGGATGCGCCTTATATTTATGTGGTGGACACTTGTTACGGTCACATGATATTGTTGTGGTATGTCACAAAATCATGTTACGACCACACATAGCAAAATATTGATATATAAAATAAGTCTTACTAAGTGGATGGGTCTCTTCAAAAGGTGTAAACGGTACAGCCAAATGGTTACTTGCATAGTAGAAATATCAGAAATAGTGTCAAAATAAAATAATATACACTATGTACAAGAACAATATCAATAACAATATCAGTGATAGACGAGGTAGTTATATGCATACAATCAGGAGAAAAGTGGCTGAGCAGCAGGATAAAAAAAAAATGGTAGCGGCAACTGCAGATACTGCACTGCAGATAGTGCTGATGACTGGTCCGTACAAACCACGCATAAACAAGGGAATCTATATTCGGGGAGCCGGTCTCTGTCCTGCCCTTGACTTTGGTGCAGGGCATGTGATGTCCATAGCCTCCACTCCCTGATCTTCTCAAAAATATAAGTTTGTCTAGCTGTGTCCAGTCCAGGTGGTGCTTGTACAGGCAGACCATCTATGGGAGGAAGGATGTCAGTGTTGCGCAGCAGCTGAAATCCCGGCAGTCTGAATGCTCCTTGGCGACAACAACACCAGGCTCCAGAGCATCGAAGCTGTAGAACAGGGAATAACAACAACAAAAAATCAGAAGACTTTACAACCCTGCACAGCATCAATTCACCTCCCAAGTTTAGATAAGAAGAATAACCTCATGCAATGCAATGAGAATGATTTTCACCTGAAGTGCTGGTACTGCTTGATCTGTGGCAGCGACCTGAAGTACGGAGTCAGGTGTTGTTGCCAGCCATAGCTTTCCACCAGCACCGTACCATCCTCCAGTCCAACCAGCTGTGGGATGTTGAGTGGTCACAGTGGTGTCCTTCACAACACCAGCAATCTCAGACAAAGTGTTCACTCTGGTCTTTCTGAAGTGCTGCTTGATGAGGCCGAAGCACCAGGCGGGGGTAAACTTGGTGTGGCCTGTGATCAGGAAGTGCGTAGGATGTGTGAGGTATTTAGTACCATGGCAGAGCTTGGACTGTCATTACTGCGTCTACGCAATTTAAACCAATCTTAACTCTTTGGATAGTAATTCAAGTATTGTTATTGAACTTCATTCCCATGATAATGCCCAGAAATAAAGATTGGCATTATTATTCTATGAGAACCCCATGCATTATTATTCTATGAGAACCCCATGCATAAACACTATGAAATGCAGTCCATTACCCACTGAAACGTGTTTAATATTCTTTCCATAAGTCATTTGAGCTTGAGAATAGCAAATACGATCCCACTATGATCATCCACATCATTCAGATTGTTTTTCCATGAGAAAATGTTTAATTCATTTCAAGTGCCACATCAGCAGTCTTCACCTGGGATTTGAAATTGTCTCACTTCTTCTCATTTCCAACACTCTTTATTCTCTTCTAATGAGGTTTTCAGAATAGATAACAGCAAATTATATTTCAGTCAGGGTTCTTTGGAAAAATCAAGCTGATTACACTGTTTAGATTATTACTAAACGGTGGCCCTGATTAGGAAAATGGACTGTGTCATATATTATGGAACACACATTATTCACAAATCCACATCATTATGCATATATGGTGAAATTGTTGCAACCCCTATTACTAGCCTGTTCAACCTCTCTTTCGTATCGTCTGAGATCCCCAAAGATTGGAAAGCTGCCGCGGTCATCCCCCTGTTCAAAGGGGGAGACACTCTAGACCCAAACTGCTACAGACCTATATCTATCCTACCCTGCCTTTTTAAGGTTTTCGAAAGCCAAGTTAACAAACAGATCACCAACCATTACGAATCCCACCGTACCTTCTCCGCAATGCAATCTGGTTTCTGAGCTGGTCATGGGTGCACCTCAGCCACGCTCAAGGTCCTAAACGATATCATAACCGCCATCGACAAGAGACAATACTGTGCAGCTGTATTCATCGACCTGGCCAAGGCTTTCGACTATGTCAATCACCACATTCTTATCGGCAGACTCAACAGCCTTGGTTTCTCAATTGACTGCCTCGCCTGGTTCACCAACTACTTCTCAGACAGAGTTCAGTGTGTCAAATTGGAGGGCCTGTTGTCCGGACCTCTGGCAGTCTCAATGGGGGTGCCACAGGGTTCAATTCTTGGGAAGATCCTCTTTTCTCTGTATACATCAATGATGTCGCTCTTGCTGCTGGTGATTCTCTGATCCACCTCTACGCAGACGACACCATTCTGTATACTTCTGGCCCTTCTTTGGACACTGTGTCTTAACTAACCTCCAGACGATGCCATACAACTCTCCTTCCGTGGCCTCCAACTGCTCTTAAATGCAAGTAAAACTAAATGCATGCTCTTCAACCGTCCAGCATCACAACTCTGGACGGTTCTGACTTAGAATATGTGGACAACTACAAATACCTAGGTGTCTGGTTAGACTGTAAACTCTCCTTCCAGACTCATATTAAGCATCTCCAATCCAAAATTAAATCTAGAATCAGCTTCCTATTTCGCAACAAAGCATCCTTCACTCATGCTGCCAAACATACCCTCGTAAAACTGACTATCCTACCGATCCTTGACTTGGCGATGTCATTTACAAAATAGCCTCCAACACTCTACTCAGCAAATTGGATGCAGTCTATCACAGTGCCATCCGTTTTGTCACCAAATCCCCATATACTACCCACCACTGCGACCTGTATGCTCTCGTTGGCTGGCCCTCGCTTCATATTCGTCGCCAAACCCACTGGCTCTAGGTCATCTATAAGTCTTTGCTAGGTAAAGCCCCGCCTTATCTCAGCTCACTGGTCACCATAGCAGCACCCACCCGTAGCACGCGCTCCAGCAGGTATATTTCACTGGCCACCCCCAAAGCCAATTCCTCCTTCGGCCGCCTTTCCTTCCAGTTCTCTGCTGCCAATGACTGGAACGAACTGCAAAAATCACTGAAGCTGGAGACTCATATCTCCCTCACTAGCTTTAAGCACCAGCTGTCAGAGCAGCTCACAGATCACTGCACCTGTGCGTAGCCCATCTGTAAATAGCCCATCTGTAAATAGCCCATCCAACTACCTCATCCCCATACTGTTATTTATTTATTTATTTTTGCTCCTTTGCACCACAGTATCTCTACTCACACAATCATCTTCTGCACATCTATCACTCCAGTGTTTAATTGCTATATTGTAATTATTTCGCCACTATGGCCTATTTATTACCTTACCTCCCTCATCCTACCTCATTTGCACACAAAAAGGTTACATACTTTTTCTATTGTATTATTGCTGTATGTTTGTTTATTTCATGTGTAACTCTATGTTGTTGTTTGTGTCGCAATGCTTTGCTTTATCTTGGCCAGGTCATAGTTGTAAATGAAAACCTGTTCTCAACTAGTCTACCTGGTTAAATAAAGGTGAAATAAAAAATTAATTTAAAAATATAGATTTATTAATTTCCTTAAATAGAATCGAATATAAAGAGGCGATAAGCAAGTTCATGTGAAATCCCAATTGAGGATCCAAAGGATGCAGGGAAAACTAGTTGGCCCTTATAATTGGTGGTTGTTCTGATATTTAATGGGTATGATGTTCAGGATTGTAATTGTTCAGCACTGTCTGGAACGGCAATCACAAGGGAACATGCTATTTATCTTTTACTCTAAAGACACAAAATCAAATGTGTGCTCTTTGTGGATTGGGACTTGTTTGATCCAATAATAGGATAGTGTCAATTTTTAAATATCAAGGCAGTGTTTTACAATTGCAACAGGCATTTAGCCAAGACTTGTTCAACGGGAACCACAATAAAGTCAATAAAATGAGCCGTCAAATTAAGTTTAGTGTAATTTCCATAAAAGCTGTAATTTTTAATTGGTGGAACTGCCACGTCCTTGTAACGGTCCTGTGTGTAGCGAGTCAGGCGCAGGACAGCAGAATAGAGCAATCAACGTAATTTACTCAAAATACAAAATAACAACGGTAAACTCACGAGCCCACAAAGACGGACCGAGTTACAACGTTCCATGAACACCCTCCAAACCCTGGACGTGAACTGGGGACCCCGATCAGAAACTATGTCCTCAGGCACCCCGTAGTGCAGGAAGACGTGGGTGAACAGGGCCTCTGCAGTCTGTAGGTCCGTATGGAGACCGTGCAAAGGAAGGAGGCGGCAGGACTTAGAAAACCGATCCACAACGACCAGGATCGTGGTGTTTCCCTGTGACTGTCGGTGGACTTCCTGACGGATCTTCCACCGACAGGTGTGACCACGACCGCTGTGACCACGACCGCTGTGGAACGGGTAGAGGTTGTAATTTCCCTCTGGGCAGGTGCCTAGGCGCCTTGCACTGGGCGCACACCGAGCAGGAGGAAACATAAACCCTCACGTACCTTGCTAAGGTGGGCCAGCAGTACTTCCCACTAAGGCAGCGCACTGTCTGACCGATGCCAGGGTGACCAGAGGAGGGTGACGTGTGGGCCCAATAGATCAGACGGTCGCGGACAGCAGACGGAACGTACCGACGCCCAGCTGGACACTGAGTGGGAGTGGGCTATGTACGTAACGCCTGCTCTATGTCCGCGTCCAGCTCCCACACCACCAGTTATACCAGGCAAGAGGCCGGAAGTATGGGAGTGGGATCTATGGCCCGCTCCTCTGTGTCATACATCCAGGACAGTGCGTCTGCCTTAGCGTTCTGGGAACCTGGTCTGTAGAAAAGGGTGAAAACAAAACGGGTGAAAAACATGGCCCACCTTGCCTGGCGAGGGTTCAGTCCCCTCGCCTCCCGGATGTACTCCAGATTACAGTGGTCAGTCCAGATTAGAAAAGGTTGTTTAGCCCCCTCAAGCCAGTGTCTCCACGCCTTCAGAGCTTTCACGACAGCCAACAACTCCCGGTCCCCCACATCATAGTTTCGCTCCGCCGAGCTGAGCTTCTTCGAAAAGAAGGCACAGGGGCGGAGTTTTGGTGGCGTACTCGAGCGCTGAGACAGCACAGCTCCTATCCCAGCCTCGGACGCGTCCACCTCAACTATGAATGCCAAAGAGGGATCCGGATGAGCCAGCACGGGAGCCAAGGTAAACAGAGCTTTCAGATGACTAAAAGACCTGTCCGCCTCAGCTGCCACTGCAGTCGCACCGGCCCCCCCCTTCAACAGTGAAGTAATAGGAACCGCTACCTGACCAAAGCCCCGGATAAACCTCCGGTAGTAGTTGGCAAACCCTAAGAACCGCTGCACTTCCTTTACCGTGGTGGGAGTCGGCCGATTACGCACGGCTGAAATGCGGTCATTCCCCATCTCCACCCCTGACGTGGAAATGAGGTACCCTAGGAAAGAGACGGACTGCTGGAAGAACAGACATTTCTCAGCCTTGACGTACAGGTCATGCTCCACCAGTCTACCCAGCACCTTGCACACCAAGGACACAAGCTCGGGCACGTGTAGCGGAGTATATCAGAATGTCGTCAATATACACCACTACACTCTGCCCATGCAGGTCCCAGAAAATCTAGTCTACAAATGCCTGGAAGACTGATGGAGTATTCATCAACCCGTACGGCATGACGAGGTACTCGTTGTGCCCTGAGGTGGTACTAAATTCTGTCTTCCACTCGTCCCCCTCCCGGATACGCACCAGATTGTACGCACTCCTGAGATCCAATTTGGTGAAGAAGCGCGCCCCATGCATTGACTCGATCGCACTGGCTATGAGAGGCAGCTGTACCTCACAGTGATCTGATTGATACCTCGATAGTCAATACACGGGCGCAGACCTCCATCCTTCTTCTTCACAAAAAAAGAAACTCGAGGAGGCAGGTGAATGTATCCCTGTCCCAGAGATTCGGAAACATATGTCTCCATAGCTGCCGTCTCCTCCTGTGATAGAGGATACAAGTGACTCCTGGGAAGTACTGCGTCTACCAGGAGATTTATCACACAATCCCCCTGTCGATGGGGTGGTAAGAGAGCCAAATCGGCATATTCTGAGGGGATGTGCACGGTGGAAACCTGGTCTGGACTCTCCACCGTAGTTGCACTGATGGAAACACCTACACACCTCCCCAAGCACTTTCGTGACCATCCCTTTAGAGCCCTCTGTTGCCACAAAATAGAAAGGTCATGATAGGCCAACCAGGGTAGACCCAGCACCACGGGAAACGCAGGAGAATCAATGAGGTAGAGACTAATTTCTCACCCTACTCAGTGGAGCTGTAACCTCCCTAATCAGCCCTTACCTTAATGGTCGACTATCTAAGGCGTGCACAGGGAAGGGCACATCAACAGACACAATGGGGATCCCTAAACTACGGGAAAATGAACAGTCATTAAAGTTGAATCGACGAGCACCTTATGCTGGGAATGCGGGGAAAACTCAGGAAAAATCTACAAACAAAAGCATGTAGGCAACAGGGGGCTCTGGGCGAATCTGGTGCCTACTCACCTGGGATGACACGATAGTGCCCTGCCTGCTGCCTCGACTCCCTGAGGTGCCCCCCCACACCGACCAGTGGTGGGCCCTCTGCGGCCACATAAGTTGCAGGGAGCGGTCCCTCCTCCGGCCCCCCCTAAGCGCAGTCCCTCCTAGCTCCATAGGTGTTGGATCAGAGGTGTTGGGGGATGGAACTAACAGGCCCTGATCCGGACGTCCACGGGTGGCCAGCAGGGTATCCAGCCTGATGGACATGTCCACCAGCTGGTCGAAGGATAAGGTGGTGTCCCTGCATGCCAGCTCCAGTCGGATGTCATTCCATCCTGCTCCGGCGGCCAGGGTGCGGAACTCCAGTGAAAAGTCCTGTGCGCTCCTCGTCTCCTGCCTGAGGTGGAACAGGCGTTCACCCGCTGCTCTACCCTCAGGTGGATGGTCAAACACTGTCCTGAAGCGGCGTGTGAACTCCTCATAGTGGTCCAACGCCGCTCCGTCCTCCCCTCATATGGCGTTGGCCCACTCCAGGGCTTTTCCAGATAAGCAGGAGACGAGGGCGGACACGCTCTCGCGTCCCGAGGGAGCCGGGTGAATGGTCGCCAGGTAGAGCTCTAGCTGGAGAAGGAACCCCCTGGCACCCAGCAGCCGTTCCATCATACGCCCTCGGGAGCGTGAGCCGAATCCCACTGGGACCAGGTGAAGGAAGGGTGGACATCTGTGTTGGTTGTGGAGTGGGAGGTTGGGATGAAGGTGGAGGCGCTGAAAAACCTCCTCTCTCCCATCATTCCATCCTTTTCAGCACGCGATCTATGGCGGTGCCAAGACTCTGTAACATGATCGTGCTGCTGTAGATGCTCCTCAACTGGAGGAGGTTGGTGCGCTCCTGCTGACTTAATTTCGGGTGATTGATTCTGTAACGGTCCTGTGTGTAGCGAGTCAGGCGCAGGACAGCAGAGTAGAGTAATCAACGTAATTTACTCAAAATACAAAATAACAACGGTAAACTCACAAGCCCACCAAGACAGACCGAGTTACAACAAACAATCAATCACAAAGACATGGGGGGACAGAGGTTTAAATAAGGAACATGAAATTAGTGATTTGAAACCAGGTGTGTGTAATAAAGACAAAACTAACTGAAAAATGAAATGTGGATCGGCGGTGGCTGGAAGACCGGTGACGTCGACCGCCGAACGCTGCCCGAACAAGGAGAGGGACCGACTTCGGCGGGAGTCGTGACAGTCCTTTTGGGATATTACAACAAGAAAGAAGTTACTGCAAACAACGAACACTGTTTTGTCCCTCTGACATCATTGCACGCACGGCAGAAAAGTAGAATACATACTACAATTATTTTTACCACGCTGCCGGCGGCTCCTCTTATACGTACGTTTCAACACATCCCTTCATTTTGGTCTCAAAGTCAGCACTATGTAGGCCAAACTCATTTGGGAAATGCATAATACACACCTATTTAACATAAATGAAGAAGCAGTGGAGGAAGTCCTAAAATCCGTCCAACTATCGGCAACAAGGTCACAAATTTGTGATGGTGCCGACAGAGATGGTCGCCTCACTTCAAGTCCTTAGGAAATTATGTAGTATTTTGTTTTTTATGCATTATTTCTTACATAGTTACCCCAGTCTTATTATAGAAATATTGGATATAAGAGTGATGTCAACTTAATATTATGAGCAAGAATACGACTTTCCCGAAGCGGACCCTCTGTTTGGACCACCACCCAGGACAATGGATCTAATCCCAGAAGCCGACCCAAAACAACGGCGCCGCAGAAGGGGCAGACGGAGTGGCCTCCTGGTCAGGCTTCGTAGATGTGCACATCACCCACTGCTCCCAAGTATACTACTCATCTATGTCCAGTCTCTTGACATCAAGGTAGATGAAATTCAAGCGAGGGTTGCCTTCCAGAGAGACATCAGAGATTGTAACATTCTCTGTTTCACGGAAACATGGCTCTCTCGGGATATGTTGTCGGAATTGGTTCAGCCACCGGGCTTCTCCATGCATCGCGCTGACAGAGATAAACACCTCTCTGGGAAGAGAAAGGGCGGGGGTGTATGCTTCATGATTAACGACTCATGGTGTAATCATAACAACATACAGGAACTCAAGTCCTTCTGACCTAGAATTCCTTACAATCAAATGCCGGCCATATTACCTCCCAATAGAATTCTCATCAGTTATCGTACAGCTGTGTACATTCCCCCTCGAGCAGACACCAAGACGGCCCTCAAGGAAGATCACTGGACTCTATGTAAACTGGAAACCATATATCCTGAGGCTACATTCATTGTAGCTGGGGATTTTAACAAAGCAAATTTGAGAACAAGGTTACCTAAATTCTATCAGCATATTGATTGCACTACACGCGGGGGTAATACACACGATCACTGCTACTCTAACTTCCGTGATGCATACAAAGCCCTCCCCCGCCCTCCCTTCGGCAAATCCGACCACGACGCCATCTTGCTCCTACCGTCTTATAGGCAGAAACTCAAACAGGATGTACCAGTGACTAGAACCATTCAACGCTGGTCTGACCAATCGGAATCCACGCTTCAAGATTGTTTTGATCACTCGGACTGGGATATGTTCCGGTCAGCCTCCGAGAACAACATCGTTCTATATGCTGACTGGGTGAGTGAGTTCATAAAGAAGTGCATTGGAGATGTTGTACCCACTGTGACTATTAAAATCTACCCTAACCAGAAACCATGGATGGATGGAGACATTTGCGCAAAACTGAAAGCGCCAAACACCACATGTAACCATGGAAAGAGGTCTGGGAATATGGCTGAATATAAACAGTGTAGTTTTTCCCTTCGCAAGGCAGTCAAACAAGTGAAATGCAAGTACAGGTACAAAGTGTCGCAATTCAATGGCTCAGACACGAGACATATGTGGCAGGGTCTACAGGAAATTATGGACTACAAAAAGAAAACTAGCCATGTCATGGACACCGACGTCACGCTTCCAGACAAACTAAACACTTTCTTTGCCCGCTTTGAGGATAATACAGTGCCATTGTCGCGGCCCGCTAACAAGGACTGCGCCCCCCATCTCCTTCTCCGTGGCCGACGTGAGTAAAACATTTAAACCCTCGCAAGGATGCTGGCCCAGACGGCATCCCTAGCCAAGTCCTCAGAGCATGCTTAGACCAGCTGGTTGGTGTGTTTACGGACATATTCAAATCACTCCCTATCCCAATCTGTTGTCCCCACATGCTTCAAGAAGGCAAAGATAACTGAAGTAAATGACTGCCGCCCCATAGCACTCACTTCTGTCATCATGAAGTGCTTTGAGAGGATCATATCTCCTCCACCTTACCGGCCACCCTAGACCCACTTCAGTTTGCATACCGCCCTTACAGGTCCACAGACGATCCAATCGCCATCACACTGCACACTGCCCTATCCCATCTGGACAAGAGGAATACCTACGTGGACTTTCTGAAGGGCCGCCCCCAGGTGGTGAAGGTAGGAAACAACATCTCCACTTCGCTGACCCTCAACACTGAGTCCCAACAAGGGTGCGTGCTCAGCCCCCTCTTGTACTCCCTGTTCACCCACGACTGCGTGGTCATGCACGCCTCCAACTCAATCAAGTTTGCAGACGGCACATCAGTAGTGGGCTTGATTACCAACAACGATGAGACAGCCTACAGGGAGGAGGTGAAGGCACTCGTGTCGTGTCAGGAGAACAACCTCTCAATCAACGTCAACAAAACAAAGGAGATGATCGTGGACTTCAGGAAACAGCAGAGAGAGCAGCCCCCTATCCACATCGAAGGGTCAATAGTGGAGAAGGTGGAAAGTTAAGTTCCTCGGCGTACACATCACAGGCAAACTGAAATTGTCCACCCACACAGATGCACAATCGAGAGCATCCTGTCGGGCTGCATCACAGCCTGGTACGGCAACTGCACTGCCCTCAACCGCAAGGCTCTCCAGAGGGTGGTGCGGTCTGCACAACGCATCACAGGGGGAAAACTACCTGCCCTCCATGACCCCTACAGCACCCGATGTCACAGGAAGGCCAAAAAGATAATCAAGGACAGGAGCCACTGCCTGTTCACACCGCTACCATCCAGAAGGCGAGGTCAGTACAGGTGCATCAAAGCTGGGACCGAGAGACTGAAAAACAGCCATCAGACTGCTAAACAGCAATCATTAACTCAGAGGCTGCTGCCTACATTAAAACCCAATCACTGGCCACTTTAATAAATGGATCACTAGTCACTTTAATAATGTTTATATATCTTACATTACTCATATCACATGTATATACTGTATTTTATACCATCTATTGCACCTTGCCTATGCCGCTCGGCCATATACTTCTATGTTCATATTCTCATTCACCCCTTTAGATTTGTGTTTATTAGGTAGTTGTAGGGGCATTTTTTGATTACTAGTTAGATATTACTGCACTGCCGGAACTAGAAGCACAAGCATTTTACTACACTCGCATTAACATTCTCTAACCATGTGTCACGGCTTGTTGATGGAGCAGACCAAGACACAGTGAGGTTTCCAGTATGCATACTTTAATTAAATGCAAACTGGCAAAAAACAATAAACAACGAACGAACCGTCACGCAGGTGTGGCACACAGTTATGCACACACAAATACAAACAATAACCCACCAGGCAAGTGGGGCAGGGAACCAACTTAAATAGGATTCCCAATTAGAAACAACGACTAACAGCTGCCTCTAATTGGGAACCCAAACCAACCAACAGAAATATATACATAGAACCAAAAACACCCCTGATCACGTCCTGACCAAAAACACCAATGAGCAGCCAAAAGGGCTATCTATGGCCAAGACGTGACAGTACCCCTCTCCAAAGGCGCGGACTCCGACCGTGCCCAAAAGTCACTGGGAGGGTCTATCAGGTGGGTCTTCGCCTTTGGCGGCGGCTCCGGTGCAGGCCGTACCGGCCCGAGAAGACCCGTGCGTGGAGCAGGACCAGTACGTGCCAGGCTGGGGTGACACCCAAGAGGCCTGGTGCGTGAAGCAGGCACAGTACGTATCAGGCTGGGATGACACCCTAGAGGCCTGGTGTGTGAAGCAGGAACATTACGTGTCAGGCTGGGACGACACCCTAGAGGCCTGGTGCGTGGAACAGGAACAGTCCGTGCCGGTCTCCTGATGCGCACAGGGGGCCTGATGCGTGGAGCAGGGACAGGACGTGCCGGTCTCGATGCGCTCAGGGGACCTGATGCGTGGAGCAGGGACAGGACGTGCCGGACTCTCGATGCGCACAGGGGACCTGATGCGTGGAGCAGGGACGTGCCGGACTCTCGATGCGCACAGGGGACCTGATGCGTGGAGCAGGGACAGGCCGTGCCGGGCTCTGAAGGCGCACAGGGGACCTGGTGCGTGGAGCAGGGACAGGCCGTGCCGGGCTCTCGATGCGCTCAGGGGACCTGATGCGTGGAGTGGGAACAGGCCGTGCCGGGCTCTGAAGACGCACAGGGAGCCTGGTACGTGGGGCAGGAACAGGTCGTGCCGGACTCTGAAGGCGCACAGGGGACCTGGTGTGTGGAGCAGGAACAGGACGTGCCGGGCTCTGAAGGCGCACAGGGGACCTGGTGCGTGGAGCAGGGACAGGACGTGCCGGGCTCTGAAGGCGCACAGGGGACCTGGTGCGTGGAGCAGGGACAGGACGTGCTGGGCTCTGAAGGCGCACAGGGGACCTGATGCATAGAGCAGGGACAGGACGTGCCGGACTCTCGATGCGCTCAGGGGACCTGATGCATGGAGCGGGAACAGGCCGTGCCGGGCTCTGAAGGCGCTCAGGGGACCTGGTGCGTGGAGCAGGGACAGGACGTGCCGGGCTCTGAAGGCGCACAGGGAACCTGGAGCGTGGAGCAGGGACAGGCCGTGCCGGGCTCTGAAGGCGCACAAGGGACCTGATGCGTGGAGCAGGGACAGGACGTGCCGGACTCTCGATGCGCACAGGGGACCTGATGCATGGAGCGGGAACAGGCCGTGCCGGGCTCTGAAGACGCACAGGGGACCTGGTGCGTGGAGCAGGGACAGGACGTGCCGGGCTCTGAAGAGGAATAGGCCGTACTGGGCTGTGGAGACGCACCGGAGATACAGTGCGCAGAGCCGGCGCAGGATATCCTGGTCCAAGGAGGCACACCGGAGACCAGGAGCGCTGAGCCGACACCCTCCTTCCAGGCTGTACACTCCCCCTAGCTCGACAGATGCGGGAAGCTGTCATGTCGCGCACCGGGCTGTGAACACGCACTGGTGACACCGTGCGCTTCACCTTGCCTTACCAGTGCGATGCTCCCTCTGGTAAGCACGGGGAGTTGGCCCAGGTCTCCAACCTGGCTCAGCCAAACTCCCCGTGTGCCCCCCCGCTCTGCCGCCACTGCTTCCAACTCCTCCCTGGGACGGCGATACTCCCCCGCCTGACTCCAGGGTCCTTCTCCAGCCAGGATTTCCTCCCATGTCCACGACTCCTGCAGACCCCACTGCTTGTTCCTTTTTAGGTGGGTTATTCTGTCACGGTTCTCTGGTGGAGCGGACCAAGATGCAGTGAGGTTTCCAGTATACATACTTTATTTAAATGCAAACTGGAAAAAACAATAAACAATGAAACAAACTGTCACGCAGGTGTGGCACACACAGGTACACACACAACTACAAACAATAACCCACCAGGCAAGTGGGGCAGGGAACCAACTTAAATAGGATTCCCAATTAGAGACAACGACTAACAGCTGCCTCTAATTGGGAACCCAAACCAACCAACATAGAAATATATACATAGAACCAAAAACACCCCTGATCACGTCCTGACCAAAAACACCAATGAGCAGCCAAAAGGGCTATCTATGGCCAAGACGTGACACCATGTGTATGTTACCAATAAAATTTGATATTAAAGAGATCTTCTATATGGCTCTGAATGTTGGAAAGTAACCAGACTGTCTTCTAAACTAAACTGCATGACAAATGTTTGCTTAAGATAAAGGCATTTTCTGGACACATACAATCTCAAATGAAGAACTACACCAAAAGAAAAAACAGCAGCACAGTAACCCAAACAATGAAAAGCCAAAGGCTGGGATTCAATTTAAGGCACATTGTAAAAAAATGCACTGCATTTGACTTTTAAAGGCAATTTACACTTGAGACAACTATAAGGGCACAAGGCGAGACCCAAATTCAGACACAGGAGGCAGATGGTTAGTGTCTTTCTCACATGTTCTCCCAGACCCCAGGCCCCACCCCATAGCACCCAAATGCCCTTCCTCTCTGCCACCTATGATCAGAGATAGAGGGAGGAGAGAGGGAACAAAGAAAACAAAATTATAGTACAACAAAATTACATCACATACAACTACTTAAGAATAATGGATCAAGGTGTAATGATGAAAGTATGCATATAACTGTACATTGAGGAAGTATGGATTATGACACTGGCCAGTATAATAAAGGATAAACACATAAACATTCATGCATCCACTCAGGCACCCCGTAAAGGCCTCCCTTCACATTTCCCACCCCATCAGCCATCTCGGAGCCTGGGTGACGGGATAAATATTCGAACACTATGTCCTGACTCACCATGAGCTAGCACAGCTCTTAGCCCCACTTTGGATGTATCAGTCTAACCTGCACCACAAAAGGATTAGAAAAGTCTGGACTGACCAGAAGTGGATGGCTACATACCACCCGTTTGAGTCTCTGAAACGCCTCTTCACAGGCTGTGGTCCACAGGAATGGTTTCTGCTCTTTGGTTTTGGTCTGCTCATTCAAGGGGTAGGTCACATCTGAGAAATCTGGAACAACATGGCGGTACTAGCAAATGAGCCCCAGGAAGGACTTCACAGCAGCCCGTGTGCCAGGAGTAGAACTGTATTGCATAGCTTCTACTTCGTCCACTTGAGGGCACATTTCCTCTGGGCCAATGCGGAAGCCCAAGTACAGGACATCTTCTCTGGTAACATCATACATGGTTCCATTCACAGTGAGCCTCTCCTTCTTCTCCCCTGACAGATGGTTGATGTCTGGCTTAGTCTCCTCACTGTCCTCACAAGGAAAACACCCTTCAGCAGCCTCCTCGTCCTCCACTTTCCTTACCAAAGCCATTGTCTTTTTTCTCACCTTACACTCCTTTAGAAGGTTCACATGAAAGATCTGACATGACCTTCCCTGCTCCGTCATTCTTATCTCATATGTGACAGGCCCGGTCTTCCGAACCACTTCTGCCACGTGGCCAACAGCTTGTGCTCTGAGGAGGGCAGCAGCAGTAGCACCTTCTGGCCACATATGTACTCCCTCTGCTGTGGTGATCATACCAGCGCTTTTGAGCCTTCTGAGCCTCAGTCATGTTCTCTCTCCCCAACACAGTGTAGTGGGAGAGCCTGTCCCTCATCTGCAGTACATGAGAAACAGAGGGTCCGTACATTTCTGTTGTACAAGAGTTCAAATGGGGAGAATCCTGGTGATGCATGTGGTACGCAAACAGCAGGTAGGGGAGCCACATGTCCCAGTCCTTCCCAGACTCATTGACAAATCTTTGGAGCATCCATTTGAGGGTCTGGTTAAAGCATACGTACCACTAACCCATCTGTGTCTGGATGATAAGGAGTACTGCGTATGGACTTTATGCCTAAGACCCACACAATTGCTGCCCTGATCTGTGATTATTTCTCTAGGTAGGCCTACACGCGTGATGAAATGACCTAGAGCCTTCGCTACCTGCTTAGCTTTGATGTTCCTCCAGAGAAAAAGCTTCAAGGTAAAGTGTGACATAATCACGTATGACTAGAATGTACTTGTTCATTGAGCTGCTTGGTACTAAAGGCCCCACAACATCCATAGCAATATGTGAAAATGGCTCCTCATATACTGGGAGCGGACACAAAGGGGTGTGGCTATATATATAAAAACTAAATTCCCTGTAAGTGTGGCAAAGTCTGAAACAATTTGTAAACAGTTGGAATTTCTTGCTTTGAATATTGAGCTTTCAAAGGGTCTCTCTATTACTGTGATTGGCTGTTATAGACCCCCCTCTGCTCTCGGTGATGCATTTTCTTCTCTGACGCACCTTATGTCTAAACTTCTTTACAGTGAAATGATCTTGATTGGTGATCTCAACTGGTGTTGGGTAAAACCGGTGTCTGATGATTTAAAAATGTTTTGTAATTCTATGAATCTTATCCAGCTGATTAACTCATCCACTCGCCCAAATCTCAAATGCCCTGATAAATCTACCTTGATTGATTTGATATTGACAAATGTTCCACATCAATATTCTGCGGTTGGTGTTTTTGGAATGATTTAAGTGACCATTGTGCTGTTGTTGCTGTTAGAAATACTAAGGTTCCTAAGACAAACCCACTTTTTATTCGTAAGAGAAATTTGAAGTGTTTTAATGAGCAGGCTTTCCATCACGATTTGTTTTATTTTGACTGGAGCAAGATTGAGCTTATCCCTGATGTGTTTTTTTCCAAATAGTAAACAAACATGCCCCATTCCGCAGGTTCAGAGTTAAAGGGCGGGATAATCCATGGTTTTCTTCTGAGCTGTCTTGTATTATTCACAAACGTAATCTAGCCTGGGCTAAAGCAAGGAAATCATGTTCTGATGCTGATTGGCTTATTTTTAGGCAGTTACAAAACAAGTTTTATTTTCTTATCAGGAAGGCCAAGTCTGAATATTTTATGTCTGTTACTACTGATAACCTAAATGACCCTAGAAAGTTTTGGAAGGCTATTAAGTCTATGTCTGGAAACAGTGATGTTAATGAATTACCGTCATGTGTATTGAAGGACTTTGTTGCTGTATATGACAACTGAAATGCTGAATTGTTTCAATGAGCACTTTGTGTCATCTGGTAAGCTGTTTGATTCAGTGTCCTCTGTCTTTGTACAACCCTGTGGGGTTGAACCAGTGATAGCTGGTCAAACTTTTAACTTTTTGCCATTTTCAGTGCAGGAGGTACATAAAGCCCTGAAATCCTTAGATCAGAGAAAGCCTGCAGGTCCTGATCTTTTGGATCCCTGCTTTTAGCTGAACCACTTACATATCTGTTCAATCTAACCCTGGAACGTAATGAAATTCCAAAGATCTGGAAATCAGCATTTTTCCTACCACTTTTAAAAGGGGGAGATCCAACTCTTTTAAAAAATTATAGGCCAATCTCAAAGCTGTCACCCTTGGTGAAAATACTTGAAACCCTTGTGAGTGAACAGCTAAAATAGTTTTTATTTACTAACTCTATTTGATCAATGTACCAATTGGGCTTCAGGAAGAAGCATAGCACAATTACAGCAGCCATGAAAGTTTTAAATGATATCACTGAAGCACCGTGTCTCACTTTTTATTGATCTCTCGAAGGCTTTTGATACAGTTGATCATGCTATACTAAGGCAGAGATTGTCGAGTGTAGGTCTTTCGGAGCATGCAGTTGAATTGTTTGCTAACTATCTGTCTGATAGAACTCAGTGCACTCAATTTGATGTGCTCATGTCTGTTAAATTGTCTGTCTGTAATTCTGTGCCCCAAGGCTCTGTACTTGGTCCTCTCTTATTCACTATTTATATAAATAATTTAGACAAAAATGTCCAAAATGCGCAACTTCATTTTTATGCTGATGATACTGTTATTTACTGTTGTGCCTTGTCTCTTACAAAAGCTTTCCAGAACTTGCAAACTGCTTTTTATACTGTTCAACATGCCTTGTGTCAATTGAAGCTTATCCTCAATACTGACAAAACTAAACTAATGGTGTTTTCTAAAGCAAGAAATAGACCTCTTAACCTTTCACCTACTATTACCTGTCAGGGCAATGAGATTGAGACTGTAACCTCATATAAATATCTTGGAATATTAACTGATGACGGCCTCTTTTAAATTGCATATTCAACAACTTACAAAAATATTTAAGCTGAAATTGGGATTGTTTTTCTTTTGAAGCCAGAAGGAGGCTAGTAATCAGCTACATTTATGCCTTTACTAGACTATGGGGATATTTTATATATGAATGCTTCCGCTCAGTGTTTGAGATCAATTGACATCCTTTACCATGGCGCTTTGAGATTCATTTTAAACTGCAAAACTCTTACGCACCACTGCACTTTGTACACCAGGGTTGGCCTTCTCTAGTCACTCGTATGCTCAGTCACTGGTATACTTTTATTTACAAAGCCATTTTGGGTTTACTACCTTTTTATTTAGGCATTTTTATTGTTCAGAAATGTGGTGGGTACTCTCTTCGTTCGCTGGACTTTATCCTGCGAACTGTTCCAAATGTTCGAACTGAATTTGGTGAAAAGGCTTTCATGTACTCTGCGCCATCGTCTTGGAATGTCTTACAAAATACTTTTAAATTGGAAGAACTTGTCCCGATTGGTATTTTTAAATCACTGAGGAAGGATCTTGAGACTGATTCCCTGACCTGTCAATGTTTTTAAATGGCTGTTTTATGATTTTGTTATACTCTTGTAAATTCTATGGTTTTTACTAGATTACTTGTAGTTTTTTACGTTGTTTGTCTGTCATTTTGTAATGACTTGGTGCTGCCTATCTTGGCCAGGATGCTCTTGAAAAAGAGATTTCAAATCTCAATGAGCCCTTCCTGGTTAAATAAAGATTATATAAAAAGGCCCTCTCTCTAAAACCCTGAGAAGAGCTGTAGCCTAACACATGACTGGCACAAATCTGCAACATCCTGTGTTATCCCGGGCCAATAAAACTCTTCCCTCTACCTAGATGACCAGCCATAAGCATACTATGGCCCAACTCCATAACACTGGCCCTGCATTGCACTGGCAACACCAACTGGTTGTCCTCCTAAACTACTCTGTACAACTTCTAATCAACAACTTTAAACGGAGGGCAACCAGTTGATGTTGCCAGTGCAATCAATTTCCCTAATACCTATTGGACCCCACCTATAAAGTATAATGGTAGGAAAAACACTGTGCTGAGTTCCTTTGGTAGAGTTAGAGTTAGTAAAAGGTATTTAATTGTCACTCCACAATAATACAACAATACTAAATAAAGATAAAAAAATAAAACTCAATTTGAATGGTCCACAATTGGTTTTGAGACCCTAAAAACAACAAAACATGGTACAGGTATCATCTATAATACATTACATAATCTATACACGTCTGCATCATAAAACAAAATATGTAAGGACACTAGCGTGTTAAACTTCTGAAGAATATGAAAATGTAAAGTGGGCAATTTAGACTCTGACATCTTTCTTTTTCCAGCGTTTTAAAACTGAAGAGTTTTGTCAAAGGGACAATACGTTATTCAGTTGTAAATGTCAAACTGTCAAAGACAAGTTCTGACAAAAATCATCATCACAAAAGCCACTGTTAATGAGAAAGCAGTAATGAGTTTGATTAAAAACAAGGTTTTATTCTCTAGCGTGAATTTCTTTGCCCCAAACAAAGCTAAGTACAGGTGTAGGATCTTAATTTGATCACCATGTTGTTGCAGGAAATGTCCTATACTTGTACCATATTAAAGGTTTCTAAAGTTTTAATTTCCACTTTAAAATGTCAGACTTGATTAACCCTAACTAAAAATGTATAACAAAATTATTATCCATTAATTAGAATTCACACAATAATTTACATTTTCTATAGCTACAGGATTATTTTTATCTGCTGTGAGAAACAGGTCAATTAGGGACCCACATCTGTAAAAATATTCGTACATATGTGAGTCATGAATTCATTGACAAAGCTACTTTCAATCAAACTGTGAATAAATATTACTCTTCAGGAGCAGGGCTATTATTTTCTTCGTCTTACAGAAAAGACGATCCTTCGGGAAGGAGGCAATGGTGGAAATTAACTTGTTTATCGATGATGATCTTGCAAGACCAATATTATTAATCTCCGTTAATAAAGAGCAGGTTGACATTTATTGGGATGAGTCTTGTCCTTGACGCAGAACTTAGCAATTTCCTCTAGCTGGGCCAGCGGCAAAAAATGTATGAATACCAAAATTATCTTTTTGGTCTTAATTTAATGTTAGGGTTAGGCATTAGTGTTAGCAGTGTGGTTAGGGTTAAGGTTAGATTTAATGACTTTGTGGCTGAGCAAGCTAGTGACCACTCTGCAGAGCTGCCTCCAAAACAAGATTCATGACGAGAAACACTTATCTAAGAAAGATGGAAGGTCATTGAGGGGCATTGCCCTGGAAACCAAATGTGTAAGGAATCACACAGCATCCTACATCCTGTCAATAGATCTCAGGAGTTAATCATAAGGAGAGACAACATATTGAGCGTAACACAATGTGTCATAAACTGCCTGTTGGGGATCCATAGGAGGCTGAGTTACATTGGACATCAATTCAGTGCATGTTATTTCATGACTACAAGACGTGTACCTCCTGGAGTTTGAGAGGATGGAACTACTAGTATTAACAATTTTCTTCTGCCCATTTAACGGATTCTGTTTGGCTTAGAGTACTGTGTTGAGCCTATTCAAACACGTTTCTAAAACCGTAGTAATCCCCACAGGACCTCCAGCACATGGCAAGTAATCTTTGAAGTGACTTATGAAACCTACTAACATCATGAAATAAGAAAGGAGACATTTTATTACTAAAGGTTTGTTGAGTGATCGATCAGGGATGTCACGATTGCTGGAATAACTGGACCAAAGCGCAGCACAGGTTGAGTTCCACATCTTTGAGCAAAGCGCAAAGAGCAGTGTTGTATCACAATGGCACTAACCAAAAACAATAACCCACAAAGGCAGGTGGGGAAGGGAACAAACTAAATAGGATTCCCAATTAGAAGCAACGACTAACAGCTGCCTCTAATTGGGAACCAACACAAAACCCAACATAAAGACACCTAGAAAACCCTAGTCATGCCCTGACCCAGAGGGCTCTCTATGGCCAGGGCGTGACAAGGGAACACTTAGAGAAAAAGGAACCTAATGTCTTTATTTATTATGTATCCCTTAGCTCAGAACCCTCCTTTATATAATAAATTAATTGGACCTGCTGTATTAGGCAACCTGTTGATAAAAGGACAATTTAAATTATACATCTTTAGTAATCAATATCATTTTGTTTGTGCATAGAGGGAAATTGCAGCCTGAATTGATTTCCCTATCTCGTCATGCATTTCACACTCTACAAAAAGATGATAAAAACTAGCATTAGCCTGACAACAATAGCCCACCTTCTTGTTAATCAACGTACATATGGCTATGAAGGGTATATGACCATCTTGAATGCATTGTTTGTGACCCAAAAATGTAAGCGTTAACAGCAATTAAGGGAATATATCAGACGTGATGTTTTATTGTACTGTAAGATAGGAAACACGCTCTGCTCCTGCAGGTAGGCTGACTGGGGGAAGGGATGGTCGGAGAGAACGCCTGGGTGTCTCCATGACAACAAAAAGCACTGCACTATTTTCTCTGTGGTTTTCTGCAGTTCTTCTGCCAACTATTTTCCACATGAGCGTGCAGATATCATTCTTTGGGTGACTCAACTTGTCATTTGTTTGTGCATGTGAGAGTTCCTGGATGTAAGCACTGATCTGGTGGAAGTTTGTGGGTGGGTCAGGTGTCGTTGCTAATGGCATGAACGTTATCCATCAGTAAAGACCAATAAAGATTAAAAAGGTCTTTACGGTTACTAGAGCTATTATTTTAAGTTGGTCTGCATTTTAGGAAGGAATCCTAATTTGAGATAGTTATTGTTAACTTGATTTCGCATATATCATGCATTCATGTCAATGCAAGATTTGCACAAGTTATGCATGCCAATCTCAAGCTACTTGTCTTAAAAATATATATTTTAATCATAATGCTAATCAGTTCACAATCCAGTGCTCACTGGGGTTAATGGATGACTGTGATTGTATTCTGAATTTCCCAAGGGAGTTGACTCTCTTGAGGTTGTGCTTACAGTAGCTAACATGCCTCACGGTCATAGTGAAGAGTGGCAATGTGCTTTTCAGTGTTGATGGTATGATCCAAGCCTTCATAAACATGGCCGGATTACCGACTGGTTTGGGTTCCTCTACTCTTTTGTCTGCGGCTACAATAACATAGATTTTCGGGGAAGCTGTGAAGCCCCGGGGAAGCTGTGAAGCAAGCTGTAGCCTATTGCATGATTGTGTTTATGAGTCTGTTATTAAATAATTAAACAATGTGTATGTTTACTGCCTTTCATTAAATCACGTATGGCTATAAAATAGTATGGCTCTAATATAGTGCCTTCAGCAAGTATTGCCGCCCCCTAACTTATTTCACATTTTGTTGTGTTACAGCCTGAATTCAAAATGGATTACATATATTTTTTATCTCACCAGTCTATGCACAATACCCCATAAATACAAAGAGAAAACATGTTTTTAGATTATTTTGTAAATCTATTGAAAATGAAATACAGAAATCTCATTTACATACACTACATGACCAAAAGTATGTGGATACCTGCTTGTCAAACATCTCATTCCAAAATCATGGGCATTAACATAGAGTTGGTCCCCACTTTGCTGCTATAACAGCCTCCACTCTTCTGGGAAGGCTTTCCATTAGCTGTTGGAACATTGCAGTGGGAACTTACTTCCATTCAGCCACAAGACCATTAGTGAGGTCGGGCACAGATGTTGGGTGATTAGGCCTGGTTCGCAATCGGCATTCCAATTCATCCCAAAGGTGTTCGATGGGGTTGAGGTCAGGTCTCTGTGCAGGCCAGTCAAGTTCTTCCACACCGATCATGACAACCATTTCTGTATGGACCTCGCTTTGTGCACGGGGACATTGTCATGCTGAAACAGAAAAGGGCCTTCTTCTACAAGCTGTTTCCACAAAATTGGAGGCACAGAATCGTCTAGAATGTTATTGTATGCTGTAGCATTAAGATTTCCCTTCACTGGAACTAATTGGCTTAGACTGAATCATGAAAAATACCCCCAGACCATTATTCCTCCTACACCAAACTTTGCGGTTGGCACTATGCATTGAGGCAAGTAGCATTCTCCTGGCATCTTCCAAACCCAGATTCCTCAGTTGGACTGCCAGATGGTGAAACATGATTCATCAATCCAGAGAACGTGTTTCCACTGCCCCAGAGTCCAATGGCGGCGAGCTTTAGATTCTCAAACCAATTTAAGTAAAAACTGTAACTACGCCACTCAGGATCATTCATTGGTAAGCAACTCCAATGTAGATTTCACCTTGTGTTTTAGGTTATTGTCCTGCTGAAAGGTGAATTTGTCTCCCAGTGTCTGTTGGAAAGCAGGTTTCCTACTAGGATTTTGCGTTGCCTGTGCTTATAGCTGTATTCTGTTTCTTTTAATCCTATAAAACTCCCTAGTCCTTGCCAATGACAAGCATACCCATAACATGATGCAGCCACCACCATGCTTTAAAATATTAAAAGTTGTACTCAGTGATGTGTTGTGTAGGATTTTCCCCAAACATAACACTTTGTTAAAAAAATTTAAACAATTTGTTATTACTTTAGTGCCTTTTTGCAAACAGGATTCATGTTTGTAATATTTGCATTTTGTATAGGCTTCCTTCTTTTCACTCTGTCAGTTAGGTTAGTATTGTGGAGTAACAACAATGTTGTTGATCCATCCTCAATTTTCTCCTATCACAGCCATTAATAAACTCTGTAACGGTTTTAAAGTCACCATTGGCCTCATGGTGTAATACCTGAGCGGTTTCCTTCCTCTCCGGCAACTGAGTTAGGAAGGACACCTGTATCTTTATAGTAACTGGGTGTATTGATACACCATCCAAAGTGTAATAATAACTTCACCATGCTAAAAAGGATATTCATTGTCTGCTATTTTTATTTTTACCTGTCTACCAATAAGTGCCCTTCTTTGCGACACATTGAATACCTCCTAGTCTTTGTGGTTGAATCTATGTTTGAAATTCACTGCTCGACTGAGGGACCTTACAGATAATTGTATGTGTGGGGTACAGAGATGAGGTAGTCATTCAAAAATCATATTAAACACAATTATTGATCACAGAGTCAGTCCATGCAACTTATGTGAATTGCTAAGCCCATTATTACTTATTTAGGCTTGCCATAACAAAAGGGGTTGAATACTTACTGACTCAACACATTTCAGCTTTTTGTTTTTAATTAATTTGTAAACATTTCTAAAAACATAATTCCACTTTGACATTATGGGGTATTGTGTGTAGGCCATTGACACAAAATCGAAATGTAATAAATATTAAATTCAGGCTGGAACACAACAAAATGTGAAAGTCAAGGGGTGTGAATATTTTCTTAAGACTGTAAAATTGTTCATATGGTTATATAAAGGCTGAAGGCTAAAAACAGCCTATTACAACATATAGGCATATATCTAGCTTCTACAATGTATTGTTTCTCAAAATAGAGACAGGCAAGCCGTGTGCACCATGGTCCACAACTTGGTCAGTTTCTTCCTAGGTCTCCAGGCTTCTCTCCTTCAAGCCATTCATCATCACCTTTCGGAACAGAATCCGATCATTGTCCAGGATATGGTTGTGGATATCCTTACAAAAAAGTGTAAAGGAATTGTGCAGGTGTCCCTGATGATTTTGATATTCCTGCAGGACCAAGCACGTTCCTGCAGGGATCATGCAGGACTAAAACCTACAGGATTTTGATATTCGTACAGGACATTGCAAATTCAAGTTATCTACAGGTTGCGACAACAGAGAAAATAGACTTTTGAAATATGGCATCAGACATTTATCAGACATTTCAACTCAGCAGATGAGAAATTTTATAAATTACAATGTCCACACGCAATAAATACATTGTAGGCTATTTTTATTTGTTAGATACCAACACAATTGATGATGATTTCAGTAGGCCCACAGTTCAGTCAATGTAATAATGCATTTATATATATGCTGCCAGTTTCATTCATTCGTTCTCTGAATAAATGAATACAAGATAAAAAAATTAAGTTGTATGCAGTTAAGTTAAGTGGTTCAACCCTTTCTCAGTCTACTTCCCATTTTTTGGGCTGTAAACAGATGCAGTTGCCTTTGTACACCTGGGATGTCTTCCAGGTAAACACAGGTGGTACGGATGTCTGTTCCTTTGATTAATTGAACCTCATTTGAAATGCAATTCTCTTTAAGAATCCCAAAAGCAGTGCCTCCTGTCTCGAGGTCTCTTATTGTGCATCTTGTTGTCATCACTGGGTCTATAAAAGCGTACCCCACTTCACTGCCAACGTCAACAAAAGACCTGACCATCCCTACTGACCCATGTTGGGTGACATTACATAGTTTACTTGTTTTGATAAGGTACTTGCTGTTTTGGAATGAATGTGATTCCCATTAACGATTGCTCTATGGTGAAATTGACATGGTTCTTTGTAAGTTACGTCTGACTCTCAGGAGAAAGCCTCCCTTGATGTAGGGTTCCGTGCAGCAGGATACCCTAGTAAATATACACTCTTCTTTTTTTCACATTTGTTGGTGAATTTATAGACACTTAACATTTCTTCAACAAACCTTTTGCTAGCTTGGTTTGATTCTGTGCTGTATGTAATAATGAGTAGTCTTGGGATGTGTTGGTAGATGGTAAACATTTCCACTATTTATCCTGGTACACCTTGAGTGCCATGGAAGAGTTTACCATGTCTCCCATTACTACTTTCAAATATGAATGCACTTTGATCCCACAAAGGTCCCCAGTTTCAGACAGATGTAGGTGCATGCAAAAGTATTTGGACATTGTAGCTGACATGACATTTCCAATACAATTGTTCAAACCTAATAAATTCTCAAAAGAACATCTCAGCCATGGCAATGTTAAGAGAGGTAACTGTGTCTTTCAGTAGACAATAGGTACCCTGCACCAGTAGCAGTAATGGTGTAGGTACTGCCTGGGTAAAATCCCATTTAAACAGAGAGGCTATAGAGCAGCAAGAAGTGTCAGAACTCTGTGGCTTTCCAATATTTGAGTAAATGAATTGAGCGTGGTGGTCTTGTCACATTTACAGGTGGTTTCATGGCAAGCAATATTTTGTTTATGCGCTCTATTTCTCTTCCACTCTACCAGGACTCAGGGTGATATTTGGACTCAAACCACAGTGTAGTCCTTTGCCGACATAAGCCAAGCAATATGCTGTGCATGTAATCAACAGCAAACCCTGCAATCATGTTGGAAACAGTAAGGAACATTAAAGGAGATGGGCCCTTAACACCATGTATAATATTCCCTGACTCTAGCACCAAGGCAACCTCTCTGCGGTGTTTAGTGTCTGTGCTCACTCTCAAGCGGATACACTCTAGTGAACCCATTACCCTTTTCTACCACTTCTCCTTTGTGATAGCACCAGTTGTACCCGTGTTCACCATTGAATTGTTTGATATCCTGTACTTTGCAGTGAGCAGGGGGATCACAAATACATAGTCAACTGTACACACGCACATTTGTGGGTGTCCCTCTCAACTGGCATGTCAAGCCCTCACCCTCAAGTGAAACACACTCATCCACAAAGGGCTGAAGGAAATAATTAATTCCTGGGCTCTTTGGCCCAAACCACAGCTCCACAAGAATGATGTGCTTCACTCTTAGGTTCGGGGGAAGTTCATTAACTGTGACTTGTAGGGGCCAGATGTGAAAGGGAGAGGACTTGAATATTGGAATCCCATCCACATTCTATGAGAGTGAAAGGTTAATTAAATCAGTGTCATTAAGAGCATCTATTGACTTGTATAGTGCACCATCATAGATGTCATCTATACTATATGGGCTGCTCTTGGACCTAGAATACTTCTATTCTAATGCGTCACAGAATTTGAGGTCTGATAACTTTTCCTCTAGTTGTTTTTTGACTGACAATTTCATGAACACTGATCCACTCTTGACAAGAGATGGCACATCCCCAGGGAGGCAAGCACACGATGTGCAATGATCTGGTACTTTACTGCCAAATATAAATACTGTCAAGTTGGACAAATATACTGCATTTCAAAAGTGCCATTACAGTCAAAATACTTAATAAACCTGTAGAGAATGTTGGGAACGCTGTGTGTCCCCTCTGGACAATGGAGATTTATAATGTCCAATAAATCACTAAGAGCTGTCTTGGTGGTTGTGTGTCTTAGAGCATTGCAGAGTTTTGAGAGCAGAGACTCATCTTTAGTCATTTGGATAGATTTGGCCTTTTCTCCCCCCTCCAACTTGATTTATGATGTCCCTGCCTTGTCCATCTGTGTTGTCCCCACCTGTGTTGTCTCCCTGTAAGCACAACAGATACTCTGGTCAGAAGGAGGCTTACAGCCATAGTGTTAACATGAAGTAAGGCAGATCACTAAGAAACAGACAGTGGAACAGAAAATAGACAAATGCAGGAGGAGAATAATGAAACAGAGGAGAAGACAGCTAACAAAAACTGTTGACTGCTTGAACCTCTCAGTCATCAACCTGTACTTTGGTATTGTTCCCATATATTGAGTCTACCCTGTAGTCTTGTGGTAAGAGTTTCTGTTTTGAAATCAGAAGGTTGGGTGTTTGATCCTGGCCAAGACATACCAAGTTTAAAAGAAATGTGACTGTATGAGTCTCTGTTAGGTACTCAGTATTAAATATACTGCACAGTGGATCTTTTAAACAATATCCCCAAATATCTGACCTGTTGAGGAACTACATTCCCATTTGACCTAATGGTTACGTTCCCATTTTACCTAAGTGATCATTGCAGTTACGTTTCACCACAAAGGTTGAGAGTTCAAGTCCCTTCTGTGACCAATTCCATACTGTTCAATAGTGTAAGTCTACCTTCTAAGTTCATGCAATTTCAATTGCTATATTGTTTTACCTGAATGGACGAATACTAGCAGTCTGAGGTCCCGTGGCGATCGACGCCGTTCTTGGACGAGCTGTCCTGTGGGGAGTAGCCATACATGTCAGGTGACTGTTGCAACTGTCAGTAACGTTTCAGAAAGGTCATTTATGCACCAGGAAAGCTAAAAATATGTATTCTCTTGTCATTTATTCTCTTCTGTCCTTGCCAGCCAGGGTAGGTTAGCACTTTACAACATTCCAATGTTATATTATTTGTATTGAAAATGGGAACAATGCTGTTTTACCTGAGTGGAATACTTACTTGTAGCCATGGCTTATAAGCCGTTTTCCTCTTCCAATCTAAGGAGGGTAGATGTTGATGAGATGATAAAGGATACAACACAGACAGAATACAACCAATCGTCATTATCAGTAGACAGTTTTAGTATAGACTGTTTAAGTCCATATACAGTATATCACAAAAGTGAGTACACCCCTCACATTTTTGTAAATATTTGAGTATATCTTTTCATGTGACAACACTGAAGAAATTACACTTTGCTACAATGTAAAGTAGTGTGTACAGCTTGTATAACAGTGTAAATTTGCTGTCCCCTCAAAATAACTCAACACACAGCCATTAATGTCTAAACCGCTGGCAACAAAAGTGAGTACACCCCTAAGTGAAAATGTCCAAATTGGGCCCAAAGTGTCAATATTTTGAATGGCCACCATCATTTTCCAGGACTGCCTTAACCCTCTTGGGCATGGAGTTCACCAGAGCTTCACAGGTTGCCACTGGAGTCCTGGAAAATGATGGTGGCCATTCAAAATATTGACACTTTGGGCCCAATTTGGACATTTTCACTTAGGGGTGTACTCACTTTTGTTGCCAGCGGTTTAGACATTAATGGCTGTGTGTTGAGTTATTTTGAGGGGACAGCAAATTTACACTGTTATACAAGCTGTACACTCACTACTTTACATTGTAGCAAAGTGTAATTTCTTCAGTGTTGTCACATGAAAACATATACTCAAATATTTACAAAAATGTGAGGGGTGTACTCACTTTTGTGATATACTGTAGGTACATTATGAAAATCATACAGTAGCTACCTTTCTTGTTGTTGACCCGTGGTCATCTCCTTTTCAATAGCCCTGGCGTAGGTTCTTGGAGGTAGGCCTTCAATTCCATAACTAGGCCTATAGGCTAGATGAAATTAATGGGGCAGAATAGGTAAGAGGGCATTGAACAGGAGATTAAAATGGTTAACCAAGATACCCAGAACAGTGTTTCCCCTAAGATGGTAGTAGGCTTGGCCAAAGGCATGGTTTTAGAGGCCCTCTAGGCCGCAGAGACAACATTTAGCTGTTTTAAATCTAGTTTCCTGCAATTCTACATATTTATCAAGGTGCTGAGAGACACACTACAATTTCAAAGCTAATTTCCTGCAACCCTACATATTTTGCCATGGGAAGGAGAGAAAATGTGCAGTTTTAAAACGAATTTCCTGCAATTCTACACATTTTCCCATGGCGTATGTCGTGTTCTTATGCTATTTACATTTTTTGTCATTTTGCAGACATTCTTATCCAGAGCAACATGCAGTAGTGAGTACATACAAAGGCAATGTGTCTCTTAACCCCAACTAACCCTTTTCAGTTATAGTATAACCCCTTCTTTGCTTCGCTTCCCCTCTTCAGCTTTTTTACTTTTTCATTGTGGAACGGAGCCTTGTGTGGAGGGCTCCACAAGACCTGAGCTTTTTAGTGTTGTCACTTCAATGAGCCCATTTGCATGGTTCAGACCAATGAGATACCCTTTTTTTTATTTCAGCATAGAGAGAAAATATCATCAATATTTAATAAAAGGAAAAGGGAAGTTATGCCTTCAATGATTTTGTAACATGTTTAATAGTATATCATTACATAGGCTAATCATTACCCATGTGACTGAGTTGACAGCCTGTTAGTAATACTGCATATATGGGCTTAATAATGATGTTTAACAACAATCAAGTATTTTTCTGTTCCTAGTACAACCCCTTTCATTGAGTTGGATTTATGAAAGTAAGTATTCTGGTAAGTATGACCTAACTGTTAGTTGTTATGTAACACACACACGCACAGTTTCAGCTGTTATATCCTGTGAACTCTGCCCCTCGCATCTATTTTCTCTCTTCCCCAGTTAAGAGACAGAGCTTATGAACAACAGTGAGACTGACTAACACAGGCAGCAGCACTGGACAGCCATGCAGGCAAAGGTAACAAAACACACAGTTTCAGCTGTTACAGTATATACTGCATCCTCTGTCCCTCTCATTTCTCCACTTTCCTAACTAGTTAAGACGGAGCCACACACACACACACACACACACACACACACACACACACACACACACACACACACACACACACACACACACACACACACACACACACACACACACACACACACACACAGTTTCTGCTGTTACATCCTGTGAACTCTGCCCCTCTCATCTCTCTCTTGTCCTCCCCAGTTAAGACAGGGCCTATAAACAGTGAGACTGACTACCAAAGAAGGCAGCACTGGACAGCCATTCAGGCGAAGGTAACACCACACAGTTTCAGCCTTTTATTTCTCCCTTTAAAACAAAGCCTAAAACACATACATACTCACAGATGTTTTTGGCGTACCAGCCATGGCTGCTTATCATTACGCACACCTATCACCAACTATACGCGCATCAGAGCTTCATCGGACTCAACTGGACTCCATCACGTTATTAATTACCTCCCCTATATCTGTCACTTCCTCAGTTTCTTTCCCGAGTCAGCATTAATGTCGTTATGTGTCCCTTGTTCAGACGCTGTTCGTGTTTTGTTTCCTGTCTGTTTATTCCTTAAATATTCACTCCCTTTACTTGCTTCTTGTCTCCCAGTGTCTGTCCTTACAAGTTTACCTTTGCAGACATCTGTTTCTGTAACGTCCGTGGTTCAGTTGTGGAAAAGAGTCAGGCACAGGAGGTAGTTCACGTGTGAAAAGGTATTTTAATTGAGTCACCAGTCCACAAACAATAACTCTGGCGAAAACAAAATACCCACACGAACTTCAAAAATAAACGGGCGCAATCCAGCAACCCGGCAATTACGGGAACCACAATACAATAGCCCTCAGTACACAGACTGGGAAACATACAAGAACAAACGGTACAACCTAACAATCACGCACAATGGGAAGAGGGGAAGGAAGGAATATAAACAGTTGTGTGATTGGGAGAAATTGACAACAGGTGTGTACAATTAGACAAAACCAACAGGACACATGAAAAAGGGGAGCGATGACGTTCAGAAAACCGGTGACGTCAATGCCGAACACCACCCGAACAAGAAGAGGGACCGACTTTGGCGGAAGTCATGACAGTTTCCCTTCACACCAATACACATAAGCTGTTCATGTGATTCTAAAGAAATCCTGCAGGATTCCTTTAGAATTTTGTTTTGTAGGTTTCCTGTAGGACTTTTTTATAAGGGGATAACCCCATCAGTGAGGGCTTTGCGACCATCATATTCGGTGCACTTCCAGGACTTATTTGCGGTCTGTTATTCCTGTCTGTAGGTGTAGCCTTCATGCGCCAGGAAAGCTAAAAATATGTATTTTCTTGTCATTTATTCTATTCTGTCCTTGCCAGCCAGGGTAGGGTAGCACTTTTACAACATTCCAATGTTATATTATTTTTATTGAAAATGGGAACAATGGGAGAGATGGACAAATACTTATTTCAAAACAATATGGACTACATTCTCATTCATATTATGAAGACAATGTGAGTATCAAAATGGTTTAAAAAGATGCCCTTGCCTTAGAAACCGTTAACTGCAGTGGGCTAAATCAGGGTCACACAGAGGGATTCTTGGTCTTAAACAAATCAATTTTTAAACAAAAGTATACACCACACACACATGATCATGGGCTTAAAAAAAAGAAGACATGTATCAATTGAAATGTATCAGTATTGAGTTTGCATTCCAATATTACATTTTATATACATCACAGAGGACTGAAATATAACAAAACAGTTTGACATAGAAACACCTGATTTTCGTTGAGGTAATAAATAATCTTTATTAATGATGAAACTAAGAAAAATATTGATAATAGTCCCCCATTGGGGCCAAATGGGGTGCTTTTGGACATTGACTGCAGGAAAGGGCTACAGTTGAAGCTAGATCGCTAGTATAATAGCTTATACAGTCAACCCAAATATGTTACTCTGTTCTTTTGAAATAGCCAACAATTTCTGGATCATAACGATCCGTCTGGATATTACCACATTTAAAATTAAACTGCCCTTAAGGCCTGATGATTTGTTTTATTTTTTTCTTCCGAGTATGAGAAGAGTTCCTGGATTTATGGAATAAACTTTTTTCATCAAGTTAGAGCGATAATAAATTAGAATCTCGACGCAATTTATAACGTCGTACAAAGCCCGGGGTATCCATCAAACTAATTACCATTGCGTGATTAACGTGATGTAGTAAAATAATTGAAATACGTTGCATGAGAAAACATATTCTACTTTTATTTAAAAAGCGCAAGATCGGTTTCCTAGTCAATGAGTGTCGATTTAACTCTTTGACTGCTAATCAATTCATTTGGCATGTGAGAATCATCGCCGGAGAAACGCTTGGACCTTTAATTAGGGCTATTTTCTGGGAATTGTGTCGTTAGTATGTGCTGATTTTACGACTACAGACAATTGTAAATTGGGTTATTTGAGAGGTTTCTTCGTCATTTCAATAGCATTGGCCATATGGTATTGACTCAAATCTGGGTTTCTGATTGTAATTCAACTATTGGTATCTTTTGTCTGGAAAGATACGACCGCTAGTGTTTGTTTAAGATATAAACTGAAAGTTTTAATAGCTTGCTTAGTTCAAATTGAAAGACACATTCATTCAACATAAATAGCGAGGCGATTTCGATGCAATACGTTGTCTGTTGCCTAAATAGTCTGCTGAAATAACATATTGAGAATGGAATCGTATTTAATTACCTGAATCAAAGAAGAGACAGTTACCTAAATCTAATTACTTCTAATAATAGTGAATAGGAAATTGTGATAGAGTTGTGCCCACCGAAATGTGTTTTTTTATTCTTAAGGATTGACTGATGTATTTTGTAAATTTGGCGCATTACATGTTATTTTTAAAGTCTTGGACATTTCATAAGCGTGAAGCCGAAAGAGAAGGGAAAGTTGTAAAGTTTGTTTTTAATCTTACGATAGAGGTAAACCAGAACGTTGTTTGAGTATGGGTTATATTTTTGCCTACTGGTAAGAATAGGAGAGTTGGTTGTGCTCGCTGGGCTATATTGGGCTGTAAGGGATTCAGGTCTGAATAAATTGAATTGGAAATGTTTTGTGATAGTTTTTGATTATTGTTGCTTGGTTAAAATGTTTAGGTAACGCCAGTGATTTTGAGCAGGAAGTTAATGTATTCTAACATTATAATCTGTTACCATTTCGTGGAACAATGGCAGGTCAGTAAAGTGGATTGCAGTTTGAGTTTGATTTTATTTTTTATTTTTACAGGGACAGTGAACATAAATCACAGTTGTGTGTGTCTAATGGTAGGGTATTCCAGACATGGGAAGCTCTCACAGAGTAAGCAGATTGACTAAAGGTGCTTTTCCTTAAGGGATCTATACAATCACCTCTCGTGGCAGATCTTGTGGATCTGCTGCCATAAGGTTTGGGTTTTCTGTTTAACAAAAGTACTGAGTGGAGGGGGAGCCTGGCCATTTAGGATCTTGAATACAAGACATGCGTCGGTGTATTGCACAAGATTTTTCCAACTCAGGAGCTCATGCTTTCTGAGAATTTAACAGTGATGATAGCTATTGGGCTTCCTATCAAGCACTTTGAGAGCCTGTTTGTAGACATGTTGTAGAGCAAGCTTGGGCCCAACTAGTCAAGTAGTATGTTAAGTGGGGGAGTATCAGAGAGGCCTACAGAGAGGAGGTGAGGGCCCTCGGAGTGTGGTGTCAGGAAAATAACCTCTCACTCAATGTCAACAAAACAAAGGAGATGATCGTGGACTTCAGGAAACAGGAGAGGGAGCACCCCCCTATCCACATCGAGGGGACAGTAGTGGAGAAGGTGGAAAGTTTTAAGTTCCTCGGCGTACACATCACGGACAAACTGAATTGGTCCACCCACACAGACAGCGTGGTAAAGAAGGCGCAACAGCGCCTCTTCAACCTCAGGAGGCTGAAGAAATTTGGCTTGTCACCAAAATCACTCACAAACTTTTACAGATGCACAATCGAGAGCATCCTGTCGGGCTGTATCACCGCCTGGTACGGCAACTGCTCCGCCCACAACCGTAAGGCTCTCCAGAGGGTAGTGAGGACTGCACAACGCATCACCGGGTTAAACTACCTGCCCTCCAGGACACCTACACCACCCGATGTCACAGAAAGGCCAAAAAGATCATCAAGGACAACAACCACCCGAGCCACTGCCTGTTCACCCCGCTATCATCCAGAAGGCGAGGTCAGTACAGGTGCATCAAAGCTGGGACCGAGAGACTGAAAAACAGCTTCTACCTCAAGGCCATCAGACTGTTAAACAGCCATCACTAACATTGAGTGGCTGCTGCCAACATACTGACTTAAATCTCTAGCCACTTTATACATAGGAATTGGATGTAACAAATGTATCACTAGCCACTTTAAACAATTTTGTATATAATGTTTACGTATCCGACATACTCATATCAAATGTATACACTGTACTCTAAACCATCTACTGTATCTTGCCTATGCCGCTCGGTCATCGACCCAAATCTCTAGCCACTTTAATAATTATAATTGGATGAAATAATGTATCACTAGCCACTTTAAACAATGCCATTTATATAATGTTTACATATCCTACATTACTCATCTCATATATATGTGTATATACTGTACTCCATACCATCTACTGCATCTTGCCTATGCCGGTCAGCCATCGCTCATCCATATATTTATATGTACATACTCGTATTCATTCCTTTACTCTTGTGTGTATAAGGTAGTTGTTGTGAATTTGTTAGATTACTTGTTAGATACTACTGCATGGTCGGAACTAGAAGCACAAGCATTTTGCTACACTCGCATTAACATCTGCTAACCATGTGTATGTGACAAATAAAATTTGATTTGATTTGATTTGATTTGATTTCATAGATTTGAAGTACAGTTTTGTTACCTCTGTAGTCAAACAATGGCGTATGTTTTGGAAATTAGCTAAGTTTAATTTGGTTATTTGAGTTACCTTTTTCATTTGCTCTTTAAAAGAAAGGTTGGAATTAAGTATGATGCCGAGATACTTAAAATCAGATACCACCTGGAGCTTTTCCCCTGACACATAGACATCTGGCTCAGTGGCATAAATTGTCCTCTTTGTGAGGAACATGCAGACTTTTCATTGAGATGCAAACATGTGTCCCTGAGCAACTTTGTCACCTGGACCATTACAGTAGTGAGTTATTGTGTAGCTTGTTGTTTGTTCTTTGCCTGCATATATCACTGTATCATCTGCATACATTGGATCTTCTGACCCAGCACAGACAGAAGGAAGATCATTAATGTACAAACTGAACATTATTGACCTTTGGGGCATGCCAACATTGTAGCTATGAGTGGAAAAAGTTAGTTTTGACTATTATGCTGATGAGACAGCACCTACTTTTTTAAGGTTTTAGATTTGTTCAACAACAGGTTTGTTTTTACTAACTTTATGCAACAGGTTGAAGTGATTAGATTACTGGAAAGGGGTTATTGTTTATTGTTTGATTATTTTAGCTGTTAATTTCACTTAATGAAACATTGTACTATCTGATGTGTTTTGAGTAGGATTCTTTCTTCCGGGACGGATGGAAGTCACCTAAAGTATGTATGTTAAAGGAGACATAGGAGAACACGTCTGAAACAAAATGTTTATTAAATGCCTGGGATTAAATATCACTGATTCCTTACGCTGAGAAATGTACTACATTTGCGATTTTTTTTACATTTAGAGGGGTAACAGGAACAGTCTAATGGGAAAAGCTATCACATATTTGTTGGACATTGGTCTAGTTACAATACCAGGATAATTGTATCTAAGGGTAGCGCATGCTAAATTAATATAGTAAGAAACACTTCTTTGAAGGGTTTGTATGACCTCTGACCTCTGTCATGACTTTCCATTGTGGTTTGATCACCCCCATTGGAAAGCCATTTGAATAATGAATTTATTAAGGTCATTTGTCATACTGTTTCAGGGTAATTTGTAATATTGATAATTATGATGAAGTTTATTGTTCTTAGACATATTTGTGATTTGGACCAATGTGGAGGAGAGGGCATTGCCTTTGACTAAGGGTAGGCTGCCTTAAGTCTATTTTCCTATCACCATATGGGTAAAATAATTTTTCTTTATGGAGTTCTTAAGAGTAGTGATTTTAATTTGATTTGAAATTTTGTTTTATTTTTTTGACCAGTAGTAGTGTTTTTTTTTACCTATTACTCTCATGGACAGTTATGTGTTAAAAATGGGGGGAGGGTACAGTTTTTTGAGGTTTCGGATTGAAGTTTACACACTTTGAGTGATGTGTAGGAGTGTATGGAGTTATATATGAAGGAGTGTATTGTTGTGTTGTTTGTTTGTCCTATTCCCGATGGGTTATAGGTCTAACTTCCTGATCCTGTGGCTCTGCGATGAAGTTGACAGTGTGTTGGGGAGTATAAGCCAATTTGAAAGAATAGTTTCAATAGAATGTGTTGTTATTCTCTTTGACATATTTGTATTGATATTTGTATTAAGAATAATTGGTAAAAGTAATAATTTATCATATAGTAAATGAACTGAACTAAACTGTTGTTCTGATCTGTCCTTTCGAGGTTATCATGAAAAGTGACATCAGACGGTATCTTAATGCATGGAAGAGATAATTGGACCGAACAGTGTGTGTACCTCAAACCCCCATCTAACTGGCTGAAGAAGAGTGACAAAGGCATTCAAGAGGCCCTGTCCGCACCACTTCTACCAAGAGAAATGAGTCCGAGCCAGCAACCGGTGTACAGCATCTGATCTAAGCTATCAACTGCTTTTCTATCATGTCTTTTCTCAGGAGTGTGAGAGGAGTCCACATGGAGTGAGCATGGGGATAGATCTGTTCTAAACTTCTCTTATGTTGCTAGTCTACTGGTTGACGAATGGACAAGACATAATGGGTGGTAGAGGTGATGACGGCTCAGGTGAGACATTGAAATTGAGACATTATCATGGCCATCCACTTTGAACTGTAAAGCTATCTGAAGAAGACGAAAAGGACGCCAGAAGAATCAGTGCCTGAAGGAGGGGGTTGGTCAACTGTGCCCAAAATTGATTTAGACTTTTGGGGTATCAGGTTGATTTTAGAGGTCTACACACCACATACAATTATAGTAATTTAGATTAAGAATGCATTGGGATACTGATCTGTATATAATCGTGATAAAAAAGTTAATAGTAGAATTATGGGATAATTATACTGGATGTTAATACCAATGTACATTCTGCCAATGTTGATGTGTGTTAAATTGAGTTTATTTACTTGTGAGAGTGATAGGACCAATTTGAATCACTGAGCAATGTCATTCTAAATTTTGGTTGAATAATTTGTTGGGTTTTTAATTATGATTTGGAAACTGAATAATTTTTAAAACTGAAGGATTGATTTGAGTTTAGTAATGAATGTATTAGGGATTGATTGTTTTGATTGTTGTTATGAACTAAAGATGTTGACACTATTATCACCATGCCATGGTGAATGGAGAGGGTGAACTCTGATCTGGAGAGGGAAACTGATCCTAATCTATTTGATCTATAGTCATTGCCTTATAAATAGTGGAATCATGATGCTTGTCTTGGGTCATGCTCATTCGGCACCAAGGGAATACATTTTACTCTAACCAGGAGTCACTACCTGGATTTGTCCAACAAGATATGCACATTTTAGTTTCTGGGATGGAAATAGTCATTTCCACCATACCATGCTGATCCATTGGAGTGTGATAGATAACTAAAGCTTATTTGATTAAACTCCATTGTTGCATGCACTGCATTATGCATTACATATGTTATTTTCATTGTCTATGAAGATATATAGCTTTGAATCTCATAAACTGTATTCATTTTTTGTTTTTCTTCATGGGTTCGTGCAGGTGACTGTGTGTCATGACCTTACCAGACAAATTGCTAGAGTGTTTGGAATATGTGTTGAAATAGGAAACAGTGCTAAGTTTCTTGGAAAGAGGCTGAGCCAGTGCTGTGGCAGCTGGTCATGTGCAGGAACCCATGCAATGAGTTATTGTTTATGTGCTTCTTGGTTTATGTAGAATATAAGCATTTTCTACATGTGAATGAATGTTCTTAAATCCTGTAATTTTCTTTTAAGTTGAGAGGACTCTCAAAATGGGGGAATGTCAGGGAAAAATGTATTATGTTATAATACTTTTATTACATCAAATGGTTGTTTTATTTCAAATTAATAGAGTATTCTGTTAATTGTTGTGTGTGTGTTCTACTGAGGATGGGGCCTCTGGGAGATAACACTGAGGAGATTTACGATGTCTTTTGGGTGATAAAACCTAAAGAGCATTCCAGAGCATGAGTTAATGTTTCTGTTCTATATGGAACCAGAGAGAGACGGTTCTAGTTTGGAGTTGGAGGGCCAGACACTGGTCTATACAATGAAAACTGTTGACACAGCAGATACTGTCTGCTATGTATTATAGGTATCTTTCATACAGATCTTAACCTTGTGACCCATTCTATATATCTGTTGTTCGTCATGTAGGTTGTAAGGTGTGTATCTTGGCTATAAAAGACCTTTGTACTTTTGTGTTGGCGCTTTTCAACGGACCATCAGAGAAAGTGGTGAATTCGTTCACAATCCATTGCTATTGAAAAGCTCTTAATATTAAAGATTTAGTTTAAGTATAACTCTGACTTTTGTCTGTCCTCATTTGATAGTAAAGAAATTAACCACCACATTAGTCCGGCCATGTTCATAAGTGAATTACAAACTCCACTGAAGTGTACTTGCCTTGGGGTCAAAACAACCTGGATCTCTCATGCTAAAGACGTTTCTGTGTGAAAGATGCCATTTCATTTTCCAGCGATGTCTCTGTCGTTCATTGTAATGTAGTCCTTTCTTAAAAAACATGGCTTTCAAACAAGTGAGAGAGAAGAATCTGATGGAGTGGAGTATGTGGAGGTTGTGTCTTAAGACAATGGAAAAGCATTGTCATTGGCTGTCAAAAGACGGTTGGGGTCATGTCAGTGGGGAAAACCATACCAAAAGTTGTGCTGTGGATAACGAAAATCTGTATTCTTACTGAACAAGTTCAGGTAGTAGTACGTCTGAATAAGACTGAACTTGACCCAGGACTCTTAGACTACTGTATGTCATCAGCAGAGATCAGTTGGTCATAATCTACTCTTATTGATCAAAGAATAAATGAAACGGGCAAATGCTGATGTACTACTAAGGCTACTGAAAACACCCCTGGCTGAGGAAGAAGTTTCTGAGTAACAGCATTGATTTACTGTTGACTTTGAGCATCTTTCAATCCCAGTGTGGGATTGTGGCTGGTGAATCGAGAAGCTCCAATAATTCAAGGCTTTAGGCTCTTAACAGCTTCGGTATAATTTCAAGGACTTTAGTGAAGCTGTTTAATAAAAAATGTATTAAAATGTAAGATGTTACCATGTAAAGCTATCAGCAGTCTCATGGCCAATCCATCCTCTCAATGTCTCCATGCAGGCCAGTCTGCTGCTCAGTCTCACAAGGGCAGATCAAGGGCTACACTTGCAATACATTTATCTTGAGCCATTACCCTAGTGAATTATTCTTCTGTAAAAGGGTATAGGCCAGGGTATGGCCTACACCAAGTCCTTCTTGAGTGGTGAGGTCTGACTGTACCATCAGTGACCCTAATACCTATGTACTGACATACAGCCAGGTTCAGTGTAATAACAATGTAAGTATACTGTAGTAGCAGGCTACAGTTGTTGCGAAATAACAGTACTTTTTGATGTACATTTTGGGAGGGGGGGCACATGCTCCTTAAAATATCTCTTTATGTTCTCAAAGTAAAATGTTTATGAGAGTTAAATACCAATAATGACAAATTATGTCAAACTTCTATGTAGCCAATTGCTTCCTACTGTGCCACATCAATGGTTTATTTGACAGCTGATGTTATAACGGTGACTCCACAGGGGTCTGGAAATCCGTTGCATTATATCCGAATCCAAATCCGTTAATTTCGGATCGTCCATCTCACCTTTTTCATGTAATTCCGAAGGCACGTAATTGTCTGATTAACATGTGATTGCAATAAAATGCTCTCTTTTGCAGCAAATATATGGATGAGCGATGGCTGACCGGCATAGGCAAGATGCAGTAGATGGTATGGAGTACAGTATATACACATATATATATATGAGATGAGTAATGTAGGATATGTAAACATTATATAAATGGCATTGTTTACAGTGGCTAGTGATACATTATTTCATCCAATTATAATTATTAAAGTGGCTAGAGATTTGGGTCGATGGCCGAACGGCATAGGCAAGATTCAGTAGATGGTTTAGAGTACAGTGTATACATTTGATATGAGTATGTCGGATACGTAAACATTATATACAAAATTGTTTAAAGTGGCTAGTGATACATTCTTACATCCAATTCCTATGTTTAAAGTGGCACCGTAGCACTCACTTCTGTCATCATGAAGTGCTTTGAGAGACTAGTCAAGGATCATATCACCTCCACCCTATCTGACCACCCTAGACCCACTCCAATTTGCTTACCGCCCAAATAGGTCCACAGACGACGCAATTGCAACCATACTGCACACTGCCCTAACCCATCTGGACAAGAGGAATACCTTATGTAAGAATGCTGTTAATCGATTACAGCTCAGCATTTAACACCATAGTACCCTCCAAACTCGTCATTAAGCTCGAGACCCTAGGTCTCGACCCCGCTCTGTGCAACTGGGTCCTGGACTTCCTGACGGGCCGCCCCCAGGTGGTGAGGGTAGGAAACAACATCTCCACCCCAAGGGGAAAAAAACTCTAGACCACCTTTACTCCACACACAGTGTGACAGTGCAGTAAACCATAGGCCATGTTTACGTTTACTTTCACCATTAACGGAAAGGGAAATGGAGGCGAGGCCTATTTAACCAGGTGGAAAGAGGACGTCACCGGGGTATGTTTTGATTCATGAGAAGGAGACCGACGGAAAAGGTTACCATGTGGAGTGGAAGACGGAGGTGCTTGGACTGAGGCTTCCTCACAAGACGCCGCCTGATGCGACGTGGAGTCTGGCGATTTCCATAGCGACGCACCTCAAAGACCGGTTGTTGTTGGTGAGCGGTCCACTCTCAAGTCCAAGGCCGTTAAACTTCCTTCCTGGAGCCGGGCGGGGTCCATCTACCCTCTCCAGTTTGCGATTCCCTCCGCCAAAATTGGTTAGTGTACCCGACGCGCAATCGCACACTACACTCATTCACACGCTATCAGATACACACGCATTCCATTCACATCCGCACAGTTGGTTATTGTTTATCCGTGATTTTGATTGTTTAAGTTGAATGCATTATCGTTGATCTCTGAAGTTTTGCATTTTGTTTGATTTTCTACCCAAATGTGAATCCAATGTTTTTTTCCTTTCTCTTTTGTTATATGAAAAGTTTGGCGTGAATATGGACACGAATCTGCCAGTGTGGACGCCCAGCTAGAATATGACCAGTATGACCTGGGATTTCGTTTAGAGCGTTTATGTGATTGTGTGAACACTGTTTTTGAACTATGAAACGTAACTGTCACATTGAGGACTATATATATATATATATACATTTAATTACTGTTTGTTTGGTTTTTGCTTTTTCGAAATAACTACTTTTTTTTTATATAATGGCTATGGACACTATGTAATAAATTCCAGTTAAATTGAAGCCCGTTTTGAAATATTTGTTTTTGTGTGTAATCAGTGGTTTTTTGTTTGCTATCCGGGGTTGTTTGATTTTTTTTGTCAGTTTTAGAAAACTGTCTGGCGCCCGAAATTTTTGTAAAAAGAAATAGAATTTAAGTTAGGGAAGCCGCCACCACTGTTACAACAGAGACGTATACAAATCTCTCCCCTCGCCCTCTATTTGGCAAATCTGACCATAATTCTATCCTCCTGATTCCTGCTTACAAGTAAAAACTAAAGCAAGAAGGACAGGTGACTCGCTCAATGCGGAAGGGGTCAGATTAATCAGATTCTATGCTACAGGACTGATTTGCTAGCACAGACTGGAATATGTTCCGGGATTCATCCAATGGCATTGAGGAGTATACCACCTCAGTCACCGGCTTGATCAATAAGTGCATCGACAACGTTGTCCCCACAGTGACCGTACGTGCAGTACCAGTCAAAAGTTTGGACACTCATTCCAGGGTTTCTCTTTATTCTTAATATTTTCTACATTGTTTCTACATTGTTTCTACATTATTTTCTACATTTTCTACATTATTTCTACAAAATAATGAAGACATCAAAACTATGAAATAACACATATGAACCAAAAAAGTGTTAAACGAATCAAAATATATAGGCCACCCTTTGCCTTGATGACAGCTTTGCACACTCTTGACATTCTCTTAACCAACTTTATGAGGTAGTCACCTAGAATGCATTTCAATGAACAGGTGTGCCTTGTTAAAAGTTAATTTGTGGAATTTCTTTCCTTCTTAATGTCAATCAGTTGTGTTGTGCCAAGGTAGGGGTGGTATACAGAAAATAGCCCTATTTGGTAAGAGACCAAGTCCATATTATGGAAAGAACAGCTCAAATAAGAAAAGAGAAACGCCAGTCCATCATTACTTTAAGACATAAAGGTCAGTCGCAAAATCCATCAAGGGCTATGATGAAACTAGCTCTCATGAGGACCGCCACAGGAAAGGTGGACCCAGAGTTACCTCTGCTGCAGAGGATAAGTTCATTAGAGTTACCAGCCTCAGATTACAGCCCAAATAAATGCTTCACAGAGTTCAAGTAACAGACACATCTCAAGATCAACTGCTCAGAGGAGACTGTGTGAATCAGGGCTTCATGGTTGAATTGCTGCAAAGAAACCACTACTAAAGGACACCAATAATAAGAAGAGACTTGCTTGGGCCAAGAAATACGAGCAATGGGACATTAGACTGGTGGAAATCTGTCCTTTGGTCTGATGAGTCCAAATCTGAGATTTTTGGTTCCAACCGCAGCGTCTTTGTGAGACGCAGAGTAGGTGAACGGATGATCTCCGCATGTGTGGTTCTCACCGGGAAGCATGGAGGAGGTGTGGGCATGCTTTGCTGGTGACACTGTCAGTGCTTTATTTAGAATTCAAGGCACACTTAACCAGCATGGCTACCACAGCATTCTGCAGCAATACGCCATCCCATCTGGTTGGGCATAGTGGGACTATCATTTGTTTTCAACAGGACAATGACCCAACACAACTCCAGGCTGTGTAAGGGCTATTTTACCAAGAAGTAGAGTAATGGAGTGCTGCATCAGATGACCTGGCCTCCACAATCCCCCGACCTCAACCAAATTGAGATGGTTTGGGATGAGTCGGACCGCAGAGTGAAGGAAAATCAGCCAACAAGTGCTCAGCATATGTAGGAACTCCTTCAAGACTGTTGGAAAAGCATTCCAGGTGAAGCTGGTTGAGAGAATGCCAAGAGTGTGCAAAGCTGTCATCAAGGCAATGAGTGGATATTTGAAAAATCTCAAATATAAAATATATTTTGGTTTGTTTAACACTTCTTTGGTTACGACATGATTCCATTATTTCATAGTTTTGATGTCTCACTATTATTCTACAATATAGAAAATAGTAAAAATAAAGAAAAACTCTTGAATGAGTAGGTGTTCTAAAACTTTTGACCGGTAGTGCATATATACAGTAACAGTCAAAAGTTTGGACACCTACTCATTCAAGGGTTTTTCTTTATTGAGAAGAATGGGAGCAACTCCCCAAATACAGGTGTGCCAAGCTTGTAGCGTCAAACCCAAGAAGACTTGAGGCTGTAGTCACTGCCAAAGGTGCTTCAACAAAGTACTAAAGGTTCTGAAAACGTATGTAAAAGTACTAAAGGACCTGAAAACGTATGTAAATGTTATATTTCAGTTTTTGTTTTATTTTAAATCAGCAAACGACTATTGTATGTATATTGATGACAGAAAAAAAACGATTTAATCAATTTTAGAATAAGGCTGTAACGTAGCAAATTGTGAAAAATGTCAAAGGGTCTGAATACTTTCCAAATGCACTGTTTATATGTTTTTTTTTAATGAATATTGCTAAGAACAACAGATTAAGCATATTTTGGGCAAGGGAACAGTGGAATATATTTAGAGGGTGTAATACAATACAATGTAATATTATTAATCTACAATTTATGTTCTTAACCCTGGGTAACATTGGCCTGGGAGACTCTCAGGGATATTGGTATCCACAGTACTTCACCAAAGATTTTTTTACAACATGATTGTGCTGTCATTTAAGCATTAAAACTGCAAAGTTTTCTCTCTGCCTCAGAAAAATGCGTAGAATTGCAGGATATTAGCTGTAAATCTGCAACAACAAAAAATATCTCTGCCACATGACAAAATCTATAGAATAGCAGGAAATTAGCTTGAAAACGGATAAATGTTCTTTCCGATGCCAGGAGGCGGGCCTTTAAAATGCTCCTTCTTTAAGGGCCCGAAACTTGGTTCGTCAGGCCATACACTGCCGAAATAATTGTAAAACTCCTGTATTTTTATCTCACTCGAGTTGTGTTCTCATTAAAACATTTGAGAACCCCTGGTTTAGAGCACAGTAACACGATCAATTACTATTGTCCCTCAGGTCGTAAAACCTTATCACAATTATATACAGTGCCTTTGGAAACTATTCGGACCCCTTGACTTTTTCCACATTTTGTTACGTTACAGCCTTATTCTACAATGGATTAAAAAATCTCAGCAATCTACACACAATACCCCATAATGACAAAGCGAAAACAGGTTTTTAGACATTTGTGCAAATTTTTTAACAAACTAAACAGAAATATTTACATAAGTATTCAGACCCTTTGCTATGAGACTCGAAATTGAGCTCATGTGTATCCTGTTTCCATTGATCATCCTTTAGATTTTTCAACAACTTGATTGGAGTCCACCTGTAGTAAATTCAATTGATTGGACATGATTTGGAAAGGCACACACGTCTATATAAGGTGCCACAGTTGACAGCGCATGTCAGAGCAAAAAAAAAGCATTGAGGTCAATTACATTTTCCGTAGAGCTGCGAGACAGGATTGTGTCATGGCACAGATCTGGGGAAGGGTACCAACAAATGTATGCAGCAGGTGCTGGCAGCATCATGCTGTGGGGATGTTTTTCAGCGGCAGGTTCTGGGAGACAAGTCAGGATCGAGGGAAAAATGAACGGAGCAAAGTACAAAGAGATCCTTGATGAAAACCTGCTTCAGAGAGCTCAGAACCTCAGACTGGCGGTGATGGTTCACCTTCCAACAGGACAACAACCCTAAACAAGATGGCGCAGGAAGAAATGGCAGCAGTTTTACGGGCGCCTGACCAATCGTGCTATTATGTGGGGGGTTTTCGCATTATTTGTAACTTATTTTGTACATAATGTTTCTGCCACCGTATGTTACGGCAAAAAAAAGCTTCTGGATTTCAGAACAGCAATCACTCACCTTGGATTAGACAAGTATTTTTTTTCAACAAGCAGGATGCACAGGATGTACTTCAGACACCCGACAAGGCCAAAATCCCCGTCATTGGCAAGAGAAAGAGACGCAGGTATAGAGAACACAGGGCGGGGTGCCTCGTAAGGATCCGCTGTCGGCGAGTGAGAAATCTGCCCTTACCATCAATATTACTTGCCAACATACAATCATTGGACAATAAATTAGATGAAGTACAATCACGAATATCCTACCAACGGGACATCAAAAACTGTAATATCTTATATTTCACCGAATCGTGACTGAATGACGACATGGATAACATTCAGCTGGCGGGATATATGCTGCACCGGCTAGATAGAACAGCACACTCCGGTAAGACGAGGGGCGGTCTGAGTATATTTGTAAACAACAGCTGGTGCACGAAATCTAAGGAAGTCTCTAGATTTTGCTCGCCTGAAGTAGAGTATCTCATGATAAGCTGTAGACCACACAATTTGCCAAGAGAGTTTTCATACATTTTTTTCGTGGCTGTCTATTTAACCCCAACAGATGGATGCTCATCCAGAGGTGGCGCTCCTAGTGGCCGGGGACTTTAATGACTTTAATTTCTATCAGAATGTTAAATGTGCAACCAGAGGGGAAAAAACTAGATCACCTTTACTCAACACACAGAGACGCGTACAAAGCTCTCCCTCGCCCTCCATTTGGCAAATCTGACCATAATTCTATCCTCCTGATTCCTGCTTACAAGCAAAAATTAAAGCAGGAAGCACCAGTGACTCAGTCTATAAAAAAGTGGTCAGATAGAGCTAAACTACAGGACTGTTTTGCTAGCACAGACTGGAATATGTTCTGGGATTCTTCTAATGGCATTGAGGAGTACACCACATCAGTCACTGGCTTTATCAATAAGTGCATCAAGGACGTCGTTCCCACAGACTGTACGCACATACCTCAACCTGAAGTCATGAATTACAGGCAACATTCGCACTGAGCTAAAGGGTAGAGGTGCCGCTTTCAAGGTGCGGGACTCTAACCCGGAAGCTTATAAGAAATCCTGCTATGCCCTCCGACAATCCATCAAACAGGCAAAGCGCCAATACAGGACTAAGATTGAATCGTACTACACTGGCTCCGACGCTCGTCGGATGTGGCAGGGCCTGTAAACTATTACAGACTACAAAGGGAAGCACAGCAGCGAGCTGCCCTGTGACACGAACCTACCAGACAAGCTAAATCACTTCTATGCTCGTTGGGAGACAAGCAACACTGAGGCATGCATGAGAGCATTAGCAGTTCCGGACGACTGTGTGATCCCGCTCTCCGTAGCCGACGTGAATAAGACCTTTAAACAGGTCAACATTCACAAGGCCGCTGGGCCAGACGGATTACCAGGAGGTGTGCTTCGGGCATGTGCTGACCAACTAGCAGGTTTTCAGCATGTCCCTGATTGTAATACCAACATGTTTCAAGCAGACCACCATAGTCCCTGTGCCCCAAGAACACTAAGGTAACCTGCCTAAATGACTACCGACCCGTAGCCATGAAGTGTTTTGAAAGGCTGGTAATGGCTCACATCAACACCATTGTCCCAGAAACCCTAGACCCACTCCAATTTTCATACCTCTCAAACAGATCCACAAATGATGCAAACTCTATGGCACTCCACACTGCCCTTTCCCACCTGGACAAAAGGAACACCTATGCGAGAATGCTAATCGTTGACTACAGCTCAGCGTTCAACACCATAGTGCCCTCAAAGCTCATCACTAAGCTAAGGATCCTGGGACTAAACACCTCCCTCTGCAAATGGATCCTGGACTTCTTGATGGGCCGCCCCCAGATGGTGATGGAAGGTATCAACACATCTGCCATGCTGATCCTCAACACTGGAGCCCCTCAGGAGTGCATGCCCTCCTGTGCTCTCTGTTCACCCATGACTGCATGGCCAGGCACAACTCCAACACCATCATTAAGTTTGCAGACAACACAACAGTGGTAGGCCTGATCACCGACAATGACGAGACAGCCTACAGGGAGGAGGTCAGAGACCTGGCCGGGTGGTGCCAGAATAACAACCTCTCCCTCAACGTAATCAAGACAAAGGAGATGATTGTGGACTACAGGAAAAAGAGGACCGAGCACGCCCCCATTCTCATCGACTGGGCTGTAGTGGAGCAGGTTGAGAGCTTCAAGTTCCTTGGTGTCCACATCACCAACAAACTAGAATGGTCCAAACACACCAAGACAGTCGTGAAGAGGGCACGACAAAACCTATTCCCCTCAGGAGACTGAAAAGATTTGGCATGGGTTCTCAGATCCTCAAAAGGTTCTACAGCTGCAACATCGAGAGCATCCTGACTGGTTGCATCACTGCCTGGTTTGGCAACTACTCGGCCTCCGACCGCAAGGCACTACAGAGGCCCAGTACATCACTGGGGCTAAGCTGCCAGCCATCCAGGACCTCTACACCAGGCAGTGTCAGAGGAAGTCCCTAAAAATTGTCAAAGACCCCAGCCACCCCAGTCATAGATTGTTATATCTGCTACCGCATGGCAAGCGGTACCGGAGCGCCAAGTCTAGGACCAAAAGGCTTCTCAACAGCTTTTACCCCCAAGCCATAAGACTCCTGAACAGGTAATCAAATGGTTACCCGGACTATTTGCATTGTAGTCCGGGTAATGGTTACCCGGACTATTTGCATTGTAGTCCACTTCCACCCGCCAAACCCTTCTTTTACGCTGCTTCTACTCTCTGTTTATCATCGATGCATAGTCACTTTAACTATTCATTCATGTACATATTACCTCAATTAGCCCGACTAAGCGGTGCCCCTGCACATTGGCTCCCCGGACAATTTGCATTGTGTCCCGCCACTTCCACCCGCCAACCCCTTCTTTTACGCTGCTGCTACTCTCTGTTTATCATCGATGCATAGTTACTCTAACTATACCTACATGTACATATTACCTCAATTAGCCCGACTAACCCCTGCCCCCGCACATTGACTCTGTACCGGTACCACCTGTATATAACCTTGCTACTGTTATTTTCACTGTCATGTTACAGTTACAGTGTCATGTTTTTATTTCTTTACTTGTGTACCTAATTACAATTTTTTACTTAAAAATTGCACTGTTGGTTAGGGCTTGTAAGTAAGCATTTCACTGTAAGGTCTACACCTGTTGTATTCGGTGCACGTGACAAATACGACCCTAGCACAAGAGCGGCTGCTGCCAACGACACCCTAGCACAAGAGCGGCTGCTGCCTACATACACAGACTTGAAATCATTGGCCACTTTAATAAATGGAACACTAGTCACTTAAATAATGTCACTTTAATAATGTTTACATATCTTGCATTACTCATCTCCTATTTATATACTGTATGCTATACTATCTACTGTATCTTAGTTTATGCCGCTCTGACATTGCTCATCCATATATTTATATATTCTTAATTCCATTCCTTTACTTAGATTTGTGTGTATTAGGTATTTGTTGTGAAATTGTTAGATATTACTTGTTAGATATTGTTGCACTGTCGGAACTGGAAGCACAAGCATTTTGCTACACCCGCAATAATGTCTGCTAAGCACGTGTTTGTGACCAATAAAATGTGATTTGATTTGAAGCACACAGCAAAGACAACGCATGAGTGGCTTTGGGGCAAGTCTCTGAATGTCCTTGAGTGGCCCAGCCAGAGACCGGACTTGAACCCGATCGAACATCTCTGGAGAGACCTGAAAAAAGCTGTGCAGCAATGCTCCCCATCCAGCCTGACAGAGTTTGAGAGGATCTGCAGAGAAGAATGGGAGAAACTCCCCAAATACATGTGTACCAGGCTTGTAGAATCATACCTAAAAAGACAAAAGGCTGTAATCGCTGCAAAAGAACTGAGGAAAAAGTCTGAATACATATGTAAATGTGATATTTCAGTTTTTTTCTTCTTCTATAAATTAGAAAAAAGTATAAAAAAACAGTTTTTCATTTTCTTTATGGGATATTGTGTGTAGATTGATGAGGGGAAAAACTATTGAATCACTTTTTGAATAAGGCTGTAACGTAACAAAATGTGGAAAATTCAAGGGGTCTGAATACTTTCCGAAGGCACTGTACATAAACATGACATGAATCTATTGAAAGCCATGAATGCTTATTTGAAAATAGACTATCCAATTACAATGAGAGAGAGGGGCCTGTGTTGCTCATTCAATGTGTTTTTTTGGTAAGTGTTCATGTTTTTGGGATTCTCACAGTCTGCAGTTTTGTGATGGGGCTGTGTTGCCATAGTAATGAAATATATGAGGCTGAGAGCAAGACAAATAACGCCATAACTCCCGCCCCATTACATTTCACTCTGTAGTATTTGCACAGACTAAGAGTTTATTTCGTCTCCAAGGGCACATGGAAGCAAAGGATGCATGTGTTGATTTTTGGAAAAACCCGACAACTTATATTCACTCCCGAGAAGAGATTTCAAGCCATTTAGGTCAATATTAGCCTACCCTGGTTGTCAGAATAAAATATTCTTAACATATTTCACAGTTTTATAGCTTTGTTTTATGCAAATGTATATTATACTTGCAATAAAGACTAAATTATGCATGCTTAATTGATAGAAATTGATGCAATTGGCAAGAAACAGTCATGTGGTTTTTATCAGAAGCAAACAGGTTCCTTGGCAACAACTAGAATGATTAATATAGTGCGTCTCTAATATAGTGCCGTTCTTCCAAGCTACTCCGTAACACAAGTATCTCTGGCTAAGTGCTGGACTAAGTGCTGGACTAAGTGTGTGTGTGTGCATGCGTGTGCATGCGAGCGAATGTTGTGTGTGTGTGTGCATGAGTGAGTGTTGTGTGTCCCAAAACCACCACCAAGTCTCCTAAATCTGCTGCTTCATCAGACTTGATCTCTTACCATTCAGTTGCTTGTATTGTCACAGAATCTTCAAAAAATAGTAGTCATTGCCACCCACTGGCATCGGTAAAACAATTAAAACAAATGACCATAAATTATGAATGTGCTATCATGTCGTGTCTGCAATGCTGTGGTGGTTGAGCGATGTTCCTAAAACAAGGTGGTTTCTTCAGCCGACAGGCATGGAGCCAGTAAGAGGGATATTATTGCGGTCCCCTGCTATGACATACTGCTGCCTGTGACTTCCTCCTCATTCAGCAGTTCCTCCATTTCAGCAGCGAAATGCAATTTTCCCCTCAATGAGATTGGGTGGTTAGGTAGACATTTCTCAAAGTGGTACCATTACCTTCTAAAAGGATGGAGTGAGAAGTGAGTGCATAGACTGAGTGTTTTTTCACAGGAAGAAATGTTTGTATATTTGATATCAAAACAATGTACTGTATAATGAGATAGGTACATGTCTGGACAGTTTTTTTCCAGGAATAAATGTTTGTTATTTGATATTTGACTGTTACCCATCTCATATGAATATACTGTATTCCAGTCAAAGCTCATCCTATATAACTACTGCTGTACACACCTTTTCAATTCATATACTGTCTATGTCTATACAAGCCATGATAAACATATACATGTATATTCCTGACTCTGACATTGTTCTAATATTTCAATATTTAAAAAAATATTATTGTTGGGGGGTATTTGCGTGTATTGTTTCAAATTGTTAGGTATTACTGCACTGTTGGGGCTAGGAACATAAGCATTTTGCTACACACACGATAATATCTGTAAAATATGTGTATGCGACCAATAAAATGAAGACAAGGCAGGCATCTAGCACAGAATTCCATCCAGGACCTTGTTATTTTCAACCTATAAATAATGCCGGAACTATTACCTACCTTTTCTCAGAGTGATTGAGCAATGTTGGGCAAACAAGATGTTTTCTTCAGCCAGCTGGCACATTGCCCCTGCAATACTGCTGTCCAATGGTCATTGGAATTAGGCTAGTCGTACTGTATACCCATTGATCCTTGAAGAATAAAAATAAAAAATGTTGTCTTTTGGGGATTTATTTAGAATACAGCTTTAAATCTTTGTAACTATGAAATTGATGTCATGGACTGTCAGTCAATGTATCCATAGGATCCATCGAATTTGGAAGTGGTTACATTTCTCAATCCCCATCCTTCAGCTTTATAACAAGCCAGGTGGCTATACTGATTGGCTTGAGGTTTTCCATGAACGAAATCCAACAAAGAACAGAATAGGTTGATGTGAGCCAAATCCTGGATGGTTACTTCCAGCCTCCAGACATCAATGGACAGACAAACAAATGGAAGCCTGTCGTCTGACACATTATTTGAGGAACCAAAGGGATTACACTACTCACAAATCTTTGGAATAAACACTTAATTCATAAAGGCTGAGAAAATCCTATTTCAATCCTTTGCAACCATTTTTTATTTCTTCTCATTTCTTTGAGCCACTACAACAGCTTGATAGTCAACTGAATTGATTACTCATATCACCTACCACACAGCTCCCAACTCCACAGTCTCTCTTCTCCCCATCACACAGGCATTGACATCCTAATGAAATAGGAGCCCACCTCTTTGATTCTGTTAAAACCTGATACTCTGGGATAAGGTCTGCAGCAGATCATGTCATATTAATGAAAGGGCAAGCGTAACAACCTTCATTATCATTCAACTCGACTAGGCTAATCACACTGACAAGTGACAACTAATACAATCCAATATTTAGGCCTTATTCAGTCACTTCCTCTAGTCTGATGGCATTACACTCCTGTGTAATAATGTATTGGTAAACTGCCATGGTGGTGTATTTGTAAATTGTAAATTGTGAATACATATACCTCTCATAAATAGTCATAACCATGCATTATTCAGATGATCAGATTTAATTTTTTATTTGCTAACTTTTTATGGCCATTACAAAAGTCTGAGGAATGCATGGCAAATCAATTAGCACTGCAAATGACTGTAAAGAAATGCATTGACTTTACTTTAACGATGGATCTGTATCTTTTCTTAATCCAAACACAAAAGCTGACTCAAAGTATTACAGAATCAAATTATAGCCCCTCTACAACCGGTGGTCCCATGTCGGGTAATAAACAGCCTGGCAATAATTGAAAACAGCTGCTGCTTTCCGGGGTTCATTTTGTTCCCAGGCTAGCTCTCCTGTAATGGAAGAGAAGAGGAGAGACTGACATCACACACAATGCTATACTCAGAATCATTCATTCTTACCTTATAAAACGCCGTCTCAAATTGTGGCCTTTACACATTTAACATGCATGACACATTGGCCTGTTGATACCGAATGTGATACCAAGTCACAATGTCAAATGGTTTGACAACTTTGACATGATAAGTGGATGGGATGGGGAAAACGGATTTGTCAGTCATATGAAATCTAAAGTGCTTGATGCAGTGCATCTCAACCAAAACCTTTTTTGCTATATTATAGAGAGAGAAGGTATGGAGGTCTATTGAACATTTGTTGGATAAAATGGTAGCAACAAATAGGCTACACATAGATTCAATATTGTGGTAAAGGTATTATTCATTACAGTGTTTGATAGATAATGGTTTATTTGACTACTTACAAAAACATTCAGAATTTAAGTATATTTAGAAAACAACATTTGCTCATTAACAACTTTATGTAAAATGTAGTATCATGCATATTTATCATTTTAGATATTTGAGTGAAAATCACATACGCAGTTTCAAATTTACAACAATAATTTAGAAAGTACAATGTTCACCATGGTAACATTAAAAGTATCCACCGTTTTAAGACAAATCAGGGATTTTGTAAAGTCACATGTACATGTTAGTCTATGGTACACTATATTGTCTTATCCCTGAAAAGATACACAGGCATAATAATACCATCATATACAACTTCAAATAATACCACAATATACAGCTGACAAAGCCTGACGGCATACCTATCTACACATACTTTCTAAAATCATTGAACGGACTGACATATATATTTACTTTTTATTATATATAAATATATTAAGTGCAAGCAAGTTCCAACCTGGGTCCAAATGCTATTTAAGGGATTTCAATTACTTCCACATACATTTCAAAGTAAATATTTGTTGTTTTTTCAAATAGAAGTAGTTGATTCGGTCCCATTATTTTAAAATACTGAAATACACAGAAAATATGCTGAACAAAAATATAAACGCAACATGCAACAACTTTAAAGATTTGACTGAGTTACAGTTCATATAACGAAATCAGGAAATTGAAATAAATTCATTAGGCCATAATCTAAAGATTTCACATGATTGGGAATACAAATATGCATCTGTTGGTCACAGTTACCTTAAAAAAATAGGTAGGGGCATGGATCAGAAAACAAGTCAGTATCTGTTGTGACCACGATTTGCCTCATGCAGCGTGACACATCTCCTTCGCATAGACTTGATCAGGCTGTTAATTGTGGCCTGTGGATTGTTGTCCCACTCCTCTTCAAATCAAATCAAATTGTATTGGTCACATACACGTGTTTAGCAGATGTTATTGCGGGTGTAGCGAAATGCTTGTGTTTTAATGGCTGTGCGCGAAGTTTATGGATATTGGAGTGAACTGGAACACGCTGTCGTACAAGTTGATCCAGAACATCCCAAACATGCTCAATGGGTGACATGTCTGGTGAGTATGACACTTCTGTGGCATTGTGTTGTTTGACAAAATTGCATATGTTAGAGTGGCCTTTAATTTTCCCAGCACAAGGTGCACTTGTGTACTGATCATGCTGTTTAATCAGTTTCTCAATATGCCACACCTGTCAGGTGGATCGATCATCTTGACAAAGGAGAAATGCTCACTAAAAGGGATGTAAAATTTGAGAGAAATACGTTTTTTGTGCATTTGGAACATTTCTGGGATCACCACTTTGCATTTATATTTTTGTTCAGTGTACTGTAAGTATTTAAAATACAAATATTTAAAGAGATTCTCCAGGACTTTTCTATAATTTTTTTGCCAGTACTTCTGAAAGTAGCGCTCACGAGCCAAAACTGGTTTCCAAAAATTGCGTACTACGTCACATATGTGCAGATCTGTGCACCACGTCATTGCTGTTTCCCTCTGCTCTGCTGTGGGTGAATCATGTGCATCTTGCTAGCTGTCACTCATATGGTGAGGGGTTGAAGCTCATTGGCTGAATCTTGAAATGCTAGGGGGCTGGCCCACATGGGGGGAAATGTAGGGAAAAAGGCGCAGCACAGCTTCCAGAAAATAGCCCCTTTCAAAGATAAAGATTTCGTGGCTAATTGACGTGAAACAGTAATTCTGCTCATAGATTATGGATTATGCATTTATGAACTACACATTTGCAAATCCAGCCCAAAGTGAGAGATTTAAAAAATACTTATTAGTCACCAAAGCATGTCTTTAATTAAGCATATATTTGAACCCAGGTCTGCCACAACCCAATGGTTAGGACTTTATCTCCGTAAACTTGCAAGCACCGTAATATATCAGTTTTAAATGTCAATAAATATTTACTTGACGTTGATAAAGCAGCATTATCATGTTGATGGAACATTTTTCAGGTGAACAAGTTGTCTGCCAAGCTCTGTTAAAAATGACAAACAGTATTCAATACAATATCTGATAATAACTAAATGTAATCATTTTTTTTAAATCACCTTCAGTTGGAATATTTTGCAGGGCTACATTAAAGGCAATTCACATACACATAGAATACATGACAATTTAGCACATATAGTATATAAAAGCAGCTATTCACAGCTTTAAAGCTGCAGTCTGTGATTGGTAGGCTACATCCATTTTTCTGACTTTTAAATTAATGATATATAGCCATTGACTCTTGAAGCAAACAATAATGTAATTGTAAACAAATAATGTTCAAAACATGGCCAAATTATAATTTTCAGTATGTTCAGTATGCCAGTCTAAAAGGGTAGCCTACTGTGTACATAACAGCTGATGTTGGTTCATTTCAGTTTTCAGCCCAAAGTTCAACATTTTAATAATGCTACCTGACCTTACGCGGAGCTCTATTCTACATTCAAATATTTGTCAGCCTTGCCAGAAAGAGGCGACAGTAACATTTATGCTCATGCCACATTGCATTTCAGCATCTTGGCGCATTACATGTCAGAGCTTTATGTCAGAGCACCGTGGTTACCTGGGTGACTTCCGAGCTCATGTCGTCGTTGGGCTGGCAGCGCGAGTCTAACGACGACATCTCCATACCTAGTCATACCTGTTGATTGGACCTCTCCACCGTGTTGGCGCTGGAGTGCTGCTCACGCTGGTGCTGGTGGCGGGTACGAGAAGAATTCTGCAGCTCCAGCATCGAAGGACTCAAGGGGATGCAGAACTCGCGGAAGCAGCGTTTGAAGTTCTCGTCCAGGAAGGCGTAGAGGACCGGATTCAGGCAGCTGTTAGTGTAGCCCAGCGCGATGCAGAAGTGCCAGGTGACGGACTGCAGCAGGGAGTTGGGGATATTTATCAGGGCTTTGATGATGACGTAGATGTGGATGGGTGTCCAGCAGATGATGAAGACGGCCACCACCACCAGGACCATACGGGTGATGCGGCGCAGGTTGCGGTCCTTCTCCTTGGAGCCGGACAACATGCGCACGCTCTTCAGGCGCAAGATCATTAGCCCATAGCACACTGTGATGATGAGGACGGGGATGATGAAGGCAAAGATGAAGACGCAGATCTTCAGAAGATTCTCCCAGTACCAGGACGGGTGGGGGAAGATCAAAGTGCAGTCTATGATTCCTGAAAATGTGGAGATTGAGTAGTCACAGTTGAATGAATGTAGCATATGAGGAAATCAAACGCTTCACAGCAGTATTTTTCACAGGTAGATAAAACTACAGTATATAGTCCCCAAAGCAATGCTCAAAATGATAACCATAAAAGTCAGCTATGTTCTCGTTTGTTAAACAAGCTTGTGCTCAGTGTTTGTATACCTCAAGCTGACATCAGATATATTTTCATCATGAGACTGCAAATAACACTATATATTATCCTCTAACCAATAACAAGAGCTAAGACGATTTTGACAGACACTTTGAAAACCTAATTCAGGAATCACGCATCACCAAATTTGGTGACAAGTTTCTATCCCACTACTACTACTGCAATTATGCACAACCTTTCTGAGGATTATACATGGTGGTAGCTGCTAGTCTATGGCCATATAAGCCATCTTTAAAGCATAATATTGATGAATAGATTTGGAGGCCTACATTAAGGCCAATTAGGGATGAACGCTTGCAAAACATAATTTAATGAGTTTGTGTTACATGTAAACCTAAATAAAGAATCTGGAAGTGTTCTTATTATATGATAATAAAAGCATGCTTCATAGCTAACGTGGCACTCTATTTCTCTCTATGACAGACCCAGACGTAGAACAGCAAAGTACTTAAATTCATCTCGCTTTCCGTTCGCTTCACAGAAATAACTATCAAACATAATTGTTACTCTCGCTGCTGTGGTATGCTCACTAACATTACGGATAGGATATCTATAATTGAGGATTTAAAAAAAACTGCATGGGGTAACGTACTGTCGTACTTGCCATTATCGGTTACAGTAGTTAAGGCGGTGAACATGACAGGCAGACCGATGGCAGAGGACAGGATCCAGTTGCACACGTTGACAATCTTTGCGTTACGGGGCGTGCGGAAGTCTAAGGCCTTGACGGGGTGGCACACTGCAATGTAACGGTCAATACTCATTGTAGTCAAGGTGAAGATACTGGTGAACATGTTGTAGTAGTCGATAGATATCACTATCTTGCACAGCACGTCTCCAAACGGCCAGGTCCCCATCAGGAAGTTGACACTCTGGAAGGGCAGCGTACTGGTGGCTAGTGCATCAGCCAAGGCCAGGTTGAAGATGTAGATATTTGTGGCGGTTTTCATTTTAGTGTATCTGGAAAGACAACATACAAAAATAAAAATTAAGAGACCAAATTAGGGGGTGCTTATCAGAAAACAAATAATCTGGACAGCAATTTGTCTTTCGGAAAACCATTTAAAGGTAGACTCAGAAATATCTTTGGTTCACTCTGCCGTTCATGGCAACGTCTTATCGCTGTGTCTCAGTTTCTCAGTCAAATCATGCCTCCCAGAACAGGATTACAAAATATTGCAATGGATTTATAAGGAATTGATATTATAAACATACAGATGGATGGTGTATTGACACACATTCACAACTGTCAATTCATTATAATCCAATATCTCTTTACGGAGAGTTACTTACTAGGGTGATACTATGGGAGATTGGGAGATTATAATCTCATGGGAGATTATAAAAATGTACACAGGCAGCTAGACAGATTCTGAGACTCTATATGTGTAACACCAGGGTCGTGGGTTCAATTCCCACGGGGTACCAGTACTAAAAAAGTATGAAAACGTATGCACTCACTACTGTTAATTTGCTCTGGATTAGAGCATCTGCTAAATTACTCAAATGTAATACAACAGTTGCACATGTCTTTTAAAGTACTCTAATAATGTTAAATAAACAGATTATCATGTAAATGTAATTTAGCTCTCTGTTGAAACATTCTTTCCCTAGAGAAAAGCCACATGATATTTCCACATGTAACATCAGAACGCTTTACAGGTAATGCCCTGCAAACAAGAATCTTTACAATACACACCCTGCTTTTAACATAGAGCATTTCCTACTTACATATTTGACACGCAATAATACATTTTGTATGTTCATACAGCAATTTTTATTTAACATGTCATTATCTGGGATTTTAACTCACAAACTCTTGGTTCATGACATTCCAATATCCTGCTACGCCACCATGTCTGTGTCAATAACTGATCTGACCTGTATTCCTACACTTTGGACTTACTTCAAAGGAAATCTCAGCCTTGTTCAAACTACATTCATGAAAAAACAATTACATTTATCATAGTGATTCAGGAGTAACATTAAAACAGAATAATTTGCCCACCAACATTAGACAACTATACAGAAAACCCTCAAATTGCTGAAGTAAATTAAATTAATGATGAGAGAAGAGTCAGAATAACTGATAGCACTGCAGATGGCACGCAGTTGCTAAGTACAGATAGAGTATGTATTATAGCATGTTCAGCTGCATGCAGCAGACTTTGTGGCGCAGCAGATAGATCAGTTTACCTCTAATCCAGAGGTTTTGAGTTCATATCCCAGATGGGAAACAATTCAAAAACACTTCTTCACATGTGGAGTGTTTCAAAAACATCTGTTTACATGTGAGCTGTTCCAAAAACACATTTCACATTATAGGTAGCCTATTTAAGACAATCGAATTTGCCTACAGTAGCTTTTGTCAAATTCTAAAATACAGTGCATGGAGAATGGTGTTATTTATATCCCCAAAAAACTAAATAGATGCGTTTTCCATTTGGAACCGGTAGGTTCGCTCGACCTTATTCATGGTTTCCTCGCTCGTAAAAGAGGTGGAATTATTAGAGAATTAAGTCAAGGTTAGAATATGGCGTATCTGTAGACACACCTCCGCCACACCTTCATTTATTCGATCTCCACCCCAAAACGAATAGCGGGTGAATAGGATGGTATTTTCATGCTTAAATTCAAGTTCAGAATACGCATAGAGAGAAAAGCGCAGGAAAATTGAATTATGTTCCATTTACGCTCACTTAACTCGGGTCAGAATCAGCCCCATGTACACAGAAATTCCCAGTTTTAATTTAATTATTTTCAATACCGGAAAATTAGGAATTGGAATTTAGTTTAAGTCACGCTTGCAATCTTGTGATAGGCTGCTGCTGTTACGGTATTCTGCCAATCAGCAAGTGATATGCATGTTGTCAACAGAAGAGTCAGTAAAGGCACAATACGTTACTGGCAAGATTGCTATTGGCAGCAAGTGTCCTGTAGGTTACAGGCAACATTTTGCCAGTAAGTCATTATGACTTTTACAATAACTTGCTGACAATTACTTTCCAGTTGTGAACTGACAAATTCACAAGTTGCCATTAAGTTACTGGCAAATGCACAATAACCTCTTCACAGTGCAGCTCATTACTAAAACATTATCTTACAAAGTTTGCAGAACAGTCAACGTTAAAGGAAACACTCTACTTTTATCAGCATAACCGTCAAACACGTAAACTGCTACAACACTTCCACAAATACACATATATTTGACCAAGTACCCAACTATGCTTATGAGCCCCACCAGTACATTGCTGCACCTATCAAAGCACAGTGATGATCGTGCCTTATATTCAAAATATTGTGTAGAAAAATGTCCCATTATATCTACAAGGTACCAATCTGTAACATGGAGTTTATATGTGTACCTGTGAAGTGTACCCTAACCATACCCATATATATTTTTGGTGTGTTAATATACAGTACGTTCCAAGCAATTAGAATGAGCCTGGTGGCACTGCAGAAACATTGATGCCCTCTCAACCACGAAATGGCAAGTTCAAATGCCCAAATAATGTATACTCTTCAACCCTATTCCTGGAGAGCTACCCTCCTGTAGGTTTTCACTCCAACCCCAGTTAAAACTAACCTGGGCCCAGTTTCCCGAAGTGATGGAACTTACGCTTACGAGTGTTTTCCTTAATGCATCTTTCCTACAACGGAAGAAGATGTAACACGCCTTTCCCAAAACACCACGCAGAGAGAACGGTCACTATGTGCGTAGTTGGAGCGTGTATCGATACTGATACGAAAGGGAGTGCTGCTCCCGGACCAGCTTTCTCTATTCAAATCTTTCCTTAACATTATAATTATTTCACAACACTGACGACGGTTCAACTTCTATAGTGATGTTACCACCTACGGCTGAAAATATCTTATTTTAATGCTTACCTGATAAAAATGCACTAAATCACCGATTTGGCATACCATTGCGCACAATGTAATTTAAATAAGAATACATCATGAAATATATTGACACAAATTACAGACAGTAGCCTACAAGTAGCAAAATATAACTCAATTTAACATTACATGCCTATAGCCTACTGTATTTATATTTGCAGTCATCACGTTTTTTTATACGTTGCTTGTTTGTATCAATTGTGCAAAGAGAACTTTATTCTGAAGTTATCGGCAGTCACAGAGATTTTTTTTATATTTAGTAGAGATCTGTGTATAAAGAGACAGGGGAGGGCAAATAAATATCTCACAACGCACTTAGCTGTTCTATGAGTGGTCTGAGGCAGGTGTTAAATTACGAGCGTTTTCAAGCGCAACGTTAGCAAAGATGGTTTTGGGAAACAGCTCCGAGATTTAATGATACTCCTACGCAGGTTCTAACGATGAACTTAGCCTTAAAATGCTTTTGGGAAACCGGGCCCAGATTCCGTTTATCAACCTTCCAAATATTATAATCAGTTCCGCTAGATTAGGGTTGGACTGAAAACCTACAGGATGGTAGCTCTCCAGGAACTGAGTTGGAGAGCCCTGCTCTACATCAATTGTCCTTGAGCATTTCTAGTTTTACGTTGATGTTACGTGATAATTGGACAATTATTTACTTGATTCTGGGCAGCTTTTAGCAAAGAGGATAAATGTTTTCTTGCCAATAAGTCTTGTGGCCATATCTCTTTCATGCTCACAGATCTGGTGGTGTAGCTGCACTGTAGGAGGACATTTCAGGTTTTTAGCGAGGTTATGTCTTCAAATTCCATTGAAAGCTGAGTCACAATTGTGGTCACAGTACAAGGTTTTACAGTAATTTAAATAAGATTACAGCAGCATACTGTCATTTTCTGGAAAGCAAAGTGCAAAAATGTAGTCTAGCCAATATCTGTTATGTCCACAGACCTGGTGGTGCAGCAGGAACTTCAGATAGCTAGCAACTTTGAGGTTGTGAGTTCAAATCCCAAATGAGGTTGTGTCCCCCCCAAAAATTGAATAGTTCATCATATAACATTATTACGCCACTACATATATATAATACCACCATATTACAAAGGGAAAGGAGGATACCTAGTCTGTTGCACTCAACCAAAATGTGTCTTCTGCATTTAACCCAAACCCTTTGAATCAGAGTTGCAGGGGGCTGCCTTAATTGGTGCCCGGGGAGCAGTTGTTATTGGGGACAGAACAGCAGATTTTCCACCTTGTGTGGAGTCTGTGTGTGTCTCATTCAATTTGTTCCATAGGGTGTAGTTTTATCTGTTTTTTAAATCAGATTTTACTGCTTGCATGAGTTACTTGATGTGGAAATGAGTTCCATGTAGTCATGGCTCTGTGTAGTACTGTTTGTTTACCAGAGTCTGTTCTGGACTCAGAGACTGTGAAGAGACCCCTTGTGGCATGTCTTGTGGGGTATGCATGGGTGTCTGAGCTGTGTGCTAGTCGTTTGAATTGACAGCTCAGTGCTTTCAACATGTCAATACCTTTCACAAAGACAAGTAGTGATGCAGCCAATCTATCCTCTACTTTGAGCCAGGAGAGATCGACATGCATGCTATTGATCTTAGCTCTCCATGTACAGTATATTTAAGGGCCAGTTGTGCTGCTCTGTTCTGGGCCAACTCTAATTTGCCTATGTCCCTCTTTATGGCACTTGACCATATGCCTGGGAAGGTCAATGTAAATAGTACAGGTGGCCATTTGATAAATTAATTGTTAGCTTGGGGTAGAAGCTGTAAAGGAGCCTTTTGGTCCTAGACTTGGTGCTCCGGTACCGCTTGCCGTGCGGTAGCAGAGAGAACCGTCTATGACTTGGGTGATTGGAGTCTTTGACAATTTTTGGGGCCTTCCTCTGACACTGCCTAGAATATAGGTCCTGGATGTCAGGGAGATTTGCCCCAGTGATGGGGGAAAAGGTGTTGTCGTGGCCTCTTAACGTCTTGGTGTGTTTGGACCATAATAGTTAATTGGTGATGTGGACACCAAGGAACTTGAATCTCTCAACCCCCTCCACTTCAGCCCCGTCGATGTTAATGGGGGCCTGTCCGGCCCTCCTTTTCCTATAGTCCACAATCTCACATTGAGGAAGAGGTTGTTGTCCTGGCACCACACTGCCAGGTCTCTGACCTCCTCCCTATAGGCTGTCTCATTGTTGTTGATGATCAGGCCAACCACTGTCGTCAGCAAACTTAATGATGTTGTTGGAGTCGTGCTTGGCCATACAGTCGTGGGTGAGGGATTACAGGAGGGGGCTATGCACGCACCCCTGAGGGGCCCCATAGTTGAGGATCAGCGTGGCAGATGTGTTGTTGCCTACCCTTACCACATGGGGGTGGCCCGTCAGGAAATCCAGGATCCAGTTGCAGAGGGAGGTGTTTATTACAGTCAGATTTGCCAAATGGAAGGTAAGGGAGAACTTTGTATGCATCACTGTGTGTGGAGTAAACCTCTGGTTGCACATGTGACATGCTGGTAGAAATGAGATAAAACGGTTTTAAGTTTGCTAGCATTAAAGTCCCCAGCCACTAGGTGCGGCGCTTCTGAATGAGCATTTTCTTGTTTGCTTATGGCCTTATACAGCTTGTTGGGTGCGGTCTTAGTGCCAGCATCAGTTTGTGGTGGTAAATAGATGGCTACAAATAATATAGATTTGAACTCTCTTGGTAGATAGTGTGGTCTACAACTTATCATTAGGTATTCTGCGTCAGGCGAGCAATATATCGAGACTTCTTTAATATTAGACATCCGCACCAGCGATCATCAGTCATTTGTGTAAGTGCCATACATGTTGAGTGCCCTTCCCGATAAGGGTGCTGAAAGCCAAATTATAATTTGTTTACTGTGAAATAGCATTGTATATGGTGAAACACAATATTTCCCAAAAGTTTACTAAGGGTTGTTAGCCGACTGATTAGTCGGCTGTTTAAGCCTGTATTTGACATTGGATGGAAACAGAATGTTGGGGTGGCAGGGTAGCCTAGTGGTTAGAGTGTTGGACTAGTAACCAAAAGGTTGTAAGTTTGAATCCCTGAGCTGACAAGGTACAAATCTGTTATTCTGCCCCTGAACAAGGCAGTTAACAAACTGTAGGCTGTCACTGAAAATAAGAATTTGTTCTTAACTGACTTGCCTAGTTAAATAAAAAGAGAAGATCAGTAATGGTTTGAGTTCTTCATATCATATGCTACTATGCTCATCCTGTCTCTCACACAAGAAATATATGTTTTGTATTATTTTCACAGGATAAGCACAAATGATTGACAACAGATTGTAAATAGCCCTCAAACACAATCCTGTTAAATGAGTATTTAAGGCCTTTTTCAAATAAGAGATTTGTTCCTGGGTTTAGACGACAAGCCATTTATAAGTAGAGCAAATATTGTTGAAGCATCAAAAGTCTTTGTCTCAAGTTGAATGAATTTAGCAGGTTTTTCCTCATTAAGGAAACTGTCCTCATAATCAGAGATACCACAGATGAATCATATCCCGGAATTCTTTAGTCTGGCTTCATACTCTTTAAGGTGGAGAGTGATTATTGTGGGTTAAAGGAATGACGAATCCTCTGGTGCAGCACAGAGAGATAGGATGGAAGTGGCACGCCATCTAAAATGGATTCTTTCCACCTCTGGAAAACATTCTCTGTGCTGTGATTTGGGTTTAGTGATTACCTTAGAACTAAATAGGTCCTTAGAACTAAATAGCCATCACACATTGACTGTATGTACCATTTGCTAGAGGAAAAATCCACTTGAAGCCACCACAACAACCTTTTCCCATTAACTTTGCCCATAGTGACTCCATAGAATCACTTGGGCCTTATAATTTGTATAGGACAAGAAGTCTTCCACTTTTTGTGACTGACCGACTCGATTCGGTCTTATGTAGCAAAATTTGAAAATGTTTTTTTTTTTACATTAGATAAACTCAGAGGTAGAAAATGGTATATGATACACTACAGTTGAGGGAAAATAGGAAAGTAATTCTGCTTTGAAAGTTGATAAACTTGTAACCTCACTTTTGAGAAAATGGGCCATGAATGTTCTGAAACCTATTGGAGAGCTCTTCTTTGTCTACACCCATTCAACATCGTTCACACCCTTTTAAGCTTAAACCCCACCCATCTCTTTAAGGATTCACAAGTGAGGCTATGTACTAAACAACCAAATATTTCAAGACTAAAGGCTGGTTTATACTACGGGTGTGTTTGTAAATTTAATCTGGAGTGCCAGAGTGTGCTCTGGGCGTTCATAGACTCAGAGCGTTGTCAGATTGGCCGTTCCTAAATTCAGAGCGTTTCGCTCTTGGAGCGCGAAAGGGAAAGGGGGATACCTAGTCAGTTGTCCAACAGAATGTATTCAAATTAAATGTGTCTTCCGCATTGGACACTCTGGCTCCATCTGCATGTAGCGCCTCTCTAGCGTGTTTTACTTTAATGAGAGGTGGCTATCCTGAGTTCTTTCTCTCTCCATTCAATCAAATCCAACCACGCGTTCCCCTCTTTCTTCCTCGACCCTCGCTTCCTTGTCCTTTCACCTCAACTGTGAATGGTTCATACACAAACTTTCAGAAATAAAATAAATTCACAAAGCATGTGTAATTCTTTCTTCCTATTCTTACAGGCATCTTTAAAGCATTTTTACATATATTATGACCCAACAAATATTTAACATTTTAAGTGCTGTATTTAGTAAACCATGAACATTACCTAATATACATTTCTCTCATTGAGCAAACTATAACTTCATTGCTGGTCAATGAATCTTAACATTTTAACCTTGAATTATATTTATTACTCTATGAAATGATTTATTCAAACTTATAAATCTTATACTAATGAATATATTTCAACAGGGTTACATGCATATTTGCAATCAAACGGCAGAATATTTTCCATCTCCTTAGCTATCATACTCTAATTCATTCAACTGATTTCAAAACTCGGTCCTCCAGAAAGTGGAGAGCAACACTTGTGCAGATCTACTACGTGATATATTTAAAAAAAAACTGCATTAGAAACGATTACCTACACATACTGACCACCTAATATTACTGACAGAAGCTTGCTACATGGCAGACCAATCCAAACTCATCTCTCGGCATGTCCAGCCCACTCATTATCTCAGCCAATCATGGCTAGCAGGAAGGTTGCTTGCTTTTTCATGGCTAAACCAACTAGGCTTGTAATTTAACAATTGTATTCGTATTTACAGACGGCATACAAGTTTGTTATTAAGGCACATGAAAGTTCACATGTTCCAGAAGGAATTTCTGCCCAAAAAACGCTCAAATGGCGCTCTTGTGATGTAGTGACATGTGACATACGCCTAGTTTCCTGAACCGAGTCACATTAACATTTCAGTCAACACTCTAATCCAAAACGACTTACAGTGGAGTGTATCAAAGTAAAAAAGTCACCATTATTAGTCAGTTGTACAACCAAATGCCTTCAACTGAAATGTGTCTTCCACATTTAACCCAACCCCTCTGAATCAGAGAGGTGCAGGGGGGGCTGCCTTAATCGACATCCATGTCTTCAGCACCCAGGGAACAGTGGGTTAACTGCCTTGTTCAGGGGCAGAACGACAGATTTGTACCTTGTCAGCTCAGGGATTACGAACTTGCAACTCTCCAGTTCCAAGTCCAACACTCTAACCACTAGGCTACTTGCCGCCCACTAGGCTACCTGCCGCCCACTAGGCTACCTGCCGCCCACTAGACTACCTGCCGACCACTAGGCTACCTGCCGCTACCTGCCGTGTATTGGATGCCAAGGGAAGCCAGGCTTCCCCAAATCATTTAGATAAAAAAAAAACATGAAATAATGTATCTTTAGTCTCTCTGTGTTTCATAATTTTCCTTCAATTCGCAAAAGGCTGAATGTATATCACTGGAGAAAGCATCCAAGTGAGCGAAACAGTGCCCCTCTGTCTCTGATGCTGTCTGGTCAAAAAGAGTAGTACATTGTTACCGCCCATAGCTTTGAATGCAAGGTAAGAAAGCCAGCGAGCATTTGGCCTTCCTTGATAAAATATTATAAAATAATAGCAAATCAGTGTTGAGCTAAATTGAGTGAACTCAACTGGGAATGATCCTGGCGCACCCAAAAAAAGTGTCAAAGGAAGCTAGTTTGGATTTGGCTTCTCTCCAATTACAACACATTGAGAGCAATACGTCATTGACAGAAACAACTTGAATTGTTGCATCTCATTGTGTTGTCCGCGCGGCCTATCTAGCTAGCTAAAATTGGCCCTTTCCTAAATTAGCCATGGATGGAGATAGGGATTTGGACTGGTTTTACTTAATTCTCTGTACTGGCCAATAATTATAACAGCGATTCTGATCCAATCATAAATTCATACATGGCCTGAGAGGATGGAAGTTCAGTATGTATATTTATGTAAAAGGCTAATGTTAACTAGCTAATGTTGCCCATAAAAAGGATGTTAGGCTAGCGAGCAAGCATTTTAGCCAGGTAGCCTAAGACAATAAAAAATACAAGTGTGTACTGTATGACAGAGTCATAGACCGTTTCATCAACATGAAAGATAGGAGGATGGCATTGGCTTTTCTCTACAAGTAGGGTGAGTCAACATGTTTTTTCTACTTGCACGAACACACACACATACACAGAGAAATCAAAACCATGGACAGCCACATCATATTAAGCGTACGTTGATTGGACTACATTGTTTTTGGTATCTTTTAGTTGTCACTGTATTAGACTAAGTATAGGTGATTTGATGATGTTGAAATGTTGAAGTTGAAATGGTGCTGGAATAGTGGATGCAGCTCCTGTTTTGTTTGCGACTTGCGACTTTCTAAATCAATAGTTGTTTTGTCGCCCAAATAATGTCCAAAACATTAACTTGCTTGACCATGCGGTAGGTCATGTAAGTGTTTGTAACATGCAATAAACTTTGCGGACTCTACCAGACAGATGTTGCTCTCAGTTTTTGTGATGAAACAAAGGTGTGGTTGAATTTATTCTGCCACTGTGTCTTCTTATTGTCTCTGCCTTAGGCCTAGCTATCATGGTTGCACATGCACGAACAAATGAACTGACAGGTTATTATCACAACACTTTGGTTGTAATATGGCTTTTCTTCCCCAGTGATTTTACCCACGCACCACTACCGGCAACTTCCAGGAGCAATTCGGGTTAAGTGCCTTGCACAAAGGCACAACAATAGTTTTTTAACCTAGTTGGCTCAGGGACTTTTCAGTTACTGGCCCAACATTCTTAACCGCTAGGTTACCTGCCGTCCAGCAGGGGAGTGTGTAGAAGGGAGTAAAGGGAGAGGAGGCCTCCTCCATCAGCGCTGTCTTTAGTTAGCGGGGACTAGTTCACTATGAAAGAGGGAGCACAGTCATCAAAGCATCTGATAAAGACAGACAGCAGCTTAACACTAAAACACTTCAACTGCCTTATGGCAGCTGCCTCTGGAATTACTGAGTGTGATGGTCCTCGAATCAAATAGAGCAGATATCCCTGCGCAGCCAGCTGTCTTTTCTGATTCCTCAGCGCCAGCAGATGATGTCTAGTGGAACAAATTCGCAAATATTTTGGGATGTTCAGCGCTGACACGTGGCTTTTGTGCATGGCGTGTTGTAAGGCCTAATGCACATGCATAGTGACAGTTGACATAGAGCAGGCATAAACATGCATTTTCACGGACAGCTCCATCCTCATCAGAGCCACACTAGTACAATTTATGTCGGCACTGTGAAAACATCTAGATTGTGTTTATAGGCAATGAATATACACAGCAACACACTATGTCATCGTAAGTCTGTATACAAAACATTGGTTAGTTTTGATTATCTCTCAAGATGCCATTTAATTTTAGGAAATTAATGACATGAATGGTAACCTAGTATAACCACAGAAACAGAGCAGCAGAGTAGCCTATAGCAATGAAGGCTTGTTGCTAAGGAACAACCGGAACATGTCCTCTGACTTTGTGATTATCTTCTCCTGATACAGCATTCCATTACATTCAGGCCGAGACAGTGTTTCTCTGAGCTTGTTTTTCAACATGGGCCTCTTTAAACATTTCAATTGAAATCAATTTCCCCAATGCCTATAGGACCACACCTATATAATGGTAGGGGAAACACTTGAGTTGAGTTCCTTTGGTACAAACAAGTTAAACTTCTAATGAATATTAAAATGTAAAGTGGGCAATGTATACTCTGACGTCTTTCCTTTATCCAGCATTTTAAAACTGAAAATCTTTGTCAAAAGGACAATACGTTATTCAGTTGGAAATGTCAAACAGTCAAAGACATGTTCTGTCAAAAATCCCCATCACAAAAGCCACTGTTAAAATAGGAGCCAAAGAAAGCAGTAATGAGTCTGATTATAAACTCTTTTTTTTTCTGTAGTGTGACATGTTTTGCTCCATCTCCTACACTGAATTATAATCCTTTGAGTGGCAGAGAGAACAAAGACAAGTGTATGAGTGGAGACATCAAAATGTATTAAAAGTTATCTACATGAGTAATGCATTCATTGACAAAGCTACTATCAATCATATTGTGAATAAATATTTACTGTTCAGGAGCAGGCTTATTCTTGTCCTCATCTTACCTTGAAGAAAGACGATCCTATGGGAGAGAGGCAATGGTGGACATAAAATTGTTCACCACTGATGACCTGTCAAGACCAGTGCTTGACTTGGGCAAGAGCTCATCGGAGCTGAGTACTGACACCTCAAATTGTCTACTGCTTGAGCTCCTGTTCTGCTTCTAGAATATTATCTCAAAAGGATTATGAAGCTCCTGCACCTAAATATAAATGGTACCGGCACCCAAAATGAGTACTGGAACCTATTTCAGTTCAAGTCAAGCACTGTTCAAGACCAATATTATTAATCTCCCTTAATAAAGATGGAAAGTCATTGAGTATGAGAATAAGGGCATTGCCCCAGAAACCAAATGTGTAAGGAATCACACAGTATGCTACATTCTGTCAATAGACTTCAGGAGTTAATCATAAGGTGAGCCAACATATTGAGCGTAACACAGTGTGACATAAAGTTACAATGGACATCAATCATATGCATGTTATTTCCTGGAGTTTGAGAGGATGGAACTACTACACTCTTAGAAAAAAGCGTTCCAAAAGGGTTCTTCGGCTGTCCCCATTGGAGAACTGTTTTTGGTTCCATGTAGAACCCTTTCCACAGAACTCAAAAGGGTTCTATCTGGAACCAAAAGGCTTCTACCTGGAACCAAACAGGGTTCTTCAATGGGTTCTTCTATAGGGACAGCCGAAGAACCCTTTTTGGTTCTAGATAGCATGTTTTTTCTAGGAGTGTAATATTAACCTGTATTTTCTGCCCATTGAAATGATTCTATTTGGCTTAGAGTACTGTGTTGAGCCTATTAAAACAAGTTTCTAAAACCGTAGTAATCCCCACAGGACCTCCAGCACATGGCAAGTAATCTTTGAAGTGACTTATGAAACCTACTAACATCATGAAATAAGAAAGGAGAGATTTTATTACTAAAGGTTTGTTGAATGATGTTGAGTGATCAATCAGGGAACACTTAGAGAAAAAGGAACTTAATGTTTTTATTTATTTATTATGTATCCCTTAGCTCAGAACCCTCCTTTATATAATAAATTAATTGGACCTGCTGTATTAGGCAACCTGTTGATAAGTGGACAAATGAAATGATAAATCTGTATTAATCAATAACATTTTGTTTGTGCATAGAGGGAAATTGTACTCTGAATCAATTTCCCTATCTCGTCGAGCTTTGCACACAGTACAAAATTATGATAAAAAACAAGCACTAGCCTGACAATAGGCCACCTTTTTGTTCATCCATGAACAAACATACGTCCATGAAGGGTACATGTCCATCTTGAATGCATTGTTTGTGACCCAAAAATGTAACTGTTAACAGCAATTACGGGAATGGATCAGACGTGATGTTTTATTGTACTGTAAGATAGGAAACACGCTCTGCTCTTGCAGGTAGGCTGACTGGTGGAAGGGATGGTCGGAGAGAACACATGGGTGTCTCCATGACAACAAAAAGCACTCTGCACTATTTTCCCTGCGGTTTCCTGCAGTTCTAGAATTGATTCATCACATGAGCGTGCAGATATCATTCTGTGGGTGACACAACTTGTCATTTGTTTGTGCTTGTGAGAGTTCCTGGATGTAAGCACTGATCTGGTGGAAGCTTGTGGGTGGGTCAGGTGTCGTTGCTAATAGCATGAACGTTATCCACCATGTAGGTGCTGACACTCAGCAGAGACCAATAAATGTTAAAAATGTGTATTCATTTAAGATAGTTTGGGTTGGTCTGCACTTAGCAAGGATCCAGTTTTGAGATGGGAATTACTAGCTTGATTTTGCGTAAATCATGCATTGATGTCAATGCAAGATTTGCACGTGTTATGAGCAAAGCTACTTGTCTTAAAAAATATATATATCATAATGAATATCAGTTCAACACCCACTGCTCATTGGGGCAGTGGCTTAGCGCAGTTTCGCAAGGCTCCCCGCAATGTCCGAGCAAGGTATCAGCTATCACACCATGTGTAACCGGTGTGAAATGGCTAGCGGGGTGTGTGCTAACAGCGTTTCAATCGGTGACGTCACTCGCTCTGAGACCTTGAAGTAGTTGTTCCCCTTGCTCTGCAAGGGCCGCGGCTTTTGTGGAGCGATGGGTAACGTTGCTTCGTAGGTGTCAGTTGTCTGTGTGCAGAGGATCCCTGGTTTGAGCCCAGGCAGGGGCGAGGAAAGGGACGGAAGCTATACTTTTACATTGGTGCCGTGACCTGGATCACTGGTTGCTGCGGAAAAGGAGGAGGTCAAAAGGGGTGCAAGGGCCGCAGCTTTTGTGGCGTGATGGGTAACAATGCTTCGTGGGAGGCAGTTATTGATATGTGCAGAGGGTCCATGGTTCGAGCCCAGGTAGGGGTGAGGAGAGGGACGGAAGCTTTACTGTTACACATGTAAAGGAAAAACTTTTTTTTTAATATTAATTGCAACTAACTGGATTTATGTCAACTCCGTCAGACACATTAAAAGGTATTTCATTTTTTCAATTATTGTCCAACAAATATTTAAAGGCATTGATTGTTTAATTCTAACATTAGATATGTAATACAAATACAAATCTGCAAACTTAAAATTTGTTTTGTTATAGCACTATTAAATACTCCAGGGGTAATTGCGTTAGCATTTTGCCATAATTTTCTACATTTAGAACATAAAACAACATTTATACAGCAAACATTATCCCTTAGGTCTAGCACAGGAAATACTACAATTGTTTAAGCATATATTGCAGACCGGGGGCTTAGCCATCAGTGATGGAGTTGACAACAGATACTCAAAACAGACATATTTTTGCCAATACAAACATTTGTAAAACATGGAAAATTCCTAATTTGAAAATCCCCAACTGAAAACATAACCATTCTATCAGATCTTTCAGCACGCTGACGGAGTTGACATTAAGACGAAAATCTGACGGAGTTGATGTTTTACGGAGTTGACAAAAATGTATTTTTCTTCTTCATTTAAGTGTTATACACGGTCAAATGTTTTGCTTTATAACTCTAAAACCTAATTAATGTGTAACAAATTTGAACCAAAATGTATATTCTACAGTGAGGGAAAAAAGTATTTGATCCCCTTCTGATTTTGTACGTTTGCCCACTGACAAAGAAATGATCAGTCTATAATTTTAATGGTAGGTTTATTTGAACAGTGAGAGAATCTGTGGAGGGAGCTGAAGGTTCGAGTTGCCAAACGTCAGTCTTGAAACCTTAATGACTTGGAGAAGATCTGCAAAGAGGAGTGGGACAAAATCCCTCCTGAGATGTGTGCAAACCTGGTGGCCAACTACAAGAAACGTCTGACCTCTGTGATTGCCAACAAGGGTTTTGCCACCAAGTACTAAGTCATGTTTTGCAGAGGGGTCAAATACTTATTTCCCTCATTCAAATGCAAATCAATTTATAACATTTTTCACATGCGTTTTTCTGGATTTTTTTTGTTGTTATTCTGTCTCTCACTGTTCAAATAAACCTACCATTAAAATTATAGACTGATCATTTCTTTGTCAGTGGGCAAACGTACAAAATCAACAGGGGATCAAATACTTTTTTCCCTCACTGTATTTTAATATATCAGGCAGATGGAGTTGACAGTTTATGGTTGTGACCATGGTAATTCCAATATTGTTTGTCAAAAGTAGACAACTTTACAGACTAAGAGTGGTCCTGTCGCACTACATGTAATGAGGACATGAATAAGGGGTCCTTATGGTATAGCTGATCCTGCTCATTCCTGATTAATTTCGGATTTCTGACCAATCTGATGGAGTAAACCAAATCTCTGAACACATCTTTCAGGAATCAAATGGAAATTAAGGCTGTGAGAAGCTGAGACACCGTGCCTCTATCTTGGCACTCCCCCACCACTATAAAAACAAACTGTGCTTACAGTAGCTTACATGCCACAGGGTCATAGTGAAGCGTTACAATGTGGGAGGAAAACCATACCGAAACTTGTGCTGTGGATAACGAATATCTGTATTCTTATTGAACAAGTTCAGGTAGTAGTACGTCTGAATAAGTCTAAACTCGACCCAGGACTCTTAGACTACTGTATGTCATCAGCAGAGATCAGTTGTTCATCACATCCTCTTATTCATCAAAGAATAAATGAAGCAGGCGAATGCTTATGTACTACTAATCCTACTACAAACAGCCCCAGGCTGAGGAAGACATTTCTGAGTAACAGCGTTGATTTACGGTTGACCTTGACCTTTTGGGATTGTGGCTGGTGAATGGCGATTCAAGGCTTTGTTGTGTTTCTGACATTTTTCATCCCTCTCTAGCTCAGGCCGTTATCCCCACCTGCTTCAAGATGTCAACTATCATCCCATGCCCAAGAAAGGGAAAGTAACTGAACTGAATGACTACCGACCCGTAGCACTCACTTCCATCATCATGAAGTGCTTTGAAAGGCTAGTCAAAGACTACATCACCTCCTCCCTCCCTGACACACTCGATCCTCGCCAATTTGCCTACCGCCCCAACAGATCCAAGGATGACGCAATCACCATTGCCTTGCACACTGCTCTCACCCACATGGACAATAGGAATGCATATGTGAGGATGCTCTTCATTGACTACAGCTCGGCCTTCAATACCATAGCGCTCTCTAAGCTCACCACAAAACTCACAGCCCTGGGACTGAACTCCTTCCTATGCAACTGGGTCCTGGACTTGGGCCGCCCCCAGGTGGTGAAGGTAGGCAACATTACCTCCTCCATACTGATCCTTAACACGGGGGCCCCACAAGGGTGCATCCCCAGTCCCCTGCTGTACTCCCTGTATACCCACGACTGCATGGCATCACACAGTTCCAACTTCATCATCAAGTTCACTGACTAGTAGGCCTGATTATCAACAACGACGAGACGGCCTACCAGGAAAAGGTAGACACTGGTGCAAGGTATCCAACCTCTCCCTCAACCAGCAAAACAAATGAGTTGATTGTTGACTACAGGAAGAACCAGCTGAGCACGTCCCCATACTCACCAACGGTGCCGCCGTGAAGACGGTCAAAAATGTCAAGTTTAGGCCTCCCGAGTGGCGCAGTGGTCTAAGGCACCGCTGTGCCACTAGAGATCCTGGTTCATATCCAGGCTCTGTCGCAGCTGGCCGTGACCGGGAGACCCATGGGGCGGCACACAATTGGCCCTGCGTCGTCAGGGTTAGGGGAGGGTTTGGCCGGCAGGGATGTCCTTGTCCCATCGTGCTCTAGTGACTCCGGTGGCGGACTGGGCGCAATGCACGCTCACACAGTCGCCAGGTGTACGGTGTTTCCTCCGACACATTGGTGCGGCTGGCTTCCGAGTTAAGCGGGCATTGTGTCAAGAAGCAGTGCGGCTCGGCTTGGTTGTGTTTTGGAGGACGTACGGCTCTCGACCTTTGCCTCTCCCATATCCGAATGGAAGCTGCAGCGATGAGACAACACCGTAACTACCAATTGGATACCACGAAATAGGGGGAGAAAAAGGAAATTTAAAAAAAAGTCAAGTTTCTCGGCATACACGTCTCCGAGGAGCTGAAATGGTCAAACCACATGAACACGTGGTGAATAAGGCACGACAACGACAATTTAACCTCAGAAGGCTGAATAAATTTGGCCTGTCCCAGAGGGCCCTCATAGTGTTCAACAGGAGCACCATCGAGAGAATACTAGTCAGCTACCTGCTTCCCACCCCCTCCTGCCTAATCCCCCCCTGGACTTGGCTGGATGTCCTTTGGCTGGTGGACCACTCTTGATACACACGGGAAACAGTTGAGGGTGAAAAACCCAGCAGCTTTGCAGTTCTTGACACACTCAAACCAATGCGCCTGGCACCTACTACCATACCCCCGTTCAAAGGAACTGTCTTGCCCATTTACTCTTGGCATTCTCTCAACCAGCTTCACCTGGAATGCTTTTCCAACAGTCTTGAAGGAGTTCCCACATATGCTGAGCACATGTTTGCTGCTTTTACTTTTCAATCTGCAGTCCAACTCATCTCGATTGGGTTGAGGTTGGGTGATTGTGGAGGCCAGGTCATCTGATGCAGCACTCCATCACTCTACTTCTTGGTCAAATAGCCCTTACACAGCCTGGAGGTGTGTTGGGTCATTGTGCTGTTGAAAAACAAATGATAGTCCCACAAAGAGCAAACCAGATGGGATGGCGTATCCCTGCAGAATGCTTTGGTAGCCATGCTGGTTAAGTGTGCCGTGAATTCTAAATAAATTACTGACAGTGTCACCAGCAAAGCACGCCCACACCATCACACCTCCTCCTCAATGCTCCACGGTGGGAACCACACATGCAGAGACCATCTGTTCACCTACTCTGCGTCTCACAAAGACACAGCGGTTGGAACCCAAAATCTCAAATTTGGACTCATCAGACCAAAGGACAGATTTCCACCGGTCTAATGTCCATTGCTCGTGTTTCTTGGCCCAAGAGTCTCTTTTTATTATTGGTGTCCTTTATTAGTAGTTTATTTGCAGCAATTCGACCATGGAGGCCTGATTGACGCAGTCTCCCCTGAACAGTTGATGTTGAGATGTGTTTGTTACTTGAACTCTGTGAAGTATTTATTTGGGCTGCAATTTCGGGGGCTGTTAACTCTAAAGAATTTATCCTCTGCAGCAGAAATAACTCTGGGTCTTCCATTCCTGTGGCGCTTGATGGTTTTTACAACTGCACTTGAAGAAACTTTAAAAGTTCTTGAAATCTTCCGAATTAACTGACCTTCATGTATTAAAGTAATGATGGACTGTCATTTCTCGTTGCTTATTTGAGCTGTGCTTGTCATAATATGGACTTGGTCTTTTACCAAATAGGGCTATCTTCTGCATACCTCCCCTACCTTTTCACAAAACAACGGATTGGCTGAAACGCATTAAGAAGGAAAGAAATTGCACAAATTAATCTGTTAATTGAAATGCATTCCAGGAAACTATCTCATGAATCTCAAATATAAAATATATTTTCATTTGTTTAACAATTTTTTGGTTACTACATGATTCCATATGTTATTTCATAGTTTTGATGTCTTCACTATTATTCTACAATGTAGAAAATCGTAAAAATAAAGAAAAACCCTTGAATGGGTGTCCAATCGTTTGACTGGTATTGTATATATTATTATTGTTTTTTTTATTGTTTCATTCACACCTGCACTGTTGGAGCTCGGAGCTTAAGTATTTCACTGTACACTGCAACTACATCTGCGATACTATGCATGTGACTAAATAAAAACCTGATCTAATCTAATAATATGAATGCCGTTAGTGAAGCTGTTTAATTAAAAACACATATCTGTCTAATAATGTGTGCTAAAAGACGCATCATGAGCTCCCACCATTCAACAGACCTGTGACTGAACGATGTCATGTCTGTATAGCAAGTGGTGTGATGATAACAAAGTAACATGTTACTATGGAAATCGGAAAGCTATCAGCAGTCTCATAGCCAATCCATCCTCTCAATGTCTCCATGCAGGCCAGACTGCTGGTCAGTCTCACAAGGGCAGATCACCGGCTACACATCCTCTACATTTCTAATGAGCCATTACCCTAGTGAATTATTCTTTTGTGAAAGGGTATAGGCCAGGGTATGGCCTACACCAAGTCCTTCTAGTGGGAAAAGTCCTTCTTGAGCAGTGAGGTCCCAACGTACAATAAGTGACCCTAATACCAATTTACTGACATATAGCCAGGTTCAGTGTAATAACAGTGTAAGTACACATTGTTACATTGCACTTACAACTAACTGTAAGGCATGCTACTACACTGTGTTTTGCTTTAATGTTCTCAAAGTAAATCGTTAATGAGAGTTAAATAACAATAATGACACATTATGTCAAAATCATTGTAGCCAATTTCCGCCTATTGTGCCACATCAGTGGTTTCTTTGACAGTTAATATTATTATGGTGACTCCACCGAGGTCTGGAAATCCGTTGCGTTATAGCCGAATCCAAACGCGTTCATTTCTGACCGTTCGAGGCACTGCAGTTGTCTGTGGTTGCAATAAAATGCTATATTTTACAGCAGGCTATATAACATGACACATGGTACAATAGTCTGATAGCCTATTGACAAAATGTTTGCAATACATTTTTTATGATGGCCTTCAGTACATACTGTATACATACATACATACTTCCCTTTAATTACAGGCTGAAGAATGTAGCCATTTACTGGTCAATATCATGATTTACGTGCGCCTAACTCCCGGTGGAATTCTTTCACGTTCTCTGTTCAGAATAATTATTGAGCATGGTGCCATATTCGTTTATCAACAACCTGTTTCTTTCAATTTACCACATAATATGGTTCCTCATGGTTCCCCTTTTTATGTCGGGTTACTGTCAGTTGATTTTCCTATTAAAGTATGAAATGTACACATACTAACCTAACCTAGACTCAGATTTACCATGCATCAGAACAATAGTGTCAGGGCAGTGTAGGCTATAACATCTGGGATTAGTTGTTGATATCTTACCTGATAATGACATACATGACGAGCACGTTTCCCACCAGACCAAGCACACACACAATAGAGTAAAGAGTCGTGATTATAATCGCGATGATCACAGGTGTCGAGTCTTTGGCCAGGTTGTCTGTTCTCTCACATTTGGCATCCAAGCTCATGTTATCGCTGAAGTTCCGACAAAAAACACTATTGTTCATCATGGCCAAATTTGAGAAATTGTACGGATTGTTCGACGTGTTGCCACCGCTTTCCATGGTCAGCTGAAGCTGTCCCGGCTGAGGTGCTCAGGACAATAAATCTCGCAACGATTCTCTCACGTTCAATGCTGCACGGTGTGAATTTTAAGGCGTTTTGTGTCACACCAAGTACCCTTACGCACGAGTTATGGGACGTGGATGAAACATAAATGCATATAACCAGTTCCCCCTATTGCGTTTTCTCAATTTATCAAGCAAAATGACGTCACTCCATGAACCAACCCCGAGGCACTGGCGTTAGAATGCGGTAATTGCCTATAGCGAAGCATTAGCCTTTAGAATTATTTAACAATATTGCGCTACGGTAGACTGCATACATTTTCAAACGCAGCCCTTACGAAAAAACATTTCAATCAGAGTGCACTATAACTGCAGTACACAGCAGTATAACTGTTGTTAGAGTGCAATATAACTGCAATATGCTGCAAATACTGATCCAAAATAACACCGTTTTTTTTACTTTAGTAATTTTGCAGTGTAACTGCAGTTAGAGTGCAGTATAACTGCAGTTCAACTGCAATACACTGCAGTTATTCTGCAATTACTGCGTCCAAAATACCACAGTAGACCGCTGTTACTGTACTTTTACTGCAGTTTCAAAACTGCAATCTTTTTGTTGTAATGGAGGTCAATCTGAAGTGCAGCTGTAGACCCTGGCCTATAGGCTACAAGTGAACGTGTAGTTGAAAGCATAGTAGCCAACCCAGGTAGCACATTTCGTTTTGGGGAATTTAAGTTTTTGGTTTCCCATTGGTTCTGGGAACAAAGCCACAAGTTTCCTGACCATTAAAACAGAACGTTTTTTAAATGTTCTGAGAACAGAAGTGAAAATTTAGACTTTTCTGGGAACTAACATTTTTAGGTTGCAGGGAATTTCAGATAATGTTTTCATATGGTTCCCTGAAAAATATTTTTTGGGTTTTATTAACATTCTGAGAACGGAAATTATAGGTTATGTAATAACGCTCTGAGAACATGTTTAGATTTTCATTTTAGTCATTTAGCAGATGCTCTTATCCAGAGCGACTTACACTCTTAAAATAGCTAGGTGGGACTACCACATATCACAAGCATAGAAAGTAAATTTTTCTCAATTATGTAGCTGCCAGTAGAGTCAGAGCTAGAAGGGGGGAGTGTTTCAATAATACTGCTAACTTAACTGTTTTGAACTCCAAGCACAGATGGGACACATGGAAATGCATTTGCTTAGGCATTAATCATACAAACACATTTCTTTTTTTATGATGGCATGGCATCAATGAGATTTGAACGTATGATCTTCTGCTCTCTACTCATGGAATTAGTCTTCTGCGCCACCAGGATGGAGCTGGCGTGCCATTTTTTTTTTTTACTAATACAAAGCTGTCAATTTAAGTCTATTCAAAGAGACCCTATTTTCAAGCAAACAAGCACTCATTAAGATCAGGTGTGGGCAATTAAAGGGTGCGGCCAACACACCTGAACACACTTAACAAGATAGAGAATAGAGTTTTGTTGATGCTGAGAACGGAATGTATATGTTTTTAAATAACGTTCTTAGAATGTTCTTCGAACATTACTAATGTATTCTGAGAACATGACTTTAAATAGAACCATGAGGAAACCTGTAGGAAACGTTTTGGGAAGGTTGTATGCAAAGTTGCCATAGGACAATCACTCTCTCACCAAGTTTTAAGAACGTTATGTGCTAGCTTGGTAAGCTATCAATATCAGAATGATATAGGCTACAAAGATGTGGGGGTAGTAGTGGTGGTGGTGATGATGATGAGGGCGGTTTGAGGTATTCTTATAGTCAATGTTTTGTGTTGCATTTTAATTGCATTATAAGTGAAAGAGGTCTGGTACCCACAGTTCTATAATCCAATAGTCATTGATTTTAATCATGATAATGCAACTGTGTGTTACACAACTATTTCTGGGAAAAGTTAAGTGGATTACATTTATTTGTTAAATGTATTGAAGGCTGAGTAACTTTGGTACAGAACAAAGCTTGGAAAGGGGATACCTAGTCAGAAAGGAGATACCTAGTCCCCCTCCCCCAGTTCCAGAGTGTCTTCAGCAAGAAAAAGGCGTAAATTCTGCCCCCTCATCGCCCGGAAGACTGCGCGATCAACCTCCACCTTCCTGGGTCGAATCTACTCCTTGTCCATCCCAGAGAATGAGGCTATGGACACCAATATAGAGGAGGCCCTTGACATGAGATTCATCCGTCGATCCACGTCTCTGGCTGCATCCAGTTTCATTTTTATGAAAGAAAAAGGATGGTAGTCTCCGTCCCTGCATAGATTACCGACCCCTCAATGACCTTACCATCAAGAATCGCTTCCCTCTTCCTCCGATTCCGGCCGCACTAGAACAAGTTGGACAGGCTACCATCTACTCCAAATTAGACCTACGTTCTGGCGTCTGTCAGACCCCAACTAAATCAGTGGTGCCATACCTCGCTGAGTTCTGGCCATCATGGGATCACCCGGACCACGGAGCTACTGACACGCAAGTTCTGGTGGTCATCCCTAACAGCAGACGTCCGAGATTACGTTCTTTCCTGTCCCGTCTGTGCATGGGCAAAAAGCCCTCGCCAACTACCTACCGGTAAGATTGAGCCTTTAACTACACCACACAGACCATGGTCCCACATCCCCAGACTCTTCGGGCTTCACTATTTTAGTTGTAGTGGACCGTTTCTCCAAGATGTGCCGACTCATCCCCCTTCCGCATCTACCTAATGCCATGGAAATGGCCGAGTGCATGTTCCAACAGGTGTTTTGTCTGTATGGGATTCCGGAAGACTTTGTTTCGGATCAGAGACCCCAGTTTGTTTTCAGGGTGTGGCGAGCCTTCTGCGACCGACTGGGGGTCTCCATTGGCCTATCCTTCGGATACCATCCCCAAAGCAATGGGTAGACGGAATGCCTGAATCAGGAAATAGGGACGTACCTTTGCCAACACTGCACCCACCAACCACACGAAGTGGAGTCGCTTTCTAGCCTGGGCCAAATACGCACAGAACTCCCTGGTGCAAATACGCACAGAACTCCCTGGTGCCACCTACTTCGGGCTTCCCTCTCCCAGAAACGGTTTGCTGACCGGCGTCGCCGACCTACTCCACTCTTCCACCCTGGGCAACGTGTGTGGCTCTCTACCCGGGACATCCGGCATCGTGACCCCTGCAAAAAGTGCAGTCCCCGGTTCATTGGTCCCTTCAAAATAACACACTGCATCAATCCTATCACTTACTGTCTCCAGTTTCTCCGCCAATACCGGATCTCCTCATCTTTCCATGTGTCCCTTCTCAAGCCTGTGAGGTACAGCCCTCTCCATCTTCCAGTGGCGCACCTCGGCGCACCCCGGCCCCCCGTTTGACGTCGGCGGTGCACCGGCTTATTCCGTCCAAGCCCTCCTTGACTCCAAGCGTCTGGGTGGTCGCATCCACTACCTGGTGGATTAGGAGGGGTACGGACTGTAACCGTCCTGAGCACCCCACTCCACGTCCCCGGGGGAGGCCCCCTGCTCAGCTTCCTAGGCCGTCAAGAGCCGCCCGTGGAGGGGTACTGTCTGCTTCCAACTCACACTCTCAAACACATAGATCCCCTGAATGCAGCTCACTTTCCAGATCCCAATCACCAGAATTTTTATCACCTGTTCACACACCTGTATGTCATTATCACACACTGTTTAGTTCAGTTCCTTGCACCCCATCATTGTGAGGTATTGTTTGTTTTGTGACACACTTCTATTCTGAGCTTCGTTTTTTCCATAATTGAATCCTCCCGTGTATGATAGTTTTTGCCTGCCTCACTAACGACGCCTTTTGTCTATTCCCTGCCTGTACATCTGATTTCCTGTTATGAACCTATTGCCTCATCTCCCGGTCGACGTTACTAGCCTTTTCCCTGCCTGTACTGTTGTTGTGTGTATGACATTCTGCCTGCCCCTGGACCCAGCTACCTGCCTCCTCCTGTGGTCCTTTACAATAAACACCTGCTGTGCCCTGTGCTTGAAACCAGCTCTCTGTCTCCCATCGTGTTCATTATAACCCTTACCTACCGATCTATAAATTACGTCTCCGTAATCTAGCATGGGTAGGATGGTCATCTGAATCAGGGTTAGTTTGGCAGCTGGGGTGAAAGGGGAGAGAATACGATAGAGGAAACCAAGTCTAGATTTAACTTTAGCCTGCAGCTTTGATATGTGCTGAGTGAAGGATGGTGTACCGTCTAGCCATACTCCCAAGTACTTGTATGAGGTGACTACCTCAAGCTCTAAACCCTCAGAGGTAGCAATCACACCTGTGGGGAGAGGGGCATTCTTCTTACCAAACCACATGACCTTTGTCTTGGAGGTGTTCAGAACAAGCTTAAGGGCAGAGAAAGCTTGTTGAACACTAAGAAAGCTTTGTTGTAGAGCATTTAACACAAAATTCGGGGAGGGGCCAGCTGAGTATAAGACTGTATCATCTGCATATAAATGGATGAGAGAGCTTCCTAGTGCCTGAGCTATGTTGTTGATGTAAATTGAGAGAGGTGGGGCCTAGGATCGAGCCTTGGTGTACTCCCTTGGTGACAGGCAGTGGCTGAGACAGCAGATGTTCTGACTATATACACTGCACTCTTTGATAGAGGTAGTTAGCAAACCAGGCCAAAGACCCATCAGAGACACCAATGCTCCTTATCCGGCCCACAAAAATGGAATTGTCGATCGTATCAAAAGAATTGGCCAAGTCAATAAAAATAGCAGCACAACATTGCTTAGAATCAAGGGCAATGGTGACATCATTGAGGACCTTTAAGGTTACAGTGACACATCCATAACCTGAGCGGAAACCAGATTGTATACCAGAGAGAATACTATAGACATCAAGAAAAACAGTCAGTGTCACATCCTGGCCATAGGTAGCCCTTTTGGCTGCTCATTTAAGTTTTGGTCAGGACGTGATCAGGGGTGTTTTGGTCTATGTTTTGTATTTCTATGTTGGTTGGTTTGGGTTCCCAATTAGAGGCAGCTGTTAGTCGTTGTCTCTAATTGGGAATCCTATTTAGGTTGTTCAGTCCCCCACCTGTGTTGTGGGATATTATACTTATGTTTGTAGTTGTGTGTGTACCTGTGTGTGCGCCACACCTGCGTTACGGTCGTTGTGTTAATTTCTTGTTTTGGTGAGTTGCATTCAAATAAATATGTTTCACTCAACCCTGCACGCTGCGCCTTGGTCCAATTCTGTTGGCGATCGTGACAGTCAGTTGATTATTGACAATTCTTCCCAACACTTTTGATAAACAGAGCAAAATAGAAATAGGCCCATAACAGTTAGGATTAGCTTGATCTCCCACTTTAAATAAAGGACGAACTGTGGCTGCCTTCCAAGCAATGGGAACCTCCCCAGAGAGGAGAGACAGGTTAAAAAGGTCAGAGATAGGGTTGGTGATGATATGGGCAGCAACCTTAAAGAAAAAAGGGTCTAAACCATCTGACCCCAATGTTTTTTTGGGGTCAGGTTTAAGGAGCTCCTTTGGCACCTCGGACTCAGTGGCTGCCTGCAGGGAGAAACTTTGTAGTGGGGCAGGGGAAAAATAGGGAGGAGCATCGGTGCTAGTCGCATTAGAAGGGGTGGGAGATGAGGAAATGTTGGACGGGCAAGGAGGCATGGCTGAGTCAAATAGGAATCCTGACTTAATGAAGTGGTGATTAAAGAGCTCAGCCATGTCCTTCTTGTCATTAACAACCACATCATCAACATTAAGGGACATGGGCAGGAGTAGGGTTTATTCTCCACGTCTTTAACCGTTTTATAGAACTTCTTGGGGTTAGACCCACAGAGAGAGAACTGCTCCTTAAAGTAACTTTGGCCTTCCGGATAGCCTGAGTGCACTTATTTCTCATTTGCCTGAACGAGAGCCAGTCAGCCTGAGTATGCGTGTGCCGAGCCTTGGTCAGGTGGTTTAAGAATGCCCCAGTTTAGGTCACCTAGCAGGACAAATTCAGACTTAGTGTAAGGGGCCATGAGAGAGCTTAGGGCAGGTAGGGTACAGATGGTGCTGATGGAGGACGATAGCACCCAGAAACAGTCAGCAAAGAGTTATTTGAAAGTTTAATGCTTAAAACCAGCAAATTAAATTGTTTGGGGACAGACTTGGTGGAGGCAACCAAGCACTGCAGGCGATCCTTGGTAAAGATTGCAACTCTCCCACCTTTGGAAGATCTGTCTTGCCGAAAAAGGTTATAACCGGAAAGTGTAACATCAGTATTCAAAACATAACCACGTCTCCGTAATGACCAACACATCTGGATTGGAGCTGTGAACCCACACTTTCAATTGATCCATTTTAGGTAATAAGCTTCTAGTGTTAATGTGCAGAAAACCCAGGCTTTTACGAGAGCAGAAATCAGTGAAGCAGATATCAGAGCACAAGTCAGAATTGGGGCTAGCAACAGTAGATGGGCCAGGTTGTACATGCACATTTCCAGATATCATCAGCAGTAATACAATCAAGGCACGGCAGAGGACAGGGAGAGCTCTGCAGTGCTTATTTATGACATTTGAATGTGCATTAGATGTCAACAAGATCATATTGTACAGCAATTGTATCAGGTACATGTTAGGTACTGTACTGTAAAGGGACTATTTTTGTCCCATATTATATTTCTATCAGATTAAGGTTATACATTGTGTGGAATTCAGGCAAGTAGCTGGCATCTTATAGTTAACAGATATTTTGGTTCTGGACTATTGACTTATTCCTGTTAAGGGACGAACAAATTCTTATTTCCAATTACGTTCTGGCAAAGCATGTGTTTGGATAGCCGTAGCCTAGCTGTGAAGAGTGTTGGGCCAGTAACCAAAACGTTTCTGGTTCACATCCCCAAGGTGGAAAAAGCTGATGTTCTGGCCTTGAGGAAAGCAGTAAACTCCCTGAGTGCTGTGGATGTTGATTAAGGCAGCCCCCTGCACCTCTCAGATTCAGAGGGGTTGGGTTGAATGCATTCAGCTGTGCAACTGACTAGGTATTCCCTTTTCCCATACTGTCTAAAGAGATTGTGTTGTAAGTATGACTGTTTGGGGTGAATAAAGAGGTACTTACTGTAACATTACTGTGCAGACCAGGATTAAAGTTTTATTGTGTATACTTTGTGTTTAATTGAGCTTGCCTGGTGCAATGGAACCAATGCTGGATCTTTACAACAAGAGGGCTCAATCTGTCAGACCTGGGTTCAAATAGTACATATTTCAAAAATGTTGAAAATGTTTGATGAAGCCAGCCTGGAGTGCTAAATAGGTGGGAAATACACTTTTGGGACTATATCATTGCACCAGAAAAGCTTAATCAAACACTAAAAATATATGAAATGAAACAAATTCTATTTAAACCCAGGTCTGCCAAACAGAGCCCTCTTGTAGTGAAGATCCATTGAAATTGTAATTACTGTATCTCTAATGGAGATGTACTTTTAGGAGCTTCAAAAACATGCCTCAAGCATCAGCTTAGAACTCTAGTCTCCCTTAACAACATAGACCATAACGATCTCTTGACATTTCAACTATCTTCTAGTAATACATTCTTATTCATTTCTGTTTGATGTTTGATATGTCTGAGACATCAAAAGGACACTTTATTGTCCATTTTCTTTTCAGATCATGGAAATGTGTGTTTTTTCTTTTTACATTTACATTTTAAATTTTGTTCATTTATCAGACACTCTCATCCAGAGCAACTTACAGTCAGTGCATTCATCAAAGGTAGGTGAGATAATCACATACTGTTTCACATTGGCTTTTAAACCCAACTCCCTGAAAAACACACACAACCTGAGCAGTTGAAAGCCAGGGTTTATTTTATTTCTTTATTGGATATTTTTCTCTTCAGCTCAGTGGACAGCAATCAAACTATATTAAGGACTTTTACAAAAAAACATACAGTTAAAACATTGTAATAGAAACAAGAGAATTTCATGAAACTGTAAACAAGTGCCTTGCTCAAGGTAGACGGCATCTAAGATATAATTGCCATCAAACCTCTCCCCACCAGATTTTCCCTTCGGACTTGGGATCTCTACCATCTACACTGTAAAACCATGAAACGTGACAAATTTATAACCTACACGCCAGTGTTTAAAACTTAAACATTATGCATTTAGATTTGCCAATATGTGGTCTCATCTTAAACACAGGCATTTAAAATGCAAGATTAAACATGATAGTACATTTTTCCAGTCAGTTTCCAACCAAGAGAACACGTATATCTCCTAAGTATTCCGATTTAAACACTAGTGCTTACTTTAATTTCATCCTGTTTAGTGTGCCCGTTAGAAATGTATGTGACTTTCCATACCTTTTATTCAGATCAGTGTTAGGAATGTCTGTCACCTTACCTACATTTCAGCACAACTGAACAGGACATTTGATTCAATAACTTGTTTCAATCGTGTTGTTGTTCCTCGATTGTGTTGAGTTAATTTCATTAACTCTCTGAGTGAAAAATATGTGGGAGGGCCTCATTATCATATTTCCCAGCATGCTTTGTTGCAGGTTGATTTTTAGAATAGTTTGTTTTACTATATGTTTTCTTATGTACATTGATTAATTGATCTTATACTATACAAAGATAAATAATGTACATTTTTCTAAACTAATCCAATCTGTAAGGGGTTGACTTATTGCCCCAGTTACTGAGATGGTTGTTCCAGTTTTGATCATTTATGACAGGTAGTCTTGTTTGTTACATCCTTCACCATAGCGGTCATTCTGAGTGCAGGTTGTGGATGATAAAATGTTCAAATTATTGGATATCCTTTCCCTGGATGGATTTCAATAGGAATTACTAATTACTTCACAAACCAGCGTATTGTGACTTGCAGGTTTGGTGTGGCTCATGAGCCAGGATTTTCCAATCACGATGTCGAGCAGGGCCAGCGCGCCCGTAAAGCAGGATTATGCGGCAGATTGGCGAGGGCGGCATGAGCTAAACTGACCTAGGTGAGCACTGATGCCGTCCTGTGATAAGCAGTGCCCACTTTGTCAAAGGCAGGGCCTCAAAATCTTTCACCATATTCCCAATGCGCCTCTCCAGGGTGCTGTTGGAGATGCATCACTGCGGCGTTCCACCAAAGTAAAAAAAAAATATCCAACATAAATCATGTAGCAAATATAGTCGATGGTAGAAGGAATAGACTGTGGCCTTTTCTGTAGTCTACAGGCTGGAGATAAAATATATGACAATGTAATGAGATGGACACTTTTTACATCATGCATGTTTCTCTCCGATCAAATAGCTTAACCTAAATGGTGCCCAGTCAAATAAAAAAATGCACTGACATGTTAACAAACACCATATACTAAAAACATGACAGTTCAAGGTAAAATGGACAATATGGAATGGACAATCCCTGGTGGTCTAGTGGTTAGTGTTCGGCACTCTCGCGGCCCGGGTTCGATTCCCGGTCAGGGAGCTACTCTTGGACTCCCGAGTGGCGCAGCAGTCTAAGGCACTGCATCTCAGTGCAAGAGGTGTCACTACAGTCCCTGGTTCACATCTGGCTGTGATTGGGAGTCCCATAGGGCAGTGCACAATTGGCACAGTGTTGTCAAGGTTTGGCCAGGGTAGGCCATCATTATAAAAAAGAATTTGTTGACTTGCCTAATTAAATAAAGGTTAAATAAAAACCTGGTTACTTACAACTGCTGCCCAGAAGTTTCACCCTGTGGACTAAATTGTTATGGTCATTGGTATGTATCTGTACATTCTTGATGAGCTGATTGTAGCGAAAAAGAAAATCCTTCTGCATTTCCCACTGTGTAAACATATTGATTCTCATTGCACATAGGCTCATATTTGTAAGCTGATATTCAGTGCTTAAATAGCCAAATTGTCACCGGAATCAAGACTAATAAAGCCAATACAACTGCCTGTTTTACAAACAGATTAAGTCAAAAAACCACATGGATGGGCATTCATAGAATTCGATTGCAGGCCGAAACTATAGGCTACACCCCAGTAAGTACGGACCGACACCAACATATTTTTTCCTTTCGGCCAAGTCATTTTGGTGTAGTTCGGACCGGCCTTGATTTCCACGTCCAAGGACGTAGATTCTTTGGTCCGAGCTGGACCAAATCTGAACCAATCATAGACGTCTATGTTTGGTCCGGTCTGGACCAGCCTTGATTTGGTTCAAACATAGATGTCTATAAATTATGTATTTTCCAATTTCATTCGAAACCGAAAATTAACCTGATGTCTTGAAAATACATATTATTCAATGTCCGGAAAATACATATTTTAAATGTTCCGAATTCAGAAACTAAAATGAACCTAACTTCAATGTCTGGAAAAAAAAACATTTTAGACTTCTTTGCAACGTAATTTTTCTTACTGGGACTATTCTATTTTTGCAGAGAACAAGAGGAGGGCAGAGGTTTTGGGGGGGCCTAGGATGGCAGAAAGGCCAAAACCAGCTCGTATGAAATATAAACGCACCATGCAACAATTTCAATGATTTTACTGTGTTACAGTTCATATAAGTAAATCAGTCAATCGAAATAAATAAATTAGGCCCTAATCTATGGATTTTACATGACTGTTGGTCACAGATACCTTGGTCACAGATCAGAAAACCAGTCAGTATCTGGTGTGACCACCATTTGCCTCCTGCAGCGCCACTCGTTTTCACAAGGTTGATCAGGTTGTTGATTGTGACCTTTGGAATGTTGTCCCACTCCTCTTCAATGGCTGTGTGAAGTTGCTGGATATTTGCGGGAACTGGAGCACCCTGTCGTACACATCGAACCATAGCATCCCACACATGCTCAATTAATGACATGTCTGGTGAGTATGCAGGGAATAGAAGAACTGGGACATTTTCAGCTTCCAGGAATTGTGTACAGATATTTGTGACATGGGGCCGTGCATTATCATGCTGAAACGTGGTGATGGCGACAGTTGAATAGCACCACAATGAGCCTCAGGATCTCGTCACAATATCTCTGTGCATTCAATTTGCCAACGATAAACCTGCAATTGTGTTCGTTGTCAAAAGCTTATGCCTGCCCATACCATAACCCCACCGCCACCATGGGGCTCTCTGTTCACAACGCTGATATCAGAAAACCTCTCCCTACACAATGCCATACATGCTGTCTGCCATCTGTAAGGTACAGTTGATTCAAGGATTCATCCATGAATAGCGCACTTCTCCAGAGTGCCAGTGGTCATTGAAGGTGAGCATTTTCCCACTGAAGTCGGTTACGATGCAGACATGCAGTCAAGTCAATGTGGAGGTCCTGGGCTGGCGCGGTTACATGTGGTCTTCGGTTGTGAGACCAGTTGGACGTACTGCCAATTCTCTAAAACAATGTTGAAGGCGGCTTATGGTAGAGAAATGAGCATGCAACAGCTCTGGTGGGCATTCCTGCAGTCAGCATGCCAATTACACATCTGTCGCATTGGGTTATGTGACAAAACTGCACATTTTAGAGTGGCCTTTTATTGTCCCCATCACAAGGTGATATGCCACACCTGTCAGGTGGATGGATTATCTTGACAAAGGATAAATGCTCATTAACAGGGATGGAAACAAATTTGTGCACAATATTTGAGAGAAATAAGGGTTTGTGAGTATGGAAAATGTCTGGGATCTTTTATTTCAGTTCATGAAACATGGAACCAACACTTTACATGTTGCATTTATATTTTTGTTCAGTGTATATGTGTGGTCATAAAGGGTTTACTTTTAATTTAAACACATTCACTTATGCAGTAACTTGGTGAAGGCTAAGTAATTGAATGCAACAACCATGTCTCTGTCACTAATAAACACAGTCATGGTTGTGTATATCTCACATTTACTCGAAAGGCTTGCTGGGAAATATCCAAAAATGGCTTTACACCCTACAGTGTTAAAACAACACCCCCAGTGTTTAGTGTTTGAAACCTAAACACCTTAAACTAGGGCTGGGGAATTGATAAGGACCTCACAATACAATATTATCACAACACTTTGGTGCCGACAAGATATGTACTGCGATTCTCACTATGTATTTCGATTCAATACTGAGATTTATTGCGATTCGATGTTCCAAACATATTGCTCACCATATGTCTACAGCGGAGGGACAAGAGAGAGCCATGACATTTTTTTTTATCAGTCTTGGAAATAAAAGTGTGGAAAACAAATTGGTTCCCTATTTAAAAAGAAGATGGAAGGGAAAATACTGGAGCTTTGGTGCAGGTACTGCCAACTAACGCAAAAATAATATTGCAATATTGTCAAAACGATACGATATATCGTCAAAAACAATATCCCGATATGTAACTATCGATTTTTTTCCATCACTAGAATAAACGTGTTCATGTGTTTAAAAAGTGTTAGTGAATAAACATGTTCTGAAGTTTCCAATCTAAAAACTGGTGCCTTTTAATTGAAATTGAAAATGCCATGACACATTTGAAAAGTGTAACAAAAGTAAATATGTGTTCAGATCCTCAACACTTGGTTTACAGTTTATATACTTAAATTTAAACCATTTCAATTCCCAATTGTTACTCTCGTATATGCTACCTTAGTTATCAGCTATTCTGTACTGTACTTATAAATACATAGAATGTAGGCCTAATACATTACTTAAAATCTGGAGACATTTCCAGTTAGACAACCATAAGAGACTCTTGTCCGTATCTTGATAAGAGGCTATAGTTCATGTGGTGTAATTGAAATGAATGTCCATTACAGATATTATTCTGTGACGTGTTCTCAAACATGTTCCTCAGTTATTAGGCCTACATGCAGAGGAGTTGGACTGTTACCAGGCAACAGTTGGAAGTGTCTATACCGGCAATAATGCTCATGTGTTCTGCCTTTGCCAATCAAAGCTAATTATTTTAAATGCAGTGTTTTACTCCCTCTGTGCAATGACAAAACAGAGCAGATTCACAGCAGTACCCGTTTTGTGTGGTGGTACGGTCATAGCTCATTCATTGCACGAATGACATTAACGGGTTGTTGGAGATCCACGCACTGTAGCCCTTTGTTTGCCATCCTGTGAGTTGTTGACTATAACTCTACATCTTATGAGCTCACTCTGCATACCAGCTGTTGGCATAGAAAGGCTTGGTGAAGTAGCTAGTCATCCATAAATCAAAGTCTTACAGATCTCTTCACAAATGGTGCAACATGGTACTGTGGCCTATACCCATTAAAAGTCAGTGATTTTTTTCTCACCTGATCTGCAGTACTTCAAACACAACTTTGCTGTTGCCTTTGTTTTTGCTTTTGTCAAAAAATTCTAAAAAGCATTAGACATGTTAATGCATTCAATAGTTCGTTCTTTATATGCACTGATTGTATGAGGAGGTGTCTTGAGACAAAGAAAGTGTAAAAGTCTGTAACAGAGACGCTGTGAGTCAAGAAGCAGGTGAACCATTTAATAAAAAAACAAACATGAACCGAGACAACATACTAGCGGCGTTTACCCATGAACACAGGAACAATACTGACTGAGGAAGGAACCCAAGGGAGTTAAAGATATAGTGGAGGAAATCAGGAAGGTAATGGAGTCCAAGTGCATATCATGATGATCTGCAGGTGTGCGTAATGATGGATGCCAGGTGTGCGTAATGATGGATGCCAGGACCGGTAGTTAGTATACCGGCGACGTCGAACACTGGAGTGGAGTAGCGGGAGTAGACGTGACAAAGTCTAATGGGTCCTAGTCAACCATGAATAACAGAATGTGTGCTCATGAAACTTAGTGTATTCCCTCTTGATCGTCCGCTGTCTCTCTCTGACGCCGCACACACACACAAACACGCACATGCACGCACACACGCATGCACGCACGCACATGCACATGCACGCACACACACAAACACACACACACATACACACACACACTTAAAAGATGCCCCAGGCATGCCCCAAACTGTGTGGAAAAGTGATTTAGGAGACTCAATAAACCTCATAACAACAAATAAAGAAATTATTTATTTTACACTTGAGCATCCTCGTAAATGAAGTTCCCAGCATTGTCTTATTCCATTTTGTCTGCGACTGAAATAAAATATTAATTTTACAAACTCACAATAGTATTTCCCACCCAGTTTCATCTTCTCTCCACAATACTTTTATACTTTTTAATACTAGAAATTTAGCACACATACTGTACTTCGAACAAAGCTATTAGGGTTCTTATGTTATTCTCATTACAGTATTATATACTGAGCTGTTATGTCTGAACATGTAAAGTAAATTATATCTATTTTCAAGGTCCACAAATTAAATGATTTGCCCAAGTTATAGATAAAGCTATCTTAAAAAGTTGGTCTTCAACCATGTAGACAAGATTTACAATCTATCTGTGATTACTTCTTGATTATTCACCAATTGGGACACTACAGTTTTAAACTACAATGGTTGATAGCTACTATTTGTCGGTCTGCTGTGTTATAGCTTTACCATGCATCACACAACCCCTTTGGTAATATTCTGCCCTGGGTTCTCATTATTACCACTGTCATTGATTTCACAGGTTAAGTTCAGCCGGAGCAGCAGTCCTGGATACGTGTTAGTGCTAACGTGTTAGTGCTAACAGGCTTTCCATGTTTACGGTTCACAGAAAACACAGCACAATGCCCTCGTTGCCACATTCATCTGCTCACCTGCTTTTAACACCCTTTGAGGTGAATGTATTTTGGAATTTGGTTGGATGACCAATTAGATGCTAAATTAATTCTGGTGCCATTTCTTTAGTTTTCCCTGTGAATGTGACGAGGGTGACAGATCATAGCTTGACATTCTTCCATTCCACATTGCTCCAAACAATCTGCAGACTATGTTCTGAGTTTGCTCGTCTTGGACATACGCTTTTCCGTTGAAGTAAATATTTAGCTCTCAGACACACTCAATTACACAAAAGAAAGGCTGGCGTAGTGACTAGATTATTTGTCATGTTCATTGTCTAAATACTGTCAAACATTTCAGACAACAGACTAACAGACCTGCAATGACCTTGCATACAATCTCCTGAACTTCCCTGTTTTTAAACTCTATTCTTGCTCTATTTTAACCAACTAAATGGTGTTGCAAAAGTTTTGTTGCTATTTTTATTGCTGGATTCATATGCTGTCATGCTTCCCCACCTACAGTATATTATGGGACAGTAATGGGAACCAGCACTTCAGAATGCTTCCTTTACATGTAGGATACTGTATAGTATAACCATAGGTCAGTATGTATAGGACCCTGCCTTGGTGCAGTGGTAGACAAATTGAAGTGTTTTTCCCTGGCGGGTGCATCTGTCTTCAGTGCTCTCTTTTGTCACTGCTGTGCTGCCTGGTTGAAAATATTAAATCCAGAGCTCATCTAAAACAGACAGACCGGGGAAAGAGGACACTGCACTTCAGAGTGTTCGATGGGCAGAAGAGACATTTGGATCATTTGGATCTAATGGATGGTCAGTACTTCCATCCATAGCCATGCTGATGAATTCAAGTGTGGTTACATTTCTTCAATCCCATGCCTCAGTGTTTACCAAAACAGTGGCGGGATGATCGCTTTGCTGTTGTTTGACCTGCATATTGCCCTTTTAATGATAGATAGTTATTACAGTATTGACATTATGCATTCATGACTTTCACAACGGCTAAATGCGTCTTAGTCTAATTATTTCAATCTTTAGCTCAATGTTATAGGAATTAATCTCATGCCCTTGAGATAACGCTTGATCCCAGAGAAGAGGATATTCATTAAAATTACGTTTTTGGATTATTATTCATTATTTAAGATTACAGTAATACAGGGAGTTAAGTTATTCAGCAACACAGAATGAAATCTTTGTAGGCAATATTATGCACAGTAACCACAGCACAGATGCTCACATATTTAATTGTTCCTATCACAACAACCAGACGAGTGATGATAGTGTTGTTCTGGTTGGCCGTTGTAAAACATTGTCCATCCTGCTCAGAAGTAATTTATGAACGATGAGTTCTTGCTTATTTCTTAAATTTAGCTAAATATCATGAAAAATAGCAAGTTATGAATGAGTTCATGCTTATTTTTTATGTTTGCTATATATCACAAAACCATATGAATGGAAAGGGTGTGTGTGGTTCTTTTTGGGGCGGGGTTCCAGTAATGGCACAGTGATTAGAGTAATGAATATGGAGGATATTTGTAACTCAAGTAATGAACACATGGCACGCATGCACACACACACTCACACAAATACAACGTCACTCTTTGATATGTGTCATTGGAGTCTGTTGGATTCTGAGTTGAACAGATTTACATAAAATCCATGCAAATTAAACCAGCACTAACAAAAAATGTCTTTGTCAGTTTAAGTGTAACGCCCAGTCCTGAGATGACAGGCTGGAGGGTTTTGGTTTCGTTTTGGTTTAGGGGTTTCAGTTCTAGGTGTTGTAGTTCTATGTTGGGGTAATGGTTCCCAATTAGAGGCAGCTGTGTGTCGTTGTCTCTAATTGGGAACCATATATATGTTTGGGGGTTGCACTTTAGTTTCGTGGGTTATTGTTTATGTTATGGTTATCGTGGTCAGTCAGGTTCTTGTCATTCGTGTATAGTTAGGTTCTGCCTTTCGTGTTTAGTTAGGTTTTGCCAGTTGTGTTTAGTTAGGTTTCGCCAGTCATGTTTAGGTTTAGATCTCTGTGTCCAGTTTAGGATTTAGCGTTAGGGTTCACGTCTTGTTCTTCGTTTATTGTTTTGTTCCGTCTCGTCCCGTTTTGTCAATAAACATGTATTCTGGTTACGTCGCTGCGCTTTGGTCATTCCCGAGAGAGGATAATCATGACAGAATAACCCACCAACCGAAGACCAAGCAGCGAGAGACCCGGGAGTTCAGGTCTTGGGAGGAGGAGCTGTTCAATGGGGGAGATTGGGACCAGCCCGGGAGAGTATCACCCTCCAAGAGAGGAACTGGAAGCAGCGGCGGCTGAGCGGCGCAGGTGTGAGGACCTGAATGGAGCATGGGACCCTGTAAGAGGCAAGTTTGTTAGACCTTGCCGGGCTAGGAAGCCCGAAAGACAGCCCCCAAAAACTTTTTTTGGGGGGCACACGAGGAGGTTGGCCGGTTCAGGAGGGACTCCTGAGCCAACTCCTCGTGCTTTGTGGAGAGAGCGCTGGGGAGAGCGTCGCACGGAAAGGACACCGTGTTATGCAGTTTTGCGCACGGTTTCTCCTGTGCGCATTCACAGCCCGGTGCGGGAGATTCCAGCGCCACTCGTCTGTCAGGCTACGATGAGTGTGCAGCCTGGTAGAGTGGTGCCGGCTCAGCGCTCCTGGTCTCCGGTACGCCTCCTTGGACCAGGATATCCTGCACCGGTTCTGCATGCAGTGTCTCCGGTACGTGTCCACAGCCCAGTGCGAGAGATCCCAGCGCCACTCGTCTGTCAGGCCAAGGTCAGTGTGCAGCCTGGTAGAGTGGTGCCAGCTCTGCGCGCCAGGTCTCCAGTGCGCCTTTTGGGACCAAGATATCCTGCGGTCCTACGGGCAGAATCTCCGGTGCGAATCCACAGCCCAGTCCGAGAGATTCCAGCTCCACTCATCGGTCAGGTCAAGGTCAGTGTGCTACCTGGAAGAGTGGTGCCTGCTCTCCGCATCAGGTCCCCAGTTTGTGTTGTGGAGTCAACACGTCCAGTCCCTGTTTTACGCTCCAAGATCCCAGTTCGTGTTGTGGAGTCAACACGTCCAGTCCCTGTTCCGAGTTCCAAGATCCCAGTTCGTGTTGTGGAGTCAACACGTCCAGTCCCTGTTCCGAGTTCCAAGATCCCAGTTCGTGTTGTGGAGTCAACACGCCCTGTACCTGTTCCATGTTCCACAATCCATGTCCGTGTTGTGGATTCAACACGTCCTGTCTCTGCTCCACGCACCAGGCCCCCCGTGCGCTTAGAGAGTCCAGCACGCCCTGTTCCGACTCCGCGCACCAGGCTCCCCGTGCGCTTAGAGAGTCCAGCACATCCTGTTCCCGCTCCCCGCACCAGAGTGTGCGTCACGAGCCCAGTTCAGCCGGTTCCCGCTCCCCGCACCAGAGTGCGCGTCACGAGCCCAGTACGGCCGGTTCCCGCTCCCCGCACCAGAGTGCGCGTCACGAGCCCAGTTCGGCCTGTTCTCGCTCCCCGCACCAGAGTGCGCGTCCCGAGCCCAGTTCGGCCTGTTCCCGCTCCCCGCACCAGAGTGAGCATCACGAGTCCGGTACTGCCAGTTCCTGCTCCACGCACCAGAGTTCCAGTGAGCATCACGAGTCCAGTACGACCAGTTCCTGCTCCACGCACCAGAGTTCCAGTGAGCATCACGAGTCCAGTACGACCGGTTCCTGCTCCACGCACCAGAGTTCCCGTGAGCATCACGAGTCCAGTACGACCGGTTCCTGCTCCACGCACCAGAGTTCCAGTGAGCATCATGAGTCCAGTAGGCCCAGTTCCTGCTCCCCGCACCAGAACGCCAGTGAGGGTCCCCAGTCCTGAGCCGCCAGTGAGGGTCCCCAGTCCTGAGCCGCCAGTGAGGGTCCCCAGCCTGGCGCAGCCAGTGAGGGTCCCCTGCCCGGGTCCGCCAGTGAGGATCCCCTGCCCGGGTCCGCCAGTGAGGGTCCCCAGCCCGGGGCCGCCAGAGAGGGTCTTCAGTCCAGCAAATGGTCCAGGGCTTCCGGCGCGTGACTTCGGACCAGCACGGCCAGCACCGGAGCCGCCACCTGGGACAAAAGAAACCCACCGAAGACCCCCATGGACTTTTGGGTGGCGCGGTCGGAGTCCGCGCCTTTGGGGGGGGGGGACTGTAAGGCACAGTCCTGAGATGACAGGCTGGAGGGTTTTGGTTTCGTTTTGGTTTAGGGGTTTCAGTTCTAGGTGTTGTAGTTCTATGTTGGGGTAATGGTTCCCAATTAGAGGCAGCTGTGTGTCGTTGTCTCTAATTGGGAACCATATATATGTTTGGGGGTTGCACTTTAGTTTCGTGGGTTATTGTTTATGTTATGGTTATCGTGTTCAGTCAGGTTCTTGTCATTCGTGTATAGTTAGGTTCTGCCTTTCGTGTTTAGTTAGGTTTTGCCAGTCGTGTTTAGGTTTAGATCTCTGTGTCCAGTTTAGGATTTAGCGTTAGGGTTCACGTCTTGTTCTTTGTTTATTGTTTTGTTCCGTCTCGTCCCGTTTTGTCAATAAACATGTATTCTGGTTACGTCGCTGCGCTTTGGTCATTCCCGAGAGAGGATAATCATGACATTAAGGCCATGTCTGCAGCAGGTAAAAGGGGTGATGTGGCAAGGCAGGCAGGTTGTTAGCTTCTAACAGTTTAAAAAAAATGTTGTCCAAGGTTGTTCTACATCATGAAGCAACAACCATGCACATGTTTTAGTTTTGTTTTTGTTTCAGAATGTGTTCTTTATGTTTCATTAACCTGTACGTAACTCATACCTTGACCATAACCACACAGGGTTTATTATCTAACCTTAACCCTACACGGTTCTTGCATCCTAATTTTGTTGAGTGAATGTGATCATTTTTACAAGGCATGTCTCCCATAAAGAATGTTACATTTCTACATTTAAAAAAAAGAACATCGTCAAGAGCTAGTGAGATCAAACTGCTCCCAGAGGAAGCAGAGTGCACGACATATTTCTAATTTATATTTCTTTGTCTTTTTTTTATACTGATAATTAGACTACAGTAGTTGTGTAATACTTGGATTCAGCGTTGCACTATTGGATTTGAAGTGAATGGTTAAATAAAAACCCAAGGCTGCTTCTTGAGTATTTAGCATGGATTTTGGAATGCAAAAGAAAGAGGAAATCAGAAAAAAAGTGATGATGCACTAATCAGTCACGCTCCCATTTCTCCAGTGACACAGCGAGGCCTCGAGCAAGAAGCCCTTTTCAAGGCCAAAGAGAGAAATGGGAGAGACACCGAAATACACCAAGATCACCTGGGGCGCGCTTGATAGGCTAAACTTTCTGCTACTTGTTGCAACTGTATGTACAGAATATCAAATTTTCCTCAAATGGTGAGTCCTTTAACAGTCTTCGAGGTATGTTTACCAAAATAAAGTGGCTGGGCAACTGTTTTGTTGTTGTTTGAATTACAGACTGCATCTTTAAGATTATAAAGTGCGACCCTTTAGAATTCAGGATAATTTCACTAATAAGCATTTTCATCCAAGCAAAGTTTGCACCTAATATTTCGGTTGGGAATAACAAACAAATCGAATGGAACAGTCTATTACTCCTCATTATGAATATCAGAACTTGCACTTCCCAATTAAAAGGCCTGCATTGTGTTTTTCTTTCTCAGCACTGAATAATTTGAATACATTTGGGGGAAGCCATAGTCTGTTGAAAAAAATGGGGGAAAATGGGGAAAAATGTAGAATTCCCCCCCACATAATATTTGGGCCTCTCCAGTGTTCCCTCCTAGGCTTCTAGATTCGGACTTAGTATAATGCACCCACCCTTAGCGGCATTGGCAGAAAGCGGATGTTTCCGGTTTTCAGGGATACAGTATTTTCAACCTAACTTCCCTTTCCCCTGAAAAACAGATGTGGGGACTCAGCCCAGGCTTCTTTTACGCCTGCTACGTTAGGTTAAGTATAATGCAATGATACAGGGATCCAATCCCATCAACCATGCTGTACGGACCATTTTTTGGCAAATGGGATTATATACATGGAAATTTGCCTCCCCATCAATTACACAATGCTCAGCAATTTAAGAGCCCCCAGGTTTGTCGGGTTTTATCACCATGGAAACACTGCAGTTCATTGCACTCATGTAAATACATTTGAAATGTAAATAAGATGAGTATAATAAAACGTTTCATGCTTTCTAGGAAGCATCCTTATGAAGACAAATGCATGTAATGTGTAGCAGTATAGTAATAACTTTACAATCGGTCTCCTGCACACACTTCAACAGATGGGGCACTCAGTTAGACAGTCTGACTGGTGAAGTTGTCCCGTGTAAACGATCAAACTGTCAATTTGTGAGGGAACTTATAACTTTGAAGAGGAGACTTGAGATTGAGGATGGAGAGCATCTTGATCGATCCACCAGGGGGAGACAATTAAGACCTGTCCTGATGTCCTCAGAAAGCTGACTATGGTCTCACTCATTGTATCTCAATGAGTAATCGTTTTTCCTTTTCTGAGAAACACCAGGCAATGAAACATCCCCTACTGTTGGGCACTTGGGCAAGGCACTTAACCCCAAAACATGCTCTCCATTCAGCGGCGCTACACTGCCGCTTTACTGTGTGTGTGTGTGTGTGCACAGGATTTTCAGAAAGACATTGTTATGAGTTCGATCAGTATTATATTCCATGGGTCCATTCAAGTTTGACATTTTTTAATATACCCACATGGCAGTAAAACACTGAAATACATAGGTATGGACTAACATCAATGAATACAAAATTACATACAACAATTACACACAATTTAGATCAGAAGACTCAAAGAGTCTTATGGGGGATTTCTTGTATCTCTTAGTGCTGGCATGTCAGACAGAGGAGGTGGGTGCTGCGGGTGGTCTTGGAAGTGGGACTTCATTGCCGCCTAAATCGTCTGTGTACCAGAGGGTGCTTCCTGAACTCTTCCCCCCGTAATCACAGCCACACCGTTCACCCACTTGAGTGGACCACCCCGTCTGGCAATCATGGCCCACATGGCAGTGCTGTCTTGGACTCTTAACCCCCTTAGCATCACCACAACACAATGTGAACCATGTCTCAGGGCTGCTGAGCCGTCACCCGTAGGGCATCTCAAAACACTCAAGGCCAGTTTGGACATGCTGGGTCTTCCTAGAGAACAATAGGGGAAAGCTCCATCTTCGGCCCTGCCACTAGCAGGACCACCAGACTACATAGGTCATCCTGTAGGGAAACAAACTGCAAAAGCAAACAAAACTACTCCACAACTGCCCACTCAGTGGCCCAGATCCTGCCGACTACGCCAAATGTCAAGAGGTGGAAAAGTGACAGGTTCTTTTGGATTTGAGTTGAGCAGGCAGAGTGAAGTAGAGACCAAGGACCAGTTTCACCTTTATAGCAGTGGCCATTCTCACTGGCCCAGGAACATTCACAAACCATGCAACAAACTATCAAAGTAACAAAATGGCACAGGAGGCGATATAGCCCAGGAGGCAAGCGTCCATCTTGTTACCCTCATCAAACTCACGAGACTCCATTTCCCCCCATACTCCTGGAAACCATCTTACCTCTGGACTGCATCACCTCCCGTGAGCAGCTGCCCCTCAAACAGAAAGAAACAGGGGTTTTATATACTGTAGGTCAGGAACCACAATTAATCAATGAGATTGCTTTGAGAGTTAACGAGGCAATCAGTCACACCTGCGGCAGTACCCTATTGTATTTTAAGGAAGGTTATCGTCTGACTTTAACAAGGGAGTAGCAGCATCGTAAGAAGTGTCCTGTTCACTGAATCTAGCATGTTGAAAAAAATAATAATCTGAGCCATTACTCTAAGTTTGTTTGCCTGGCTACCCATCCACATCGCTCCAGCCAAACGCCACGCCCACTAACGTTTCTTTTCAACCGTGAGTCTGGATTTGCCTCCCTCCCCCGACGACTTCTGGAATGCGAACACATTCTGACCGTTCTGATTGGTCCCAGAAACTGATGGGTTGGGGAAGAGCCAGCCTACATGATGACGTTATCAACTTTGATAATCTGATTGGTTAGATTTGTTAGAAGTTCCAATCGCTGATTAATTTGTTTTGTACAACGCCCCTCGTTTTAACGTCACAAACAACTTCTATGATGGCAAATTCAGACTGAATGTATGTAGCGATGAATAGAGCAGCGGAATTAAATTCAGGATGGGTCATCAGGCAATAGGTTTGTAGCATTCAGGTACATGATGTCAATTCTGCTATCGTCAGTGGTGGAAAGTACTTAAGTAAAAATACTTTAAAGTACTACTTAAGTAGTTTTTTGGGGTATCTGTACTTTACTATTTATATTTTTGCTTACTTTTACTTCACAACATTCCTAAAGAAAATAATGTACTTTTTACTCCTTACATTTTCCCTGACAGCCAAAAGTATTCGTTGTTATTTTTTACAGCAAAATGATCTAATTCTGTCACCGCTCCTCCCCTCCGGCATTTGACGCCTCGCCAGTACACTAACCACTGGTCCTGGGATCCATCATTACGCGCTCCTGCACATCACCATCAGACACACCTGGACTCCATTACCTCACTTATTACCTCCCCTATATCTGGCACTCCCTTAGGTTCTTTCCCCAGTCAGTATTGTTTATGTGTTTTATATCTATATGCTACTCGTGTTTGTTATATTGTTTGATGCTCCGTTTATTATTAAACTCACCACCTGCGCTTGCTTTCCGACTCCCAGCGTATACGTTACAAATTCACACACTTATCAAGAGAACATCCCTGGGCATCCTGCCTCTGATCTGGTGGACTCACTAAACACAAATGCTTTGTTTGTGAATTATGTATGAGTGTTGTAGTGTACCCCTGGATATCCGTCCAATAAAAACCAAAAAATTGTTCCGTCTGGTAAGGAATTTGAAATGGTTTATACTTTTACTTTGACTTTTGATACTTAAGTATGTTTTAGCAATTCCATTTACTTTTGATACTTAAGTATATTTAATACCAAATACTTTTAGACTTTTACTCAAGTAGTATTTTACTGGGTGACTTTCACTTTTACTTGAGTAATTTTCTATTAAGGTATCTTTACTTTTACTCAAGTATAACAGTTGAGCACTTTTTCCACCCCTGGCTGTCATTGTCTTTCAGATGCAGTTCTGTGTTTGCCAACATGATTGATGAGGAATTTATACAATAATTTGATAGAAGCTAAGATAATAGTGTTACCTACTTCTGAGAAATGCTAGAGGACTAATCTCAGCAACAGAGATGTACAGTATCTAGTTATGAGTGATTACAGAGGACAGACAACAGAGCATTTGTAGAAGCATTTGCCTTTATACATCTTCTTGTAGTATACCTATATGTATTTAGACTAGAGGATATATAGTTAGTTTATCCCTATTTCTGTAAGTATGTAAATCAATCATGGTCCACTCATTTCATGTGAAGGATTTTAGGAATTTAAATAGAAACCAAACTGAATAATGTCCAATGTTGGCTGTGACTAAGTAAAAACAAGTTACTGAAGAGTTATCTCCCCCATTAGAGCTGTCAGGCCTGCAATTGTGCCTTGATAAACACTAAATTCCTAAATTCCCAGGAGAAGGACAATCTAGTCTGCCGTAATAGACTATACAATCAGCTCAATTAGTGTCTATTGGACAAATCCACAAGTGACTTTCCAGATGCCTGCTTTCCAGGAAGCTATTATTACTGACTCATAGACCTACTCAAACATTCCATTAACTACTTAGGGATTGGTGGGGCGCTAGCCACTCCCGACACTACCCGGTGAAATGCAAGGCGCCAAATTCAAAATCCAAAAGTTGAATTATTAAACATTCATCAATATACAAGTGTTGCATAGTCATCAAAAGCTCTGATTCTTGGCAATATCACAGCATTGTCAGATTTCAAAAAGGCTTTACGGTGAAAGCACTACATTATATTTTTTTAGGGTAGCACCTCCAATATTTTTTTGCCATTAGCATAAATTCATAAACCATCGCGGTTCACACAAAACACATTTCACAGCGATAACAAATCCCTTACCTTTTGAAGAACTTCTGCTGAGGGCTTCCCAAGTGTCCAACGAAGACAATCCATGGTCCTGTTATTAGAAAAAGTAATTTATTATATCCATAAATCTCCGTTTGGTTGGTGCGTTATGATCAGAAACTACAGCCTCCACTCCTCCATTGAAACCTGAAGAGAACTCGTTCATCTTATACCTATAAACTTGTCCAAGAACAATCAAACATAATTTTAAATGTATCCTTAGGAACACTTTTATGTATATTTACTATAATAATTCAACCGGAATATAAACTATAAGAACGGAAAAAAAACACAGAGCGCGCTTGGCAAGAGTGCGCGTCCTCTTCTATTGACATCTGAGGGGACACTTCCTGATTTCCTCTTCTTCTCTGCTCTAAAGCATCTAAAATGAATCAGAACACTTTCTCGAGACTGTTGACATCCAGAGGAAGCGATAGGTACTGCATTCATATGCCCTTATATGGGCATTTTCATGAGGGAGGGGTTCCAAATGAGGCACTCTGTCAAAACCACTTTTTCCAGGACAGAAATTCCTTGGGGTTTCGCCTGCCATATCCGTTCTGTTTTACTCACAGACAAATGGTTAATTCCATGTTCAACTATGGCTTAGCTTTTTCCAGCCATCGCTGTTATTCTCACTTGTATGCACTTGCCTTTTGCATTATTCTTATGTTTTTTGTATTTGTGTGTGTTCTTGAAGATTAATTAACATTTAATTAATGGGCGATGTACCACTGTTTTTAAATGAAGCCAAGGTTAATTAATGGCATAAATGGAACTGAGACTCTCTATAGGTGTGATTGATTAGACTAGTGGAGCCTAATAGCCCAACAGTTATTTCCTCTGGGAGCTGATGCAGTGTTTCTCTAGCTTTTTGTGCAGGGAACAAACTTTAATAGACCTGAATCGATCCTGTCTAATCTGTTGGGAAGACAGGATACGGTGGTGGGCAGTATTTAACTCGAACAAAATGTTCCAAAAAATGTTCCATTAAAAAGGCAGCAGCATTCCCGATTCCAGAAGTATTATGGGATGCAATAAAGGTACACACGTGTCTAACATTGGACTGCAGTACCCAATTTGACCAATGTCCAATTTTAAACACACTTTGGTTATTCATTATTTTAATGAAGAATGTATGATGGAAATAAAGAAGAACCCAGTTTGTTGTGTTAAATGTTTCATCATGGACAGTTTCTGGGTTAGAGAAGGTTAATTGGTGAATGTGAGACAGGTGAACACAAACACTGTTAATGTGAGTGTATTAAGAGTGTACTGTATGTGCCAGTATTTTGTAATACATCTGCTGGGATTGGAGTTTACATACCATTACCTGTGTCATATACAGCCAGTGTTAAGTAGCAGTAAATATGAATTAGACACTGAGGGGAGCAATTTTCTCTACTGAGGGATGTTATGGTTTTTAATCCTTGATTGTTTTGTGTAATGTAATAATGTAGAGCTCTCTTAATGAGTGTTTTCTGTATTTTCACCATTGGTCATTTCAATTACCTATTAAATCCAGTTGGTAATTACATGTTGTGATAATGCTGATCCAGTGATCCAGCAAGGTCCGAGCAAGGGCCCCCCCTTTTTTCCATGGGGCGAGAGAAAAATGTGCAGTTTTATAGCTAATCTCATGCAAAAAAAAATATTTCCCCCACAAATATTACTCTTAATATTAACAAAATGTTGATAGACCAAAGTATCAGCTATCACACCATGTAAAGAAACAACCTAAATGTATATATTTTTTCATAAAATACAACTAACTGGATTGATGTGGACTTCGTCAGACACCATATAAGGCATTTTATTTGTACAACAAGTGTTTGAAGGCCTTGCTTGTTTAATTCTAACATTAGATTATTTAAACATGTCATACAAATGTCCAAACATCTTTTTGTTTAGTTTTATAGCCCTATGAAGTTCTCCAGGGCTAATTTTGTTAGCCTTCTGGTATGTTGTACTAGATTTAGAACATAAAACAACATTTCAAAAATAAACATTATCCCTTAGGTTTAGCACAGCAAATGCTTCAATTGTTTAAGCATATGTTGCAGAGAAGTTAATAAAATATTTGTTCAGAATATACAAAAAAAAAAGACTTTAAGGGTATAAGCCATCAGTGACGAAGTTGACAAGCCGTTGACGGAGTTGTTAACAGATATTAAAAACAGACATATTTTTGCCTCTAAAAATAAAAGTTCAATACAAACATTTGCAAAATATAGAAAATTATTCATTTGAAAATCCCTAATCAGATCTTTCAGCACTCTGACCAAGATGACATCAGACACAAATATGATGGAGTTGATGTTTTACAAAGTTGACAAAAATTGCATTTTTATATAATATACAAAATGTATATTCTGTTGTAATCTATCAGGCAGATGGATTTAACAGTTAATGGTTGTGACTGTGACCATACCATGGTGCTTCCAATATTGTTTGTTTATATCTATCAAAAGTATAGAACTTTACAGACCATGCATGAGTGGTCTTGTTGCACTACATGCAATAAAGACATGAATAGGGGGTCCTTGTGGTATAACTGACCCTACTCATTCCTGATTGATTTAGGATTTTAGACAAATCTGCCGAAGTTCACCAAATCTCCGGATATCTTTTAGAAATCACTGTTTTGAGATACATTTTTATTAAAGATAATTTTTCAGCTGTTATCCATCATTGCCTGTTTTTAGAATTTTTAACACTTTTTTGGAGCGTTTGAAATTGGGATATTTTGCTCCAGACGGGCATTTCTAAGCATAGAGCCGAAATGGAAATACACAATATTGAAAGTATTTAGAAAATTCCCCAAACAAATCTTTTCCTGATAAAATTATTTAGCAAGTGGCTATGATTATGGCCAAACCAGTGGATCAGGCCTCCTGGGAACATACACCATTTGTCAGTCCACTGACAGCTAGTGTAATGGTCTCCGTTATGCCGGTAAGGCAGAGTCAGGCGCAGAACAACAAAATGAGTGTTCATAAATTTTACTCATAAGAAATACCATACGAGTGGTAAAACAATCACTCGAAATGGAAACAAAATACAACAAACAATCACACACAAAAACATGGGGGAAACAGAGGGTTAAATAAGGAACGTGTAATGATGGGAAAAAGGAAGACAAAACCAACGGAAAATGAATAATGGATCGGTAGCGGCCAGAAGACCGGTGACGTCGACCTCCGAAGGTCGCCCGAACAAGGAGAGGGACCAACTTCGGCTGAAGTCGTGACAGTACCCCCCCTTGACGCGCGGCTCCAGCAGCGCGCCGACACCGGCCTCGGGGACGACCCGGAGGATGAGGCGCAGGGCGATCCAGGTGGAGACTGTGAAACTCCCGCAGCAACGAAGGGTCTAGGATGTCTCTCACTGGCACCCATTTCTCCTCCGGACCATACCCCTCCCACTCCACGAGGTACTGGAGGCCCCCCGCCCGACGCCTTGAGTTCATTATGGACCATAATGGCTCGCACAGTATACGCCGGGGCCCCCTCGATCTCCAGCGGAGGCGGAGGAACCTTCTGCACCTCAGACTCCTGGAGTGGACCAGCCACCACCGGCCTGAGGAGAGACACATGAACGAGGGGTTAATACGGTAATCTGGGGGAAGCTGTAACTTATAACATACCTCGTTCAATCTCCTCAGGACTTTAAAGGGCCCCACATACCGCGGACCCAGCTTCCGGCAGGGCAGGCGGAGGCGCAGGTTTCGGTGTCGAGAGCCAGACCCTGTCCCCCGGTGCGAACACCGGGGCCTCACTGCGGTGGCGGTCGGCGCTCGCCTTCTGCCGCCTCACGGCTCGTTGCAGTTGCACATGGGCGGCCTCCCAGGTCTCCTCCGAGCGCCTAAACCATTCATCCACTGCAGGAGCCTCAATCTGGCTCTGATGCCACGGTGCCAGAACCGGCTGGTACTCCAGTACGCACTGGAAGGGGGAGAGGCCAGTGGAAGAGTGGCGGAGTGAGTTTTGGGCCATCTCTGCCCAGGGGATGAAAGCCGCTCCTGGCAATAGGACCGCAGAAACCTACCCAAATCCTGGTTGACTCTTTTCACCTGCCCGTTACTCTCGGGTGAAAACCTGAGGTAAGGCTGACCGAGACCACCAGACGTTCCATGAACGCCCTCCAAACCCTGGACGTGAACTGGGGACCTCGATCAGAAACTATATCCTCAGGCACCCCGTAATGCCGGAAGACATGGGTGAACAGGGCCTCCACAGTCTGTAGGGCCGTAGGGAGAACGGGCAAAGGAAGAAGGTGGCAGGACTTAGAAAACCGATCCACAACGACCAGGATTGTGGTGTTACCCTGTGACGGCGGAAGATCCGTCAAAAAGTCCACCGACAGGTGTGACCAAGGCCGCTGTGGAATGGGTAGGGGTTGTAACTTCCCTCTGGGTAGGTGCCTAGGCGCCTTGCACTGGGCGCACACCGAGCAGGAGGAAACATAAACCCTCACATCCTTAGCTAAGGTGGACCACCAGTACTACCCACTAAGACAGCGCACTGTCCGACTGATGCCAGGATGACCAGATGAGGGTGACGTGTGGGCCCAATAGATCAGACGGTCGCAGACAGCTTACGGAAAGTACATAAGCCCAGCTGGACACTGAGGTGGAGTGGGCTCTGTACGTAACGCCAGCTCGATGTCCGCGTCCAGCTCCCACACCACCGGTGCCACCAGGCAAGAGGCCGGAAGTATGGGAGTGGGATCTATGGACCGCTCCTCTGTGTCAAACATCCGGGACAGTGCGTCTGCCTTAGTATTTTGGGAACCTGGTCGGTAAGATAGGGTGACAACAAAACGGGTGAAAAACATGGCCCACCATGCCTGGCGAGGGTTAAATTTCCTCTCCGCCCGGATGTACTCCAGATTGCGGTGGTCGGTCCAGATGAGAAAAGGGTGTTTAGCCCCCTCAAGCCAATGTCTCCACACCTTCAGAGCCTTGACGACAGCCAACAGCTCCCGGTCCCCCACATCATAGTTACGCTCCACCGGGCTGAGCTTCTTCGAAAAGAAGGCACAGGGGCAGAGTTTAGGTTGCGTACCCGAGCGCTGAGACAGCACAGCTCCTATCCCAGCCTCGGACGCGTCCACCTCCACTATAAATGCCAAAGAGGGATCCGGATGAGCCAGCACGGGAGCCGAGGTAAACAGAGCCTTCAGGTGACCAATAGCCCTGTCCGCCTCAGCTGACCACTGCAGTCGCACCAGTCCCCCCTTCAGCAGTGAGGTAATGGGAGCCGCTACCTGACCAAAGCCCCGGATAAACCTCCAGTAGTAGTTGGCAAACCCTAAGAACCGCTGCACTTCCTTGACTGTGGTGGGAGTCGGCCAATTACGCACGGCTGAAATGCGGTCACTCTCCATCTCCACCCCTGACGTGGAAATGCGGTACCCTAGGAAGGAGACGGACTGTTGGAAGAACAGACATTTCTCAGCCTTGACGTACAGGTCATGCTCCAACAGTCGACCAAGCACCTTGCGCACCAGAGACACATGCTCTGCGCGTGTAGCGGAGTAAACCACTACACCCTGCCCAAACAAGTCCCGGAAAATCTTGTCTACAAATGCCTGGAAAACTGATGGAGCATTCATTAACCCGTATGGCATGACGAGGTACTCATAGTGCCCTGGGGTGGTACTAAATGCCGTCTTCCACTCGTCCCTCTCCCGGATACGCACCAGATTGTATGCTCTCCTGAGATCCAATTTTGTGAAGAAGCGTGCCCCGTGCATTGACTCAATCCCACTGGCTATGAGAGGCAGCGGGTAGCTGTACCTCACAGTGATCTGATTGATAGTCAATACACCTCGATAGTCAATACACGGGCGCAGACCTCCATCCTTTTTCTTCACAAAAAAGAAACTCGAGGAGGCAGGTGAAGTGGAGTTCCGAATGTATCCCTGCCCCAGAGATTCGTAAGACATATGTTTCCATAGCCTCCGTCTCCTCCTGTGACAGAGGATACACGTGACTCCTGGGAAGTGCTGCATCTACCAGGAGATCTATTGCACAATCCCCCCCCGTCGACGGGGTGGTAATTGAGTCGCCTTCTTTTTACAGAAGGCGAGAGCCAAATCGGCATATTCAGAGGGGATGTGCACGGTGGAGACCTGGTCTGGACTTTCCACCGTAGTCGCACCGATGGAAACACCTACACACCTCCCCGAGTACTCTCATGACCATCCCTTGAGAGCCCTCTGTTGCCACGAAATAATGGGGTTTTGATGGGTCTACCCTGGTTGGCCTAACACCACGGGAAACGCAGGAGAATCAATGAGGTATAAACTGATTCTCTCCTCATGACCCTCCTGCGTAACCATGCTTAGTGGAGCGGTAGCCTCCCCTAATCAGCCCTGACCCTAATGGTCGACTATCTAAGGCGTGCACAGGGAAGGGCATATCAACAGGAACAATGGGGATCCCTAAACTATGAGCAAATGAACGATCAATAAAGTTCCCAGCTGCGCCTGAATCGACTAGCGCCTTATGCTGGGAATGCGGGGAAAAATCAGGAAAATCTACAAACAAAAACATGTGAGCAACAGGGAGCTCTGGGTGAGTCTGGTGCCTACTCACCTGGGGTGACACGATAGTGCCCTGCCTGCCGCCTCGACTCCCTAAGGAACCTCCCCTCCTCCGGCTCCCTTAAGCGCAGTACCTCCCAGCTCCATAGGCGTCGGAGCAGAGGTGCTGGGGGATGGAAATGATCCGGACGTCCACGGGTGGCCAGCAGGTTATCCAGCCGGATGGACAGGTCCACCAGCTGGTCAAAGGAAAGGGTGGTGTCTCTGCATGCCAGCTCCCGCCGGACGTCCTCGTGCAGACTGCATCTATAATGGTTGGCGGCCAGGGTTCAGAACTCCAGCGCAAAGTCCTGTGCGCTCCTCGTCCCCTGTCTGAGGTGGAACAAGCGTTCACCCGCCACTCTACCCTCAGGTGGATGGTCAAACACTGCCCGGAAACGGCGGGTGAACTCCGCGTAGTAAAGGTTCTTCTTCACTGAACCTAAAGGATTCCATATAGAATCCTGCATGGTGCCATTTATGAATTATGGCTGCTACTATTAAATAGTCATATTTTTGTAACTAACAACATCATTTAATAAACTATTAAATATTGGAAAAAAATATACCAGCATAGTTTTTAGAATGTATTGTCATTATATTAAACATAGTTTAAAAATGTGCACTGGTGGCCAGGGAGACATCTCTTTGTTTGAATGATGGCCCATGACTTCTTTAGAATAGAATACAATACAATCCAATACAACTTTTTCCATTAGTTACAATGAACAACAAAAATGTGTCTTCTGCTCCATTCTCAACCCCCCCAAACAGCAGACCTCACACATACTGTTGAGACGAGCATAGGTTGAAGCTGCAGTGCAGCGCCCCTGAATGGAGAGCATGTTGAAGGGTTAAGGGCCTTGCTTAAGGGCCCAACAGTAGGGGAATGTTCTAAGGATGTGAAACCAGCATCCCTGTGAAACCAGCATCCCAATTCCACTTTTCGGCCACAGGTCAAACTCCTGCATCAGGTACAACTCCTAAGACGCTAGGCAGCCTTCCGCCAGTACAGTATGGGTTGTTGCCTGACTGGTCCTAGAGAAGAAGAAAAAATTTGCAAAAACATAAATTAATCTTCAGAAATAAGCTTGAGTTAATCTGCCAAAATGGAGACAAAAGTCTGTGCAGTCATAATTACTATAATGTAGAAGAACAACTTACAAGCAGTTGCTGTCAGTAGCAGCCGAAAGAGAGATCCTCAGTCTCTGATAAGTTAATGCCAGACAGAGCAAAACATAAATAGTGTGTTAAAAGTAGTAGAATGATTTAACTAGGCTATTGAATCACCAAGACCTGTTATACATAATCTATTATAAATCATTTATACATACCTCAGTCTTCTAATGGCTTCATGAAACATTTGTATTTATTAAATTTTTTATTTAACCTTTATTTAACTAGGCAAGTCAGTTAAGAACAAATTCTTATTTACAATGACGGCCTAGGAACAGTGAGTTAACTGCCTTGTTCAGGGGCAGAACGACAGATTTCTAACCTTGTCAGCTCGGGGATTCAATCCACCAACCTTTCTGTTACTGCCCAACGCTCTAACCACTACGCTACCTGCCGCACAACATAGTCCCCTCAATGAATTCCACACTGAAATACTGAAATAAAAGTAACAATTTCCTAATTGACAATGTCAGGCTGGTTCTGTAGCTTTATATGGCATATCCCATAATAACAAATAATGTTTATTTGAAAGAGTTTGCTGGCTAGCTAGTAAAGTGGTGAATTAGCCTAAAGTGGCGTTGCTTTTTCTGTTTAGCTAGCTAAGCTTACAAACATTCTCAAATTCTAATCAAGTTTCCACTTTATTTATCAAGCCTATAGTTTATCATATGACTTTAGCTTCATATATTTGAAATAAATAATAAACTTTGCTTAACTTAGTACATTGAAAAATAATGTGCTTATTGGTAGGGTACTTCTAAGTTGGTTCAACAATCATCCCCTTGAATGGTCATGCTGGAATGGCAGTTGGTTTTTTAACTTAAGGAGTGGTGGGGCGCTAGCGACACTACCCGGTGAAATGCAAGGCGCCAAATTCAAAATCCAAAAGTTGAATTATTAAACATTCATCAATATACAAGTGTTGCATAGTCATCAAAAGCTCTGCTTCTTGGCAATATCACAACGTTGTCAGATTTCAAAAAGGCTTTAATGGCGAAAGCACTACATTTGATTGTTTGAGGGTAGCACCTCCAATATTTTTCCCATTAGCATAAATTCATAAACCATCGCGTTGCACACAAAACACATTTTACAGCGAAAACAAATCCCTTACCTTTTGAAGAACTTCTGCTGAGGGCTTCCCAAGTGTCCAACGAAGACAATCCATGGTTCTTTTGTTAGAAAAAGTCATTTATTATATCCATAAATCTCCGTTTGGTTGGTGCGTTATGATGAGAAAATATAGCGTCCACTCGCCCATTGAACCGTGAAGAGAACTCGTTCAACCTATTCCTATACACTTGTCCAAGAACAATCAAACATCATTGATAATGTATCCTTAGGAACACTTTAATAGGAATGGCAGTTACATTTTGAATTGACCAAAAGTTTCTAGAAATATAACTGTCACGATCCTCAGTAGTGACAGACCAAGGCGCAGCGAGGCATCCAGTATACATGCTTTATTTAAATCAACGATACTGGGAAAACAATAAACAGAACGAACGAAGATCGTGCATAAACATAGACTTACATAAACAAAGAAGCTATGCATAAACAATAACCCACAAAACCTATATGAAAACCCCAAACATATATATGGTTCCCAATTAGAGACAACGACACACAGCTGCCTCTAATTGGGAACCATTACCCCAACATAGAAATATAACACCTAGAACATAAAAAACCCTACACCCAAAACCCAAACTAAACACACCAGCCTGTCTTCTCAGGCCTGGACGTGACAATAACCCCTTTTTTTATCTAAGGGTGCATTCCTAAATTCACTCTGGCTATCTACTCCGATTTCAGAGCGCAGAATAACTGATGAATTTACAAACATGCAACACCCGCTGAATATATGACCGGTGTCAGTGAACTCATCAAAAAAACATAATTAAATTGTTGCCAGCAGCACAGTTACAGTCACCTATTCCAGACAACATGAAAACAGCCTAACCAGCTCTTCTATGGCGAGTTAAATGGTCAGAGTGAGGTGTTCTCTCATTTGTGTCTGGAAGTAGCTAGCAAGCTTGCCATCTTTAGCCAGTTAGCTTGGGTGCTTGACTGCCTTAGTAAGGTCAAAACGCTCGGATCAACCCTACTCCTCGGCCAGTGTCCAGTGCAGTGTACGCTCTGAACCCTCCAAGAGCGAACGTAAATCTTACAGTACATTGCTCTGCATTTACGAACACCCAGAGCGCACTTTTGAACTCACCCTAAGAGTGTATGCTTTATTAAACAAATTATTTCCTCTTGCTTCTAGCTAGCACTTAGTTTGCAACAGCACATGTTTCTATGAACCTTGCTGTTTGCCACTCAGACCTCGGCAACAATGTTGCAAACTATGAATTCCATCTCCCCCTCTGCCATAAACAGCTAATGGTGTCGGACATCAGCTAGCCATTTTTTCTGACCAGGCGAAATCATACAGCAGAATCGTTAATTTGAATATAAATGTCAATGCAAAACAGCTAAAACAAATGAAAACAGCGATAATCAGCTGTCATTTCAGAATTTGATGTGACTGGGTTAGCTTTTGTTATCTGTTGTTGTCTAAAATCCCCATTACACTCGGGGACAGGGACATCATCCTCAAGGTTGTTTGCCTTCACTGGGTATCCAGCATACACCTTTACTTTATCCACATTTTGTTGTGTTACAGCCTGAATTGATTATTTATTACATTTAGATTTTGTGTCACACTGATCTACACACAATACCCCATAATGTCAAAGTGGAATTTAGATTTTCTGTATTCAACCCCTTTGTTATGGCAAGCCTAAATAAGTTCAGGAGTACAAATGTGCTTAACAAATCGCATAATAACTTGTGTTGACTCATTCTGTGTTCAGTAATAGTGGTTGACATGATTTTTGAATGACTACCCCATCTCTGTACTTCACATACACAATTATCTGTAAGGTCTCTTAATCGAATAATGAATTTCAAGTCCAGATTCAAACACAAAGTCCAGGGAGGTTTTTCAATGCCTCGCAAAGAAGGGCACTGATTGGTAGATGCTGAATATCCCCTTTGAGCATGGTGAAGTTATTAATTAGGCTTTGGCTAGTGTATCAGTATACCCAGTCACTGGCAAGACTTGAAAATGGCTGTCTAGCAATGATCAATAATCAACTTGACAGAGCTTGAAGATTTTTTTTCAAGAATAATGGGCAAATATTGTATAATCCAGGTGTGCAAAGCTCTTGGAGACATACCCAAAAAAACTCACAGCTGTAATCACAGCCAAAGGTGCCTCTACAAAGTATTAACACAGGGGTGTGAATACTTATGTAAATTAGATGTATCTGTATTTCATTTTTTATAAATTCAGGCTGTAGCATAACAAAATGTGGAATAAGTCAAGGGGTATGAATACTTTCTGAAGGCACTGAATATATAACCTTTTACAGTAAAGGGTTCTTTAATCTCGTCCAAAGAATCAAAAGGTTCTATATACCCCAAATAACCATTTTTTATAATAGTGCATGGCTTTTCAAAAGTGCATGGCTTTTTGCCCTTTTCTCTCTCTCTCTCTCTCTCTCTCTCTCTCTCTCTCTCTCTCTCTCTCTCTCTCTCTCTCTCTCTCTCTCTCTCTCTCTCTCTTCCAAAAGGGATTCCAAATTCCAGAATGTTTTCTAGTTTTTGTGAAAGCATGGGTGCCTTGAGGCGAGAAGTGAGGTTTTGTTTTTGTTGGGGGATTTTATTTTCTCATTTGAAGCTTATTCTGCATTTCCCCTGATTGCTAAGAACAATGGCTTTTGAATGCATCTGTATGGTTTTAATTTATTTGCTTGAATGAGGAGGAGAACCTGATATCAGACCTGATATCCACAAGCAAATGATGAGTATCAATGATTAAGGACAAATCTTTTGTTTGCACAAGGACATTTAAACGTGAGTTAATTGAGTTGCCATAGAGGGACAGTATGTGATAAAGGCAATGCATTAGAATTGCTTTGGTTTTGTTGTAACCTTTGAACAAATATATTTTGTCATCATCTCTGTTCACATTTGGGAAGGGCCAATAGTGGCAGTTTAGGCAGATTGAACATTTGTTATGCCGATTTCTGTAAGTAGGAAGCTGCCCTGCTTTGGTTCAAGATGTCATATTGCAGTTCATCTTTCATGTCATTATTACCTTTCATGCCGTATCTTTGTCCATAGGCTGTGGATGTCAAAATAGATTCAGTACCATAGTGTGTGACAGACATCTCATCAGCATTTTGCTCACACCCCGATACTTTATATTTTTATTGAGTCAATTTATCTTAGCATTGGCATTTCCTGAGGAGAGATTAAACATAATATTTTGCCTCTGTTTTTCGGCGCTATCTGTATTCCGCATGAAATGTCAAGTGGATAAGAGAGAGCGATGATTTCATCTGGGGGATACTTAGCCTATCATTATGTATAAAAGCATGAAACTGCAAGAAAACCTTGTTATCCTTGGACACTAAACAAGATTCAAGGCCTTCATTTTAATCGCTAACCTCTATAAATCAGCTAAGCCTGCTCCCTTGCTGTGTGAATTGACTACAGCACATTTAGAGGTGGAAATCAAATGGTATAGCCTATTGGTAACTATTCAATTTTCCCTGGATCAAACATTCCATTCAGTTACAAGGGTATGAATCCTATTCAAGACAGGCTCTGTAGTGTGTGAAACTTAGACTAAAGATGTGACAGTTCATGTCAAGCTATTAAACATTTACTCACTTTGTTGCATGCACAATACACTACATATTAATGCTATATTTGATAAGGACTAGGAATTTTTTTAGGATGAAAAGAAACGGAATCGAGCTAAGCACAGGCAAAATCCTAAAGGAAACCCTGTTTCAGTCTGCTTTCAAACAGACACTGGGAGACCAATTCACCTTTCAGCAGGATAATAACCTAAAACACAAGGCCAAAAATACACTGGAGTTTCTTACCATGACAACATTGAATGTTCCTAATTGGCAAAGTTCCAGTTTAGACTTAAATCGGCTTGAAAATCTATGGCAAGACTTGAAAATGGTTGTCTAGCAATGATCATCAACCAACTTGACAGAACTTGAAGAATTCTAAAAAGAATAATGTGCAAATACTGTACAATATAATTGATGCTTTGCCTTTAACAATGCAATTAGCAAGCAGTATTTAAATTATATTTCAACTCTCTAAAGAAATATAAGATACCTCTGATTTCTAAGTAAGCAAATTAACACATTTTGCTGTGGCTATTCCTTCATGAACATCTCACATTCATTTCAATCTGATGAAGCTGTCACCTTGACGACGCTGGCACCTAAGGCCCACTCATTACCATATAAACACAGCTCCACATAACTGAACATCTAATTGTTGATCCATTATAGCACTAAATGGATTTTATTGAAATCAAACTTTTATTTCCCTAAAGCTTCACTTGAAATATCTAAGTGCACTCCACTGTACATAGCAATATCCCTGTACTTTACAAATGTACAATGCAGCACAGAAAATAACCCCAGGGATTATTTTTTACCTTGAGGAAATAGAATAATGTGTTCAAAGAAAGAAATTAAAATAATAATGGCTTTCCCCAAAAATGTTCATATTGTCTTGCTGCTTCATGTAGATTAAAGTGACAGCACGTTATGGATTATGCATTGCACAAATGGCAATCTGCGATTGCTACATCAATTTTTTAAAACTTTTTAATTGATGATATACACCCATTTATTCTTGAAGAATATAACTTGTAAATGCCTCATGAGCTTAGTTCAACTGTCAGAACCCAAAACAATAGCTTGTTTTATTCCATTGTTTGCAAACAATGTAATTTTAAACCAACACTATATAGCCTCAAACATGGTTAAAACTATAATTTTGATACAGTATCATAAATGGCTAGTCCTTACATCCATAGCTCTGCCTATGAATTTGAGAGTAGTTACATGAGGTCGAGTGGTTACATGAGGTCGAAGGAATTGTTTGTAGAGCTCCGAGACAGGATTGTGTCGAGGCACAGATCTGGGGAAGGGTACCAAAAAAATGTCTGCAGCATTGAAGGTCCCCAAGAACATAGTGGCCTCAATCATTCTTAAATGGAAGAAATTTGGAACCACTAAGACTCTTCCAAGAGCTGGCCGCCCGGCCAAACTGAGCAATTGGGGGAGAAGGGCCTTGGTCAGGGAGGTGACCAAGAACTCGATGGTCACTCTGACAGAGCTCTAGAGTTCCTCTGTGGAGATGAGAGAACCTTCCAGAAGGGCAACCATCTCTGAGGCACTCCACCAATCAGGCCTTTGTGGTAGAGTGGCCAGACAGAAGCCATTCCCCAGTCAAAGGCACATGACAGCCCGCTTTAACAATTTTTAGGGCCTTCCTTTTTAGGGCCTTCCTCTAACACCGCCCGGTATAGAGATCCTGGATGGCAGGGAGCTCAGCCCCAGTGATGTACTGGGCCGTGGCCTACGCACAAACCTCTCTAGCGCCTTACGGTCGGATGCTAAGCAGTTGCCATACCAAGCGGTGATGCAGACGGTCAAGATGCACTCAATGGTGCAGCTGTAAAACTTTTTGAAGATCTGAGGGACCCTGACAAATCTTTTCAGTCTCCTGAGTGGGAAGAGGAGTTGTCATGCCCTCTTCCCAACTGTGTTGGTGTGTTAGAACCATGATAGGTCCTTAGTGGTGTGGACACCGAGGAATTTAAAGCTCTTGACCCGCTCCACTACAGCCCCATCGATGTGAATGGGGGTGTGCTCTGCCCTCCATTTTCTGTAGTTCACAATCAGTTCCTTTGTCTTATTGACGTTGAGGGAGAGGTTGTTGCCCTGGCACCACACTGCCAGGACACTATGGTGTTGAACGCTGAGCTGTAGTCAATAAACAGCATTCTCAAGTAGCTGAGTATGTGTCTTGGTAATCCGTCTGGCCCTGCGGCCTTGAGAGTGTTAATCTGTTTAAAGGTCTTACGGAGAGCGTGATCACACAGTTGTCTAGAACACCTGGTGCTCTCATGCATGGTTCAGTGTTGTTAGCCTCGAAGCGAGCATAGAAGGCATTTAGCTCTTCTGGTAGGCTTGCGTTACTGGGCAGCTCACGGCTGGGTTTTCCTTTGTAATCCGTGATAGTTTGCAAGCCCTGGCTTTGCCTGTTTGATGGTTCGTTGTGCATAGCGGGATTTCTTATAAGCGTCCTGATTAGTGTCCCACTCCTTGAAAGTGGCAGCTCTAGCCTTTAACTCAGTGAGGATCTTGCCTGTAATCCATGGCTTCTGGTTGGGATAGGTATGTACAGTCACTGTGGGGACGATATCGTTGATGCACTTATTAATGAAGCCGGTGACTGATGTGGTAAACTCCTCAATGCCATCGGATGAATCCCGGGAACATATTCCATTCTGTTCTAGCGAAACAGTCCTGTAGCTTAGCATCTGCTTCATCGGACCACTTTCGTATTCAGCGCATCACTGGTACTTCCTGTTTGAGTTTTTGCTTGTAAGCAGGAATCAGGAGGATAGAGTTATGGTCAGATTTGCCAAATGGAAAGCGACCAGTGTTTGAATCCTGTATGTCCTCTGCACCACAAGACTGTGTTAGGAGATAAAGCCTAGCTTGTGGAGCTAATAATGTAGGTCTTCAGGTCTCAGACAAGGTTACTCATCATGCAAGCGTGATTCCAAACCGCCTTTGTTACACTTCACCCTCCTTTGACCTTGTGGTTGTTTGACCCATCCCAGTCACGGCACAAAACTTTTTTCAAGCCAGGTTCAACCCCAGTCTCCTGAGCACCTGCTCGTGTGATAAAGCAAGGTTACTTATCACGCAGGCGTTGTTCCAAACCATTTTCGTTATATTTACAAGACAAGGAAAACAATTAACCTATGTTTTCTCGACAGAAGCAACAAATGTTTTTACCCTTCTTGCAACTTATCCTACCATAAATACCATGGGTCTAATAATGATTTGATTATTGTTTGGCTATTGAGAAAGTTAATAACTTATTTGACAGACTTTCCTGTTTTCAGAAGACAGTAATGTCAGTGAACTATTAACCTTTTCAATGCAAATCATTAGTGGCTTCTGGTTCTTGTCTCATTAAAATGTAATTTCAGGCTAGTCCATCAAAGGTCTTTTCAGGCCAGTCCAATCAATCAAATCCCTTTATTTATGACAATCAGAAACATCATGTGTTGTGCATTCTTCCTAGGCTATCGATTTATTAATTAGTTACAACATAGAATTAGGAATTGTAATACTATTAATTTAATAGGATCTGTATGAGCAGTGGTGGAAAAAGTACCCAATTGTCATACTTGTGTAAAAGTAAAGAAACCTTAATAGAAAATTACTCAAGTAAAAGTGAAAGTCACCCAGTAAAATGCTACTTGAGAAAAAGTCTAAAAGTATCTGGTTTTAAATATACTTAAGTAATCAAAATAAATGTAATTGCTTAAATATCAAAAGTATCAAAAGTAAAAGTATGAATAATAAAAAAATCCTTATGTTTAAGCAAACCATGGCACACTTTTCATGTTTTTTTTTTATTTACAGATAGCAAGGGGCACACTGCAAACACTCAGACATAATTTACAAATGAAGCGTTTGTGTTTAGTGAGTCCGCCAGATCAGAGGCAGTAAGGATGGCCAGGGTTGTTCTCTTGATAAGTGTGTGAATTGGACCATTTTCTGTACTACTAAGCATTCAAAATGTAATGAGTACTTTTGGGTGTCAGGGAAAATGTATGGAGTAAAAAGTACATTATTTTCTTTAGTAATGTAGTGAAGTAAAAGTAAAAGTAGTCAAGAATATAAATAATAAAGTACAGATACCCCAAAAAACTACTTAAGTAATACTTTAAAGTATTTTTACTTAGGTACTTTACACCACTGTCTATGAGTTACACCAAAGACGGTGGATAACTGAAGATAGTTCACTCAGGCATTTACCATTGAAATAAAATTGTCAGTTCCATTCTATTAAACGGGGTGGAGACACCAATGCAATAGCAGCTGGGTCTGGTCTACTTAGTTCATTGACTTTCGTTGAATTGGAAAAAAACAGGGAGAGGGGTATCTCGCTTCCTCTTTATTCTCTGGTTACACTACACAATGTTTTTGTTGTGAAGGTTTATGTCTTCACCCCAACATCTGCCCTTCACCCCAACATCTGCCCACAACATCTGCCCACAACAAAATTGATACAGTTACATATCGGGATATTATTTAGGAAGATATCTCGAATAGTTTTGACAATATCGCAATATTCTTTTTGCACTAGTTAGCTGTATCTGCACCAAAACTCAAATTTTTAAATAGGGAGCCAATTTGTTATTTTCACTTTTATTTCCGTCCCTCTGCAGCATGGAATCGCAATAAAATTACAGTATCGAACCGCGATACACATACTGTAGAATCATGATAATCGCAATGCATATCATAGTATCGTAATAATATCATATCATGATGTCCCTGACAATTCCCAGCCCTAGTGATGACGTTGAATAAACGTGGAAAATATATTTTATTTGAAAAAAAGAGCCAGGCGGAGAAGTCTGGCAGGTTGTAGGATATAGCACTTGTGCTGGATCTACAGATGAAATGCTTGATTTCGCTGAACAACAGAAGCTTATCATGGGAGCCACACACAACTTCAGCTTAACCTTGATAGCCAATGGTTTTCAGGAGCCCAACCAGTGTTTGAACAAGGAAGGCGAAGTCATCAAATGCGTGGCTATATCCTGAGCTGATAGGTGGAAGGTCAATTTCTTTGATCTCCTTGAAGGTAGGGATGGGCACAAGTACACAAGTACTCGATTCATGGTTCCATAGCTAATAATTGAATACAAGTACTCCAAATTCGTCCTCTCTGGTTATCTGTGGGAATGTTGGACCCTCTGTTGTTCTGTATGGTCTTCTGCCTAGTAGGGTGGTTGGATTGGATACACCACATGCTGGGGGCACTACAGGCTGAGGATAGGCTGGAGGAGGAGCCTGGGGCAGAGGCTGGATTGGAGGAAATTAGATTGGAGGAGTGAGGTGGCAGAGGTAATTGATAGGTGGAGGGCTGCGACTACAGCCCCAGAATGGCGGCCCACTGCTGGTGGTTCAGGTGGTGCCTGAGGTTGATCAGGTGTAGCTAGCGCCAACACTGGGAGGTGTGTTGGTGTGAAGTAGTGTTTTGGACTGGAATATTATATTATTACATGGATGTTGAAAATTACATTGTTATTGTCGAGAAACCGATGTCTGTCGGTCTTTAATATTAATGTCCAAACCTTTACAGTAAATATCAAAGCCAACTAAACCTTATGTTGTTGTAGTTTAATTTTCATGCTGAATCAATCTTAAACATATTACTTTCTATGTTCTGATTATGTCAAATACAGTAGATGACAAGACAAGAAAGCATTCACAGCTTATGTTAAACATATTTTGAAGGTAACGATGCACATTATTGCTGGGTCATGTTGGGCCTTGGATCATATTGTGTCTACACCCAAGTAAACACATCATGTAGGTCAAGTGATCATCTTATAATAGAGAGAGATATAATGTTTTTTTACTGTTGTTTTAACATTGTACAAGTCAGCAACATGCTGTGAAAAATATTGGAGGGTTTCTGGTGTGGGATAGAGTGCTTCAAAGTGGAATGTCTGTAAGAGCACTACCCGCTGGGCACACCTCGTCATTTCAACGTGGGTAATTTGGTAATATTTGGTTGTGACGTTGATCAATGAGATTACAACCTATAGTCACCCACTTAAAAATACAGCCAAAAGTTAGTTGAATTTATAATGTGTCATCACTATGCTTTCAACCATCTAAAAGCACAACCAAATTCCAATGGAAAAACAATGTCTGTTGTTTGGTTGTTGTCACCTACTGTAATTGTCTATCACTGCGCTCTCAACCATTTAAAAGCGCAGAAAAGTTAAAACAGGAATACAAACAGTCAGATATTTTGTTTGTTTATACCACAGATCAATATGTTATCACTGTGCTTCATCTAATAGCAGAACCAAATTACCTGGTTTGCAGTTGAGATAATATTAAATGTACATGGTGCATGTGATCAACGCTGTTCAAGATTCTGCAATTGTGAAGATCTCAACAGAACTGCAACAACCTATACACGCTTTATATGATTACATAAGAAGAAATGTATAGTTACAGTAACCTATTTACTGTATTACTAAGGTCATGTTGAATTGTGTTTGGTTGACAGCATGACCAAATATCAACATTTAAAGGAGATGTATCTACTGCTTGTATAGTTCCATCTGAGCCACTGGCTTTATCCCATTCTTTAATTTAGATTTTTGCTTGAGTTGGAGAATCCAACACATACAGTGGCAAGAAGAAGTATGTGAACCCTTTGGGATTTCCTGTATTTCTGCATAAAAAGGTCATCAAATTTGATCTGATCTTCATCTGAATCACAACAACAGACTAATAACACACCAATTATTGTATTTTTATTGTCTATATTGAATACATAATTTAAACGTTGACAGTGTAGGTTGGAAAAAGTATGTAAACCCCTAGGCTAATGACTTCTCCAAAAGCTAATTGGAGTTAGGAGTCAGCTAACCTGGAGTCCAATCAATGAGATGAGATTGGAGATGTTGGTTAGAGCTGCCTTGCCCTATAAAAAAACACTCACAAAATTTGAGTTTGTTATTCACAAGAAGCATTGCCTGATGTGAAAAATAACAAAACAAAAGAGATCTCAGAAGACCTAAGACTAAGAATTATTGACTTGCATATAGCTGGAAAGGGTTACAAAAGTATCTCTAAAAGACTTGATGTTCATCAGTCCACGGAAGACAAATTGTCTATAAAGGAGAAAGTTCAGCACTGTTGCTACTCTCCCTAGGAGTGGCCGTCCTGCAAAGATAACTGCAAGAGCACTGCGCAAAATGCTCAATGAGGTTAAGAAGAATCCTAGAGTGTCAGCTAAAGACTTACATAAATCTCTGGAACAGGCTAACATCTCTGTTGATGAGTCTATGATATGTAAAACACTAAACAAGAATGGTGTTCATGGGAGGACACCACGGAGAAGCCACTGCTGTCCCCCCAAAAATGAAATGTACAAAAGTGCACCTGGATGTTCCACAGCACTACTGGCAAAATATTCTGTGGACAGATGAAACTACAGTTGAGTTGTTTGGAAGGAACACACAACATCAAAATCTCATCCCAACTGTAAAGTATGGTGGAGGGAGCATTATGGTTTGGGGCTGCTTTGCTGCCTCAGGGCCTGGACAGCTTGCTATCATCGACGGAAAAATGTATTCCCAAGTTTATCAAGATATTTTGCAGGAGAATGTTAGGCTACTTGTCCTCCAATTGAAGCTCAACAGAAGTTGGGTGATGCAACAGGACAACGACCAAAACACATAAGTAAATCAACAACAGAATGGCTTCAACAGAAGAAAATATGCCTTCTGGAGTGGCCCAGTCAGAGTCCTGACCTCAACCCGATTGAGATGCTGTGGCATGACCTCAAGAGAGCAGTTCACACCAGACATCCCAAGAATATTGCTGAACTGAAACAGTTTTGTAAAGAGGAATGGTCCAGAATTCCTTCTGACCATTGTGCAGGTCTGATCCGCAACTACAGAAAACGTTTGGTTGAGGTTATTGCTGCCAAAGGAGGGTCACCCAGTTATTAAAGAGTTCACATACTTTTCCCACCCTGCACTGTGAATGTTTACATAGTGTGTTCAATAAAGACATGAAAACATATAATAGTTTGTGTGTTATTAGTTTAAGCAGACTGTGTTTGTCTGCTGTTGTGACCTAGATGAAGATCAGATCAAATTTTATGACCAATATATGTAGAAATCCAGGTATTTACAAAGGGTTCACATACTTTTTCTTGCCACTGTAATTTGTTAACTTGACAATAAGTTAATAGGCTATTTATTGTGTTTCAAAAGTGATAATGAATTGTGTTTGGTTGTCAACACAACCAAATATCAACATTTAGAGGGGGATTTAGTTTAAGCTTGGATGGTTCCACCTGTGCTACTGACTTAGTCTGGCTTTAATTCCAGTTTTGCTACAAATTAATAATTGATATGTTGGATTCACTCTCCATCTCAACCAAAAATCTGAGTTAAAGAATATGACTAAATCAAATCAAACTTTAATTGCACTTTAATTAAATGTTTTTATTTAGTCCTATTCTCTAACTTCGATTTTTGGTTGAGATGGAGATGTGAATCCAACATATCAATTACTAATTTCTAGACAAACTGGAATTAAAGACAGACTAAGTCAGTGGCACAGATTGAACTATCCAAGACATGGGTGTCAATCTGAGGTAGGATATCGGTAAGAGTCCATTCAGTGATAAAGCTCTCAGCTACTTTGCTCAGAGGAGAGGTTAGTGAGATAGGTCTTCACTGATGGAGGGTGACTTGGTTTTAGGTAAGGGGACACTATAGCTTCTTTCCATTCAGCAGTAACGATGCCCTCTTGTAGAGGTATGTTAAGAATGTCAGCCAGTGGTCCACGCTCAGCTCATATGCCAACTCCTTTATTAGTCTGCCTGGGATTTCATCTGGGCCTGCTGCCTTACGGGGTTTTCACCTTCTGTAGTTTTCTGTAGACTTCCCAGGCGTGGACTGTTGGAGCAGGGCATGCTGGTAAAAAGGAGGGCAGCAGAGCTGGGTGGCAGGGACTGTGCTACTTTTGATAGTGCTTTGTTAATTTTATTTGCTGTACGATATCTATCGTCTGGTCTAAGACCCTCTTTGTGGAAGGTTGCCTCAGTTTGGGAGAGGTTGGCTAAGACTTTGATGTTCTTATGCCACTGGGCATAATGAAACGACATACACTGTTACTTAACCCCTCTATTGACTAGCCTACATTAGGCCTTATAAATGTATTCTATAATATGATAATGCCTCTATAATTTCCTCTTCGAGTTGTACAAAAGAAATAGGCTATACTTTTAATGAGCCACTGCTATCACATTATACAGTAACTATGAATTTTCAGAATATAATTTATTTTGCTCTCCATTTAACAATAGGCATGATTTACCCATTGTAGTCACCGGAATTAGAAGGCAACATGGTTTTGATGCCTCCCTGTGGAGGATTAGAGCAAACATTTGTTGCACTTCCCATCTCTCACAAGGTGAAACTGCAATGTCCACTGGATTTTGTCTAGAAGGGATACAGCTTTTGTCAAAATAGATTTTTGTAGCAGGTTAGGAGAACTTACACAGCAGGTTAGGAGAATTAACGTAACAGGTTAGGAAAATTAGGTTATGGTTAGGAAAAGGTTTATGGTTAGCAAAAATAAAAATTTTGATATCAATTTGACAAAAGATGTATCCCATCTAGACATGACCTGTCCACTGGCACTGAAGCCCTCATTCCCAGATAGTAGACTACAACAGCAACCACAACTAGTAAAGTGTGATGGAGGGGCTTGAAAGCACACAGGGCTCTTTTCTATCTCCAGTGAGAACAAACTCTCATTTACATTTATGTTGGATATTTGTCAGGGTACTTCTATGGTGCAATGCTATTTTTCTTGTTGACCTAAATATAAGAAAAGATCATTACTTTTTCTATAAAAATGTCACTCGTATTATTTAATTTGTGTTAAAAGACTGCATCCATTTTATGATAAGATTGTTTAAGATCATGTTGGAGCTTTAACGTGTTCGATAATAATCAGCTGGGGATACAAAATGCCTATTCCTATTGCAATTTAATATCACCACACTAAACCAAAAGACACTGGGAAACTTACAGTAAATGATTCAATATTACTTCTCCATCTTTGAAAAATCAATGTAAGCAACTCACTTCCCCGCACCCTGCCTGGCCAGCGTTGAGCTGACAGTGACAGCAGCACGCATGCGCAGAATATCAACTGTTTCGGTGTCGGTGCTGAAGTTGGGCGGATGGAAGAAAAACACCGCCGATGGAGATTATACGACAGGATGTATCTTTACTGTGCGATCTAACAAGCATCAACATAAAACACATATAAAGTAACCACTATAGACGACTGACAACCAGAATTAAAAGGGTAAGAGGATGGATATTCTTATGTTAAATGTCCCACGAGCTAGCACTAGCCATGCTAGTCTCAGTAGCTAGCTGCCGCCTCTTCTTCGCAGCACAGAACATGAGAACGGTCTAACGGTGGCTAGCTAGCTATACAGAAAGTGGGTGTTATTCGTAGTTTTGTTGATGCGACAATAAGGCACTGTCGTAGCTTTCTAGTGATTTTGCATTATTATTTGGTGCTTTGCCATGCGGAATCAGGTTGTCTTTGCAGCTGACGTTACCTGCAATGATTTAGCTAGCTAGCTAGTTCAGATTCTTCGAATCACAGCTGCGAGGGACCATGCAAAACACCCAAGGATGAGCAGCAGGCAACGACCGCTATGATGCGAATGCTTAAGGAAGTTATGACAAGCATGCAAATGCTTTAACATGTATTTAGCTCTAAAATGTACGATTATACTACAGCTCATTTGCTAAGTATTATTTCTTCATGCATTTAATTAGGCAGCGAGTCAGCTTATTTGCTATTAACGAACTAGGGGTTGTCACAAGTTACCGCAGCCAAAAAGTAAAAATTTGCTACTGGTTTATCGTAAAAATTCATGAAAACAAATATGAGCTTTTTGTCTTTAATTTAAGGTTAGGCATAAGGTTAGAAGTGTGGTTAAGGTTAAAGCGATACTTCTGGATTTTGGCAATGATGCCCTTGTCTACCTCCCCAGAGTCAGATGAAATCGTGGATACAATTTTTATGTCTGTCCAGTATGAAGGAAGTTAAAGAGGTCGTTATACTAGCAGATAGCCATAGACTTCATCATTGCGCTGATACTAGTTAGCAGCTTCATTCAAACCGCATGCAGAGACATAAAAATGGTATCCACAAGTTCATCTGACTCTAGGGAGGTATATAAGTGCATCATTGGTTAGGGTTGAACCAGAATCTGTCCTTACAGGGGGCGACATTTCGTTCCATAGGAAGTGGGGGCAATTTCACAAGTGTGTGATTGCAGCCGCAATTCGGGGTGTTCCTGTATTTGCAGGAGCATCCCATTGGTGCACGTGATCTTCATGCTTGTGTTAAACTTGATATTATGGATTTCCCCTGATTGTCTATGCGATTCAAATGTGGCCAAAAGGGAAATATAAATATTTTCAGAGATTTTCAGGGGCGAAGGACATTGTCTATCGGTGTCCTAGCTAGCTACATACCTGTGTCGCTCCCGCCTGCTGTGTACCGGAGTCCTAGCTAGCTAACTAGCTACCTGCCCTCACAGTCGTTAACAGAACTGCAGGAAAAAAGTGCCGGACAGGCAGGGGGTGCGAAGTACACTGTCTACCGGTGTGCTAGCTAGCTACCTATCCTACCTCCCACCTGCTGTGTACTGGAGTCCTCCTAGCTAGCTAGCAAACAAGTTAGCACACAGTGTCCTACGCTCCCACCTTCCGAACACCTGCCCTTGCCGCCATTAACAGAACTGCGGGAAAGCAGTGCCTGACAGGCAGGGGCAAAGGACGCTGTCTACCGTTGGCCTAGCTATCGCTAGCTAGCTACCTATCCCGCCTGCTGTGTACTGGAGTCCTACCTGCCCTTGCCCACATTCACAGAACTGTGGGAAAACAGTGCCTGACAGGTGGGGCGAAGTACTCTGTCTACCGGTGGGCTAGCTAGCTACCGTTGTCGCCCCCTACTCCGGGCTGTATCACATCCGGACGTGATTGGGAGTCCCATAGGGCGGTGCACAATTGGCCCAGCGTTGTCTGGGGTAGGTCATCGTTGTAAATAAGAATTTGTTCATATCTGACTTGCCTAGTTAAATAAAGGTTAAATAAAATTTAAAAAATATTATTCTGGGTGGTTTATCGGAGGTTGGCACCCAACGTTATGGTGCGTTACTGCCACCCACTGTACTGGAGTGTCCCTGCCTTTGTACTGGAGTCTTAGCTTAAAAATGTACCAATAGAATTTATAAAGAAGGGTTCCTGCAGATGCAGGAATACACACATGCAGGAATGCCCTGAATTGTGGGCCTCAATTGCACCCTTCTCCAATTTCTTGAGTCTCAACATAGAACCCATTGGGTGATTGGTTGAGCCTTCTTGAGTGTGTGACATCACAAAGATGCTATACAGAGCCGTCTGTTTAGCTAGCTCGTGCCCTGGCATGAGCAGTTAGCACTGACCGAATGACTTAAGAAACCCAGTTTCAGCTTGATCACCAGATTAATTGGGAAATAAATGAAAGCCTCACCAGCTAGCTACCAATCTATTTTAGTTTCACTGTCTGAAAAACGAGCCCACTAATTCTTATTTTTACCTTACCACAAATGGTCTGGTATGTGTCGCTTGATATGAGCATGTTATCCCAAATTTATCAAAGAATAGGTAATGCGTCCACGATTAGTTAGTGGCTACTGTCTGGCCAATAATCTAGGGTGGCAGGTAGCCTAGCGGTTAAGAGTGTTGGGCCAGTAACCGAAAGGTCGCTGGATCAAATCCCCAAGCAGACTAGGGGAAAAATCTGTCTTTGCCCATAAGCAAGGCACTTAACCCTAATTGCTCTTGGAAGTCTAGTAAATTACAAAAAATATAAATGTTAAAATCTAGCTAGATACATTTCAGTAATTAGCTATCCTCCTAAATGCGGTGGTCTTTGGATAAACTAAGTTGGAAGAGTTGAAAATATTTATCTGAAAACAAACTAGTTGCCAGTTATTGTTGCCCGTGGTGTAATCATGTCTAACCAGTTGGCTAATGTAGACTGTGCCCATGAGCTCCCAAGGCAAGATATCTGTGTCTTTTGGCATCTACGATTAGCTATTTGGCTACTGCATGGCCAGTGTAAGCCAGCATGCTAGGTAGCCAGCTACATTTCAGCTATCCTTCTAAATGTGGTGGTTACTGGATAAACTAGCTATGAGATGAACATATTTGGCTGAAAACTAGTAGCCAGTTGTTGTTACCCATGGTGGAATCATGCATTTCGCTAGCAAGCTGAGCTGTTTTATAAGAAAACGGATTATATGAATCAAACACTGTATCTAGCTAGCAAGCCCTCCTCTGCGCCAATGTCATTGGGGTGCGGGAATGTCAAATTCGTATTTTTGTTTTATGTTAACTGTCATTGAAGTTGGGGGTTGGGTAAACAAAATGTTTATTTTATTTATTTTTATTTAACCTTTTATTTAACTAGGCAAGTCAGTTAAGAACAAGTTCTTATTTTAAATGATGGCCTACCCTGTCCCCGCAGGAGGCCTTTTGCCTTTTGGTAGGCCATCATTGTAAATAAGAATTTGTTCTTAATTGGCTTGCCTATTTAAATAAAGGTTAAAAATAAAAACCCTGCCAAACCCTAACCCGGACGGCGCTGGGCCAATTGTGTGCCGCCCTATGGGACTCCCAATCACGGCCGGTTGTGAGACAGCCTGGTAGCGAACCAGGGTCTGTAGTGACGCCTCTAGCACTGAGATGAAGTTCCTTAGACCGCTGCGCTACTCAGGAGCCCAAAAACAGCTGCCACTTTAAGGACGGGAAGTTAACATGGTAACAGGGCTACTCAATTCCTGTCGTGTGTGTGTGTGAGATTTTGGATCTGAGTCAACTGCTATCAGTTGAAGCAGCAAACTCAAACTAACAACCAACCTTGTGAACAAAACAATGTAAATAGCCAAGAAACTCGAGGACAAAGTCTCACTTTGTAGACTTTTGAGTAAATGTGACTAATTTCAGGAAACTCGGAGTATGTCGCTCGTCACTACTTTACAGAAGAAGCATTTGAACGTAAACAAGTATTTTTAATCAAAATGCGTGACAGAGAGTATACGGGTAAGAGAATCTAGCTATCTACGTTTTCAGATATTATAAGGTTCTAATTTTGTCAAACTCAAGTTAATTGCAAATTATAGCGTACTGTTAGCTAGCTAGCTAGCTAATATTAGCTGGCTGGCTCGCTAGCTAACGTTACGTGTATGATCTGTGTAGTAATATTATTAGAGCCATTTGCATTGCTAACTAGCTAACAATGAACCTAGCTAGTTGGTCAGCTTTAGCTACCAGTAATTTAATGCAGGGTAGCAATGTTATGAGTTAGGATTATGGTTCATTGTTTAGCTAACTAGCAACATGTCTAAACAAAAGACTACGCAAGTAACCATTTTACTGTACCGTTTACGCCTTCTGTGCTTGTGACAAATAAATGTAGATTTTTTTTTTTATATAGTGTTGTTTACCAGAGACTGTAATGTGAAGAACAACATGACCTGCACCAAAGTCAAATTAGGATATAAAGTTTGGCCAACGAGACACTGTCCAAGTTATAAAATTCTCCGGTAGAATGCCCTCCTTTTATTTTGTCACACTCTCAACCGTAAGCTATTTTCTGTAATTAGCTCGCCATTAACTTGTAAATAATGATCTTGTTGAGAGTTTATTTTCCTGTAATAACAAATACAGATTAGCTAAAGTTAACACGTTGTCAGCTATATGATATGGGCATTATTTGAACTGGTTAGCCAGCTAACTTAACGTTAGCTAGCTAGCTAACAAACTAGAAACAAACCAAAACATGTTTAGAAAGTTGATTTTAGTTGCCTGGTTTGCTAGGTTGACATATACCCTAATTAATTCTAAATGGATCGGTTTATTGGTGTTAAAATACACCTGTTATGCTATTTTGGACTACCAGGCTGCTGATTTCATGCAGCATATCGTTTTTGTGTTTATACTTTTTCATAACGACAACGACAAGTTTGATGTCGGACGACAATAGAATGTTCATGATGTCACTGCAACAGCTGTCTACAAGCATGTCGATAGACGTAGTATAAACCAGCCTTTAGTCTTGAAATCTTTTGTTGTTTAGTACACTCCTGTACTCACTCTGTATAGCACATGGCCTCACATGTGAAGAGATGGGTGGGGCTAAGGCTTAAGAGGGTGTAAATGATGCTGAATGGGTGTAGACAAAGAAGAGCTCTCCAGTAGGTTTACCAACCAATTCAAGAGACATTTTCTCAAAAGTGTGGTTACAAGTTTATCAACTTTCAAAGAAGAATTACTTTCCCATTGTTCTTCAACTGTAGTGTATGATCTACCATCTCTACTTTTATCCAATGTAAAAAAACACAATTTCAAATTTTGCTACATAAGACCGAATCAGTTACAAATGAGTCCAACTTTTATGCCTGTGCGTAGTCATTTTTGGAGGCGCTATCAGCACAATGCACAAAGCTCCCTAGCCAGGCAGTTGTTCCTGCGTAAGGTGGGTTATAGATTTAAATGTCTTTGTGCGATTAGCAGCTATGAAACAAAACGGCAGAAATACTTTGAAAACAGCTTGTGCAGCATTTTTCTGCTATAAATGAACATCTCGCACATGTGCTCATACTTGACTTTTTACTCTTTTTATTTGCAAATGCAACTGTAAAGCTCGCACTGTAGAACCCTGCAACTTGACCACCCGCCTACGTGGCTGGTGAAATAGACATTCTTACCCCCCAATACCTAAATCTACCTGCATTTGGTGGGTGGCGGGTGTTCATTTTATGTCCTGGCTCAGAGTGACTTCACACACCAAAAAATCCTTAACAAATCACCCAATGGATATTAATGACTGCCTCCGTGTATCCTACAAAAGGAAATTTAGCTTACAGTAGACGTTGATATGGCGAATCCCCTTAAGCCATTCTTATTGGGACAGGCAATGTAACATCCATAATGTTTTTTTTGTTTATTTTTTTAAACATGCCCCTTACATAGGATTGACAGATTTTACATTGCTGTAGATGTTATTTATTTTGAGGCTGTTCTGCTCAATGCTCCAGATCGTATGAGTTTGGCAAATGGACAATGAGAGGTTGTTGGCAAAGTCTAGAGATCTGTGATGATGAAAGATCTATAGATTTATGATGTTGTATCATACCATTGTAATCATTGACCATCAAAACATAGCCTAGATGTAGACATCACCTTATTCGTTGATATCATGTTTGCTTCAGCCGATATTAAGGAAAATACATTGTCCGTTTATGGTGGAATAGAAAAATGGCCACCACGGCCAGCAGAAGTTTTTTGCGATTGCTCCATAGCTGAAAATGTTCCGGGCCCCAAACTTTGCAAGTATACCAAGTTTCATGCTGAAAAAGTTCATTTCATTTTATGAAAAAGTTTTTCACACATCACCTGGACTAGTAGGCCTAACTGCCAGCCTATCACTCATACGGTAATGTTAGCTCTAATTCAAACTGTGATTTTGACTTTTAGATGTTGCTAGTCATTTGTTTCTATAAGGAATTGCAGAGCATCCCAAAACCTCAGCTCTTGATCTACTCAGAATACATCACTGAATTGGGATGGGGCTTCTTTGCCATATTTCCAGAGTCTGCCTGAACAAAACGTTAGGGTTGCGATGCGTGACCATTAACTCTGAGGTTATACAGAAAACAACTTTATATTAAAATGTTAGATCATTAAAACTCCTACTTCCTCCCCGAAATGTATTCCCGCCCTTGAGCCCCTGTGAATACAGTCTATTTGAAAGAAAATTGGTGACACCATGTTAGCCAAATGATAGAGGCCGTCCATGGGTTTCTCAAATTAGTATTTTGTAACTGCTCTCAAATATGACACAGGTGATATTTAGCTAATATCTGTTGATGGGATATAAGGCAATTTTTTTGCTCTAGATTGCAGGGAATGCAATTACAGGTGTTAAAAAACGTCTGTGTTCCTCCGGGCTAATAACTGAGGGCCTAATTGGTGGAACTTTAAAACTTTTCTGTATGTAGCCTATGTGGCTGTGCTTTAATTTAAGCATTAAATGTACTTGTGGGTCGTTCTATATTAATTCAATCACTTTTTGACCACACCCCTTGAGGAGAACCTGAGGAGGTAGTGTAGCATCAGCCAGTTGAATACCAGCTAATCAATTCCTGTTACTTACGTCACCCCTAAAACGCTCTACAGTCAGTCATACTTCATGTTGCATGCACTTTGGTTGTGTGGCCACTTAGGGCACATTTTAGATGAGCCTTGGTTTCAAGATGAATCGTTTATCAATTCTTGGCTTAAAGGGATAGTTCGGGATTTTGGCAATGTGTCAGATGAACTCGTAGATAGCATTTTTATGTATCTGCGTCCAGTATGAAGTAAAAAAAAAAAAAGTAGTTTCACGCCAATGCTAACAAGCGTTAGCGCAATGACTGGAAGTTGCGCTAACGCTAGATAGCGACTTCTTTCAAACTGCACGCAGAGACATAAAAATCCACAAGTTCATCTAACTCTGGGGAAACAGATGAAGGGCCTCATTGTCAAAATCCCAAACTATCCCTTTAAGTGGATGTGTACAGGAATATCCATTTGAACGTTAAGCCTAGGCTATATTTTAATTAGGTAGTCAATCCGGGCCATTCTAAGGGATGTGCTCTCCATTTTCCAGATTTTAATCAATGTTCATAGTAGCCTAACTAAAGACTGACTTACAGTAACTTTGAGTTATTTCTGGGTTAGCATATTATTGACATTAGTAAATCATACCAGATGTGAAAGAAAAATGTCCATATTTCTAGATTGAGTTCTTAAGGGTGTGAGGGGGTTGCCCCTCTTTAAGCAATGAGCACACTTTCACCATCACCATTGGCTAAGCCAAATGGTTGAACGGGCTAACTAAGCGGACCCACACAATGAATGGTTGGAAATGTGGTTGAACACTCAATTAGGCTAGCCACCACAACTTTAAAAAGTTGCTGCTACATCTCACTTATGGAGGATTCTCATTGTTTAACACTTTGACTGACTAAGCTACCGTAAATAATTCAATTACAATGGAAGAAGGAGACGTAAGGAGACATTCAGCGATTTGACCATTGGCGACTGGTTTGAATGCGCAAACTTCGCGATAACAAATTGGAAGATGGAAGCTGTCACTAGCCATAGATAGACCACCACCAACTCGCTGTATAGAAAGCAATGATGTGAATCCTCTGTTGGGACTGCGGAGAGGTTGTGGGGATGTGAATCCTCTGTTGGGACTGCGGAGAGGTCGTGGGGATGTGAATCCTCTGTTGGGACTGCGGAGAGGTCCTAGGGATGTGAATCTTCTTTTGGGGCTGTGGAGCGGTCCTGGGGATGTGAATCCTCTGTTGGGACTGCGGAGAGGTCCTGGGGATGTGAATCCTCTGTTCGGACTGAGGAGCGGTCCTGGGGATGTGCAGCAGCTTGTTTCTGTATTGTCATTGTTGGCAGAGCCTTCGACTACCATTTAGGGTTTTATCTTCTTTTTTTTTTTTTTTTTTTTTTTTTTAAGGAGTGGGGCAGTCCCACTCTTCACGTAGGTCTATTTTTTTGTTTATTGAATATTAAAGAAGTAGAGAGGAAGGATAGAGGAGAGGGTTGCTGAAATAGCAGTTCCTCGGCGTACACATCACAGACTAACTGAAATGGTCCACTCACACAGACAGTGTGGTGAGGAAGGCGCAACAGCGCCTCTTCAACCTCAAGAGGCCGAAGAAATTTGGCTTGTCACCCAAAACCCTGACAAACTTTTACAGGTGCACAATCGAGAGCATCCTGTCAGGTTGTATCACAGCCTGGTACGGCAACTGCACCGACCTCAACCGCAAGGCTCTCCATAGGGTGGTGCGGTCTGCACAACGCATCACCGGGGGCAAACTACCTGCCCTCCATGACACCTACAGCACCCGATGTAACAGGAATGCCAAAAAGATAATCAATGACATCAACCACCCGAGCCACAGCCTGTTTACACCGCTACCATCCAGAAGGCGAGGTCAGTACAGGTGCATCAAAGCTGGGACCGAGAGACTGTAAAACAGCTTCTATCTAGGCCTTCAGACTGCTAAACAGCAAAGTAGGCTGCTGCCTACTTTGCGAGCCAATCACTGGCCACTTTAATAAATGGATCACTAGTCACTTTATACAATGCACTCTAAATAATGCCCCCTTACTAATGTTTACATATCTTACATTACTCATATCACATGTTTATACTGTATTTTATACCATCTATTGCAACTTGCCTATGCCGCTCGGCCGTCACTCATCCATATACTTACATGTACGTACTCTCATTCACCCCTTTAGATTTGTGTGTATTAGGTAGTTGTTGGGTAATTGTTAGATTACTTGTTAGATATTACTGCACTGTCGGGAACTAGAAGCACAAGCATTTCGCTATACTCGATTTGATTTTAAACCCATGCTGCAGTGGTATAGGCTATGTAATCTGGAGGCAGTGGCCCAGACCACTAAACTTCCCTAGGCTACTAGGCACTGTTTCCTGACCAAGCTAATTTTGACTTGTGAGCATATGGAATAATGTCTTTATTGTGAACCTCCTGAGCCTCTGACACAGATCTCGGCTAGGCAGGGTACTGTACAGTGGCCATCCCCAGGCCATGTTAGAAACCAGATGAGGAAGTGTCTCTGTTTGTAGTTGTCAAGGAGATGACAATCTAGACCTCTGCAGTCATGTGCTTGCAGTAGTTTTGCAGTCGGGAATATTCAAACATACTGTAGTCCCATGCTATAGCTATTCTAAAAGCCTAAACTGTAGAACACAAACTCACGTGATATACTGTCCATAAGTCATTTTTGAAAACTGTTGGGATATATCCTACATTATGCACAGTGGTAAGAGACAGACCTAGATTTTTGGTGGACTTTACTATTTTGTTTAATATAATAGGCTACTCCAAATCACCAAAAAGAGTGAATAGTAAGCCTAATTTAGGGGTGTCAAACTACATTCCTGGAGGGCCGTGTATCTGCTAGTTTTGTTTCCTTTCCGTTTGTTTCCAATTAAGACCTACGCATCATGGTGAGGGGAGTTCCTAATTAAATCAATGACCTTAATTAATCAAGTACAGGGGAGAAGCGAAAACCCGTAGACACACGGTCCTCCAGGAATTTATTTTGACACCCCTTGCCTAATGCTTTAGTGGCACAAGATCAAAGGTTAATATAAACTCACTGTCTGTCTGTACAATATTACAGTGGACTGTATTTCTCTTTTGTGTTTTTCAGATGGTATTTTGTTGCTCCCCTTGCGCTCAACACTGCAAATGATCCACCCACTGAGTCCCTGAACTCTGCTGAGACCCAGGCGGAAATCGCTGTCCTCCTTATCCCTCCTCACTTCCTGGCCCTCCGTCAGGGATGGTGAGAACAACAATACTACCCTGTAGACACACCGTAGTGCTTTACTTCTGAACCCACCCAAGTTCAACCAACCACTTACCTCAACGCCATGATTCACCTGCCTGGTCTGTCTGTGGAAGCAACTGACTAATTCTTATGGTAGGTTACTTAGGACAGATTCCCAATACCTTATAGTAGTGAATGTGACTGTTAAGTTTCATTAAGGTTGATCCGTACATGTAACCGTCCGTTATTGAAAGAAATTCAATATGTTACGACCGTAAAACTTCAGTTAATAGCCCGGGCGTTCATTTGCTTAAATCACTGAACACAACAGGCACTTCACTTCTACAGTGCCTTCAGAAAGTATTGATACCTCTCGACTTTCGTTGTGTTACAGCCTGCATTCAACATTGATTAAATATAATTTTTCTTACCCATCTATATACAATACCCCATAATGACAATGTGAAAACATGTTTTTAGAAATTGTAACAAATTTATTGAAATTGAAATACAGAAATATTTAATTTAGAAGCAGCGATTACAGCTGTGAGTCTTTCTGGGTAAGTCTCAAGGAGCTTCCAACACATGGATTGTGCAACATTTGCCCGTTATCCTTTTAAAAATTATTCCAGCTATGTCAAATCATTGCTTGACAACCATTTTCAGGTCTTGCCATAGATTTTCAAGTAGATTTAAGACAAAACTGTAACTCGGCAGCTCAGGAACATTAACTAATTTGCATAGTTCATTGTTTTAATTCCAGCATTCAATTCCAGCATTTCCTAATTTCCTGCACTCGTCTTATCATTTACACACTGTGTCACGTTTCTATAAAAAAATATAAATAACTTTTCCTTGACAGAATAATTATTCACCACTTTGACTAGAGGTCGATCGGTAGATTTCTAGGGGTCTACTCCCGAAGTTGTTAATAACTGGCAAGCACAAAAACAGTCATCTAGCATTTCTCAGCTGTTAGCAGCCAATGGCTAGCAGTTTCTTACTGGCGATTAAAAACGAGTCTTTGCCATAATTTTGTCTAGTCATTACTGAATTATTTAATGTAACAAATCAAACATTAAACCTCGTAAACAATTCAGGGTAATACATGTGAACCTCGTAAACAATTCATTTAGACCGTGCGTTTATTTTAAACGTGCGCTACTTTGCTAAAATGTGTACCGTTGCCAGGCTATTTAAAGGGACAGGTGGAAATTTCAGACTAGGCGTTTAATTGAAGTTGTACAGTATTTGAATTCTCTGAATTCTCTTCAGCTGTACGCATCAGACATACTAAGACTAATTTATTCTGACAGTCACAGCATAAATGTAGTAGATCTAATTTAAGGCTTTTTTGTCATGCACTACCAGTCCTGGTAGTACATTTAAAGAGAGTCATATTTGCCATTGAACAAAATTATTTGTGTATTTTGTGCCACAGCAAGATCAAAGGACAGTACATTTCCCAAATGGCTAATAAAATTGAATTTCTCCTCACTGTAGTTCAACAATAGAATTAAAATAAGAAATTAATCCTGGCCAAAATGATGGAGATGCAGAATGAAAATGAGGTTCTTTGGCTAAGCCTATATTTGTCTTTCCACATGGAGGGATCCTTTATTTGCATTTCTTTTCAGTGGCTTGGACGTGTCCCCAGCTAGAACAAAGGTGTTTGTCACTGTATTTTGCATCAATGTGCATGTTTTCCACCGGTGGAAGGTGAATAACCGATGGCTGCTCAAGTGGCCAACTCAGGATTTGCATGTTTAGTTTATTGGTCCATATATGATCCCTATCATGGATGTCAAAGTGTAGGCCACACAGAGAGACAGGAAACATTCTCACTGTTCATTGTTAGTGTCCATAAATACAGAGCAAACGTTGAATGATGACTTTGCAGGTAAGACAATCCTTTTATTTAATAGTTTTGGGATTCAAGAGCAAAGTTTAAAAGTAGTAAAATTAAGTAGAATCACAGGAGAGATCAAATGAGAGCAGAGGAGACATTTATTTTTTAAGGTTAGCCTACAGTACTTGGGGCCTGTGTTCCACACCCAGATTGTGCAGAATTTATTAACCTGTCATAGTTATTATAATTATATTAATAATTATCTGTTCTTTAGGATTGATTGACACAAGCATTATTGTACCATTCATTACCAGGGTGTTAATAATCGTGGTGATAGTAACCATTCTCTGAAATACGTACCAGAAAGAATCCATTGTTAGCACATATTTTCAAAGTTGTGCCTCTTATTTCTTAGGGGTGTTCCCAATAGGCACATTTTTTTGGTTTTTTTGGTGGGGTAGTTAGATTGTAGCTCCCATCAATGTTATTGTCTGCATCATTTCCAATCCCCCCATATATTTTTTGGTAAAATAAAAAAATATACTGTACCAATCAAAAGTTTGGACACCTACTCATTCAAGGGTTTTTCTTTATTTTTTACTATTGTCTACATTGTAGAATAATGGTGAACACATCAAAACGATGAAATAACACAATCATGTAGTAACCAACCAAATGTTAAACAAATCAAAATATATTTATATTTGAGATTCTTCAAAGTAGCCACCCTTTGCCTTGATGACAGATTTGCACGCTCTTGGCATTGTCTCAACCAGCTTCACCTGGAAGGCTTTTCCAACAGTCTTGAAGGAGTTCCCACATATGCTGAGCACTTGTTGGCTGCTTTTCCTCACTCTGCAGTCCAACTCATCCCAAACCATCTCAATTGGGTTGAGATCAGGTGATTTAGGAGGCCAGGTCATCTGATGCAGCACTCCATCACTCTCCTTCTTGGTCAAATAGCCCTTACACAGCCTGGAGGTGTGTTTTGGGTCATTGTCCTTTTTGAAAAACAAATGATAGTCCCACTAAGCGCAAACCAGGTGGTATGGCGCATTGCTGCAGAATGCTGTGGTTGCCGTGCTGGTTAAGTGTGCCTTGAATTCGAAATAAATCCCTGACAGTGTCACCAGCAAAGCACCATCACACCTCCTCCTCCATGCTTCACGGTGGGAACCAGACATGCGGAGATCATCCGTTTACCTACTCTGCGTCTCACAAAGACATGGCGGTTGGAACCAAAAATCTCAAATTCTGACTCATCAGACCAAAGGACAGATTTCCACTGGTTTAATGTCCATTGCTTGTGTTTCTTTGCCCAAGCAAGTCTCTTCTTGTTATTGGTGTCCTTTTGTAGTGGTTTCTTTGCAGCAATTCAACAATGAAGGCCTGATTGGCACAGTCTCCTCTGAACAGTTGATGTTGAGATGTCTGTTACTTGAACTCTGCAATTTCTGAGTAACTCTAATGAACTTATCCTCTGCAGCAAAGGTAACTCTGGGTCTTCCTTTCCTGTGGCGGTTCTCACGAGAGCCAGTTTCATCATAGTGCTTGATGGTTTTTAGCGACTGCACTTGAAGAAACTTTAAAAGTTATAGAAATTTTCCACCTTGACTTACCTTCATGCCTTAGTAATGGACTGCTGTTTTTTTTTGCTTATTTGATATTTTCTTGCCATAGTATGGACTTGGTCTTTTACCAAATAGGGCTATCTTCTATATACCACCCCTACCTTGTCACTACACAACTGATTGGCTCAAACACGTTAAGAAGGAAAGACATTTCACAAATACATTTTTAACAAGGCATACCTGTTAATTGAAATGCATTCCAGGTGACTACCTCATGAAGCTGGTTGAGAGAATGTCAAGAGTGTGCAAAGCTGTCAAGGAATTGGGTGGCTACTTTGAAAAATCTCAAATATATTTAGCTTTGTTTAATACTTTCTTTGGTTACTACATGATTCCATATGTGTTATTTCATAGTTTTGATGTCTTCACTATTATTCTACAATGTAAAAGAAAGAAAAACCCTTGAATGGGTGTCCAAACCTTTGACTGGTACTGTACATACATATACATACATATATACATGTATATGTATATTATATATACACTACTGTTCAAAAGTTTGGGGTCACTTAGAAATGTCCTAGTTTTTTTTAAGAAAAGTTCATTTTCTGTACATTAAAATAATATCAAATTGATCAGAAATACAGTGTAGACATTGTTAATGTTGTAAATTACTATTGTAGCTGGAAACGGCTGATTTTATTTTTATCCCCTGCTGATTTTGGACGTTTGCCCACTGACAAAGAAGTGATCAGTCTATAATTTTAATGGTAGGTTTATTTGAACAGTGAGAGACAGAATAACAACAACAAAAAATCCAGAAAAACGCATATGAACATTTTTATAAATGGAATTGCATTTTAATGAGGGAAATAAGTATTTGACCCCTCTGCAAAACATGACTTAGTACTTGGTGGCAAAACGCTTGTTGGCAATCACAGAGGTCAGACGTTTCTTGCAGTTGGCCACCAGGTTAGCACACATCTCAGGAGGGATTTTGTACCACTCCTCTTTGCAGATCTTCTCCAAGTCATTAAGGTTTTGAGACTGACGTTTGGCAACTCGAACCTTGAGCTCCCTCCACAGATTTTCTATGGGATTAAGGTCTGGAGACTGGCTAGGCCACTCCAGGACCTTAATGTGCTTTTTCTTGAGCCACTCCTTTGTTGCCTTGGCTGTGTGTTTTGGGTCATTGTCATGCTGGAATACCCATCCACGACCCATTTTCAATTCCCTGGCTGAGGGAAGGAGGTTCTCACCCAAGATTTGACGGTCCATGGCCCCGTCCATTGTCCCTTTGATGCGGTGAAGTTGTCCTGTCCCCTTAGCAGAAAAACACCCCCAAAGCATAATGTTTCCACCTCCATGTTTGACGGTGGGCATGGTGTTCTTGGGGTCATAGGCAGCATTCCTCCTCCTCCTCCAAACACAGTGAGTTGAGTTGATGCCAAAGAGCTCCATTTTGGTCTCATCTGACCACAACACTTTCACCCAGATGTCCTCTGAATCATTCAGATGTTCATTGGCAAACTTCAGACGGGCATGTATATGTGCTTTCTTGAGCAGGGGGACCTTGCGGCGCTGCAGGATTTCAGTCCTTGGCGGCGTAGTGTGTTACCAATTGTTTTCTTGGTGACTATGGTCCCAGCTACCTTGAGATCATTGACAAGATCCTCCCGTGTAGTTCTGGGCTGATTCCTCACCGTTCTCATGATCATTGCAACTCCACGAGGTGAGATCTTGCATGGAGCCAGCCCCAGGCCGAGGGAGATTGACAGTTATTTTGTGTTTCTTCCATTTGCGAATAATCGCACCAACTGTTGTCACCTTCTCACCAAGCTGCTTGGCGATGGTCTTGTAGCCCATTCCAGCCTTGTGTAGGTCTACAGTCTTGTCCCTGACATCCTTGGAGAGCTCTTTGGTCTTGGCCATGGTGGAGAGTTTGGAATCTGATTGATTGATTGCTTCTGTGGACAGGTGTCTTTTATACAGGTAACAAACTGAGATTAGGAGCACTCCCTTTAAGAGTGTTCTCCTAGTCTCAGCTTGTTACCTGTATAAAAGACATTTGGGAGCCAGACATTTTTCTGATTTAAAATGCAATTCCATTTATAACATTTTTCACGTGTTTTTCTGGATTTTTTTTGTTGTTATTCTGTCTCTCACTGTTTAAATAAATCTACCATTAAAATTATAGACTGATCATTTCTTTGTCAGTGGGAAAACATACAAAATCAGCAGGGGATCAAATGCTTTTCTCCCTCACTGTAGGTGTACAGAGGCCCATTATCAGCAACCATCACTCCTGTGTTCCAATGGCATGTTGTGTTAGATGATCCAAGTTTGTTTTAAAAGGCTAATTGATCATTAGAAAACCGTTTTGCAATTATGTTAGCACAGCTGAAAACAGTTTAAAGAAGCAACAAAACAGGCCTTCTTTAGACTAGTTGAGTATCTGGAGCATCAGCATTTGTGGGTTCAATTACATGCTCAAAATGGCCAGAATCAAATAACTTTCTTCTGAAACTTGTCAGTCTACTCTTGTTCTGAGAAATGTCCAAGAAAGTGAAGATCTGGTGCAATGCTGTGTACTACTCCCTTCACAGAACAGCGCAAACTGGCTCTAACCAGAATAGAAAGAGGAGTGCGAGGCCCCGGTGCACTAATGAGCAAGAGGACAAGTACATTAGTGTCTAGTTTGAGAAACAGACACCTTACAAGTCCTCAACTGGCAGCTTCATTAAATAGTACCCGCAAAATGCCAGTCTCAACATCAACAGTGAAGAGGCGACTCCGGGATGCTGGCCTTCTAGGCAGAGTTGCAAAGAAAAAGACATATCTCAGACTGGCCAATAAAGATTAAGATAGGCAAAAGAACACAGACACTGGACAGAAGAACTCTGCCTAGAAGGCCAGCATCCCGGATGCCAGCATCTGTTCTGTTTCCTTTGTTAAAATGGGCTCTTTTGACCAAAATTGCTTTTGTTTTAGAGATGAGTACTGAATTGCATGGCCTCTAAAGGCGCATTTTAAAAGTGTCCCATACAGTAAGGGGATCTGCTGTACCTATGCTATGTCGGGAAAAAGTCAGTAATAAATTATTCTGTCCTAGTTAAAAACCTGTAAAAAATGCTGTAAGAGTAATGTATATGCCAATTATCTGATTGTCCGTCCGTATTCTGTCCACTATCAACACTTTTTAAACTTTTGATGCCAGAGAGAATGATATAAGAAAGTAGTCAAGACGACTAGCTTGATTGAGCCTCCACCATGTATATCTCACTAGGTCAGGATATTTAAGTCGTCATATGTCTACTAGTTCCAATATATCCATGACATTTGGGGTTTCCTTAAGTGCATGAAGGTGATATCCTTTACGGTCCATAGAGTTATTTAAAACTGTTATAATCTCCCACCATAATAATAGAGTCTGGTACTGCTTGTAGGGTTGATAAATTATTATATATATTTTCAAAGAAGTGTGGATCATCCTTATTTGAACCGTATAGGTTAATGAGCCATATCTGTTTATGGTCCAATAACATATTTAAAATCATGCATCTACCTTGAGGATCTGTTTGGACAATTTGCACATTCTGATAAAAATTACTGTTAATTAATATCCTCACCTCTTTGAATTTACATACATTTACATACATACATCCCAAGATGGCGTAGCAGTTCAGACGTCTTTGTCTTGTCGTGTCCCGTGTGCATATATCTTTTTTTTTTTTTTTTACCTCAATTTCAACATACCCTCCTGCATCCTGCCTCACCCAATGTGGTATGGATCTGCTGTTTTCTATACATTAGAACCAGAACCCCCAATAGAAGCTAGCCAGCTAACTAGCTAGTAGTCAGTTAGCCACTGCTAGCGGTCATCAGCTAACCTTAGCCCGGTCAACTCCTGCCAGTCTGCACAGCGCGATTCAACCCAGAGCATACCGGACTGCTTTTTCTCCACATCTCCGGATTCCTAACGCCAGCTCTGAACCTTTTCACCTGGATCATCGCAGCTAGCTGCTATCCGAGTGGCTACCCCTGGCTAACGTCTCTGTCCCGAAGCAAGCACCAGTTAGCCTGGAACTAGCCTTGTGCTAGGCCCATTTCCCGGCTAGCTGAAGAGGTCCATCAGCCACTCCTTAGGCTACAATACCTATTTTGCCAATTGGCCTGGACCCCTTTAACTGCCGACACGGAGCCCCGCCGATCCATCACGACTGGTCTACCAACGAAATCCGCCCGAGGGGGTTTCAACAGTCTCCTCTGTCGCGACGTCCCCTGAAGGCCCATCCGCTAGCCGCAGTCCGCTAGCTGTCTAGAGCATATCAGACTGTTAGCTGAAGAGGTCCATCAGCAAATATCTTGGGCTACAATACCTATTTTGCCAATTGGCCTGAACCCTTTTACTGCCTACACGGAGCCCTGCCGATCCATTGCGACTGGTCTTCCGACGTAACCGTCCAAGGGGGCTACAACAGACTCTTACATCGCGACGCCCCCCTAAGGCCCTTATGCTAGCCTGCTAGCCCCAGCCCGCTAGCTGTCTGAATCGCTGTGTCTCCAGCTCGCCTAGCTACCCGCTGGTCCCTATGATCACTCTGCTACGCATGCCGTTCCCTAATGTCAAAATGCCTTGTCCATTGCTGTTTTGGTTAGTAATTGTCTTTTTTCACTGTAGAGCCTCCAGCCCTGCTCAATATGCCTTAGCTAGCCCTTTTGTTCCACCTCTCACACATGCGGTGACCTCACCTGGCTTAAATGATGTCTCTAGAGACAAAACCTCTCATCGTCACTCAATGCCAAGGTTTATCTTCACTGTTTTCACATCCTACCATACCCTTGTCTGTACATTATGCCTTGAATCTATTTTTCCGCCCCCAGAAACCTACTCCTTTTACTCTGTTCCGAACGCACTAGACGACCAGTTCTTATAGCCTTTAGCCGTACCCTTATCCTACTCTTCCTCTGTTCCTCTGGTGATGTAGAGGTTAACCCAGGCCCTGCAGTGCCTAGCTCCACTCCCATTCCCCAGGCGCTCTCATTTTTTTACTTCTGTAACCGAAAAAGCCTTGGTTTCATGCATGTTAACATTAGAAGCCTCCTCCCTAAATTTGTTTTATTCACTGCTTTAGCACACTGCCAACCCGGATGTCCTAGCCGTGTTGGAATCCTGGCTTAGGAAGGCCATCCAAAATCCTGACATTTCCATCCCTAACTATAACATTTTCCGACAAGATAGAACTGCCAAAGGGGGCGGAGTTGCAATCTACTGCAGAATATCTATTCTGCAGAGTTCTGTCATACTATCCAGGTCTGTGCCCAAACAATTCGAGCTTCTACATCTAAAAATCCACCTTTCCAGAAACAAGTCTCTCACCGTTGCCGTTTGTTATAGACACCTTCTGCCCCCAGCTGTGCCCTGGACACCATCTATCTTCAGAGCTCGTACTGTTAGGTGACCTAAACTGGGACATGCTTAACACCCCGGCCATCCTACAATCTAAGATAGATGCCCTCAATCTCACACAAATGATCAATGAACCTACCAGGTACAACCCCAAATCCGTAAACACAGGCACCCTCATAGATATCATCCTGACCAACCTTCCCTTTAAATACAACTCTGCTGTCTTCAACCAGGATCTCAGTAATCACTGCCTCATTACCTGCGACCGTAATGGGTCTGCGGTCAAACGACCACCCCTCATCACTGTCAAACGCTCACTAAAACACTTCAGCGAGCAAGCCTTTCTAATCGACCTGGCCCATGTATCCTGGAAGGATATTGACCTCATTCCGTCAGTAGAGGATGCCTGGTTGTTCTTTAAAAGTGCTTTCTTCACCATCTTAAATAAGCATGCCCCTTTCAAAAAAGGTAGAACTAAAAACAGATATAGCCCTTGGTTCACTCCAGACCTGACTGCCCTTGACCAGCAAAAAAACATCCTGTGGCGTACTGCATTAGCATCGAATAGCCCCCGTGATATGTAACTTTTCAGGGAAGTTAGGAACCAATATACACAGGCAGTTAGAAAAGCAAAGGCTAGTTTTATCAAACAGAAATTTGCATCCTGTAGCACAAACTACAAAAAGTTCTGGGACACTGTAAAGTCCATGGAGTATAAGAGCACCTCCTCCCAGCTGCCCACTGCACTGAGGCTAGGAAACACTGTCACCACCGATAAATTGAGAATTTCAATAAGCATTTTTCTACGGCTCGCCATGCTTTCCACCTGGCTACCCCTACCACGGTCAACAGCCCTGCACCCTCCACAGCAACTTGCCCAAGCCTCCCCATTTCTCCTTCATCCAAATCCAGATAGCAGATGTTCTGAAAGAACTGCAAAACCTGGACCCGTTCAAATCAGCTGGGCTTGACAATCTGGACCCTCTCTTTCTAAAACTATCCGCCGCCATTGTTGCAACCCCCATTACCAGTCTGTTCAACCTCTTTCGTATCGTCCGAGATCCCAAACTGGATGCAGTCTATCACAGTGCCACCTGTTTTGTTACCAAAGCCCCTTATACCACCCACCACTGCGACCTGTATGCTCTAGTCGGCTGACCCTCGCTGCATATCCGTCGCCAGACCCACTGGCTCCAGATCATATATAAGTCTATGCTAGGTAAAGCTCCGCCTTATCTCAGCTCACTGGTCAAGATAACAACACCCACCCGTAGCACACGCTCCAGCAGGTATATCTCACTGGTCATCCCCAAAGCCAACACCTCCTTTGGCCGCCTTTCCTTCCAGTTCTCTACTGCCAGTGACTGGAACGAATTGCAAAAATCGCTGATGCTGGAGACTTATCTCCCTCACAAATTTTAAACATCAGTTTTCTGAGCAGCTAACCAATCGCTGCAGCTGTACATAGTCCATCTGTAAATAGCCCACCCAATCTAACTACCTCATCCCCATACTGTTTTTATTTACTTTTCTGCTCTTTTGCGCATCAGTATCTCTACTTGCACTTCATCATCTGCTAAATTGTAATTACTTCGCTACTATGGCCTATTTTGGGGCGGCAGGGTAGCCTAGTTGATAGAGTGTTGGACTAGTAACCGAAAGGTTGCAAGTTCAAATTCCCGAGCTGACAAGGTACAAATCTGTCGTTCTGCCCCTGAACAGGCAGTTAACCCACTGTTCCTAGGCCGTCATTGAAAATAAGAATTTGTTCAGTTAAGACTTGCGTAGTAAAATAAAGGTAAAATAAATATTTATTGCCTACCTCCTCACACCATTTGCACACACTGTATATAGACTTTCTTTTTTTTCTTCTATTGTGTCATTGACTGTACGCTTGTTTATTCCATGTGTAACTCTATGTTGTTGTTCGTGTCGCACTGCTTTGCTTTATCTTGGCCAGGTCGCAGTTGTAAATGAGAACTTGTTCTCAACTAGCTTACCTGTTTAAATAAAGGTGAAATAAAAATAAAAAATGAATGAGTGGCAAAGATAAAAGTGGAAAATATTTGAAAATAACCAGTGAAATCATCTATATTGATTTCTGTATGAAATTCATCTAGTTCATGTTCTCTCAATGTTGTGATAGTCATACATCTATGAGGAAGATTGCATAGTCCTTAACCAATGTGTTTTGATTTCGTCCACAGCCCCGAAGTTTAAGCGGAGTTGATATGAGAAAGCGGCAGCAGCCACACATTGAAGGACCTCCCCAGGCGCCTGGCCACCCAAGACCCAACAACTGCTGCATGTGCTGGTGTGGTTGTTGTAAATGCCTCTGGTACGTCAATACTCGATTACTGTTTTTTTACCCCATGTCTCCTCCATTTTCAAAGGGCTATGGCTGTCTAAATGCCCTGTAGAATTATGAGAAATTGTGTTTCGATTTTCCTGAAATCTAGACAGAAAAAAGCACCTGGTCATATTACCTTCAAGACCACCTTTAAACCTCAATTTTTTTTATATTAGTGTGGGAAAGTATTGTAGACTGTAGTTATCAGCACTTTAAGCCAAAATAACCAATACTCATACATTTGTAATTATTGTCGTTATTCACCCAATGTTTAGGCCGATCACGTTGTTTAGAGATTAAAATAATGAATGCTGAAAGACTGTAGGTCTCCAGGTAAAACATGACTCGATGCTTGAAGTCTTTTTCCCCTCATAGTTTTCAGTACTATGGGTGCATAAACATTGTTTATCAGACTAATTATCTGATGCTTGGGAAAAGGGTGAGTTTAAGAAAAGAGACTCCCATATACAACTGTATGTTTACTACTCTTCATGTTTCCGTGGAGCAAACGGCAGGGGCGCATTAGCTTAAAATCTGCATTTTAAACCATTTCACCTGAATTTTATATTGAAAGTCATTGTTTGTGTTTGTTTGCTTCAATAGAGTCATCAGGGGGGTGCAACTATAGTTTTTCTTCACACTAAATAAATTAAAACTACTTAAGGATCATTGGCCCCATTCCCGACACTACCCGGAGAAATGTAAGGCGTCAAAATCCAAAAGTTGAATTTTAAAACATTCATCAATATTCAAGTGTTGCATAGTCATCAAAAGCTTAGAGTCTTGGCAATATCACAGCATTGCCAGATTTCAAAAAGGCTTTACGGCGAAAGCACAACATTTGATTGTTTGAGGATAGCACCTCGCGGGTTTCACAAAACACATATATGAGCTCAAATAAATCGCTTACCTTTGATGATCTTCTGCTGAGGGCAATACAAAGTGTCCAAGCAAGACAATCCATGTTTCTTTTGTTAGAAAAAGTCATTGTTTATATCCATAAATCTCCGTTTGGTTGGCGCGTTATGTTCAGAAAATCCACAGTCTACTCGCCCATTGTACAGTGAAGAGAAAGCGTTCAAATAATACCTATCAACTTTGCCCAAACAAATCAAACATCATTTATAATGTATCCTTAGGTATACCTTTATGTATATTAACGATTATATTTCACACGGATAGTATCCTAAACAATAGAAAAGGAAAATAAAGAGGAACGCGCACACTGTCTCGCGCACCAAAAAACTGAAGTGACTTCGTCACTCCTCTTACAAATTCTTCTTCCGTTCGGCTCTCTTCCATGATAAATGCATGAAACCTTGTCTAAAGACTGTTGACATCTAGTGGAAGCCATAGGTACTGCAACCTGGGTCCTATTTTACAGAGAATCCCATAGGCAGGCATTGAAAGTGAGGGCATGTCACAAAAAAAAAACATTTTTCCGGACAGAAGTTCCTTGGGTTTTCGCCTGGTATATCAGTTCTGTTATACTCACAGACATTATTTTAACAATTTTAGAGATTTCAGAGTGTTTCCTATCCAATAGTACTAATTATGTGCATATCCTAGTTTCTGGGCCTGAGTAGCAGGCATTTTACTTTGGGCACGCCAGACTCTCCAAACTTCCGAATACTGCCCCCGGTGCCTGGAGAGGTTAATGCAACACATTTGGTAGAAAATAGCATATTTTTCATCAGATGACTATAAAAGTGCAACACTATTTGGCTAGCAGCCACACATAAGTAAATTACAATGAAAAGGTTGGGTATTTTTTTGCAGTTCAATGTCTAGTTTTGATTTATATTTGGTTGAGTTGTCAACTAACATCAATCCAATGTGAAATCAAGAAAGAAATGCAACATATCATTGGATTTTGGTTAAAAGTTGGGTAAATAAAGGCAAAATGCTGGCTACATGCTGATACATCATTGCACCCACACTGATGGTGCGCGTCAACAAGAGTCTGCGTAACCAGGCTCTAAAATAGAACTTGGTTCTATTTGATACACTTGATGCGCTGCCAGTCCCGCCTCTCCCATTTCCTCATTGTTTTTTTAGGATCATATATCCACGTGGGTGATTGAAAGATGAGGTCCACACTCCAGTCAAGTTGGTAGTGATAATGCACCTTTAAAGTTGGTTGCCAACTGCCATGTAAAGTCCAAAGCAGAAGAAGAAGGCTGAAGGAGGAGAGATTACTAGAAACAAACTTTTACCGTTTTATCTGTGGATTAATTGTCGGAGTAGAGGACCTTGTACATTTCAGGTAAAATAACAACCCAATGTTTATATCCCAGGACAAATTAGCTAGCAACGGCAACCTAGCTAGCTAAATTGCCATACATTTTTTTATGCTTTTTTACCTGTCCCCAAGTTAATATAGTTGGTTCAGAGTTCGTTTTGATATTTCAACCTGCGTGTCCTGATCGCGCCTGGTGTGTGTGGACAAAATCAACATGCGCACGTGCGGTCTGGTCCGCATGTTACATTGATGACTTTTTGCAAATCCAATCAGTCCAACAGTTCTCTGATGTACTTTCTTCAGTGTAGTTCTTCTCCGGGAGCAAGTTAAAATGCAAGATGAACTTCAAGCAAAACATTCGGAAATGTCGCTGGCTACATTATTTCTATGATAAGCATGAGAAATCTGATGCCCCACCCCCTGGACAAAAACTGTTTGAATCAATGATGTTTCCACATTTCAATGTGATGATGTTGAATCTAAACTCAGAAAAAAAGAAACAGCCCTTTTTCAGGACCCTGTCTTTCAAAGATAATTCATAAAACTCCAAATAACTTCACAGATCTTCATTGTAATGGGTTTAAACACTGTTTCCCATGCTTGTTCAATGAACCATAAACAATTAATGAACATGTACCTGTGGAACGGTCGTTAAGACACTAACAGCTTACAGACGGTAGACAATTAAGGTCACAGTTATGAAAACTTAGGACACTGAAGAGGCCTTTCTACTGACTCTGGAAAAACACCAAAAGAAAGATGCCCAGGGTCCCTGCTCATCTGCGTGAACGTGCCTTAGGCATGCTGCAAGGAGGCATGAGGACTGCAGATGTGGCCAGGGCAATGAATTGCAATGTCGGTACTGTGAGAGGCCTAAGACAGCGCTACAGGGAGACAGGACGGACAGCTGATCGTCCTCGCAGTGGCAGACCACGTGTAACAACACCTGCACAGGATCGGTACATCCGAAAATCACACCTGCGGGACAGGCACAGGATGGCAACAACAACTGCCCGAGTTACACCAGGAACGCACAATAGGCTGTCCGCAATAGGCTGAGAGAGGCTGGACTGAGGGCTTGTAGGAGTCAAGTTTTTTTCTCTCCAGGGGTGATTGTCGGATTTGCGTTTATCGTTACACCGAGGTCTGTACTCTGGAGCGGGATCGATTTGGAGGTGGAGGGTCCGTCATGGTCTGGGGTGGTGTGTCACAGCATCGTCAGACTGAGCTTGTTGTCATTGCAGGCAATCTCAACGCTGTGCATTACAGGGAAGACATCCTCCCTCATGTGGTACCCTTCCTGCAGGCTCATCCTGACATGACCCTTCAGCATGACAATGCCACCAGCTATACTGCTCGTTCTGTGCGTGATTTCCTGCAAGACAGGAATGTCAAGTGTTCTGCCATGGCCAGCGAAGAGCCCGGATCTCAATCCCATTGATCACGTCTGGGACCTGTTGGATCGGAGGGTGAGGGCTAGGGCCATTCCCCCCAGAAATGTCCGGGAACTTGCAGGTGCCTTGGTGGAAGAGTGGGGTAACATCTCACAGCAAGAATTGGCAAGTCTGGCCACACCAGATACTGACTGTTTCTTTTGATTTTGTTCAGGGACACATTCAATTTCTGTTAGTGTCTGTGGAACTTGTTCAGTTTGTCTCAGTTTTTGAATCTTATGTTCATACAAATATTTACACATGTTAAGTTTGCTGAAAATAAATGCAGTTGACATTTCTTTTTTGCTGAGTTTACATGGAAACAATGTTGATTCAACCAGTTTTTGCCCAGTGAGTGGCCATCAGAAATAGTCATGCTTATCATAGAAAGACTGTACCCTGCTACATTTCCTAATATTTTGCAAGAAAGTTTTTTTGCTTATATTTTAACTTGCTACCGGAGAGAAACTATACCGGAGAAAGTATATCAGTCAGAGTGCTGTCTGCTGATCGAAGGACCATTTCTGAATGCGGGAATCTGATTCATGAAGACAATAGAAAATATTTCTCGTCCAAGAGATGAGAAGTGTAATTGGAGCATGAAATTAAGCCGAGCAGAAATTACAATAAGAAGTATTTTAGATTTTTTCAGGGTTATATCTTTCACAGAATTCTGTGTTAACACGATCCCTAAATGTGAAAAGAGCAATGTAAATATTAACAGATATCATTGGTTTTAGTTTACAAAGTGTATTGATAAGCCATCCTTTGCATTTCCATAAAAGGGGTAAAGTTTGTGATGACATGAGCAAACAGTAATTTGGAGTTCAATAGTAATATATTTACAAACTGATCAAAGGTTATAAGCAAAGCTCTAAGACTGTAAGAATAATATGTGACTGACCAGCTCAAATCGGTCTTATGTAGCATAATTTGAAATTGTGTCTTTTACATTGGATAAAAGTAGAGACTCAGAGCTTCAAAATGGTATATCATCCACTGCAATTGAGGAACAATGGGAAAGTAATTCTGCTTTGAAAGTTGATCAACTTGTAAACTCACTTTTGAGAAAAGGGCATTTGAAAGTTTTGGTACCTACTGGAGTGCTCTCCGTTGTGTACATCCAAGCCATTTTGACACATCTTTGGAAGTATGATGACATCTATTTTGTGAAATGCACGAGTCCCTCCTCCAGCAAAGCACCCCCACAACATGATGCTGCCACCCCCGTGCTTCACGGTTGGGATGGTGTTCTTCGGCTTGCAAGCCACCCCCTTGTTTCCTTCAAACATAACGATGGTCATTATGGCCAAACAGTTCTATTTTTGTTTCATCAGACCAGAGGACATTTCTCCAAAAAGTACAATCTTTTTCCCCATTTACAGTTGCAAACCGTAGTCTGGCTTTTTTATGGCGGTTTTGTGGCTTCTTCCTTGCTGATTGGCCTTTCAGGTTATGTCGGTATAGGACTCGTTTTACTGTGGATATAGATACTTTTGTACCTGTTTCCTCCAGCATCTTCACAAGGTCCTTTGCTGTTGTTCTGGGATTGATTTGCACTTTCTGCACCAAAGTACGTTCATCTCTAGGAGCCAGAACGTGTCTCCTTCCTCCAGCGGTATGACGGCTGCATGGTCCCATGGTGTTTATACTTGCGTACTATTGTTTGTACAGATGAACGTGGTACCTTCAGGCATTCGGAAATTGAACCAGACTTGTGGAGGTCTTGGCTGATTTATTTTGATTTCCCCATGATGTCAAGCAAGGAGGCACTGAGTTTGAAATACATCCACAGGTACACCTCCAAATGACTCAATTATGTCAATTAGCCTATCAGAAGCTTCTAAAGCCATGACATCATTTTCTGGAATTTTCCAAGCTGTTTAAAGGCACAGTCAACTTAGTGTATGTAAACTTCTGACCCACTGGAATTGTGATACAGTGAATTATAAGTGAAATAATCTGTCTGTCAACAATTGTTGAAAAAATTACTTGTCATGCACAAAGTAGATGTCCTAACCAACTTACCAAAACAATAGTTTGTTAACAAGAAATTTGTGGAGTGTTTGAAAAACGAGTTTTAATGACTCCAACCTAAGTGTATGTAAACTTCCGACTTCAACTGTACAAGTTTGATATTAAGGCACATGAAAGTTCACATGTTCGAGAAGGCATTTCTGCCAAAAAACACATTTTGGTATAAAAACATTTTTTACGTTCAAACGGCTCTCCTGTGAAGTCGTGACTTGCGACATATGCCTAGTTTCCTGAATCGGGTCACATATAATACAATGTAGTCTTTTAGAGCTCAGAATATATCTGTTCTCATAAGTGTTAGCATGGAATGGCACATCCATACACTTCCATGACCTACAGATGTGGTATGATCATTTGAGCCAGTTTGCTACAGCAAACAAATAATCCTGCAGAAACCGGAAATGTGAATTTTTGTGTGGATTAATATTTAATATACATTTTTGTAGTGGTTGATTAAAAAAAATTGTAAGTGGAAATTACAAACTTCAGAGTTTTTTTTACTTTAAATACACTACATGTTTTAAATGTCCTGCACTGCAGGAAGGTTATCCTGCAACAGAGTGATCAAATTAAAATCCTACGTCTGCATTGTGATAAGTGATGACTGTGGAGCTTTGAGAAACTCATGTCCTTGATGTGGAGTAAATATGTCATGTGTTTGGAGGCAATTGATATTTGGAACACAACTTCTGAGAGTTCTGCCAGTCAGAGTTGCGTTGTAACTTTACATTTCTCAACCACTGTAACACGTGTGGGTCTCTGGTATCCATGACTGACCTGAGAAGGCCGAAGGCAAAGGCAGAACGACTTGAGCAACACTTTCTTTTGGAGACGGTCATTCTACAGATCAGAACAAGCCATCGATGACTCCTGGACCCGTATTCACAAAGAGTCTTAGAGTAGGAGTGCAGATCTAGGATCAAGTGTCCCCGTTCATATAATTATGATCTAAAAGGCGAAACTGATCCTAAGTTTGCACATGTACTCTGAGATGCTTTAGGAAGTCAAGGTCTAGTTCTATTAACTTCTTTGGGAGCGGCTCCCGAGGTGACGGTTTTGGAGAGTCTGGTGTGCCCAAAGTAAAATGCCTCCCACTCAGGCCCAGAAAATAGGATATGCACATAATTAGTACTATTGGATAGGAAACACTCTGAAGTTTCTAAGAGTGTTAAAATGATGTCTGTGAGTATAACAGAACTGATATAACAGGCGAAAACCCGAGGAATTTCTTTCCTGGAAAAAGTGTTTTCGACACATTGCCTCATTTTGAACCCCTCCCTATTGAAAACAGACATATATGGGAGTAAGACTGCAGTACCTATTGCTTCCACTGGATGTCAACAGTCTCTAGACAGTGTTTGATGATGTTTAGTTGCTCTGGATGGTAATAGAAGAAGAATTTCGAACTAGTCATCGGATGTAAACAGAAGAGGAAGCGCATTCACGGTCTCGCGCGCCGCGCTGTGGTTTTTTCCTTTCCTATCGTCCAGTTTATAATCTGGTTGAAATATTATAGTAAATATACATAAAAGTGTTCCTAAGGATACATTATCAATGATGTTTGATTGTTCTTGGACAAGTGTATAGGTTGAACGCATTCTCTTCACGGTTCAATGGGCGAGTGGACGCTGTATTTTATGAACATAATGCGCCAACCAAACAGAGATTATATGGATATAATAAATGACTTTTTCTAACAAAAGAACCATTCGATGTCTTCGTTGGACACTTGGGAAGCCCTCAGCAGAAGTTCTTCATAAGGTAAGGGATTTGTTTTCGCTGTGAAATGTGTTTTGTGTGAACCGCGATGGTTTATGAATTTATGCTAATGGGAAATATTGGAGGTGCTACCCTCAAACAATCAAATGTTGTGCTTTCGCCGTAAAGCCTTTTTGAAATCTTCCAACGCTGTGATATTGCCAAGAAGCAGAGCTTTTGATGACTATGCAACACTTGTATATTGATGAATGTTTAATAATTCAACTTTTGGATTTTGAATTTGGCGCCTTGCATTTCACCGGGTAGTGTCCCTAAGTAGTTAAAGGCAAAAAGCGGTGCTCAATAAAAACTCATTGTGGAGGTGGGCTACCATAAGGAAGTGTTAACCTATAACACAAACTGGACAACTGTGTTACAGCTGTAAATACAGTACTTTTATTGGGTAATAATGGCCTATACTATAACTACAGTAGTTGCTCAAGTTTTGTGATTATGCTGCAGGACTTTGAGGTAATTTGTTGTTTATTACGGTACCCTGCGTCACTACTTCATTGCTCCAGACCAGCGCAGGGGGGAGTTAGAGCACTGATTATGATTTTGTGTCCCAAGACTACAATTAGGGTGTGGAAATGTTAGGATTATTTTGCTCTTACTGTAGCCTACTCCCAACCGGTCACGTTGTACAGCGCCCGAGTGGCGCAGCGGTCTAAGACTCTGCATCGCAGTGCAAACTGCATTGCTTCAGATGCTGGTTCAATACCCTGGAGACTCATGAAGCGACTGTAGGCTTTTGGTTTCTCTCCCTCTAAAAACAGAAATAAATAATTCTAAATAACAAACTGGCTTTATTTACAAAATAGTAACAATGTCACACCCCATGTTCAAGAATTGCCTTTTTCTTGCTCACTTTAGGTTATTTGAAAACTAAATAATCTCCAAAATATCGTTATTTTTAAACAAAGCGATTATTATTCATTAATTTTGAATTATATAAAAGCCTCTTAGATATTCTCACAGATCAGATTTTCCCTAACGAAAAATGCCCCTTAGATATGAATTTAGAATCCTCCAATCCTCTATATCTAATTAAAGGCTGAGAGTCACGTCATTTAAATACATATTTTTTGATATACAGTAGGCCTACCGTAGGTGACATGAGTCTCCCTAGTGTTGAGTAATGTGCTGTTAAAAGTGGTGTAGGTCTTATTTATTTAAAAAGCATATTGAAGTTAGAAGCAATAGGATTTGAAGCAATAGCCTACCCGCTGTAGTCAACTATTTCAGCACCGTTTCGTCGCGCTGCTCTGAGACAAGCATGGGGACTGGTCTTGATAAATCAATGAGATTTCTATTTTTACTGAATCTCCGTTTGGGTATTGGTTAGACTACAATTAGGGTGTGGAAATGTTATGCTCTTTAGTACTGTAGCCTACTCCCGACCGTCATTTTGTACAGCGCCATATTTTCCGTTCCATCCTAACGGAAACCCTGAGGGTTTAGTTTTTAGTTTTTCTTGGAATAGAAACACGATAATATGAATCAAATTAATTAAGAAACATTTCTTAAAACCAATCCCATATACTATGTTCTTACAAAAAAAAAGGTTTTAAATTCTCTAGTACAGCCACTATTGAAGGCTATCAAATGCTTCTCAAAGATGCCCTCTGGTTGTCAAACTAGCACTAACTAGCATTAATGGTAAGAATGGCTGACAATTGAATAATGTGCCATAGAATTCTGTGGCTGCCCGCAAGGTGTGCTGCAGTATGACACAACTTTTAAAGGAAGGACCACTGTAGTATTCACTTTTTCCACATTTTGTTGTTTTACAGCCTGAATTTAAAATGTATTAAATTGCAATTTTTGGGGGGTCACTGGCCTACACAGAATTCCCCATAATGTCAAAGTGAAATTATATTTTAAAATAATTGTAGAATTAACAAAAAATGAAAAGCTAAAATGTCTTGAGTCAATAAGAATTCAACCCCTTTGTAATGGCAAGTCTAAATAACTTCAGGAGCAAAAATGTGCTTAACAAGTCGCATAATAAGTTGCATGGACTCACTCCGTGTGAAATAATAGTGGTTAACATGAGTTTTGTAATGACTACCTCATCTCTACCTCACTTAAAAAGATGAGAGAGGCCTGTAATTTTCATCATAGGTACACTTCAACTATGACAGACAAAATGAGGAAAAAAATCCAGAAAATCACATTGTAGGATTTTTTATGAATTTATTTGCAAATTATGGTGGAAAAAAACTTTTGTTATTGACCAAATACTTATTTTCCACCATAATTTGCAAATAAATTCATAAAAAATCCTACAATGTGATTTTCTGGATTTTTTTTCCTCATTTTGTCTGTCATAGTTGAAGTGTACCTATGATGAAAATTACAGGCCTCTCTCATCTTTAAGTGAGAGAACTTGCACAATTGGTGGCTGACTAAATACTTTTTTTCCCCACTGTATACAATTATCCATAAGGTCCCTCATGCAAGCAATGAATTTCAAACACAGATTCAACCACAAAGACCAGGGAGGTATTCCAATGCCTCGCAAAGAAGGGCACCTATTGGTAGATGGGTAAAAAAGTTTAAAAAAAATAGACATTTGAATATCCCTTTGAGCATGGGGAAGTTAGTAATTACACTTTGGATGGTGTATCAATGCACCCAGTCACTACAAAGATACAGGTGTCCTTCCTAACTCAGTTACCGGAGAGGAAGGAAACTGCTCAGGGATTTGAGGCCAATGGTGACTTTAAAACAGTTAAAGAGTTGAATGGCTGTGATGGATCAACAACATTGTAGTTACTGTGGGGGAAATTCTAACCAAGTGAGAGAGACTTTGTTATTTCTTCAAACAATCAATCTTTATTATTGATTTAAGAATTGCAATAATGAAGCTGGTCAACGACCACCCATCGATAATCGTTGAGAGCCCAACGAGCAGATTACAGCTCTTTATAGCAAAATACATTCTCCTGAATGTTCATGACAAACCACAGATGCCTAGAATGGGTCAAAAGGTTAGGATTTGTATGTGAGAAAGGAGTATCCCCCCGTCAGATAGCATTTGCTGTGAAGACTGTTCCAATTGTATAGAAATCAGGGTTTGGAACCTAAGACAAGGTTCCTCCCATCAGCCATCCACACCAGAGACATCTCCTCCCTTGTACCTAATAATACACAAACACCAACTCATTCTATGGAATGCAGGCTGTAGGTTCTATCACCAAGTCATCATAATTTAATTGCCAGCGCCAAGCCCCAGAGGCCCAACTAAGTCCCACAGACACAGATGAGAGAGTACTAAGAAACCTTATTCGATGCATAAACAGTAGTATAACTTCATCTTGTAATTTGTTTACCATATTACTCCACAATACTAACCTAATTGACAGAGTGAAAAAAAGGAAGCCTGTACAGAATAAAAATATTCCAAATCACATATCCTGTTTGCAACAAGGCACTAAAGTAATACTGCAAAAAATGTGTCAAAGCAATTCACTTTTTGTCCTGAATACAAAGTGTTATGTTTGGGGCAAATACAATACAAAACATTGCTGAGTACCACTCTCCATCTTTTCAAGAATAGTGGTGGCTGCAATATGTTATGGGTATGCTTGTAATCATTAACAAAAAAATAAATAAAATAATGAATGGAGCTAAGTACAGGCAAAATCCTAGAGGAAAACCTGGTTCAGTCTGCCTTCCACCAGACACTGGGAGATTAATTCACCTTTCAGCAGGACAATAGCCTAAAACACAAGGCCAAATCTACACTGGAGATGGTTACCAAGAAGACAGTGAATGTTCCTGAGTGGCTGAGTTACAGTTTTGACTTGCCAAAGGTGATTCTAACATGTTTTGATTCAGGGGGTTAAATACGTATCTAATCAAGATAAATTCATGTTTTTTGTGGGGGTTTTTGTGTTTTTGTTTTACAAATGTTAGAATTTTTCTTCCACTTTGACATTTAGAGTATTTTGTGTACATTTTTGACAATTTATCAATTTTAATCCCACTTTGTAACACAACAAAGTTTGGAAAAAGTCTAGGGCTGTGAATACTTTCTGAAGGCACTGTACATGGTATCTGTCTCTAAAAATACTATGTAAGTAAATAGTTTTAGCAACACTTAATATGAAATGGGCCCAACTTTGAACGTACTGTAAGTTTAAGACCAAGGCTGAAAAAAGCAAGCTTGAGGACGCCACCACAGCCAAGTCTGTCTTGGACAGTGAACCCACAATATAGGCCTACAAAACAATGGCTTGAAATAATGAAAACATTGAAGAAAACATAATTGTAAGACCTGTTTCTAAAATGTGGCCTCCAAAAACCTTCCCAATTATATGGTGACCTTATCTTCTCTATAAACAGCCAGCCTATTTCCATCTTCACATCACATGCAAAATAGCTGTGAAGAACATGTTTTATATTTAGAGTCATCTCAGGAGGTGTAGAGCCTGTGGCTAGCCAGCTCAATTATGTCAGCACAAAGGATACTTTGATGAAGATACTAGAGGAAGCTAATGTTCACCACTGTGCGACTCCCAGTATATGACATAAAACATATGTAGGAAGAGACATGCCATGTATGGGTACAGATGAAGATTAGCAGGGGTTTTCTGAATGCTTAGTGCTCATTCTGGAACCTAGCTGCATGAAGGGCTCAATTCAATTGAGGTACTTGTTTTGTGCATTAGCAAAAATACATAAAGGGGGTGTGGGATTCCTGTGATAAACTCCGTCACAGGTAGATGCTTCCTGCTTTCAGAATAACATAGGTCCATAAAGTGCACAGGTGGTAGTTTGTAAACAAAGATACTACATATAGCCTAATTTTATTAGGTTTGATTGGATACGGTAGCCCCATGGCTTAAGAACACTCCCTCAAGTGCTTTTATAACCTAAAGGCACATAGAGCTTTGACATAAAGAAGAGGAACTTATCATCTCAAGCTCTTCGAGAGACGCTGCTGTGTCAAGAGGCTGTGCCCCTAGGAAGAAACACATTATAGCAGCACTTACTAGCACGGCACTAGGAATCTGCTGTCAGAGATGCACAAGTCAATCCAATCTGGTTGTGGCGGTGCTCTGTTTCTGTAGCCAGGTTTCCATCCAATTGGCGACAGATTTCCATATGTGACTCGTTTATAAATCAAAATGTTTTTTTGTTTGTTGCAGAAATGCCTTCTGGAACGTGTGAACTTTCATGTGCCTTAATAACAAACTTGTATGCCATCTGTAAATACAAATAAAATTGTTAAATTAAGAGCCTAGTTGGTTTAGCCACAGAAAAAGCCTGCAACCTTCCCGCTAGCCATGATTGGCTGAGATAATGATTGCGCTGCACATGCTGAGAGATGAGTTCAATTGTAGCACAGTTCTGTCTATTTGAGCTGGTCAGTATGTGTAGGTAATCCTGTTTTAACGCTGCTTTAAAAAAAATATATTGCGTAGTAGAACTGCATGTGCTGATCTCCTCTTTCTGGAGGACTGAGATTTGAAATCAGTGGAATTAGAGTATGATAGCTAACGAGATGGAGAAAACCCTTGTCTCCAGATTACATCTTCAAACTAAGGGCAACCATGGAATCTGTGTGACAGAGAGGGAGAAGCGTCAATCCATGTAGACGGGTAAAATAGTCTAGGACATTTGGAGACTTCTCCCGAAGCCACTCCTGCATTGTCTTGGCTGTGTGCTTAGGATCGTTGTCCTGAAGTTGAATCTTCGCCCCGGTCTGAGGTCCTGAGTGCTCTAGAGCAGGTTTTCATCAAAGATCTCTCTGTACCTTGCTCCGTTCATCTTTCCCTTGATCCTGACTAGTCTAACCTAGTCCCTGCTGCTGAAAAACATCCCCACAGCATGATGCTGCCACCACCATGCTTCACCGTAGGGATGGTGCCAGGTTTCCTCTAGACGTGATGCTTGGCATTCAGGCCAAAGAGTTCAATCTTGGTTTCATCAGACCAGAGAATCTTGTTTCTCATGGTTTGAGAGTCCTTTAGGTGCCTTTTGGGGAAACTCCATGTAGGCTGTCATGTACCTTTTACTGTGGAGTGGCTTCCGTCTGGCAACTCTACCATAAAGGCCTGATTGGTGGAGTGCTGCAGAGATGGTTGTATTTCTGGAAGGTTCTCCCATGTCTACAGAGGAACTGTGGAGCTCTGTCAGAGTGACCATTGGGTTCTTGGTCACCTCCCTGACCAAGGCACTTCTCCACCGATTGCTCAGTTTGCCTGGGTGGCCAGCTCTAGGAAGAGTCTTGGTGGTTCCAAACTTCTTCCATTTAAGAATGATGGAGGACACTGTTCTTCTTGGGGGATCTTCAATGCTGCAGACATTTTTTGGTACCCTTCGCCAGATCTGTGCCATGATACAATCCTGTCTCTGAGCTCTACGGACAATTCCTTCGACCTTATGGCTTGGTTTTTGCTCGGACATGCACTGTCAACTGTGGGACCTTATATAGACAAAGGGAAGAGGTCTGAATTCTTTCCGAATGCACTGTACATCCCCCATCCCCCTAAATCTGAGTTCGTATGAAACCAACTGAGTGCTGTGATGGCTAAATGAGGCTAAACACTGTGAAATGTGTAGATTTTTAGGCTACACTAGTATTGCCTATCGATGATTGACAACCATTATCAATGGTGATGACATTGTGATGTGACATGGTGGTTTAGCCTATTTGAACTTAACTGGCTCTGCGCAGTAAAGAACACACAAATGACATTCAGAGTAATTTGCCTATTCCTTTTTGCTTTAGCCTATTTCAATATATATACAGAATGCAAGAGAGGAATGTAGGCTAGACAGTGTGGAGAATTCCACCAAAGCAGTCCAGTCAGAAAATATTGTTTCTCTCTCGGATGCATGGGTCTTATAGCCTAAACCTATTCATTTTTTCTATATAACGGACACTCCATAGTTCACTCAATTTACAAAATTACATATTGGTTTCATTACCCTGTAAGCAGTCTATGGACAAGGTAGAGCTGGGCGATATGGACAAAAATCCATATATAACAATAACAAATTATGAAAAAACAATTTGGGGGGAGGAGGGGGGTGCTAGAGCTGGGCGTTATGGACATAAAGTAGTATTGCGATAAATGTAACTTTTTTTTTGCTCGATAACAAGAAATACAACGATACTTGTTTTTTGAACAATTACTTTACATTAGCTGCAGGGCTCTAGACAAAAAAAATCCAGTGCCGAGTAAGACAATTCAAATGGTAGCCTATGATTCAAAAAGTAAGCTGTTTCATCTAACATATCCAGGAAATACATTATTGATATTTTGATAGGATCCAGAGTTATCAGATTAATTTTTTTGCTCCTGGGAGAATTTGCTGACATCTTTGTGCATATTGACCTAAAGGCTATATTATTGTTATTAGGAAGTGGGAACTCAAAACACTTAGCTAGATTGCTAACTCTAAATATGATATTGTTGCTATAAAGCCATGTGGGCTAATTGATTAATCTATCAGTAAATCTAGGCTAATGTCCTAAAAGAATTCCAGTGCTAGGCCTAGGCTACTTGATGTAGACCTATTCACTACAAATGGCGCGCTCCGGCTCTATTCCTCAGGCGCATCACAACCATACTACACAAATTAATCTGGTTGTAAATTGGTGCCATGAACTCAATATTAAGAGGTAAGAAATACATTATATTCTCACAGAAAGCTGTGACTCTCGTCTCTAACTAGAACAACAATAGTTGCTTTGAAAACGGTATTTTTCCCCAATAGCATTTTGAGCAATGGTCATATGCTTGTGCTTCTCAGAATGCATCTCTCCCTCCTCTGTGCGCACAGTGGAAGGAGGGAGTAAGAGTCAGCAGCTGACAGCCAAACAGGGACAGGAAAATACTTTCATAGCAGGAATCCACATAATGCATATATTACTGTTGACCAAAGAATTGTTTTAAAAAAATCTACAGGAATGTTGTTGCAAAATCACCAAACATTACTGACAAAAAGAATGCTTCGATAAGGGGAAGGCAATGTCGGTGTCCTAGAGCTGGGACAATAAACCAAAAATTAGACAAGGTATGACAGCAACCCATCCTTTGGTTTAGTTTCCGTGGCACTGTTCCACTTGCTAACGTTTTAGCATTTGCGGCACAAATCCCATTCAAGTCATGGAACCAATATTAGCATTTTTCGCACATCATGCTCAAATCATCTATATTGGACTTTGTTGAGCTTCACAATCAATTTGAGATACTTTCGGATGATTTGGAAATGATTGTGTATGTAGGTGTTTAGTGTGAAAGTAATGATCGTATGACACAGGCTGAACCAATAGGCCTATACTAGGTTACATCCAAGCGCAATTCAGTCAAATTTGCATAGCAGTATTTACAGTGGCATATAAACGTGCTGTTTCTCCAATGCATCCCTACTTGAAATTTCATGCAAAATTGACACATTCCGTTTGCGTGGCATGTGAAATTTCTTGATAACCTCTTTCCAATACATTTGTAAAGTATTTAGGAACAGAAAATGCACCTCAAACTAGCTTTTCAGGTGTTTGTGAAAGGACAGACAGGTGGAATGTATTGTTAACTTGTTAGGGAGTGGCAGCTGAGGGGTCGGTTTTGGAGAGCCTGGCGTGCCCAAAGTAAAATGCCTCCCATTCAGGCCCAGAATATGGGATATGCACATATTTGGTACCATTGGATAGGAAACACTCAGAATTGTCCAAAACTGTTAACCATTTGTCTGTGAGTAAAACAGAACACGCATATAGCAGGCGAAACCCCGAGGAATTTCTGTCCTGGAAAAAGTGATTTTGACACATTGCTCATTTGGGAACCCCTCCCTCATGAAAATGACCATATAAGGGCATATGAATGCAGCACCCATCGCTTCCTTTAGATGTCAACAGTCTGGAGACAGTGTAAGTTTTCAATTTGGATGAATTAGACCAGAGAAGTCACTCATTTATGTAAACAGTACCCAGCGCACGCGCCCGAGAAGGCACACTGTGTCTTTTTTTACCGTCTTTATCGATCAGTTTATATTCCGGTTGATTTATAATAGTAAATATACGTAAAAGTGTTCCTAAGGATACATTTAAAACTATGTTTGATTGTTCTTCGACAAGTTTATAGGTATAAGATGAACGAGTTTGCGTCACGTTTCAATGGACTAGTGGAGGCTGTCGTTTCTGGTTATAACGCGCGAACCAAATGGAGGATTTATGGATAAAATACATTACTTTTTCTAACAAAAGAACCATGGATTGTCTTCGTTGGACACTTAGGATGACCTCAGCAGAAGTTCTTCAACAGGTAATTGATTTGTTTTCGCTGTGAAATGTGTTATGTGTGTGCCATGATGGCTAATCGATTCATGGCTATGGGAAAAATATGTGAGGTGCTACCCTCAAACAATCAAATGTGCTGCTTTCGCCGTAAAGCCTTTTTGAAATCTGACAACGCTGTGATATTGCCAAGAAACAGAGCTTTTGATGAGTATGGAACACTTGTATATTGGTGGATGTTTTAATAATTCAACTTTTGGATTTTGAATTTGGCGCCTTACATTTTACCTGGTAGTGTCGGGAGCAGCCAGCTAGCGCCCCAGTGATCCCTGAGAAGTTAATGTGTTACAGTTCAATTTGTGTTACAATATAATTTGTTATTGTGTAATTGTAAAGGTTTTGTGTACTGTAAATAGCAGGGAGTCTCACTCCACTCACAGGTTGTTTTCATGTCTAGTTTTCACTGGTTTTCAGAAGAAGTTCAACAAAGATACTACATCAACATCCAACTTTTTATTTTTTTTATTTCACATTTATTTAATCAGGTAAGCTAGTTGAGAACAAGTTCTCATTTACAATGCGACCTGGCCAAGATAAAGCAAAGCAGTGCGACACAAACAACAACACAGAGTTACACATGGAATAAACAAGCGTACAGTCAATAACACAATAGTAAAAGAAGAAAGTCTATATACAGTGTGTGCAAATGGCGTGAGGAGGTAAGGCAATAAATAGGCCATAGCTGCGAAGTAATTACAATTTAGCAGATTAACACTGGAGTGATAGATGAGCAGATGATGATGTGCAAGTAGAAATACTGGTGTGCAAAAGAGCAGAAAAGTAAATAAAACAATATAGGGATGAGGTAGGCAGATTAATTAGGGCCGATTTCAAGTTTTCATAACAATCGTAATCGCCATTTTTGGATGCCGATTATGGCCGATTTACATTGGACTCCACGAGGAGACTGCGTGGCAGGCAGGCTGACCACCTGTTAAGTGAGTGCAAGGAGCCAAGGTAAGTTGCTAGCTAGCGTTAAGCTTATCTTATAAAAAAACGATCAATCTTCACATAATCACTAGTTAACTAGACATGGTTGTTGATATTACTAGTTTATCTAGCTTGTCCTGCATTGCATATAATCAATGCGGTGCCTGTTAATTTATCATCGAATAACAGCCTACTTCGCCAAACGGGTGATGATTTAACAAACTAATTCGCGAAAAAAGCACTGTCGTTGCACCAATGCGTACCTAACCATAAACATCAATGCCTTTCTTAAAATCAACACACAAATAACATTTTTTAAACCTGCATATTTAGTTAATATTGCCTGCTAACATGAATTTATTTTAACTAGGGAAATTGTCACTTCTCTTGCGTTCTGTGGAAGCTGAGTCAGGGTATATGCAGCAGTTTGGTCCGCCTGGCTCGTTGCGAACTGTGTGAAGACCATTTCTTCCTAACAAAGACCGGAATTAATTTGCCATAACTTTACATAATTATGACATAACATTGAAGGTTGTGCAATGTAACAGCAATATTTAGACTTAGAGTTGCCGCCCGTTCGATAAAATACGGAACGGTTCCGTATTTCACTAAAAGAATAAACGCTTTGTTTTCGAAATTATAGTTTCCGGATTTTACCATATTAATGACCTAAGGCTCATATTTCTGTGTGTTTATTATATTATAATTAAGTCTATGATTTGATAGAGCAGTCTGACTGAGCGGTGGTAGGCAGCAGCAGGCTCGTAAGCATTCATTCAAACAGCACTTTTCTGCGTTTGCCAGCAGCTCTTCGCTGTGCTTCAAGCATTGCGCAGTTTGACTTCAAGCCTATCAACTCCAGAGATTAGGCTGGCATAGTGCCTATAAGAACATCCAATAGTCAAAAGTATATGAAATACAAATGGTATAGAGAGAAATAGTCCTATAATAACTACAACCTCAAACTTCTTAACTGGGAATATTGAAGACTCATGTTAAAAGGAACCACCAGCTTTCATATGTTCTCATGTTCTGAGCAAGGAACTTAAACGTTAGCTTTTTTACATGGCACATATTGCACTTTGACTTTCTTCTCCAACACTGTCTTTTTGCATTATTTAAACCAAGTTGAACATGTTTCATTATTTATTTGTGACTAAATTGATTTTATTTATGTATTATATTAAGTTAAAATAAGTGTTCATTCAGTATTGTTGTAATTGTCATCATTACAAATATATATATATATAAAGCCGATACCGATTAATTGGCCGTTTTTTTTTCTTTTATTTATTTATATATATATATATATATATATATATATATATATATATATATATATATATATATACACTGCTCAAAAAAATAAAGGGAACACTAAAATAACACATCATAGATCTGAATGAATGAAATAATCTTATTAAATACTTTTTTCTTTACATAGTTGAATGTGCTGACAAAATCACACAAAAATTATCAATGGAAATCAAATTTATCAACCCATGGAGGTCTGTATTTGGAGTCACACTCAAAATTAAAGTGGAAAACCACACTACAGCCTGATCCAACTTTGATGTAATGTCCTTAAAACAAGTCAAAATGAGGCTCAGTAGTATGTGTGGCCTCCACGTGCCTGAATGACCTCCCTACAACGCCTGGGCATGCTCCTGATGAGGTGGCGGATGGTCTCCTGAGGGATCTCCTCCCAGACCTGGACTAAAGCACTCCGTCTCATGCTACCACTAGAGTGAAAGCACCGCCAGCATTCAAAAGTGACCAAAACATCAGCCAGGAAGCATAGGAACTGAGAAGTGGTCTGTGGTCACCACCTTCAGAACCACTCCTTTATTGGGGGTGTCTTGCTAATTGCCTATAATTTCCACCTGTTGTCTATTCCATTTTCACAACAGCATGTGAAATTTATTGTCAATCAGTGTTGCTTCCTAAGTGGACAGTTTGATTTCACAGAAGTGTGATTGACTTGGAGTTACATTGTGTTGTTTAAGTGTTCCCTTTATTTTTTTGAGCAGTGTATATATACAGTGGGGCAAAAAAGTATTTAGTCAGCCACCAATTGTGCAAGTTCTCCAACTTAAAAAGATGAGAGAGGCCTGTAATTTTCATCATAGGTACACTTCAACTATGACCGACGAAATGACAAAAAGAAATCCAGAAAATCACATTGTAGGATCTTTAATTTATTTATTTGCAAATTATGGTGGAAAATAAGTATTTGGTCAATAACAAAAGTTTATCTCAATACTTTGTTATATACCCTTTGTTGGCAATGACAGAGGTCAAACGTTTTCTGTAAGTCTTCACAAGGTTTTCACACACTGTTGCTGGTATTTTGGCCCATTCCTCCATGCAGATCTCCTCTAGAGCAGTGATGTTTTGGGGCTGTCGCTGGGCAACACGGACTTTCAACTCCCTCCAAAGATTTTCTATGGGGTTGAGATCTGGAGACTGGCTAGGCCACTCCAGGACCTTGAAATGCTTCTTCTGAGAAGCCACTCCTTCGTTGCCGGGCGGTGTGTTTGGGATCATTGTCATGCTGAAAGACCCAGCCACGTTTCATCTTCAATGCCCTTGCTGATGGAAGGAGGTTTTCACTCAAAATCTCACGATACATGGCCCCATTCATTCTTTCCTTTACACGGATCAGTCGTCCTGGTCCCTTTGCAGAAAAACAGCCCCAAAGCATGATGTTTCCACCCCCATGCTTCACAGTAGGTATGGTGTTCTTTGGATGCAACTCAGCATTCTTTGTCCTCCAAACACGACGAGTTGAGTTTTTACCAAAAAGTTCTATTTTGGTTTCATCTGACCATATGACATTCTCCCAATCCCCATCTGGATCATCCAAATGCTCTCTAGCAAACTTCAGACGGGCCTAAACATGTACTGGCTTAAGCAGGGGGACACGTCTGGCACTGCAGGATTTGAGTCCCTGGCGGCGTAGTGTGTTACTGATGGTAGGCTTTGTTACTTTGGTCCCAGCTCTCTGCAGGTCATTCACTAGGTCCCCGTGTGGTTCTGGGATTTTTGCTCACCGTTCTTGTGATCATTTTGACCCCACGGGGTGAGATCTTGCGTGGAGCCCCAGATCGAGGAAGATTATCAGTGGTCTTGTATGTCTTCCATTTCCTAATAATTGCTCCCACAGTTGATTTCTTCAAACCAAGCTGCTTACCTATTGCAGATTCAGTCTTCCCAACCTGGTGCAGGTCTACAATTTTAGCATAGACTTATAGATGACCTGGAGCCAGTGGGTCTGGCGACGAATATGTAGCGAGGGCCAGCCGACTAGAGCATACAGGTCGCAGTGGTGGGTGGTATAAGGGGCTTTGGTGACAAAACGGATGGCACTGTGTTTGGAGTTTGGAGTGTGACTGTTTGAGGTTGTGGACAGGTGTCTTTTATACTGATAACAAGTTCAAACAGGTGCCATTAATACAGGTAACGAGTGGAGGACAGAGGAGCCTCTTAAAGAAGAAGTTACAGGTCTGTGAGAGCCAGAAATCTTGCTTGTTTGTATGTGACCAAATACTTATTTTCCACCATAATTTGCAAATAAATTCATTAAAAATCCTACAATGTGATTTTCTGGAATTTTTTTTCCTCATTTTGTCTGTCATAGTTGAAGTGTACCTATGATGAAAATTACAGGCCTCATCTTTTTAAGTGAGAGAACTTGCACAATTGGTGGCTGACTAAATACTTTTTTGCCCCACTGTATATATATATAAAAGAAAAGAACGGCCAATTAAACGGTATCGGCTTTTTTTGGTCCTCTAATAATCGGTATCGTTGAAAAATCATAATCGGTCGACCTCTACTATGTACAGCTGCAGCGATCAGTTAGCTGCTCAGATAGCTGGTGTTTAAAGTTAGTGAGGGAAATATAAGTCTTCAGCGATTTTTGCAATTCGTTCCAGTCATTGGCAGCAGAGAACTGGAAGAAAAGGCGGCTAAATTAGGTGTTGGCTTTGGGGGTGACCAGTGAAATATACCTGCTGCAGCGCGTGCTACGGGTGGGTGTTGCTATGGTGACCAGTGAGCTGAGATAAGTCGGGGCTTTACCTAGCATAGACTTATAGATGACCTGGAGCCAGTGGGTCTGGCGACGAATATGTAGCGAGGGCCAGCCGACTAGAGCATACAGGTCGCAGTGGTGGGTGGTATAAGGGGCTTTGGTGACAAAACGGATGGCACTGTGATAGACTGCATCCAGTTTGCCAAGTAGAGTATTAAAAGCTATTTTGTAAATGACATCGCCGAAGTCGAGGATCGGTAGGATAGTCAGTTTTACGAGGGTATGTTTGGCGGCGTGAGTGAAGGAGGCTTTGTTGTGAAATAGGAAGCCGATTCTAGATTTAATTTTGGATTGGAGATGTTTAATATGAGTCTAGAAGGAGAGTTTACACTCCTAGGTATTTGTAGTTGTCCACATATTCTAAGAGGCTGCCATATGAATAAGAATGTTTGAATATGGAATATGTTTGAAAACAATAGTAATGTTTGATCTCCCTCTGCTTCTCCTTTTCAGGAATGAGGACCACATGGAGCGTTCCGAACGAGCATGCACTAAAATGGATAGTATTGAAGCCACGGAGGAGCAGTAAGTTGCCAGCTATGCCTTTTTCCATAGGTTGTCTGAGAAAATACCAAACTGTTTTGATATCATTTCACCTTTTGGTAATTCAGCAGATGCTCTTATCCAGAGCAACTTACAATAGATAACCACATATGGCAGTCATTGTAAAACTTTCCTCATCAAAGCAGCTATTAGCAAAATCAGTCTTAGTAAGAAAAGACGTGCAAGTGTTAGTGCAAGAAAGGGAAGTACAACAGTGAGGTGTTATTTTTGTTTTCATGTTGTCAGATAAGCTGATGGCCTGTTCATCCCTGTCTTTGAAGGCATTATACAATACATAGACATTATACATTAGGACTGGCTACCTCAAGAAAGGATGCCAGAAAATGTAATTATTGCATGCAAGAAGTTAGCCAGAATGAATGCCAGAAATGTTGCAGTCTAATTATTTTGCCTGTTTCGCTTTACTGCTTTGGCCCATTCATTTTCTCTCTTTACATTGCTGCTGTGTCAATATCTATTCCTGTGTGTTGCTCACTCATTTGCTGTATTAGCCAATTAGAGCATGAGTTTTATTTTCTCTCCACCTTGGAGGCTCTACCTTGGAACACTCATTCTTCATGTTGTTCTTGTAATAAGTGAGATGGATTTTTCTCCTTATCACCTAGTCCTAATTGTAATAATGGTAACACTTTAGCATGTGACATGCTTAGCATGTTTTGTCGATTGAGACATGAAAATAGCAGGAAGGCCCGCACACTGAATGCTCCTAATTACCACCTTTTAATGACAACATCGGCCCCTGTAGCCATGACTCTTAAGCCTCAGACACACCGATAGCGGTTGCTGGCTGAGATTACTTAGCACCTGTGAACGTAATTTCCGAACCGAGTGACCACCGATTTTACATGTAGAATAAAGTGAAAAATGTTGGCAGTCAGATGTTTACAGTGGGTGGTCCCTAAACACAGCGCGCTGAACGATCAGCAGACAAACGCTAGATCCACATTCGGTGCGATGTGTGCGAGCCTTTAGGTCAAAAAGGCTCTTAGGGAGATGCTCTGGTTCAAAGTGTTGTCATTGAATGTGGTGATTAGCGTCATACCAAAGTGTTGTCATTGAATGTGGTGATTGCTATAACAATTACTTTCTCCAAATCACTCTACCTGGCTATAAATCTTCAGGTGGTTGAGGCTGACTACTTGCAGAAATGTGTCATCATATAACAGTATATAGGCGAGATCTTTGTCGTTGAGTCCCCCTACCATATCTGCCTATAGCAGGTTGTGCACAATACTGAAATGACACAATACTGAAATCTCTCTAAAATGACAAAACAGAATATTTGAGGTATGGGGCATTTCAATATAGCCTATTCTCGTTTTTATGACTTATAATCAACACTGTCCTTGACATAGTAGCTATATGAATGCCTACCAAAATGCATAGCCTCATTTAATAAGACACAAGTAGGTAAATCAGATTTAAAATAAGCAATTACACTGGCAAAATTGTGAAGAAGTTAAATAATAAAATAAGAATGGGGAATAACAGTAGTGTTCTGACAAGCACATTAATTAGCTGTTCCCTTTCTTCTTGTGCCATCTTCAACCAGATGTGTGCCTGTCAAGTCACCAGATTGTTACCACCTAGCTAATATTGTAGCATGACTGAACAAGGTTGTTGGTTATCAAAATAATTATTAGGCTAGTTAGCACCCCAGCGCCTATCAAATGTGTCCTGCGATAAAAAAACAATAAAAAAAAACAGATTGAGGCTTATGGAACGCTGGCATACATTGTGCAGGCCTTTGTTCTCATGCTTGTTAGCCCAGTACCTACGTTTTTCAAGGATGTGTGTACGACATATGACCACTACTATTTCTATTGCCAATTGAAACAGCCTGTGGAAACCGTGTTATGCATCTCTGGAGAAAAAATAATGAATCTGTTTGTCTTGTGTATTGTGAGAGTCCAGACTGCTAACACTGGGTTCCTGGTATCCTGTGTTTAGGCAACCCACTCTAGACGAGGTGGTTGCCTGGGCCCGTAGCTTCGAGCTGGTGATGCGCTCCTCAGAAGGCAGGGAGATTTTCCGAGAATTCCTGCGCTCTGAGTACAGCGAAGAGAACCTGTTGTTCTGGCTGGCCTGTGAGGAGCTGAAGAAGGAGACGGACCCGACTGCGATCGATGAGAAAGCCAGGATCATCTATGAGGACTACGTCTCCATTCTATCGCCGAAAGAGGTAGGAGGCATCAGGTTGGAAGCAGGAGTTTGACTGGCACCTAGTATCACTTTGATGATATTTACTTTGCTTTCAGGACTATTCCATTGGTTCCATTGTGGAAAATGAAAGCACGTACAGCTGAAGTGTTTGACTATGTTTGGAATGCATATATTTGACCCAGGTCTGATTCCAAGACATATTGAAACCCCCATCTCAAAGTGGTTGAAGAGGAGGAGGTGGGAGGTGACCTTATCTCCATTGATAACATGACCTCCCTCCATTTCCGCTGTGGCTCTGTGTGATAGCAATGTCACTGTTCTCTCCCCGCTCCTCTGCCTCCAGGTGAGCCTGGATTCGCGGGTGAGGGAAGGCATCAACCTGAGTCTGACAGAGCCCAGCAACGTGATGTACGAGGAGGCCCAGCTGCAGATCTACACCCTGATGCACAGAGACTCCTACCCCCGTTTCCTCAACTCCTCCGTTTACAGGGACCTTCTGGACCACAAGAGAAGCTCCTGCCTAGACACCTAAAGTAACCCTCCACCCCCCCAAAAAAACAAGAAGACAATAAGGTGCCAGAACTGGGTTTGATATTTTCCTTTTTTTGAAAAAGAAACAAGAAAATAATGAATAGTTTAAGCAATTTCAAGTGTCTGCTCGCAGGCAGTCCTGAGGTTTAGTTCCTGGTTTAACTGCAGATAAGAGCTCCTCGGGCTACTGTGACAAAGAGAAACAAAAGGACAGACCCATTGTTCCTGTACTGTACTTTTGAGAGTTCTCCTCCTTTCGCTCCCTCAATCTCTATCTTGCTCTGTATTTTTCTCTCTCAAATTCTGTCCCATGCCTCAGCCATTTTTACAGTCCAAAAACAATGTATTTTTTACGATGGCTGTAGAGCTTGACCGTGGTGAGCAGGAAAAGCTGACTTTGCATGTAACAAGGTAATGGAATTTGCTCTACAGTAGCTAGGTATTTTAGCAGTGGACTGCAAAGGTTCTTGAATATGAGATGTATTTTCTTCTGTTCTAGGGATATACCCTGTCAAACTCTTGATGTGTTATGTGAAGGGAATATTGATATTTACCAATTAGCTTGCAGTTGTTGATTTTGAGAAGGTTGAAAGTTTTACAGCAGTGTTAATATCCAAGCACTTGCCTTCTTTACAACTCTAAAACTGGGAGAAGGGCTAGAATTGTGGTTGGGCAGCTAAATGTCTTATGAACATTACTTTCCACGGGAAATCACAATGCCTTTATGTGAAAAGGGCAGCACAAGAGCTGCTTGTTATGGCAACAACCACAGTTTAGTAAACACAGAGTCCTTTCTATCCTTCCCACACCATCTCACCTTGAGAGAAGCACAGGTTATGTCAGAGGTTGGAATCATTGTTGGAGAAAAAAAAAAATCAAACATTCAATTCAGTCGTTTCATACAATAAATCATGAACACTTTACAGCTCTCGAGAATGAAAGAGAACCATTTACTTTTTAGTTTTTCTACTGCCTATAATATAAATAGTAGTAATCACGATGCCTTGGTTTGGAAGGTCAAGTGTAAGATAGTGGTATGTCTAATGCACCACCATGAAGTCTAAGAGTGGTATGCATTGCAGACACATGGAATTATGAAGTAGGCCTATATGGCTTCTGGTTTTAAAGCTGTAGCTAGTCCTAGACTGAAGGGGGTCAGTGCCAGCTAAGTAACAGCCCAGTCGAGGGCAGAAGAGGCCAGGTGGAATCAGACGTATTTATATGTAGGTTGTTTGGAGGTTTGCTGTCCTGTTCACCAGATGTGCGTCTGTCTTTAATCCTGATTAGTGAGGCTCCAGTAAGGTGCTTAGATCTCCATTGAGCCCCATGCCTTTAACAGTCTCTCTGCTTTACAGAGTTGGGTAGGGGAGGTGAATAAAGATTTTGGAGACAAGTCGTTTTTTTTCCTAAAATTGCCAGCACGCATTAATGTGTGTACCTGCTGTCCAGATACATACGTAGATACAGATGCATACGTATCAAAACATTTTAAAGAGTTAACATCAAACATTTTAAAGAGTTATAGGCCTAAAATATATGTTCAATGATTTTTTTGTTGTTGTTGCAAGTGTGACATTTAAACATGGAGAAATTATTGTAGGCCTTCGTCACCTGTTGATGTGATGAGGTCAGTGCATGAGTAAAGTATATTGTGAGAGGGAGAGTTGGTGGGTAATGATATTCAAGTGTCATTGAAGCAGTGCCACTCTTCTGTTTGAACATACTACCTGAAGTTCATGTGCCAAGGCCAGTCATTATTTAATTCAATTAAATGTTTTAATAAAGCCCATATACTGTAGGTTATTGACGTGCAATTGGATCAGATGTAGGGTCTTTACATTTGTATTCATTCACAAAAATGAACATATAGCATAGCCTAATGATATCAGCCATTTTGAACATCCAACAATATTCTAACGTTCCCTATATTTCATTCACATTCAGCCACCTTTATAGATAGTTTCATTCGCGATAGTGTTTGCATACTCTTTTTTTTTAATGAAGAGTGACACAGTAAAAGTGATACAGTATGCGGTGAGCAATCATCCTGGAAACGCAAGAGAAGCCAATAGCAAAAAAATGTAGGTAGGAAAATGGTTCTGAATGATTCACAATTAGCATTTTACACTGGGTGAAGAGTAGAATTGCAGGTTTGTTCGACGTGTTCTCTGGTGTCTCTGAGTAACTGATTATTTTCACTCCATGGAAAGAAATGGTTGTTCATTTTACTGGCATTTCAACATGGATTTAGCAATTAATGACATGAGGTGGTATCATAGGCATAGTATCATGTCCATTCAAATGTTGACTTTCAATTCAGAATGAATGGCTTTAAAAGGTGGCAGAGGTTTGTTGGCAGAATAAGATTTGTATCTAAAGTGTCAGAATTGATGTGATTAGAGAAGCATTGGCCTTATCTACTGTGTTTCTCCTTTAACTTTCATTAGGGATTTCACTACCTCTCATATTGGTTAATTTATTTCACATCTAGTTGTCAATGTACACTTTGTTTTTAGATCTACTTGAAGCCTAACACTGTAAACAAAATGTGCACAGAAAATATATGTATTAAGCGTTAAAGGACAATTAGCTTAGTTAACTTTTTTGTTTGTTTAATTGTGTTCAACTGGAAAAAGATTTTTAGATATATAAATAATTCAGGAAATACACTGTTTAAAGGGCTAATCTCATTTTGCCTATGCAAATATGTTACTGTTGAAATATGGGAAAGGATAGGTTAAGTTTGATGGAACATGGTTTACATTGCCCTTTGCTGATATTCATATCTTATTCAGCAAAAATGTACCGTTAGTTTTGTTTCTATATAAATATATAACAAGTAATATACAGAGGAAATAGTATATGCTTTCGTGATAAAAGAAACAACACTTGATAAATACAAATAAATATGTGTGTTGTCTGACCTATGGCTGTGTTATGACATCTTGGTGAGATGACAGTTCACTCTGCAGAATACACCTGTTGACTGATCGACTAGTACGAGACTCCTTCATCCACAGTGGCTTTATTATCCATTTACAGTGTTTTCTTTCAGGCCCATGAGTATCTCTTTATCCAAGGAGCCATTCATTGTCATTATTGCTGTACGTAACCCATATTGTCATTTGCAATCCTACCATTTCGAATTTCAAAACATTTCTACTGTACAATCAAGGGACAGTCTCGTTTCTTGTTGTTTCCAAGGGTGCTTCGTAGTCACATTCACAAAGGTTGAAGGGCTATTTTAGTCACTTAAACAAAGATGTTAAATCCACAAGAACAGAAACATCTACCTCTTGGTTGCTTTCCCAATCCTCCAAACCTGTAGACTACTTCGGTACTTGGCCTTTTTTATCAAACCACCGGAATGTAACAAGACTGAAATAGCTGTACAAGAACCAGGATGTCGTGGTAAAATGCTGTAGATATAAGGGTGCAGTTTTTCTTTGACTGCACACAACACATTAATAACCCATGAATAACACAACTCATTAATAACAATACATTGAGCTAATAACTAATATTACTACTGACTGGCTGAATTAACATTCTCAATAAGTAAGTTCGCTAATAACGTGTCATGTCAATGTTCCCTTTTAAGATTTAATATGCTACTACATTATTATGTCCAAGCGGGGTATAATGGTCACTAGACCATAAGTATTTTTCTGAATATCTAATCATACCCCTTGAGCTGTCTGTGTCTTCCTGACTGGTGGCTCTTTTTAAAATAAAATAAATATGCTTCTCTGCTAAAATCTGGGTAAAAGATTTGAAAGGAAAGAGAATCTTATTCAGTACATTTAGTTATTGCTTGCTTTACTAAAGTCTACCAACCTTGCCAGCAGGCATGCCAGCTAAGATAGATAGACAAGCTAGCTACTCTAACTTGTTTGATAGCCTGAAATGACTTCTTGGTAGCTAGTTATGAGGTTGGGAGATTGGAAACCTATCTGGACTAGCTAAAGACAACTTCATAAAATTGCTAGGTGGCTTGTACTATTACAGAGAAATTATATATATATATATACTACCGTTCAAAAGTTTGGGGTCATTTAGAAAATCAAATTTTTGGTCCATTTATAAAATAACATCAAATTGATCAGAAATACTGTGTAGACATTGTTAATGTTGTAAATGACTATTGTAGCTGGAAACGGCAGATTTTTTTAAATTGAATATCTACATAGGAGTACAGAGGCCCATTATCAGCAACCATGACTCCTGTGTTCCAATGGCATGTTGTGTTAGCTAATCCAAGTTTATTGTTTTAAAAGGCTAATTGATCATTAAAAAACCCTTTTGCAAGTATGTTAGCACAGCTGAAAACTGTTGTTCTGATTAAAGAAGCAATAAAACTGGTCTTCTTTAGACTAGTTGAGTATCTGTAGCATCAGCATTTATGGGTTCGATTACAGGCTCAAAATGTCCAGAAACAAAGACTTTCTTCTGAAACTCGTCAGTCTATTCTTGTTTTGAGAAATGAAGGCTATTCCATGCGAGAAATTGCCAAGAAACTGAAGATCTCGTACAATGTTGGGTACTACTCCCTTCACAGAACAGCGCAAACTGGCTCTAACCAGAATAGAAAGAGGAGTGGGAGGCCCTGGTGCACAACCGAGCAAGAGGACAAGTACATTAGAGTGTCTAGTTTGAGAAACAGATGCCACACAAGTCCTCACCTGGCAGCTTCATTTAATAGTACCCGCAAAACATCAGTCTCAACGTCAACAGTGAAGAGGCAACTCCGGGATGCTGGCCTTCTAGGCAGAGTTGCAAAGAAAAAGACATATCTCAGACTGGCCAATAAAAAGAAAAGATTAAGATGGGCAAAAGAACACAGACACTGGACAGAGGAACTCTGCCTAGAAGGCCAGTCTCCCGGAGTGCGCTTTTCTTTCAAAAACTAGGACATTTCTACGTGACCCCAAACTTTTTGAATGGTAGTGTGTGTGTGTTCTGAGGGGCCACGCCACGTGCCCCTTTGCCCTCTATGGGCATGACACTTCTGGTCAAATGTAAAAAACATTGTCCTCTGGGTTAGCTTTATATTTAGATACTGAGAAAGCTTGGGTACTTGCTTTCAAGGGTCATGCCTATAAACACCTGTCTTATTCGTTTGCTGAATTTCTTTTTTTTTATATATATATTCTCTAAATGCTAAACATGTTTTATTTCTTCTCTTTTCTCTAACTCTATTAGAAACCATTTGTAATGTCCAGGAATGGACATTAGTGGTGACTCACTCCCACCCTGCCACACAAATATTGATTAAAATAATGCTACAATAATAAATATTATGAGTGAACTTGTCTTGCTGGGTTTTGTCTAATAGTATACATTACATATATTTTTTGTAATATAAATTGTAGAATGATTTTGGGAATTGGCAATACCAGATACTTTTCTGTCACGGGTACCTTTTTATATGCGTCCATATTTGAGAATGTGGAAGTATAGATACTGGCTCTTCATGAAATTACATACAATTGACTAGAGAGACTGTCACCTACCATGCCTTTAGAAATGCTGCCTCTAATGCATTGTCAACAACAATAAAATAAAATAAAAATTATGTAAAACTGTCACAAGACCAAAACATTACAGTGTAATCAAGTTGACAAAATGAAATTGAAATAATGTGGGGAACAGCATTAGATTCCACCTGTTTTGTCTGTTGACCACACCAATTTTGTCCTCTGTTAAGTGTCATCCATACCTTACTCCCATCTCATCTCTCAACTGATTTCCAATGTCCAGTCATCTACAATGAAACAGTACATTGATGAGGCTTTTCAGGAATTACCAAAGAAAGAAGGCTATTTTCAACCACAAAATATTATTGGTCAATATTACCACCACGGGTGTCTGTCAGTGATTCAGGCCATAATCTCAAGAGCACTAACTGCTAGACTAGTTCCTCGGAGATTGTACTATTCTGATTATTCACTGTCTGATTAAAACTGAGCACCGTTTGTTTAACATGATCCTGTAGGCCTAAATATTGTTCCCTGTTACAAATGGCTATATACAGTACTTTGGCTCCCATCCAAACTATTATTTTGCTCCAGGGAATGTGTAACCAGTCCTGAAGCTCTGTCTAAATGTTGATAATCCCTACTTCTGATACGGTTTTGGAAACCTTTTGAAACTTTACTTTCATATCAAGTTTTTTTTTTTACAAATACCAAAGATGCACAGTTGCAGCCAACAGTCTATTTCAGTTAAACACTTCTGGCTTCCTTCTACCATTATAAAAAGGTTTTTGGAATGCTGGGTAGCTAATTAGAACAGGTCATCGCCTCTCGTGTAAACAATCCATAGAATTAGTGTAACATGGGAACGTGGCAGTGTGGGATTCATGTTAAAAATGGGTATAGTAATTTTACCTTATTTTTTAACATTTAGACAGAGCGTTGGAACTGGTTACCTATTCACCACAGGCTAAATAATAGTTTGGATTGGTTCCCAATGGCTGAATAATAACACTTTGTGACTGGGAGCAAGCATCAATCATGAGATTAGATGCATGTATGATATGGGCTGTTGGGAGGCAGCATGTCTGTAAACTGTAAGTGGCAGGTTATCTCCATAATTGAATGTTCTCCGTAATGTTTTTGCCCTTTTGTCCTTGCTCTTACACATAATGCATACGTCCCTTACCTCACTTTATGGAACTGGCTGTGACCAGACACAGAAACCGGCATAGATATAGAACATTTCTGTATTGTTTATGTAAACCGGTCTCTCACTCCAGATAGCGATCGCAAAAGAGTAGGAAGGAGAATCCTCAAACACACATTTTACCTCGATCAGAGGCATTCATGACACTTGTCTTGCTTTGGGATGATAGGGATCACTTTGTACAGGTATTTCTCAAATGTCTTTTCAACGTACACAACTGGTGAGGCAACCAGAGCATGTTTATTGATTTAGAATGCCAGAACCTTCTTTTCGCAATGCCTTTGTAGATACCATCAATGATCTGGAATTAAAATAACTCTTTAAAGGTCACTCGAGTAATTGAAAGTTCTATTTTATATTCAGCATGCTTTTGCTAAGTAAAATAATAATTCAGTTATTTACCATAAACAATACTGTATGAGTATGTATTAAAGTATTGCATTATGCAGACAGTAACATTAGAACTCTTTTGAGAGATTATTTTACTTGTTTCACTAATATTTCACTGTTTCACTAATATTGACAATATAAATATCTAAGTCTTTTTTTTTAGTATATACTCGTCAATTGCCTGAATGACTTTAATCCTATTCATATGAATGAGATTAGATTATTGTAGTGTTACGAAACCAGCTAGCTGGCCTACTGATATTGCTACACTGGCTAAGTCTAGGGGTCCTAGGCCTAGCTAAATGGTCTGTAACCTGATTTAATGTGTTTGTTAACCTGAGAAGTCAGAGTATGTGGACCGTGTTGTATGCACTTGCCTCAGGAGAACGCACATTTTTTTCTGGGTCCAGGGATGGCTCTGTTTTGACTTTCTGATCGGCCAGCCCAAGCAGATTATTGTGTGTTCAGTTTATGTTGATGAAAATAAATACATACAAAAAGGAAACTGCAAAAAGGCATGTCCAAAACTAAAGAGATGACACAAAACACTGGCCGGCCGAGAATCTCATGTCCACCTCTCTCTGTCAATTCCTGATTGCCCCCACCTGTTTGCTTATCAAGGCTTGGCACAGCATATGGCCCTATTGCTGCTGCCAACTGGGGATGGGGAGTGGAAATGGTAGTGTGCTGTTTATCTATGTGCTAACAAAAAAACTACCCCCCCCATATCATAACAGTAGGTCACTTCAGATGATTTGACAGTATGCAGTTGCATGACTCAAAAACTTTTATCTAAAGGCCATTTAACACGTGTTTGGGAACGCTCAATTGAACTCTCGAGGGAATCAAGAGGGATTGTTGTACGACAACCATTGATGATTGTGAATGCTATCGCTTGAG